>JASDDO010000016.1:392265871-392905988 GCA_030015575.1 Agapanthus africanus
ACCGTAGCTTACCAACTCTGGTTTGCATGTTTGATAGTCACCATTTACTTGACTAACGACCAGCTGGGATTCTCCGTATATGAAGAGGTTTTTAATTCCTATGTCGACAGAGATCTCAAGACCCGTTATCAAAGCTTCATATTCGGCTTCATTGTTTGTCCTCGGCTCTGTCAAGGAAAAGGCAAAGCGCATTATCCCTCCTAGTGGAGTCACGAAGATGATGCCTACCCCAGATTTGATTATGGGGGTGCTGTGCTCTCGTTTCTTCATGGAAGATGCCTCATCGAAGTAGAGTTCCCATAGGGTGTCACTCTCTCCTTTCTCCCCATCGATCGTGTCAAACGCGTGCTCGTCTGGAAATTCGCAATTTAGGGGTGAATCGGTAGGTATAGGATGCTCATCGAGGAAGTCGGCGATGGCCTGGCCTTTCACTGCCTTGAGCGGTCGATATGTTATCGAGAACTCCATCAAGAGTAGGGCCCATTTAGCGAGCCATCCTGTTAGTATGGCTCTTGACATCAAATATTTGAGAGGATCCACTTTTGATTTGAGATGGACCTCATGCGCCAAAGCATAATGCCGAAGCTTCGTTATAGCGAAGATTAAGGCCAGACAATGTTTCTCGATAAGGGAGTAATTGTTTTCTGCCCCCAGGAGAACTCGACTCAAATAGTAGAGGGCCCTCTCTTTCCCTTGGTCTTTCTCTTGTGCCCATAGCGCGCCTAAAGAACCTTCAAGGGCTATTGTGTACAGAATGAGAGGTTTTCCCTTGATCGGAGCAGTCAGCACCGGCGGATTCTGCAGGTATTGCTTGATTTTGTCTAGTGCGCTCTGGCATTTACGATCCCAGACGAAAGGGGTCCCCTTCTTCATTAGATGACTGCAGGGGCGGCATTTGCCAGAGAGGTTAGCTATAAACCGCCGGATATATGTGAACTTTCCTTGGAGGGACCGCAGTTGTTTGAGAGTTCTTGGCGGAGGCATTTCCATGATTGCCTTGATCTTTGACGGGTCTATCTCGATACCTCGATGTCATACGATGAATCCTAGGAATTTGCCCGAGGAAACTCCGAACACGCATTTGAGAGTGTTTATCTTCAAGTTGTATTTCCGAAGACGTTGGAACACTATCTTCAAATGCTGCCAATGTTCCTCGTGCGATTTGCTTTTAACTACGAGGTCGTCGATATAGCATTCAACGATTTCATGTATGCGGTCATCGAAAATCTTCATCATGGCCCTCTGATAGGTAGCACCGGCGTTTTTCGGACTGAAAGGCATCACTTTGTAGCAGAATATGCCCAAAGGGGTCCGGAAAGCGGTATGCTTCTGGTCTTCGGGATGCATCTTTATTTGATTGTACCCTGATGAGCCATCCATGAAGGAGAAGACTTCGTGAATGTACGTGTTGTCTATCATCATCTCAGTAACCGGTATAGGAAAATCATTCTTTGGGCATGCTTTATTGAGGTCTCGAAAGTCCACGCAGATGCGCACTATCCCATTTTTCTTCATTACTTAGATGATGTTGGCAATCCAGTGAGGGTACTGAACCTCTTGGATCAAGCCGGAGTCGATTAGCTTTTTGACCTCGGCGTTGATGCTCATTTCAAGTTCGAGCCGCATTCTTCTCGGCGCTTGTTTGACTGGTTTGATATCCGACGATATTGCCAATTTGTGGACGGCAATTTTTGGATCTAATCCCGGCATCTCGGAATAGTTCCATGCGAAGCAATCTTTATACTACATGAGCACATCCTTGAGCGTAGCCACCTTTTCTTCAGACAACATCTCGCTGACGAACGTCGGTCGTGGGTCATTTGTCGTTCCCAAGTCTATTTTTCTGAGGTTATTTGCAGTAATATGTATCCCATCTTCCAGTTCTTTTGGAGCCGGTGGAAACTCTGAGATCACTTCGTCATCATCGTTTTCGAAGCACCGGGAGAAGTCATCCATATTCTCGGTCATTCCTTCTTCCGACATCATTATCACGTGACAGGTACGAGATCACTTCCAAGACCGATGTTGATCCGGCTCTACTCTCACCATATACGTTGCTTTTGGTATATGCTTTTGTGGTGGGACTACCCTCCAACTTTTGGATAGAGCGAACCTGCCGAGTTGATATTGGTCTTCGACCCAGTTTTTGAAGGTGAAGCAGACTTCAAGAGGATGTTCTATCACTCGGTGATAGGAGCAATAATCTGGGTGATGAACCTTACTTGCTTGTTCAGGGTGCTTAGACTCCGGGAGGGTAATCATCTGATGTTTAATGACAAGACCGAATATCTTTCTTGTCTTGTCTTAGGGAAAAGAATATGCTCGACCCATCATCTTTATAAGAGACGGATCCCGGTTGCTCAATTTTCGATCGGGAGGCTTCCTGATCCCGCTTTGCTGCCATCAAACATTTTTTCCATTCTTCAGTTTATTTTTGCCTCCGCGTCGAGTCTTCCGTATGACGGGCTGGTGACGAAGGGCATCGTCATTTTTCGTAGCTTGCTGAAGGAGGCGCTGCGTTCTGGTTTTTTCATAGATGGCCATTTCGCGGCTATGGTCATCCCGGACCTTTACACCCGCTTTCCTTATTAGCTTATCCATCTGTTCTTCGAACGACGGACTTGGCATTTTCATGGCGAGACCTCATTTTGGTTCAGGGTTAGCGTCTTCTTACAGAGAATCTCCTTCTTCATCGAAACATGTATAACATAGCAGCCATGGAATCGCTCCCGTTTCTTGGATTGAACATATCCAAGCCCGATCGTTTCCATTCTCCTGTTGGGCAATTTTCGCTGAGTTCCGGGGACGTTCCAGATCCTATTGTAGAACTGAGCTTGTCGAGCAGTCTGTTTGAAGGGTACACCTTGGCATCTCAACAACCTTTTCAATCCTTCTGTGTAGTATCTGTGCAGGCGGATGGGCTGGAGCCTGTCAAGCGTAGAATCAACGCCATGCCAGATTTTTTTTTCCACTTTGGTTTCCGTCGGTCGATAAAAGAGGATCGCCTCTTCATCTTTTCGCCTGGGAGGGACGTAGAACGTCTGCAGTTCTTGCACACTGTAGGTATCAAGTGCGTTGAGCTCTTTGTAATGCTCTTGCGGAACCATGGTGATCTGCAAACCCTAGTCATCTCCAATGAAAGCTTGCATTGATGGCCGAACAGAAAATACTGCATTGACCTCATCCTCAGATTCGTTGCCGAAGACCAGAATAGGGGTGGACGGTCCCGGCTTGTTGCATTGGGGCGGTCCTGAATAGACTATGTCTTCCTCCTTCTCGGTATCGCTCCCAAAGACCGTAATGGTGGTGATAGCTTTTTGCTTATTCTCCGACTTATGGCACCTTTACGTGTCTTCGAAATCTGGTAAGAAGTATTTTGCATCTTCGTACTTTCGGACTTCATTCACGGAGAATAGGTTCAGCTCCCCTGTTACAGTGTATTCAAGTCCATCTTTGAAATACTTCATAAACTGATGTTGTGTAGAAGGGATAATGTTGTACTCGTGTAACCAAGGCCGGCCGAACAAAGCTTTGTAGCAAGTCTTGGCGTCAATGACATGGAACTTGATATCAGTGACGAGCAGCCCAAAGCGTAACGTCAGTATTGTAAGTCGATGTACTACACCCCAGAACTTGTGGGGAGGCGGAAATTTCAAAAACGATCTTGTTTAGTGAACGAACATCGACTAACCGCTTGAATCGAAGCTAAACGATAACTAACCAAACATATAGTTGTTCTAAACTACTATGCTTAGGGATTATACCTATCGAACCAAGTCCTTCGTCTTTATGATCTCCTCGTCCTCCTCGGCCTTCTCTTTGTAGTAGACGATCCACCCGAGAGCAAAACTCCAAGCTTAGCCTCTAAACTTGAGGCAACTAACCTTCTTGGATTGCTAATCAAAGAAGATAGAATGAAATAGAGTGATGGTTATGGATTGTTTAGTCTAACTAATCCTAGATCTCAACACATGAGGGTGAGGATTAGTCTTTTGAAAAGAGAGAGCTTGAGGAGAGAGAATGTGAATAATATTATGTTGAATAAGTTATGAGTATCATAATATATATGAAGCATTATCTAATAAGAAGAAAAGAATAAAGAGTGATGAATAATCATGCTTCATAAAATATCTAGTGGTGATTCATTAGCATGAGTCATTAAGCAATAAATGTGCATTAATGAAATGAATGAATAACCACCATGACTCATATAACTCATTCAATGAATATGACACATAACCCTCCTTAGTCACCATCTTCTAGAAGCTTCTCGAGTAATTACGAGAACGCCCCTCCGATCCGTAAAAATACGGAAAAACTTTAGACTGTATAAATCCAATAACCAGATACCAGTAACTGGCTTAAACCAAAGCCGACTGGTAAAAACTGTCCGAAAGTCGTACGCGCGTAAACGCACGTATGCGTCCGAACCCTTTGTCGCAAAACCATGCAACCTCTATATCGTTTCGCCTGGAGTAGGAAACTCTCTGTGTGGGACTCTAGAGACTCGACTACTACGCTGGCAGTGGGTTTAACCACAGACCGCAAGCGGCACTAGCTGTACGTAACGGTCCCCAGGTAGTTGTCGATAAGAAGGCCGATGAGGAAACCCATCCGAACTCCTACTGAGTCTGATGTGACAATCTCCATACAGTCCGGTCCGTTCGTCCAAGACTATCGCATATCGGGCCTAGGAGGGCGGCAAGCGTCAGTCCCCTAATAGCGGTATAAGTCGTGTTGGAGGGAAGCCCATTACACCCTGAGAAACTACTGGAACCTACCAGCAAATCTCGCTTGCCCTGGCCAGGGACTTTTCGTAATGGCTCTCTGACACAGCACGATATCTACTCCCAATACCGGGAGGGACGAATCCTGTCTAACCGCCACTGCCTCCAAGTGCTCGGGACTGCACCCAACTGCTACCTGTTTGCACGACTCCTTTGAGCCGTGGTAGGGTAGCAATCTAAGAACAGTGGGACACACTCGAGGCGAAGTAGCAGTGTCAAGTCTGCGGACTATGCTGTACTCATGTCACCTGGGAACTGCTCACTGACGACTGGTATCAAACCAACCAACAGTTCCCTGTGAGTCCTGTCCGGTGTACCTGTAACCTAACGAGCACCTGCATACTATCTCCAGTACGACGTACTGACGGCTGTGGGACAGACCATCTCCCCAACTGGGATGAGAAGCGTACACACCAGTCTACTCCGGAGTATCGATGCTCTGTCTCGATAATCCAACGACCAGGGACCTGAATAAGGATGTGCTTGTAGACTACCCAGCCCCCACTAGTGTGACTGCCATCACAACGCTGGTAGACAAGCAAGATCCTAAGAGCTCTATCAATACGTACACTCACATATTAAGATAGAAAAACCAAGTAGCATACTACCATGTTTAGCAAGACTGTTATATACATGTGAATATCCCAAGCTTCCATTAAGTAATATACAAGCTAGTATGATACAGTAATGGCCTTCTAGGGCATAAACACTAACAATCTCCCACTTGCACTAGGGCCATGTACTGGCATATCGTAGACCGATGATCTCGAGTAGCCTCTCGAACTGAATCTGAGGTAGGGCCTTCGTGAATGGATCAGCAATGTTCTCTTCAGAAGCAACTCTCCGAACCTCGATCTCCTGACGATCAATGATCTCCCTGATCCGGTGATACCGCCTCAAGATGTGTCTGGACTTCTGATGGGACCTTGGTTCCTTCGCTAAAGCTATAGCTCCGTTGTTGTCGCAATACAGAGGTATTGGATCAACTATGGTAGGAACTACCTGAAGTTCTGTTAGGAACTTCTTCATCCAGACTGCTTCTTTTGCGGCATCGCAAGCAGCTATATACTCCGCTTCCATCGTCGAGTCAGCAACGGTGTCCTGCTTGGAGCTCTTCCAGCACACCGCCCCTCCATTGAGGGTAAAGACATAACCCGACATGGACTTGGAATCGTCCTTATCACTCTGGAAGCCGGAATCAGCAAAGGCCTCCAATCTGAGGTCTTTTCCGCCGTAAACCAAGAACATCTCCTTAGTCCTCCTCAGGTACTTGAGAATGTTCTTTACTGCTATCCAGTGTTTCTCCCCTGGGTCTGACTGATACCGGCTTACCACGCTCAGTGCGTAAGCTACATCTGGTCTGGTACACAACATCGCATACATTATAGAGCCTACCGCAGAAGCGTAGGGTATAATAGACATGCGTTCCCTTTCCAAATCAGTCTTGGGAGACATCTCTTTGGAGAGGGTGATTCCGTGACAAGCCGGTAGATTACCGCGCTTAGAATCTTCCATACTGAATCTTTTCAGTACAGTGTCGATATACCTGGACTGCGAAAGTCCCAACATCCTCTTGGATCTATCACGATAGATCCGGATCCCCAGAATGTACGAGGCATCACCCAGGTCTTTCATGGAGAACCTGTGTGACAAGAATCCTTTGACAGATTGTAGCATAGGAATATCATTTCCTATCAATAGAATGTCATCCACGTACAAGACGAGGAATACGACACTTCTGGCCACAACTTTACTATATATGCACGGTTCATCTGGATTTTTGATAAAGTCATATTCTTTGACTGTCTCATCAAAACAGATGTTCCAACTCCGCGATGCCTGCTTTAGTCCATAAATAGACTTAAGCAGCTTGCATACTTTCCCGCTGCTCCCACTCTGATTGAAACCCTCTGGCTGATCCATATAGACGCTCTCTTCTAAATTTCCATTTAGAAAAGCCGTCTTTACGTCCATCTGCCAGATTTCATAATCATGGAAGGCAGCAATAGCAAGAAGGACCCGAATGGATTTGAGCATAGCCACTGGAGAAAAAGTTTCGTCATAGTCCAAACCAGGTCTTTGACGAAAACCCTTTGCAACAAGTCTAGCCTTATAGGTTTCCACCTGTCCATCTACACCAATCTTTTTCTTGAAGATCCATTTGCATCCTATGGGTTTTACCCCCTCTGGAGCAAAGTCCAAAGTCCATACTTTGTTGGTGTACATGGACTCCATTTCGGTCCGCATTGCATCTAGCCATCGTACCGAGTCGCCGCTCTGGATGGCCTGCTGGAAGTCAATAGGTTCATCATCATCTATGATGCAATCCTCTCTATCCCCGTCTATGAGAAAACAGTAGTATCTCTCAGGAGGATGAGAAGGCCTACTACTCCTGCGGAGGGGTGCGGGAATGTTCTGTTCTTCTTGAACCTCTGGTTCTACCAAACTTTCAGTAGCAGTTTGTGGTTCTGGAATTTCTTCCAGTTCTATTTCGCTCCCACTTATTTCCTTTTCTAAAAACTGATATTCTAGAAAATGGGCATTACGAGAAACAAACACCTTTTGTTCCTCTGCGTAATAGAATAGATATCCCTTGGAGTTCTTTGGATATCCCACAAACTGACACTTTACTGATCGTGCCTCGAGCTTGTCCACATGCTGCTTCTTAACAAAAGCTGGACATCCCCAAATCTTTAGATACTGAAGATAGGGTTTCTTCCCACTCCACATCTGATATGGTGTGGTAGGCACAGTCTTGGTAGGAACCATGTTCAAAAGATATGCCGCTGATTCTAGCGCATAACCCCAGAAAGATCGCGGTAACTCAGCATTACTCATCATGGATCGTACCATATCCAATAGGGTTCGATTCCGTCTCTCCGATACACCGTTATGCTGTGGAGTGTATGGAGGAGTAAGCTGAGAGAGAATTCCTTTCTCTTTTAGGTAACCAAGGAACTCGGCACTCAAGTATTCACCACCTCGATCAGATCTTAGTGTCTTAATACTTTTGCCGGTTTGGTTTTCTACTTCATTCTTATACTCTTGGAATTTCTCAAAAGCCTCGGATTTATGTTTCATCAGATAAATGAATCCGTATCTTGAGTAATCATCCGTGAAAGCAATGAAATAGGAAAAACCACCTCTCGCATGTGTAGACATTGGACCACATACATCGCTGTGTATGAGTCCTAAGAGCTCGCTCGCTCTTACTCCTTGTCCAGTAAATGGAGTCTTTGTCATCTTTCCTTTGAGACAAGATTGACAAGTGTCATAGGATTGATATTCGAACGTGTCCAAATATCCTTCTCTATGCAACTTAGTCAACCTTCTCTCATTGATGTGACCCAGTCTACAATGCCATAAGAAAGCTTTATTTAAATCTGGAGACTTTCTTTTTAGTGTGTTCTGGACATTGAAAATTTGGAGTTGGTTTAACACATATATGCCGTTATTTAGAGTACCGGACCCAATCAAACCATGATTAAGGTGGATGTTAACAACATCTCTTACAAACGTGAAATCATAACCTTTATTTGATAACAAGGAAACTGATATGATATTACACGTTAAGCTTGGTACAAAATAACAGTTATGTAAAACCAAAATATGTCCACTCGTCAATCCTAGGTGATAATCCCCGACGGACGCAGCTCCCACGCTAGCTCCGTTAGCAACCCTGAGGATCATATCACCTTCCTTCAGCACTCTACGGTTTCTCAGTGCCTGCAATGAATTGCAAATATGAGATCCTGATCCGGTATCCAATACCCAGGAAGTAGAGTTGATCGACAGACAATTCTCAATTACAAACACACCTGAAGTCGAAGCCACAGCTTGCTTCGGTTCCTGGTTCTTGGCGTTCCACGCCTTGCAATCCTTCTTCCAGTGCCCTTTCCTGTGACAATGGAAGCACTCATCCTGGCCAACTACCGGTGCTGCAAGCTTTTTCTTTCCCTTCTTTCCCACCTTACTAACACCTCCTCTAGGTTTGGGTGCGGCCTTCTTCTTCCTTCCTTTGGCTCTAGCCTTGGACCCGGAAGAAGATGCACCGCCAACAAACATAGCGGGTGTTTCCCTTGCCTTCTGCAAGGTGCCCTCTGCACTCCTTAACATGTTCAGGAGTTCCGCAAGTTCAACTTCTTTTCCTTGAAGATTGAAGTTGAGGATAAACTGGGCGTAGGTGGGAGGAAGGGACTGGAGAATAAGGTCTGTATAGAGCTCATTATCCAAAGTCGTCCCAAGGTCTGCGAGCTCTTCAATATAGCCGATCATCTGTAGGACATGTTCACCTACCGATAACCCGACAGCCAACCTCGCTCGAAACAAGTTCTTAGAGGTCTCGTATCTTGCTATACGAGATTGCTCTCCATAAAGTTCCTTTGTATGGAGAAATATGCCATCCAGGGACATATCCTCGTGCCTCCTCTGATGTTCACTGTTCATAGAGGCAAGCACGACGCACTTGGCTCTCGCGCAATCTAAATCCCAGGTTTTGCGGATTTCCTTATCCGCATTGCTGGATTTGGGACCAGGGACAGCAGGTGCCGTAGCGGTGAGGACGTACCCCAGTTTGTCATAGGTCAAAGCCATTTTGACATTCCGCAGCCAATCTTTATAGTTTGGCCCTGTCAGTATATTTTTCTCTAAAAATAACTTAAGTCCAGTCATTTTCAGGGTCGCTACAATTAGGAGAGAGAGAAGAAAACTCTTTAGCATGATGCTCTTGCAAGTTTAGAGTGGTTTTTAGTTTATCTAAACTGGATGGCTCCCACTGTTTCTCGAATCCTTCCTCAAACCATAAAAGAAGAATTAGCCAGGACTATTCTCACCGTACAATACTTGCTTAACCGTTCAGCCAGGCCAGTGTCGATACTTCGAGGGAGGTTTTCCAACGCTTTCGCGAAGTTCCTTAATTAAATAACCTCTTTTCTCTGGGGGCGTAACCCCGCTGACACCTTTCTGGACACTTACTAGGTTTATAGCATTGATCGTTAAGTGACGAATATCCTGATAAGTAGCATATACTCACAGTAGGATCGGGATCCAAATATCATCGTATGATAATGTTGAAGGAATCCTACCAACATTCATCAAACTCCAAATGGTATGCATCTCTTTGCAAATTTCAGTTTCTTTAGAAATTCCCGATATATATTTTTTGCCCCATGCTCTTATGACCTTGGCGTTGGTCAAAATAGCATAAGTCACATGTCAAGTTCTGCCCATCATTATCTTGTTAATTTGAACCCATCCGTACATATCCTTGACGTTGGCCAAAATGATCATACGACTGTCCCAAACTAACTCATCTATCTATGCAACAAATGAATACCCAGCAGCTACCAAACACTATGCCTTGGCGTTGGTCAAAATACATAGCTTGAATACTACTGAATACCCAGATGAAATGACGTAGGGCTACGACTGGTTTTGGCGAAACCGTGAACGTAGTGAACTTGATATAACCGAAGGAACCTGATAGCTTTTTAAAAGGAGTGGTTAAGTCTCCGCATTTAAAAAATATCTGTTTTAAAAATAACCGAGTGGTTTTTTTTAAATTGTTCCAACGATTTAAACTTTGGTTTGTTTTTCTTTGCATTATAGATAATGCGTCCCATCATTAACCTATCATTGCAGAAAACAACGAAAATACAACGTCTTTTATGCCATCCGCATTCGCCACGGGTCCCGTCATCACTCGTTAGGTTACTTAACTAACGACAGAGCGGGGGCTGGGCTAGCGCGGGTGTAAAACATAAGTGACGTCTAAATAGCTATCATATATATAGATATTTTACATTCGTCTGACGCAATGATATACATTCCAGAACACAGATAAACAATATTGGATTTGCAAGCAATCTGTATTTCTTTTGAGCCTGCAAGAAAAGACAGATTACACAGTTGTGATGAATAGCCGTTACCCCACCCTCGACCCCTACGGGTACGGCAAACTACCCGCCCGGCAGTTTGTGTACCCCACCTTGGGTCAGTCCTAGGAGCAAAAACAGTAAAATGAAATAATACAACGGTGGCTACAACCGCAACCTGGATGTGCCCCGCAAAAATAATATTACAACAAATTACATTTACAACAAATGAATTAAATAATAACCCATTGCAAACCCCGGCTATACACCACAACAGTCCAATACAGTTTATATGCACAAACAGATATAACCATTACAGAAATGTGCAACCCCCTGCCAACCGACATACTAGCAGTTAGGGGAGGTTTACGAACACATTAAACAATCACAGATATAATCCAACATGCAAATACTGTACAATTTCGATCGATTAAACATCTTTAATATTGCTCCAAAAACTGCTCTGTAAACTGGAAACCTGAGCAAAATTAAAATATTCCAGAAAACCCCAAATACCAGAGAGGACCCACACATGAAAGATGAGTCCATGACTCGGCAACTCGGCCGCGGAACCGCGGCGGATCGGTGGGATCCGCCGCTCTTCCGCGGCGCTTTAGCCGATTCATGGGCTCAAATTTCATGGGTGTTCTTCTGGACCCTTTTCAAGCTTTCTGCACTTACCTGAAAAATTTTAGGACATCATTTTAAGTTCGACAGAAACTTGTATTTTTTAGGGTTTTCCGGCTTCGTTTTTCCGTTCGAAATTCGTACAAATTTGCAATTAAGTTATTTATTGTTTAGCGAGGCTCTGATACCACTGTAAGTCGATGTACTACACCCCAGAACTTGTGGGGAGGCGGAAATTTCAAAAACGATCTTGTTTAGTGAACGAACATCGACTAACCGCTTGAATCGAAGCTAAACGATAACTAACCAAACATATAGTTGTTCTAAACTACTATGCTTAGGGATTATACCTATCGAACCAAGTCCTTCGTCTTTACGATCTCCTCGTCCTCCTCGGCCTTCTCTTTGTAGTAGACGATCCACCCGAGAGCAAAACTCCAAGCTTAGCCTCTAAACTTGAGGCAACTAACCTTCTTGGATTGCTAATCAAAGAAGATAGAATGAAATAGAGTGATGGTTATGGATTGTTTAGTCTAACTAATCCTAGATCTCAACACATGAGGGTGAGGATTAGTCTTTTGAAGAGAGAGAGCTTGAGGAGAGAGAATGTGAATAATATTATGTTGAATAAGTTATGAGTATCATAATATATATGAAGCATTATCTAATAAGAAGAAAAGAATAAAGAGTGATGAATAATCATGCTTCATAAAATATCTAGTGGTGATTCATTAGCATGAGTCATTAAGCAATAAATGTGCATTAATGAAATGAATGAATCACCACCATGACTCATATAACTCATTCAATGAATATGACACATAACCCTCCTTAGTCACCATCTTCTAGAAGCTTCTCGAGTAATTACGAGAACGCCCCTCCGATCCGTAAAAATACGGAAAAACTTTAGACTGTATAAATCCAATAACCAGATACCAGTAACTGGCTTAAACCAAAGCCGACTGGTAAAAACTGTCCGAAAGTCGTACGCGCGTAAACGCACGTATGCGTCCGAACCCTTTGTCGCAAAACCATGCAACCTCTATATCGTTTCTCCTGGAGTAGGAAACTCTCTGTGTGGGACTCTAGAGACTCGACTACTACGCTGGCAGTGGGTTTAACCACAGACCGCAAGCGGCACTAGCTGTACGTAACGGTCCCCAGGTAGTTGTCGATAAGAAGGCCGATGAGGAAACCCATCCGAACTCCTACTGTGTCTGATGTGACAATCTCCATACAGTCCGGTCCGTTCGTCCAAGACTATCGCATATCGGGCCTAGGGGGGCGGCAAGCGTCAGTCCCCTAATAGCGGTATAAGTCGTGTTGGAGGGAAGCCCATTACACCCTGAGAAACTACTGGAACCTACCAGCAAATCTCGCTTGCCCTGGCCAGGGACTTTGCGTAATGGCTCTCTGACACAGCACGATATCTACTCCCAATACCGGGAGGGACGAATCCTGTCTAACCGCCACTGCCTCCAAGTGCTCGGGACTGCACCCAACTGCTACCTGTTTGCACGACTCCTTTGAGCCGTGGTAGGGTAGCAATCTAAGAACAGTGGGACACACTCGAGGCGAAGTAGCAGTGTCAAGTCTGCGGACTATGCTGTACTCATGTCACCTGGGAACTGCTCACTGACGACTGGTATCAAACCAACCAACAGTTCCCTGTGAGTCCTGTCCGGTGTACCCGTAACCTAACGAGCACCTGCATACTATCTCCAGTACGACGTACTGACGGCTGTGGGACAGACCATCTCCCCAACTGGGATGAGAAGCGTACACACCAGTCTACTCCGGAGTATCGATGCTCTGTCTCGATAATCCAATGACCAGGGACCTGAATAAGGATGTGCTTGTAGACTACCCAGCCCCCACTAGTGTGACTGCCATCACAACGCTGGTAGACAAGCAAGATCCTAAGAGCTCTATCAATACGTACACTCACATATTAAGATAGAAAAACCAAGTAGCATACTACCATGTTTAGCAAGACTGTTATATACATGTGAATATCCCAAGCTTTCATTAAGTAATATACAAGCTAGTATGATACAGTAATGGCCTTCTAGGGCATAAACACTAACAAGTATCACAGACCCGAGCATCCGTGATGATTGGTAGTCGAACCCGGAGATTGTGATTTTATCCCGAGCGAGGTGTTGAATGCTCATGCAAATCTCTTTCAAGACTCTCACATTGAGAAGGTTGACGGAGGATCCATTGTCGACCAGGATCTTCCCTATCTTGATGTCATGACAGTATCCGGTGACGTACAAAGGACGGTTATTGTCGCATGTCCCGAAGAGGAGGTCATCGTCGCTGAAGGTGATGTGGGCTGTGTGAACTTCTTTTCTTCGGCAAGGAAAGCTTGAAACTGGTCAGGTTCTTGTAGTGTCTTGATCAGAGAATCTCTCGCCTCTTTAGATTGCAGAAGGGCATCGACAATACTTAGCTGCGAGGGTATTTTCCTCAGGTGTTCCAAAACATTGTAATCCACCTTGTTTTTCTTGGGTAGGTCCTTGGCTGCCAGCTCTTCGACGACTCGATCATCGAGGGTGATATCCTCAGGGACATTTTCTTTTCCCTTATCCTTTTTGTTCGATCCCTTGTTTGCGGGTCCGAGATTCTTTTCAGGTAGCGTGCGACTGCGCAGCTGAATGTTCTCGCAGGTATTCATCTCTTCTATTTCAGAGATGGATTCCTTGAAGAGAGGGACGAAGGCTATTTCTTCATCAGAATCACTCCCGAAGGTGAGAACTTGCGATCCTCTGGAATTAACCATGTGACATTCACCGGCAGTTCTTTTATGCTCATCTGTCGTGTTTCTTTGTCCCCGACGAGTTTTACGCTTCATCCGCTTGAAATGCTGCCGGTGAGCAACGTATCCTTGCCATCAATTTTTAAAGGCATTGCATTCTTCAGTAGGGTGTATGGTCATCCGATGGTACAAGCAGTAGTTTGGATGTGCATCTTCTTCGTTAAAGTGTATCCTATCAGGATTGTTTCCTTCGGAGGATGGCAGTTTCATTCCCATCGATATGGCTTTGGCGAACCTTTTCCTGGTCTTGAACCTGCTTTTGCTGGTGACCGAAGTACTCCTATCCGGTTGGGTAATTCAATCCTTTCGTTCAGTCGCCGACGTTTGGCTTTTTCATATACGGAGATTTCACGCTCTTGATTGGCTTTACTTTTCAAAAGAGCTTCATTCAGGAATACGTCAATCATCTCGTCTAACGGTCCTAGGAGTTTCGATTCGGGATCTGCCCCCAGTTTCTCTGTATCAGGGGCTTCTTCACCATCTATTGACGAGTGAGAGATCACGTAACAGCTCGCCACATAATCCTCAGGTTCATCTGACGAGTCTTATCCCTCATCTTTGTTGCCATCTCTGTTTTCAAGAATGTGGTTGAGAAACTCTTGGAGTGTGACCGGGGTTCGTGCCTTCTAGTTATATTCTTCCAACGCGTCAATATGTTTTTGTAGGTCCGTGCGCTTGTCACCATGCTTCACGGGCTTTTGGGTCTTCTTCTTCTTCTTCGAAGACTTTGATGGCTGGGCCTGGGCGTTTTTATCATCGCTACCAATTCTTTGAGTCAGGCGCGGCTTCAGCATTCTCTCAATAATCTCGGGTTCTAGCAGACTTTTCCACCTGATTTCCGGGCATGTTTAGAGATCCTTCAGCATTCTTTTCTTCTTTGCTGAAAGAGAGACCTCCCATGGAGCTTCTTCTATAAAAGAGCATGATGCCCCCGGTGTGTCCCCTTTTTAAGAGCGTACGGCTGAGGCGGGCTTACTTTTCAATTCTCGGACAGTGTGAATTTACCCTGTTGGTATTGGTCCTCAATCCATCCTTTGAAGACGAAGCAATTTTCGATTGGATGGCCTACCACTTAGTGATAGGGCAATAATTGGGATTATTGGCCTCACCAGGTTGCAATAGGCATTTTGGATCCGGCAAGGTGAAGAGCCTGTTGCGCACCGCCAGCTCGAATAGTCTCCTCGTTTTATCCCGGGGAAATGAATAAGGGCGCTTCAGTTCTCATTAAAGAATCGCCGTCTATCGTCTTGGCTATCAGTTGGTTTCGGACCACTGGGTGCTGCTGAGCATTGGTGACGAAGGTCGCTTTCCCTTTCCCCTTTTCGTTTCGAGGATCCACCTTCGAAGAAGATGGTCTATGACCCATCTGATCAATTTGGGGTAGCTTGTCAATCAAGGCCTGGAAGGTAGTTGGCTTGAAGAACATAATGAACTGGGATATGGTCGCCTGCGGATCAAGAGTACCTACGAACATGCCTACTGCAGGCGCTTCTTCGATGCGTTGTTCGCACTTCGACAATAGATTTCGCCATCGTATCGCGTACTGGACCTATGTCTCGATCGGCTTCACCCTGGCATTAATTAATGCTGTGATTTGGTGCGTTCGCTAGCGCTTGCGAACCTCTGTGTAAACAGTAACTCCATTTCTGCAAATGTCTTAACGGAGTCGTTCGAGAGCTCGGAGTACCATTCAAACGCTGTCTCCGACAAGCTGCCAACAAACTGGCGAAGCAGCAGTTTGTCGTCACCCCCAGTATTACCGCACAAGGCTCTGAATTGAGCAACGTGCTGGTGTGGATTCCCCGTCCCCTTATATACATGGAATTTAGGGAACGTATATCCCGGCGGGTACTTTATTTGGTCATAACAACCCGGATAGGGTCGTCCAATCTTAACAATTTGGGCGGCCGCTTCTCTCTCCTGGTGAGCTCGTATCTGTTGAGCTATATAATCATCCATGGTGGCTTTGGAGATCGTCTCCTCCTTGGCTGCTGATAGAGCCGGAAGAGGGTTCGATGTCTCCCCTCCGTCGTCTTCAAGGATAATCGGGTGGTCTTCAGTTGGAGGATCCGGCTGTATCATCATCCCGACCATATCTTGGAATAAAAGTGCCATTCGTTTTATGTTGGCAGCTTGCTCCGCTGCCTCTTTATCCTTCTTCTCGAGGATTCTGCGGAGGAACTCAGCATCAGTTTCTTGTTCATGACACTGCTCTGACGATGTCTCCGGGCATTCTTTTGGCCCAGTGAGTGCGGCCATCTGTGTTAACATTTCCTGAAGGTTCTGTTGTTGCTCCTGGGCCTTTGTTACGGATCTGGTGAGTGGTCGATGGCCCGTAGAGATACGGTTATCCTCTTTCCCGGATGCCATATAAACAGTGTGAACCACCATGCCACCAGACTTGGGGGCGTTTAGATTCATTATTCTTAAGATTCGTCGCGGAAATGGAGACTTTCTCTGGCCTCCTACTTTAGTGGGCGGTCAAAGTTGAGGGAACCGTTGTAGCGGGCACCCAAACAGATGACACCTTCTGTGGCTTGACAGGGTGATCCCCTTCTCGCCGAACTTTCATCTTTTTCTGTCGGTGGGGGTAGTCTTGATCAATCATGGAGTCTTGGACCTGTCGTGAGACCTTATGAATTTCAGAGGACAGCCGCTGAGGGGGCTATTCCAGCTTTGCCTTTGTGGCGCTCTCCACAGGTGGAGGAGATCTCTTCAGCACGGCCTTCGGAGAGTTCTTGCGTACTCTCTTAAGTGGTTCAAAGCTGTTCCTAGTTGGAACAGCAGCATCAACTTCCACCGTTGGAGCTGGTGGGGTGAGTCCGGAAGGGGAGCTGCCCACAGCTTTCCTCATCGGCGCCAGTGGCGACGTCGAGCATGGCGAGCGGCTGGGACCACCTCAATTGTTGGATCAACTTTTCCATGCCCCCTGTTCTGATGAGTCTGATGAGAGCCTGTTGTTGGTGGCTGCCTGTCAAAGACAGACGTCCGCTGAGAAGGAATGGTCAACCTGTCGAAAGCCGACCTAGGGAGAGCAGCTTGGACGACCTCAACTGTAACAGGAGTTGGAGTGTCATTTTCTGGTATTGCGAGCCTCTTTGCGGGCCCACTTGAGCTTTGGTCCGGCCTTTCGAAGACTGAGGCATTGGAGCTGGACGACCCGCTGAGAGGGGCCATGGTGGTTGCAAGCCGATCAAAGACCGACTTCTTCGCAGCTTCTTGTGACGGCATCTGAACGTTGAAGCTCGTTGGTAGGATCATTGTCCCGAAGAATAGCCCAGTGGTGGCTTAGGTCACTTGTTCCACCGGCATTGTAAAAAGGGAGGCCGCTTGAGGCCTGTAAGCCACTCTTCCGACGAGGACGGAGTGGTAGTTGTTGCAATTAGTGCAGTTTGAAGCCATTGATCTTTTGTTTTTCAGCACGGAGCAAGATACCAAATCTTAGTACTTCACATCCAAAGGCAACCATGTCAAACCGCGACTTGTTCGCGAAACACGACACAGGAAGTGTGGAGTGGAAAGAGGAAAAGGTCCCACCGGGCGTGCCAGAATCTATTCTCCGCCGAATAGACGCGACCGGGACGTTGGGACGTCTGGCCTGAATTTCGAGGGAAGATGCTATTTGGTGCTATCCTTCCACCTCTCCGAAAATGCCAAGTTGATTTATGGCACCATATATCGGAGGTTTAGACGGATGCGGCCGTTGTATCAGACTTCGTCAGATTCCCCTTCGTTTGAGGGTTTTTTTTTATTGTGGGGACGCTTTTCCCTACAGGCGCAAGCCCCTGCAGTTAATTACGCTACCGCATCGCGGTAACAACTTTCTCCTTCTCCAGATGGTCATGTGTGTTTATTTCGTGTCGTGTGTGTTTGTTTTATTTTTGGTTGCCCGTGGATTGTATACGGAGACTAATTTATGTTGTCGCCCATAGGGCGTGGATTAGTCCAAATTCGTATTTTCTTAGATTTGGGTTTTGGTTTTGGTTTAAGGATCGTTAATCTCATTTAAGACTAAGATCAACTTAAACGTTTGTTAAGGATACGTTAGTCTAATTTTAGACTAAGATCAACTTAACAGGATCATTTAGATCCAACAAAAGAGCATTTGGGCTCTATTGTTTTAGTTTAGGGACTTTGCGGTCCAGTTTAAAGACGTCATAGTCTGTAAGGTTTAAAGACATCATATTCTATGAGTTTAAGGACCTCACAGTCCATAAAATTTAAGGACATCATAGTCCAGTTTAAAGACGTCATATTCTATAAAGTTTAAGGACATCATAGTCCACGAGTTTAAGGACCCCACAGTCCGTGGAATGTCTGGTTATCGGGACCCATCACCTCTCTGAAGACGTTGAAGGATTACAATGACAAATATTAGAGGAGTGAAGAGATGTACCCTTGAACCAATATTGGTTGGGAGATCTGTAGTCCAATTTGGGACTAAGATCAACGATTTATGAGCATATGGGCTCAATTAATCCGAATTAGGGATCTGTGGCCACCTTGGGCTCGGCCCATTCAGTTAAAATGTTCTGAGCATTGGTTTGAGTTCTGACAATTATTTTTGTCTCTTATTGAGTGCCGGGCACTCATCATAGCTCTGAGGTTTTATTTAAAGAATAATTTATGTTCTCTCAGAGCACACGTGAGGTGCATGTGGCGCGCTTGGCGCTGAGCGCCAGTCAATGAGCGCAGAACGCTTCTGATAAAGTGGCACACACGTGAGGAGCACGTGGTGCTCTTGGCGCTGAGCGCCAGATCATGAGCACAAAGCGCTTCTGTTAAAGTGGCACATACGTGAGGAGCACGTGGTGCGCTTGGCGCTGAGCGCCAGATCATGAGTGCAGAGCGCTTCTGTTAAAGTGGCGCTCACGTGAGGAGCATGTAGTACGCTTGGCGCTGAGCGCCAGATCATGAGCGCAGAGTGCTTCTTTGGAGCGCTAAGGCTCTGCAGCGCTGTGCGCTAGATTTGGAGCGCTGATGCGCTTCTTTAAACTTGGAGCACTAAGGCTCTTTTTTAAGCAGTTCTGCACTCTGAGAATTAAATTCTTTCTTATAAAAGACTTTGTCTCATAGATTTAAGAACAAAGTTATTATTTTACAGGAGATGTTTCAATCTCTTATGTTCTTGGTGAAAGGCTTTGCCTTTATGGATCTGTGATCCTAAGAGAATTTGAATTATTCTCCCCCTTTTTTTATAATGAGATGTTATAATCTCTTTTGTGAAAGACAATTTGTCTTAAAGATCTATGATCTAGCATAAGAACTAAGTTCTTTTTCTGATGAGATTTTTTTATTTCTCTGTTTTTACCTTGAAAAAAAGTTCTTCTTCTGTCGAGAGCTTGCTCTTCTCTCTGAAGTTCCTCAAAGTTTATAGGGGGTTCCTCTATATAACACTTGAAGTCTTGGGGCCTTTATATAGGGAAAGCTGATTTGTTGAATCAGTTGAAGAGATCTTTTCTCTAATTGATTTGGGGATTTCCCCACCGTCGGATCTTTGATCGTAGGGCTTCTGATTTACAGAAGGCAATCTTCTTGTTTTTAACAAGATTGGGAAATCTTTCCCCACACAGAATTTATTCCGTATTTTAGTGATTTTTAATCACCATTGGATTATTGATCCGACGGTGCTCTGATTTACAGAGCAAAATCTTTTTGTTTGGAAAGATTCTGAATAATGTTTTCTTAACAGAATTTTATTCTGGTAACTTGATGATTTATCATCTTTGTTAGATCTTTGATCCAACGGTGGGGAACATTTAGTTCTAGCGCTAGCGCACTCGTGCTTTACATGTGAGCGCTGCTTCAGAGCGCTGAAGCGCTGGCGCTCTTAGCGCAAGCACACCTGTGTTTTGCACATGAGCGCTGCTTGCTGGCGCTTTTATGAAGCGCTGCTTCATTTCAAATTTTGAAAATTTGAAATGAGCTTTGCTCTGATTAGGGGAAACATGCCTCTATAGTAATAACTGGCAAATTCTACAACCTTCGGTTTTGTCTTTTAATTGCTTTTCTAGTTCTTGCTTTGAATAATGTTATTGAGAATATCCTGCACCTCATTCGACGAGGAAAAAGCCGAGTTCCCTTCACCGGGAGTGACCTCTTTAGCGGAACTAGCAAAAGCCTAAAAAACACTCCATTTTAAACCATTTGATTCTACAACGAGATCAAATTCAAAGCGTTAAAGGTTTTCTTAAAAACCATCCGCAACCCTCCTTTATTTTAGGATGTAGAGTACTTAGTATTCGTGCTGTGTTTGTTGACCATAGTTAAGGCACGGTGTATGGTAGCTAATTGATGTCTTCCTATACAGCATATGATGCGATTAGTTAGGACAGTCATGTGACTTTGATGATCATAGTTAAGGGTCATATGGGTGGATCTAATTAATCACGAAATGACGGGTAGAACTTGATTAGTGCTTATGATTTGTTGACCATAGTTAAGGTCATAAGTCACTAGAGGTAAAAACCATTATCAGGAGTTTCAAGTGTTGAAATTTGCAATGAGATTGCATACCTTCTATGAGATAGTTGGATCCTGATACCCACTACGAGTAATTGTTACTCATGGGAGAGTTTTGCATTTTACAATTAGCCGATCAAGTAGGTGTCTAGAAAGGTGTCAACGGGGTTACGCCCCTGGGAAAACAAGGTTTATTTTAATTAGATCTGTGCGAAAGCACGGGGATCCTCCCTCAAAGTACCGGTACTGGCCTAGCTGAAAGATTGGCGAACTTGTAGGGTGTAATTAATCCCGGCTAGTCTTTCCTTTTAGGGTTTGAAGGAAGATTTGATAAAAACAGTGGGAGCTATCCTGATTAGATAAAAATATATAACCAATCTAATCTTGCAAGAGCGCACACAGAGTGTTTTCTTCTCTCTCTCTCCAGGTAGCGACCATGTCACGCCTTAATCAAGATAATAATATGAATGTATTGACCGAACCCGCTTGTTAACTGAGCTGGGGAACGTTGGTCCCGCTACACCTTATAATTGTTATAACACCGAGCAGGAAATGGGAATACCAGGGTTCCCATGCCGCCCAAACAAAGAAAATGCATGATGATGCAACTTCTTCGGGTGTGTTCATTATAGAGAATTGTTTCTCAGTATCCTCTATATCCTGGGTATTTGATACCGGATCGGGATCCCGCATATGTAATTTATTACATGGGCTACAGATAGGTAGAGAACTGGGAATGGGTGATATGTCTCTAAGTGTAGAGAATAGTGCAATTGTTGCAGCCAAGGTGTTGGCAGATATCACCTTGTATTACCAAATACATTGATTCTGAATGAATGTTATTAGATACCGAACCTGATAAACAACATCATATCAGTCTCTTTATTTAGTAAAGAAGGATATAATTTTGTATTGTTTGATAATGTTTTGAACATTTCCTATATCAAAGTGTTGATCGGTTCAGGCACGTTATCTAAAAGAATATACGTTCTAAATCAAACCACGGTTTTTAACGTATTGAACACACACAAAAGGAAGAGTTCAGAAATGAACAAATCCTTCTTGAGGCATTGTAGGCTAGGTAATATCAATGCGACCCGACTAGCTAAGTAACATTTAGATGCATATTTAAATCAGTTTGAATTTGCATCTTGTGAAAATTGCAAGTCATGTCACAAAGATAAAATGACCATATTTCCGTTTACCGGAAACAGAGAAAGAGTTAGTAAACTCTTTGGATTGATACATGATGATGCATGTGGTCCCCTGTCTACACATGCCAGGGCTGGTTCTTTGTACTTCATTACATTCATTGATGATCTCCTAAGATTCGTACCTGTGTTCCTGTTGAAACGTAAGCCTGAAGCTTTTGAGAAATTTATAGAATATAAATCCGAAGTAGAGAAGTACGTGTATAAGTATTATGTCCTTTGATGTGATCAGGGAGGAGAATACTTGTGCATCGAATTCTTGGACTATTCTGAAGGAGAATGAGATTCTCTCCCAGCATTACTCATTCGTATACACCACAGCATAATGGTGTATCGGGATGGAGCAATCGCACCCTATTAGATATGGTGCGCTCTATGATGAGTACTACTGAGTTGCCTATTTCCTTTTAGGAGTTATGCACTTGAGAAGCTGCATACCTATTGAATTGGGTTCCAATCAAATCAGTGCCTACCACTCCATATGAGATATGGTATGGGAAGAGCCCATGTCTTAAGTAAGTGAAGATTTGGGTTGTCCGACCTATGTCTAAAAGTAAAATTCGGACAAGCTCGAGGCAAGGTCAGTTCTGTAGAACTGGAAGGAGTTCCAGCTATACAAACTACAGCTGATAATTTGGTATAACCGGTGGATTCAATAGTTCCCGACGAACCTCAGCCTCTCCACCGATCTGATAGAGTTCCTCATCCGCCTGAGAGATACTTCGGTTTCTCGATGACAGTTAGAGAGAGGATTGCATCATGGAGATGATAACCCAACTAGTATCAAGAAGGCCATCAAGAGTAGGGACTCTGTAAGAATGGCTTGATGCTTAGCGATCTAAGATGGAATCTATATACACCAACAAAGTATGGACTTTGGTTGCTATATCTGAAGGGTTAAAGCCTCATCAGGAGCAAGTATATCTTGAGAAGATTACTTGGTGTAGATGGAAAAGTTAAGACTTTCAAAGCTAGACTTGTTGCAAAAGGTTCTCGTCATTGGCTAGGCGTGGATAATGATGAAACCTTTTCTCCAGAGTCTATGCTTAAGTCCATCCGGATCCTACCTGCCATTACTACATACCATGACTACGATATCTGTTGGTTGGGTGTCATGACTGCTTTTCTGAATACTGATTTAGAAGAGAGCATCTATAAGTACACAGCCAAAGGGCTTCATAGACAGTAGGAGCAGCGGAAACGTGTGCAAGTTTCTTTACGGGTTAAAGTAGGCATCGCGGAGTTGGAACATCTATTTTGATGTGGTAGTCAAAGTGTTTGACTTCGTCAAAATAGTAGATGAACCTTGTATATACAAAAGGATAGTAGAGAGTAAGGTGGTTTTCCTCGTATTGTACGTGGATGCCATACTCTTGATAGGAAAGGAGTTTCCTATGCTACACTCGGTCAATCTCCTCTTATCACATTGATTCTCCATCTAGGATCTAGGTGATACCTCCTAAATCCTGGTTTTTGGATCTATGAGATAGATCTAAGTGGATATTAGGATTCTCACTAGGTGTAGTGAGATGGTATCAATCGATCCTGGGGAGCATCACTGGATAGCTTCCAGGGTAGTAAGGATGACTGAATTTCAGTCACAGGCATTTTCTTTACCCTCAGTGGAGGGATGGTATGTTGGAAGGGTTCCAAGCTAGATACCATGACAAACTAGACGATAAAAGCTGGATACATCGCTACCAAAGATGCTACCAAAAAGGAAGTCTGGGTGTATATTTGTTCATGAGATGAACAAGGTTCCTACCATTGTGTGAAAATGGAGGTGTGGCTTTTGGCCTAAAAACCCCGGTCCCATTAGTGACCCAGACATATTCTAAGGCAGTATCACCTGATCATGGACATAGTCAGCTTCGTGGGGATCGACGCACCGGAGCAGGGGTTGAGTGAAGGACTTCTTGTAGAGGTTCCCATTGCTCCAGACGAAATGGCGAGCTTTGGCTCGGAGACGGCGGGCTTCTCCCCGATCTTCTGGGAGCGTACCTTCCCTCAGGAATTCCACAAGGGGCTTTCTCCAATCCCGGTCTTCTTCCCGGGCTGTGTACACTTGAAGTGGCATTTCCCCGTCTTCCACGTTGGGCTATGGAAAGACCTCGAAGAGGATGTTCCTCTTGTTATTGGCCGTATAAGATGAAGCCAGCTTAGTCAAGGCGTCGGCCTGAGTGTTTAGCTGTCTGGGGATCTTCTCCACCTGGACTTCATGGAAGTCCCTTTGCAATCTTCTTACCTTGGCCAGATATTTCACCATCAGAGGCTCTCGTGCCTCGAATCAGCCGGTCACTTGGCCCACGACTAGGGCGGAGTCGCTGCGGATCAGGATCGTTTTCAGCCCCATCCGAAGGCTATGCGCAGTCCGTCCAGCAAGGCCTCGTATTCCACCGCGTTATTTGAGGTTTTGAACCCGAGCTTCAGAGAATACTCCATTTCTGCCTCGTTCGGGCCCCGAATGATGAGGCCGGCACCACAGCATTCCTCGGTCGAAGACCCATCGACGTAAAGGATCCAATCAGAGACGGAGTCGGGCTTCCCATCGACTGAGGGTTGAGCTGCGGGGGCCGACGTGGATTCCATCTTTTTGCTGTAGATGGTGCACTCGACGATAAAATCGACCAGGGCCTGTGCCTTGATAGCCTGCCTCGGGCGGTATTTTATGTCGAATTGGGATAATTCCCACGTCCATTTCTCTAAGCGACCAGAGGACTCTGGGGAGGCGAGGATAACCCCCAAAGGCCGCTCGGTAAGAACGAGGATGGTGTGCGCCTTGAAATAGTGCCGTAGTTTCCTTGAGACCATGATGAGTGCCAAGACAATCTTCTCTGTTAGTTGTATGTATACCCTAGAGGCCATTATTGTACATGAGATATATATTATAGTGGATGCTGGGACATATATAGGGAAGACTTTCTTTCTCGATAAGATAGTACGCTATCTGGTTACTCTTTATCTTAACATGTATACTTACTGTCTCTCTGTTACATGTTGATATATCCCTTAGGATGTGTACTTGACTTCCAGGATTATGATGCAGATCATACTAGTGAGGCCTGGGTAGTCCACGAGTTCATCCTTCAATGTTCCTAGTAGTGGGAATATCGAGACGCGGCATCGATATTCCAGAGTAGACTAGCGTATATCTTTTCGACCCATGTGATAGGCGATGGATGATCCCATATCCATTGGTGTTTGACATCAGAGATGGTATGCGGGTGCTTAGTAGAGACTGGGTACACTGAACGGACTCGCCGAGAACTCCTAGATGATATTATACCTCACGTCAGATAGCAGTTCTCTGGTGACACTGGTACAGGTTAGTCTGTCGACCCGAGATCGTCATAGAGTCTTATGTGTCTCCCACTGTGCTTTGATTTCCACCCTACCACGGCTCTAGTGAGTCGTGCAAACAGGTGGTTTTTGGGTACAGTCCCGAGTCACATGGAGGCAATGAGCAATAGGAGGGGATTCGTCTCTCCCGGTATTGGGGGGTTGATGTTGCGCTATGCTCGAGTGGCCATAACTAAAATCCCTGGCCATGGTAGATGTGATTTAATGGTAAGTGTTATCAGTAGTTTCATGCCCGTTATGGAACTTACATCGGCATAACTTATCAAGCTACTGGGGTCTGACGTTTACCACCCCTAGGCGAGATATGCGACATATCAGACGAACATACCGGACTGTACGGTAAGTGTTACTTATTGGATTCGCAGGAGTATGAGCGGGCTTGCTTGTTGATCTTTTGATCGCTCAATACCCGGGTGGCCGTTACGTTTAGCACGCCTCTTGCGGCTTGTGGGTGTTTGCTATGATCATCACCTACTACCGGCGTATTGACGAGTATTTAGAGTCTTACACAGAGATTTCCTGACTCAAGTGAAAAGGAGTAGGAGCACATATGAAATATGTGCGGAACCGAGATTAATACGCGCATGTGATATGTAAGTGTACGGTAGCGCCCGGCCGTCGATCCGAGGCCAAAAATGCAGAAACAAAAACTTTTCATAAACTTGAAATTAGCGCTAACGTATACTTTCTCCCGGATCGAACCATTAACCTATAACTAGCTAACTACAAGAAATGAGAGTGGCTATACCGATCGATCCGTGTGCTTCGGTCTTTGGCCACCATCCCAAGCTCCTCGCGGTATCTCCGATCTCCGGTCTCCTCGTCGGAAGGGAACCACATCAATGAGTCTTTTTTACGGGCTCCCGATTCATCCGAAGCAACTCGGACACGATGTTTGCTAGCCGACGTGTCCAAGGTGAAGTAGAGAATGTGTGTGATAACTTTGTCTCGAGCATCCATTGATTCTCAACACATGAGAGTGTATGGATGGAGGTTGGAGATGATGCCATTTGTGGAAGTTGTGAGCTAGAGGAAGAAGAAGAAGAAGAGGCTTTCTTTTTCTATTGTGTTGTGTTGATAAAAAATGAGAGCAAGAATAATAATACAAGAGCAAACCCCAAGCCAATGGCTTCCCTCTCTCTCTCCATCCATCAATTCAACACAATAAACAAATCCTAATGTGACATTAGCATAAATAAAGAGACCATGAGTCACTAAACATGTCCATGTCACATTAAATGCACCTCATCATGAACTAAACTCATAATTTCCACCTAAATAAACATTAACCCAAATATTTAGTCCAACAAAAAGATACGACAACATCTAAAGTAAACTTGTGACGGATCACAAGGATACCCCTCACCTGTATATACATACCTGCATCCGCATTCCGACTGAATGTGAATACGATGAGACTAAAGTAATCCAACATATCCAATACTAGGATCCGGATTAAACCAAAGCCCACTAGTATGATCCATCCGATCATGATCCGTGCACGACTGCACGTATATGATCGAACCCTGCCATAATACCATACGGCCTCTACAACGTTTCGCCCGAAACTTGAGAAACTGTCTGTGGGGGACTCTAAAGACTCGTCAATACTTTGGCTGTGGATTTAACTACTAGCACGTCAGTGGTACTAGCCGTACGTAACGGGCTACCAGATATTGACCAAAAGGGAGGTCGATAAGCGAACTCATCCTGACACCCTACTAAGCCTGTCAGTGACAAATCCGTACAGTCCGGTCCGTTCGTCTATGAGCATCGCATTTCGGGCCTAAGGGGTTGGTAAAAGTCAGACCCCCAAAATCAGTACAAGTCGTGTCGGAGTGTAGCCCAGAACACCCTGAGATACTACTGGAATACCTACCAGTAAATCTCCTGCCTTGGCCAAGGACTTCGTGTAATGGCTCTCTTAGACACATCGCGATCTCACCCCCAATACCGGGAGAGACGAAACCCCTGCCGATCCGCTCACTGACTCCATGTGTCTCGGGACTGTACCCAACTAAAACTTGTTTGGTTGACCCCTTTGAGCCATGGTAGGGTATTAATCAAAGCAAAGTGGGAACTTGTTGAATGTATATGCCTTAGAGGCCAGTATTGTATATGTATACATATGGATACTAGGGATACGTATGTACAGAACAATCTTTCTCAGTTTTATAGTATATTATTTGATTTGTCTTTATCGGGATATGTGTATTTATTTGTATTGTTGTTATATCTGGTTTGCACATATTGATAAAGACTCGATACGGTAGTATACTATTGTGGTTTGTCTTTATCTTAACATGGCAGGTGCCATACTCGTTATTACATATTGCGGTTACATGTTGATAAAGCCCCTAGGATCTTTCTTGAATACCTGCGTTATGTTAGTGATCATACATGTGGGAGCATGGTAGTCCATAAGCACATCCTTAAATGGTCCCTAGTCACATGAATATCGAGACTGGGCACTGATACTCCAGAGTAGACTGGTGTGTACATTTCTACCCCCCTCGGGGGATGGTTGGTCCCGCAGCCATTGGTCTGATGCACTTAAGATCGTATACAGGTGCTCACTGGGTGTGAGTACACTGGATGGACTCGCTGAGAACTTTCATGTGGTACTATACCTATCGTCAGATGGAAGTTCTCAGGTGACATGTGTACAGGTTAGTCTTTAGACCCGAGATCGGCATTTGTCTCGTGTGAGTTCCCACTGAACTTTGATCACTACCCTACCACGGTTCTACTAAGTCGTGCAAATAGGTTTTGGTTGGGTTCAATCCCGAGCCACATGGAGGCAGTGAGCGATTGTCGGGGATTCGACTATCCCGGTATAGGGAGTTGATATCGCACTGTGATTCGATTGGTCAGGACCATAAGACCTTGGCCAAGGCACTTAGGATTTACTGATAGGTTGATCAGTAGTTTCTCGGATTGGTCTTGAGCCACATCGGCATGACTTATCGGGTTATTAGGGTCTGACGTACTCTTTGACGAAGAGACCGGACTGTACGGATATTGTCACGGATAGGCTCAGTAGGAGATCCGGATGAGTTTGCTCATCGGCCTTCTTTTCGACAGGTACCTGGGTAGCCGTTACGTACAGCTAGTGCCGCTGACGTGCTTGTGGTTAAACCCACTGCCAGAGTACTGTCGAGTCTTTAGAGTCCCACACAGAGGGTTTTCCTGATTCAGGCGAAATGATGTAGTAGTCGTATTGGATACGTGCAGGGTTCGATCGATTGATGTACTTTGTACTCGGACTTTCGATCGGACAGTTGGTAATACTAGCCGGCTCGGGGTTGAGCCGGATTATTAAATCTGGTATTGATTTAATAATTTACGTATATGTATTTCGATATATATATTCTAGTATTACGTTCTTCGTGTTATTCTATCTCTTTGGGCGTTCGTATTTTTATCTTATTGCCGGTATATATGTTCAGTAGACTGAAACCCGTATTTATTACAGATTTCCTTCTAGAAGGTGGCCACCTCATTTGGATTTTCCATTTATTTGATAAATGGAAATGAGGTGTAAAGTGATAGGTGAGAGAGGTATGGAGTTGACCATAGTTCAATAGTTTACAAATGAATTTATAATTCATTTTGGGTTTACTATTGAAGCATGGTTGCTATTGTTTAATGAAAGAAAATAGCATACAAAAGCTTTGTGTGTCATTTTTCTCTCTCATGCTTGATCATTATTTTCTTGAGCTCCATTTTCTCTCCAAGCTCCTCCCTCCTCTTGCTTTCCTCCATCTTCATCTTCTTCCTCTTCATTAACATTCTCATGTGTTGAGAAACAAGTGAAGAGGTTAGAAAAGAGATAGCAAACACTTAGACATCCAAACTACATCCTAGATTACTTGGACTAGCATCCCAAGTTCTCTAGTTGCACTTTTGACACTTAGCAAAGAGCTAGAGCCATGGATCATATTCCCCGGGTGGATCATCAAGGACCAAGGAAGGCCGGAGAACAAGCTCGATCCCGGAGGACCGACGGAGCAAGGAAAGATGTTCAAGCAAGTTCAAGGTGGCTAGTAGGAACTAAGGATGAAGAACGAAGACCGAAGGACTTGGTTCGTTTAGTAAGAATTCCTCATCATATTAGATAGCTCTCATAGTGTAGCTAGTTAGTTTTATGGAATGATCCGGGTTTAGAGTTAAACTAGTGCCAAGTTTTTGTTCATTAGAAAATTTTTGTTCCGCTTTTGGCCACGGAAGTTGGCCGGGGAACTAGGGTAACCCTTCATGGTATCAGAGCCATACCATAAAACCTATACTAGCTTGTTTAAATGTGTTTAGAATAACGATCGACTGAAATTTCAAAAATCGCATTTCAATTCATGTAGTTTCTGTTGATTTTTAAACGTGCTCGAAAAATCAATTTTATGGTCTCAGAAAATCATGCAGGCTTTTTTAAGACGACAGAAGAAATTTGCTCACGTGATCCCTCTAAACCACCGTGAAAACCCCCTAGTGGCGGCGGTTCCGCGGCCGTTTTGGGGCCCACGTGAACAAAATTTCTTCTGGTCATCTTATTTTTGGAATTGTGGTTTCTGGGAAAATTCTTTTTGGGACCAGTTTTGTTACAGTGTTGGTTTAATACTTGGGGCCCACTTGGAAAGTTTAGTCGATCATAATTTTAAAATACGTATTTTATTTTCAGTACATTAACTTTTATCTGCGACCGGGAATGTCACTCGATCGGTAAAACTCATCTAATTTGCTATATATCCTTTAGACGGGTTTGTTCCCCTCCGAACGGCGGCCGGGACGCGGACGTCTCGCCTGGGGTTCGGGGAAGATGCTAATTGGTGCTATCCGTCCACCTCTCCGAAGATGCCAAGTTGATTTATGGCACCATGTATCGAAGGTTTAAACGGATGCGTCCGATGTAGCAGACTTCGTCAGATTCCCCCTCGCTTGAGGGGTTTTTGATTGTGGGGACCCTCTTCCCTGCAAGCGCAAGCCTCTGCAGTTAATTACGCTACCGCATTGCGGTAACAACTTTCTCCTTCTCCAGATGGTCACTTCGTGTCGTGGATGTTTGTTTTGTATTTTGTTGCCCGTGGATTGTTTACGGAGACTGAGTTATGTCGTCGCCCGTAGGGCGTGGACTAGTCCAAATCCGTATTATCTTAGATTTGGGTTTAGGGGTTTGGTTTGAGGATACGTCAGCCGTACTCGAGGCTAAGATCGACTCAAACGTTTGTTAAGGATACGTTAGTCTAACTTTGTGACTAAGATCAACTTAACGGGATCGTTTAGATCCGACAACGGAGCGTTTGGGCTCTATTGTTCCAGTTTAGGGACCTAGTGGTCCATTAAATGTATGGCCGTCAGGACCCGTCACCTCTCCGACGACGTTGAAGGATTACAACGACGGATGTCAGAGGAGTTCAGAGATGTACCCTCGAGCCAGAGTTAATTGGGGGGATTCATAGTCCAGTCTGTTTGAAGGTTTAAGGATACGTTAGCCATCTTTGAGGCTAAGATCAACTTAAACGGGATCGTTTAGATCCGACAAAAGAGCATACAAGGGCTCTATTGTTCTAGTTTAAGGACATTTCGGTCCATGGGTAGTTTAAGGACGTTGCGGTCCATCGTTAGTTTTAAGACATCTCGGTCAAGGTTAAGGACGTCGTAGTCCATTGGTTTAAGGACCCCACAGTCCGGTATGTGCTCTGGATGCTTCACACGGGTTCACTGCCGTGCTCTGCGAGGACCAGGCTCCGCTCTGGACGTTTTCCACGGGGTCAAAGAGTGACATTATCCGCATTCCACGTAACCAGGAATTTTTCATTAAACACGGGTTTAAGGACCCCACAGTCCATATCAATGTGTGGTCGTCGGGACCCGTCACCTCTTTGAAGACATTGAGGGATTACAATGCCAAATATCAAAGGAGTGAAGAGATGTACCCTAGAACCGGAATGGCTTAAGTAGTCTTTGACCCAATTTAGGATCAAGACCGATTAATCATGTTGTGAGCCCATTGGCCCAGTTAATCACAAATTGAGGACTTATGGCCATCTTGGGCTAAGTCCAACCAGGAGAGGCTTTGCCTCTATCCATTCAGCCAATTGGGCCAAAGCCTAGTGTTAAACACTGCAGAGCAATCAGTGTTGAACACTAAGAATGAGATTGACAAATTAGTGTTTAACACTAAAAGATAATTGGTGTTAAATACCAGCAACAGGGCTCTTCAAATTAGTGTTAAACACTAAAACAGATCAGTGTTGAACACTGGCAACAGAGATCTCAAATTAGTGTTAAACACTAAGGTAGTCAGTGTTGAACACTGCAAATAAAGCTTTTTGATTAGTGTTGAACACTAAGGCCCAACAGTGTTTTAACACTGGGTTCGGGAGTTTCAATTTAGTGTTAAACACTAAGGCAGGAGGGGTCACGTGACGACACGTGAGAGCGCCCTCCCTTCATTTATTCTGCTGAGATTATCGCATTTTTCAGAGCATCACGTGCCATCACGTGATGGGCATTCAAATGCTTGTGTGTTAAAGCTTCTGTCAAGGGTCACGTGGGTCACGTGGGGCACTGCTTCAAGGAGCTTTCTGTAGATCTTTGGGGGGGTTCACGTGGTGATACGTGACCCTGCCTCTATGTATGTTGTTTAGAGGATCTGTTAATCTTTTCCAGGAATTAAATTCCTCGTAGGGTTAAATCCTGACAGTAATTTCAGAGGAATTAAATTCCTACTTCCTTTTGAAGATTTATATTCTGAATAGAGTTGGACTCTGAATTTTCTGTAGGAATTAAATTCCTCATACATGTGAAGAACCAAATAGGGTTAAACCCTAATAAAAGCTTTTAAGGAATTAAATTCCCACTCTCTTGTTAAATTATGATCAAGGGAATTAAATCCCCGTTGTTCCAACAGAACTAGGTTCTTAACTAGGGTTAAACCCTGTTTCTTTTTGTTCTGAAGGAATTAAATTCCCATAACACAGGGTCAAGCCCTAGTTTTATTTTAAAGGAATTAAATTCCTATAGTTCTGTGAGAATTAAATTCTCGTGCTGCCATTCCCTCTCTATGTTTTGGATCTGCATGGCAGGATCTCGACCCATTGAGAATTAAATTCTCAACTTCAAGGGGAGATGTGCACTTTGCAGATCCTCTATCAAAGAGAGAAGAAATATGTTCTTCTGTTTTATATATCAGAGTTAAACTCTGTTGAGAATTAAATTCTCTTTCTTTCAAAAAGCCTTCCCTTTCTTACCTAGGGTTTTCTTTTGCAGAAGATCAAAGTTCCTCGAAGTATCAAGGCTCTCTCTCTTTTCTTTCCTCTGCGTATATATCTCTCTCTCTCTTTTTTTTGTGTCTCTTGGCTCCTATTTATAGGAGAAGCAGCCGAGTCAATTAATTTTTGACGAATCTTTATTGAGAGATTTGATTTGCATCCATCATTCATTTTGGACCTTTGGATTATTAGGTGAATTTTATTCACCATTGGATTTCAAATCCAGAGGTTCCCCTTTATTATTTCGGTTAGATTTAAAGGGGAAATCTTTCCAAACCCGAGATTTTCCCATAGATAGATGATATTTCATCACCTCTGAATCTTTAATTCAATTGGTTCCAGATAGTCGCTTTCCTTTGGAAAGATTTGAATCTCTTTCAGAATTTAATTCTGTTGACAAAATGGGCTTTGAAAGCCGGTCACGTGTGACCACGTGACCCATGGTCACGTGTGGGCACGTGACCCCCTTTGGAATGAGCCTTCTTCTTTCTTTTTGCGCTGTATTCTGGTTGCTGCTTAACCGTCACGTGCTACCACGTGACCCCTGGTCACGTGTGAGCACGTGACCCCTGGTCTGGACTTTTTTTCTTGATTTGATCAGGGAACCGATATGCCTTTGAATCCGCTTTAAAATGTCACGTGCCAACACGTGACCCTGGTCACGTGGGAGCATGTGACCCTTTCTTAAGCCCTTTTTCTTTGATGTAGTCAGGAAGCTGAACTTGCTTTGCCGGTACTTTTGGGTGTCACGTGCCAACACGTGACTTCTGGTCACGTGTAAGCACGTGACCCTCTTCTCAAGCTTTTTCCATAAGCTTTCCTGATTTTAAATCAGGAAACAAATGCCCCCACAGCGTTGTTCTCACGTGTCAGCACGTGAGTGCAACGCTGTCACCTCTTGCGACCGTTGGATTCCTTTAGGGATCTGGGGAGATGAAACGTTTCCATTGCCTTCTATAAATACCTCTGTCTCTTTATAGGAGCCTTCACTTTGCTCATCCTCTTCTTCTGAGAACTCTTTCTGAGAATTTAATTCTCGCTTCCAGAGCTTAGTTCTCTGCCTTGAAACAATTTTCAGAGTTTAACTCTGTTTTAAAAGATTTCCTTTCCTCGGGTAATGTTCTTGGACAGACGATGGACCTTCACATTCCTCTGGATTTTAAATCCAAAACAAGGGTTTTTACCCTTTTCTCTTCATGTTTTCCCATAAGAACCGCTTAACCTTCAAACTGTAGATCTTTTAGGGTTTAGATGATGTTTGGGGAGATGATGATGGCGTTTCAACTCCATGGAATTTAATTTCCATCCAAAATGTTTCTGGGAATTTAATTCCCTTTTCTTAATAAGGAATTTTAATTCCAATGAAGAACTCGCTTTCTTCACACAGAGGCTTCCTGGGGTCTCTTGGCCCGAGGTTGTTCTTCTGCAGTTAATGAAACAGAAGTTTTCTAATGAATCTCATGACCTTTATTTCAGGTATCATGGATGCCCATCTGTATGGTCTTGACGAGATCATTTCCTATGGGAATATTCGTGCACTGGGCCGCAGTCAGAACCAGGAGTTCACCGATGCTCAATGTGCCGAGATTATGAGCCGCTTTGATGAGTACAACCATCGGCTACTCCCCCGTCGCTCTTCTCTTCTGAGGCTGATCGTGCTGGCGATCAGGGAGGCTCTCCCTCTATTCTGTGCTTGTGTGCCGCTTGGGGCATTGGACGCCGCCGAGGATAAAGTACACTCGGTGTATCTGATGCACTTGATCTCAAAGAGAAGGCGGGATAATCTCATTGATCTCCTGCATCAGATGTTCCAGCAATCGGCCATACTTGCCGCCTATCGGAGGGTGGAGGACATTCGTGAGGACCCCGATACTTGTGATCGTGAGAGGAAGCATACTCGGGAGGTTCGAAATGCTTGGAAAATCTTGAATAAAGTTAATTTTGAGTTTCTCAACCCATGTCCCGCATCTGAAGTTTTACCATTGTAAATGTGTCCTCTGTATTTTGTATGAACCCCTTGAAGTATGAGTGACAATTGTTATTATGTCTTTCTATGTTTGCATGTCTTTTCTCTGGGATTTTATCATTTTGCTACTGTTGTTGTTGGTGCTTTCAATATGCAGGGTGCTACTCCATTTTTTTAGTGTTCATCAGGTTTAGGCTTCACGTAGTCTGCACGTGGGGTCCCTTGATGTGGCTGTTCACAAAATCTTCTCATGCCCTATTTTCAGCGCACAATATTAGACGCAGAAAAAAGGGCCTTGGGAATAGTTCCATCTCCTTGATTTTCGATGCCTTTCCTTTTTTGGGCCTTGGAAATAGTTTCACCATGCAAGATTTTCCGCGCACAGCACTTAATGCATTTCCTTATATATGAGGCTATAGCTTCCCTTTTCCTCTCACAAAGAGATTTATATTATTATTATTTTTTTTATCTTGGAGTAACTTGTCTTGAGAAACAAACGAGCGCTATGGCCTGCAATCACCCTCATGCTCGTCGACAGCCATGGGAAGTTCCTATTGAGGAAATGGTCCCCCGCTTTGCTGCTCGGTTGGTGGATCCCCTCCTTACCGACAACGAATGCGACTCAGCCATGCATGAACTCTCGATCCGTAGGGGGTCCCCCCTCCCGATGGGTTCTCTCTGGCTCCGGATGATTCTCAAGGCCGTGCTTGCCGACATCCCTCCTCACCCGGCGGAGATGACCCTGGCGATGCTCGACGCGGCAGAAGAAAAGCTCGAGGGTTTTCACGAAGCGTGCCTGATTACTCAGGCTTTGAAGGATTGCTCAATTTATCTGCTGAGCCAGATCAAAGCCCGGCGAGCTATTATGTCTGCTTTCGCGGACGAACACGGCGCCAATCGATGGGGAGCGACTCCTCGTGAGAACCGTCGCTTTGACGTGCTGGAGAAAGCAGAGAGGGAGATGGAGAATTTTGTCCTCTGTTTCATTAACCCTTGGTCAGTTGATCCCATGTTTGGTGACCTTTTCCGTTAGCGTAGAACATTTTTAAATTAGTCCCTCCTTTTTTACGCTTTATGCCGAGATTCCATGTAGGCTTGGTGCTAGTATGTATGTTTCCGCTTGCATAAATAAACTTTGTATTCTTCTCATGAGAACTTTCTTTAACTGCAAATGCTACCATCACTTTCCTGCGCATCAGACCTTTTTGGGTATTATGAACGTTCATGCGATTGCAAATGCTATTATTATTATTATTCCCTTTTTGAATACTCATATGATTGCGAACGCATGCTTGAAATATGTCGGAAACTATTCTTGTTGCCTTTCACCTCAGGCGATGTGAGCGCGTTTTAGATCGATTATTCCCGTCGACTGGAAGCCCATTTATATGGTCTTGTCAATGTCTTGTTTCCAAGGCTGTGGTTACGAAAGCGAGCTTACGTGGCCTGATAGAGCGATACGTAGCGAACATAAGGTTGTGGCTCTCGATAAAGCTGCCACGTTCACTCGTGAGAGGGTCGAGGCTCATAAGGCCACTAAGAAAGAGCTTGAAGCCCGGCTCGCTTCGTATCAGGCTCAACAAGCTCAAGCGGAGGCTCGTCTTTTGGAGATCTTGCGTCATGAAGCCGTGGTCCAACAACAGCAGGATGAGCTGATCAAGTTGCTGAATCGCCCGCCGGCCTGAAACATTCGTATCTTTTCCTTCCTTTTTGTACGTTCTCATGGATGAGAGTATTTCCTTTTTGTTTCTTTCATGAATTGTACTTTGTATCCATTTTGATTTATGAATAAAAGATACATTTTTCTTCTAAATGGTGTGTCCCCCTTTTTATTGAATGTATTCTGCGGATATTCTACCTCGATCTTCTTGCAGGACAGCGATGGCTTAGGATTCAGGGTTAAGATCTGCTTCCTAAGACTTTTGCATTTTACGAGCCACAAGGGTCTCATAAAGAGTTTTTCTCCCTACAGGTCGAGAGGATCCCATAGGTGTGAGTTCTTCTTAAAGATCGTGAGGATCCTTAAGCGGGTTTTCCCTTGAGAGTCGTAAGGATCTCGCAAGAGAGTTTTTCTTCCTTACAGGTCGTGAGGGCCTGCAAGTGTTGGATGCGGTCACCCTTGTCCGTGTTTTACGGAGTTAGGGGTTTCTCAAGGTATCGTAGTTTAGAGACGTCACGGTCAAGGTTAAGGACCTCATAGTCCGTGGATTTAAGGACTCCACAGTCCGCTGTTAGTTTTAAGACATCACGGTCAAGGTTAAGGACCTCATAGTCCGTGGGATTAGGGACTCCACAGTCCGATGTGTGGTTGCAGGGACCCGTCACCTCTTTGAAGATGTTGAGGAATTACAACGCCGAGTATCAAAGGAGTGAAGAGATGTACCCTTTAACCAAGGCAAAATCTGTAGGGAATTGGGGTGGTTGATCGTTAGTTTTAAGACATCACGGTCGAGGTTAAGGACGTCATAGTCCGTGGATTTTAAGGACTCCACAGTCCGGTATTTACTCTGGATGCTTCACACGGGTTCACTGCCGTGCTTGGCGAGGACCAGGCTCCACTCTGGATGCTTCACACGGGTTCACTGCCGTACTCTGCGAGGACCAGGATCCGCTCTGGACGTTTTCCACGTGGTCAAAGAGTGACATTATCCGCGTTCTACGTAACCAGGAATTTTGCACTAGATGCTTCACACGGGTTCACTGCCGTGCTCGGCGAGGACTAGGCTCCGCTCTGGATGCTTCACACGGGTTCACTGCCGCATTAGGCGAGGACCAGGATCCGCTCTGGACGTTTTCCACGGGGTCAAAGAGTGACATTATCCGCGTTCCACGTAACCAGGAATTTTGCACTAGATGCTTCACACGGGTTCACTGCCGCGCTCAGCGAGGACTAGGCTCCGCTCTGGACGTTTTCCACGGGGTCAAAGAGTGACATTATCCGCGTTCCACGTGACCAGGAATTTTGCACTAGATGCTTCACACGGGTTCACTGCCGCGCTCAGCGAGGACTAGGCTCCGCTCTGGACGTTTTCCACGGGGTCAAAGAGTGACATTATCCGCGTTCCACGTGACCAGGAATTTTGCACTAGATGCTTCACACGGGTTCACTGCCGTGCTCGGCGAGGACTAGGCTCCGCTCTGGACGTTTTCCACGGGGTCAAAGAGTGACATTATCCGCGTTCCACGTGACCAGGAATTTTGCACTAGATGCTTCGCACGGGTTCACTGCCGTGCTCGGCGAGGACTAGGCTCCGCTCTGGATGCTTCACACGAGTTCACTGCCGTGCTCTGCGAGGACCAGGATCCGCTCTGGACGTTTTCCACGGGGTTAAAGAGTGACGTTATCCGCGTTCCACGTGACCAGGAATTTTGCTGAATATATCCGCATTTCACGGGATGGAGGTTTGACTGTTGGCGATATGTATACCACCGAGCCATGGAACTGGGAGTTGCCGCTGTTCCGCTTAGCTTGAAGTTGTGTCCGTTGTTACGAGACGAGTGTTGGGATGATCTCTAGGTCGCTTGTGGCCCGTCGAGATTTAGCTTCTTTCTTTGGTGAAACCTGGGGGAGGGAGGTATGTTCCCTTTTTGTTTATGCCATTGGATTGTATACAGGGTGTGATGGAACATCACCTGTAAGGCATACATTTTATTTTTATTTTATTTCTTTTTCCGCGATGCTCTATCGTTTCAGCTTTTTATATCGCGAAAATCGCGATTGCCCCATCATTTCGGCTATTTTTCGCGGTGCCCAATCATTTCGGCTATTTTTCTTTTTACTCGCTGCTTTTTATTGCGAGTTGCCCCATCATTTCGGCTATTTTTCATGCATACATTTTTACTTGCTGCTTTTTATTGCAAGTTGCCCCATCATTTCGGCTATTCCGTAGGCATGTGTGGCTTGCTAGCTTTTTCGCCGCAAGCTTGGATTTTGGACACCAATTTCGGCATCAGCATCGCTGCAACTGGGATGTTGCCAGGAGCGAATCATCATTTGCCTCTGTCGATATTGAACAAAGGTGGCTTAGTAAACAGGGTTAAGGGTCCTGTCGACCAAGGCTTTTGACTTCATGAGCCGTAAGGGTCTCATAAAGGTATTTCTCCCTACAAGTCGTGAGGATCTTGCAGGTGTATTTTCTCCTTAGGTATCGTGAGGATTCCTAAGTGTATGTTCCTCTGCAAGTCGTAAGGATCCTACAAGAGGGCTTTCTCCTTATGGGTCAAGAGGACCTACAAGGGTTGCTCGTCATATGGACATATCCTTAGTCACGGGTGGGACTTTGCTGGGGAAATGTTTTTTCGCGCCCGTGGATTGTATACAAGGGTCAGTATTGAGCCTCTTGTAGGGCAATATCGAAGGTTGTGGAGGATTTGCTTAAGAACAGGTTTAGGTTTCTGTAACTTAAGACTTTCAAATCTCATGAGCCGTGAGGGTCCCATAAGAGAATTCTCCTTACGAGTCGTGAGGATCTCGTAAGCGTATTTTCTCCTTAGGAATCGTGGGGATCCCTAAGTGTGTTGCTCCTTTGTGAGTCGTAAGGATCTCACGCAGGTGGTTTCTCCTTACAAGGTCGAGAGGACCCTACAAGTGTCTTTTAACGAGGTTGCGCCCTTTCGGGTTTTCACAAACACTCGCCGGTAGTCCTGCTATTTTTACTCACGGAGCCCTTTCGGGTTTTCATCCGTCCCCATTTTGCTTACGGACATACCGTTTTTTTTTCTTTATTCTTTTTCACTTTTTTTTTTTACAAGGTCGCGCCCTTTCGGGTTTTCACGAACACTTGCCGGCAGCCCTGCTGTTTTTACTCACGGAGCCCTTTCGGGTTTTCATCCGTGCCCATTTTGCTTATGGAAATACCGTTTTTTTTTTCTTTATTCTTTTTCACTCTTTTTTTTTACAAGGTCGCGCCCTTTCGGGTTTTCACGAACACTTGCCGGCAGCCCTGCTGTTTTTACTCACGGAGCCCTTTCGGGTTTTCATCCGTGCCCATTTTGCTTATGGACATACCGTTTTTTTTTTATCATTTTTTTTTATCTTCTCTTTTTTTATCCATCTCGTCAGCCTAAGGATGCTGCGGTAGTAGTTTCAGGGACGTTTCGGTCCGTTGTTAGTTTAAGGACGTTTCGGTCCGTCGTTAGTTTAAGGACGTTTCGGTCCGTCGTTAGTTTAAGGACGTTTCGGTCCGCCGTTAGTTTAAGGACGTTTCGGTCCGTCGTTATGAGAAGGCCGGCTGCTACTTGTAAAGTCTGAGCCTAGGAAGATAGTGAGCGGACATAGTCATCGTCATCTATCATTGACCCAGGCTGCGGCTTATTAAGCGTAGTATTTCTTTAAGAAGCGGCCGTTTATCGGCCTGAAAGGCCTTTCACCGTGCATGTCCATGAGTAGGTAGGCTCCACCCTGGTAGACCTTGTCTATGATGTACGGGCCTTCATAGTTTGGCTCGAATTTTCCCCGCTTAGCGCGATTGGGGATCATAGGCCTTTTGACCACTAGCACGAGTTCGCCTTGGTGGAATGTCCTCGGCCTGGTCAATCTTTCGTATGAGCGCGTCATCTTTGCTTTGTAGGCCTCTAGATGTTGTTGCGCTATGAGCCGGGTTTCGTCGAGGGGATCAAGCTCCTCAAGCCGAAGGTGAGCATTTTCTTCGTTCGTCAGCTCGTGGTGGACTGCTACTCGTAGAGAGGGTAACTCTATCTCGAGGGGGAGCACTGCTTCCGTCCCAAATACCAACGCTTACGGCGTTGTGTTTGTGGCCGTCTTGAATGTAGTTCGATAAGCCCAAAGGGCTTCTTGCAGCCTTTCGTGCCAGTCTCTCTTATTCTGGGAAACGGTCTTTTTTATGATCTTCGTCAAGGTCTTATTGAAGGCCTCGGCCAGGCCGTTAGCTCGTGGATTGTAAACCGAAGAATATCTCCAGTCTATATTATGCTGCTGCGCGAAGCGGCTAATCTTATGGCTTCGGTAGGCCGGTCCATTATCGGAGATAATCCGCCGTGGAGTTCCGAACCGATAGATGACATGCGTCTTGAAGAAATGGAGGATATTCTCCGTCTTCACTTCCCTCAGTGGTACTGCTTCTTCCCATTTGGAGAAGTAATCAGTTGTCGCCAGGATAAAACGGTGTCCCCGGGATGATGCTGGCTCAATAGGGCCGACTATGTCAGTCCCCCACATTTCGAACGGCCAGCTAGCTACCGTTGGGTGCAGTGGATTCGGATGTTGGTGGATGAAGTCTCCATGGATTTGGCATGAGTGGCATTGCTTCGCATACTCGAGGCAGTCCTGGATCATCGTGGGCCAGTAGTAACCCATCCGTTTAATTTTCAACTTCATCTTTGGGCCTGCTTGGTGAGAACCGCAAAGTCCGTCATGCACTTCCTGAATGACTCTTTCTGCTTCGTCAGGTCCTAAGCATCTCAGCCATAGAGAATCAAACGATCTTTTGTATAGAATATCGTTGACGAAAGTGAAGGATAGAGCTCGTTTCATGTGCTGATGTCTTGAGGACGCTTCTTTGGGCATTCGGCGGGACTTAAAGTAGTCTATGAAGACTTCCCTCCAGTTTTCGGCCTTCTCATGGTCTTTTATTTGTAGGGTCGTCTGCTCAGTCGTTCCCTTTTCTTCGCATGATTCCGGAGATATTTCTGCCGGGGCGAGCACTCGACGGCTTTGTACCACGATTCTGACGTCATCGAGGTTCTCGTTAGCCAGTTCTTTAGCAAGTTTAGCCAGCGCGTCTGCTTTGTTGTTTTCCGCGCGCGGTATGTTCTCCAAAGTATAGGAGGGAATTTGGGTCAATAGTTGTTGCACCCTTTCGCCGTACTTCACCAACTCCGGCTTGCATGTTTGGTAGTCACCATTTACTTGACTAACGACCAGCTGAGAATCCCCGTATATAAGGAGGTCTTCAATTCCCATGTTGACGGCGATCTCGAGGCCTGCTATCAGAGCTTCGTATTCAGCTTCATTGTTTGTCCTCGGCTCTGTTAAGGAGAAGGCGAAGCGCATTATCCCTCCTTGTGGAGTTGCAAAGATGAGGCCTATCCCCGATTTGATCATTGGGAGACCTTGTTTCTGCTTCTTTATAGAGGACGCTCCATCGAAATAGAGTTCCCATCGGGTGCTTCCGCCGCTAATCGCATCAAATGCATGCTCGTCCGGCAAATCACAGTTCAGAGGAGAATCGGCCGGTATCGGGTGCTCAGCGAGGAAGTCGGCAATGGCCTGGCCTTTCACTGCCTTGAGAGGTTGATACGTTATCGAGAACTCCATCAAGAACAGGGCCCACTTAGCGAGTCGTCCCGTCAATATGGCTTTCGACATCAAATATTTGAGAGGGTCCACCTTCGAAATAAGACGGACTTCATGTGCTAATGCGTAATGTCTAAGCTTTGTTATTGCGAAGATCAACGCCAGGCAGTGCTTTTCAATGGGGGAATAGTTGCTTTCTGCCCCCAGCAGCACTCGACTTAAGTAGTAAAGTGCTCTTTCTTTCCCCTGATCGTTCTCTTGTGCCCATAATGCGCCTAAAGAACCTTCGAGGGCGGTCGTATAAAGAATGAGGGGTTTTCCCTTGACCGGCGCGGCCAACACCGGAGGGTTCTGCAGGTACTGCTTGATCTCGTCTAGTGCACCTTGACATTTATGATCCCAAACGAATGGAGTTCCCTTCTTCATCAGGTGGCTGTAAGGACGGCATTTTCCCGAAAGATTAGCGATAAACCGCCGGATGTATGCGAGCTTCCCTTGGAAGGACCGCAACTGCTTGAGGGTTCTTGGCGGAGGCATTTCCATGATCGCCTTAATCTTTGACGGATCTATTTCAATACCTCGGTGTCGGATGATGAATCCCAGGAATTTACCCGAGGAGACTCCAAACGCGCATTTGAGGGGATTCATCTTCAAATTATATTGACGAAGGCGTTGAAAGACAGTCTCCAGATGTTTTAAATGCTCTTCGTACGACATGCTCTTCACTACAAGGTCATCGATATAGCACTCGACGATGTCATGTATGAGATCGTCGAAGATCTTTGTCATGGCCCTTTGATAGGTAGCGCCAGCGTTCTTTAGACCAAAGGGCATAACCCTGTAGCAGAATATACCCAAAGGGGTCTGGAAAGCGGTGTGCTTCTGGTCTTCGGGATGCATCTTTATCTGATTGTATCCTGACGAACCATCCATAAAGGAGAAAACCTCGTGAGTGGACGTGTTATCTATCATTAGCTCGGTTACTGGTACTGGGAAATCATCCTTAGGGCAGGCTTTATTGAGATCCCTGAAATCCACGCATATGCGTACCATCCCATTCTTCTTCATTACCAGGACGATATTGGCGATCCAGTCGGGATATTGGACTTCTTGGATAAATCCAGAATCGATCAGCTTCTTGACTTCGGCGTTGATGCTCATCTCAAGCTCGAGTCGCATCCTCCTTGGCGCTTGCTTGACTGGCTTGATATCTGGGGATATTGCTAATTTATGCACAGCAATCTCCGGATCTAATCCTGGCATCTCGGAGTAGTTCCACGCAAAGCAGTCTTTATGCCGTAGAAGCACGTTCTTTAACGCAGCCACCCTTTCTTCGGATAGCAGCTCGCTGACAAATGTCGGTCGCGGGTCGTCTGCCGATCCCAACTCAATCTTTTTGAGGTTATCTGCAGTAGTATGTATGCCATCTTCCAGTTCTTTCGGAGCGGGCGGAAATTCTGAGATCACCTCATCATCGCTGTTCTCAAAGCACCGGGGAAGGTCATCTACGTTCTCGGGCTCTTCTCCTAATATCGTAATCGTATAACAAGTGCGAACCCGCTCCTCGGACTGAGGTGGACCCGGTTCTGCCCTTGCGGCCTTAGGCTCGTGCTTCTGTGGCGGCGTTACCCTCCAGCCGTCGGATAAAGCGAATCTGCCCTGTTGGTACTGGTCCTCGACCCAGTTCTTGAAGGTGAAGCAGTCTTCGGTAGGATGTCCTATGGCTTGGTGATAAGAGCAATAACTCAGACGAGAAGCCTTGTTAGCTTTCGCAGGATATTTAGACTCTGGAAGCGTGATCATTTGATGTTTTATAGCGAGGTTGAGTAACCTCTCCGTCTTGTCTCGGGGGAAGGAGTACGCTCGACTCATCTTCTTCATGAGGGACAAACCCGAGCCGCTTCTTGATTTATTTCCGTCTCTGCGTCGGGCCTTTCGTACAGCGGATTGACGAGGATAAGCGTCTTTGTCTTTTGCAGCACGTTGAAATAGACGTTGCGTCCTGGCCTTCTCGTAGATGGCCATTTCGCGGTTGTGGTCTTCCCGAGCCTTCTGACCCACTTTCCTGATAGGCTTGCCTATTCGTTCCTCAAACGACGGACTCGGCGCTTTAATCGCGGGGTCTAGTTTTGATGGGGGGTTGGCATCTCCTGACAGGGCATCCTCTTCTTCATCAAAGGTATATATAGTGTAGCTGCTGTGAGCCCGTTCCCGTTTTCCGGCTCTTGCGTATCCAAGCCCGAGTGTTTCCATCTTCCCGTTGGGCAATTTGCGTTGAGTCCCGGGGACATCCCAAATCCTGTTGTAGAACCGAGCCTGCCGAACGGTCTGTTCTAAGGGTACTCGCTGGCGCTTCAATAGCTTCTTTAATCCATTTGTATAGTATCTGGGCAGACGGATGGGTTGGAGCCTGTCAAGTGTAGCATCCGCGCCATGCCAGATCTCTTTCTCTATTTTCGACTCTGAGGATCGGTAGAATAGGATCACCTTCTCACCCCTTTGCCTGGGAGGGACGTAGAATGTTCGCAGGTCCTGCACATTATTAGCCTGCAGCGTGTCGAGATCCTTGTAGTGTTCTCGCGGTACCATGATGATTTGCAAACTATGGTCATCGCCAGGGGGTGTTTGTATTGACAGCCGATTGGAGAACACGGCATTAACTTCATCTTCTGAATCACTTTCGAAGACCAACATAGGGGCGGGCGTCCCCAGGTTGTTGCGTTGAGATGGCTCTGCATAAACTATCTCTTCCTCTTCTTCGGTGTCGCTCCCGAAAACAGGGATGGTGGCGGTGGTTTTGTTCTCCGGATTGCGACATCTTTCTGTATCCTCGAAATCTGGCAAAAAGTACTTCGCATCTTCGTATTTGCGGACTTCGTTTACGGAAAATGGGTTTAACTCACCTGTTACGGTATACTCGAAACCATCCTTAAAGTACTTCATACACTGATGTTGTGTAGAAGGGATGATGTTGTATTTGTGTAACCAAGGACGACCGAGCAAGGCGTTGTAGCAGGTCTTGGCGTCGATGACATGGAATTTGATGTCTGTGACGAGAAGTCCAAAGCGTAACGTTAGTATCACAGATCCGAGAGTCCGTGATGATTGTGAATCGAAGCCGGAGATAGTAATTTTGTCACGAGCGAGATGTTGCACGCTCATGCAGATTTCCTTCAACACCCGAACATTAAGGAGATTGACGGAGGATCCATTATCCACCAAGATTTTGCCTATCTTGATATCATGGCAGTATCCGGAGACATACAGGGGACGGTTGTGGTCGCACGTTCCGAGAAGGAGGTCTTCATCACCGAAAGTGATGTCGGCCGTATGCACTTCCTCCAGTTCATCCTTCATCTTTTCAGTGGCGAGGAAAGCTTGGAATTGCTCAGGTTCTTGTAACGCCTTAATTAGTGAGTCTCGCGCTTCTTTTGATAATAGGAGGGCATCGAGAATGCTAAGCTGAGAAGGTAGCTTCCTTAGGTGCGCGAGGATGTTATAGTCTACCTTACCCTTCCTAGGAGGGTCTTTGGCTGCCAGCTCTCTGATGACTTGGTCATCTAAAGTGATATCTTCAGTGACCTTTTCCTTTCCCTTATCCTTTCTATTCCCGGGCCCGAGATTCTTCTCTGGGAGTGTGCGATTGCGCAGCTGAATGTTCTCGCAGATCTCCGATTTCTCCTCTTTCCCTAAAACGGATTCTTTGAAGAGAGGGCCCAGAGCCATTTCTTCATCAGAGTCGCTCCCAAAGATGAGAACTTGTGACCCCCTGGCATTAACCATGTAACAGTTGCCAGTAGCTCTGTTGTGCCCATCGTCGGTACTTCTTCGCTCCCGACGGCTCTTGCGTTTCATGCGCTTAACATGTTGCCGACGAGCGACATATCCCTGCCACCATATCTTAAAGGCGTCGCACTCCTCCGTGGGGTGTGAGATTTTCCGGTGATATGCGCAATAGTCAGGGTGCCTCTCCACCCCATCGTGTGTGTTTCCTTCCGAGGGTGGTAGCTTCATTCCCATTGACATGGCTTTGGCAAACCTTTTCCTCGTCTTGAATATCTTCTTGTCTACTTCGGATGCCTTTCGCTCTGGCAGGGGTAGTTCAACTCTTTCGTTCAGTTGCCCGCATTTGGCTCCTTCCGACGTGGTCATCTCGCGCTCCTGGTCCGCTTTACATTTTAGACGAATCTCGTCTAGAAAAGCGTCGATCATTTCGTCTGTTGGCCATGCACGCTCTGGTACAGGCTCTGCCTCCAGCTTCTTAGTGCCAGGAGTTTTCCCATCATCGGTAAATGAGTGGGAGATTACGTTACAACTCGCCACATATCCTTCGGATTCATCCGACGAGCATTCTCCATCACCTTCCTCTTGAAAGATGTGGTTGAGGAACTCTTGCAGTGTGACAGGAGTTCGCGCCTTTTGATTGTATTCTTCCAACGCGTCGATTTGCTTCTGCAAGTTCGTGTGTTCGTTTCCAAGCTTTACGGGCTTCTTGGATTTCTTCTTCTTTTTCTTCGAAGATTTTGACGGTTGGGCGTGAGTATTTGGGCCCTTATCGCGAATCTTCGTAATTGGGCGGGGCTTCAACATTCCTTCGATAATTTGAGGTTCAAGAGGGTCCTTCCATTCGATCGCAGGGCACGCATGAAGGTCTCTCAGCATTCTTTTGGTTTTAGTTGATAGCACGACCTCCCATGGAGCTTCTTCAATAAAAGAACATGTTGCCCCCGGTGTATCCGCTTTCCTAGGAGCATGCGGCTGTGGTGGGTTCACCTTCCACTTTTCGGACAGTACAAACTTCCCCTGGAGGTACTGATCTTCAATCCATCCTTTGAAGACGAAGCAATCTTCAATCGGATGGCCTACCGTTTGATGGTAAGGGCAATAGTTAGGGTTATTCACCTCGGTGGGTTGCGGCGGTCGCCTTGGATTTGGCAGGTTTATAAGTCTGTTGCGTATTGCCAGCTCGAATAACCGTTTCGTCTTGTCCCGTGGGAACGAGTAGGGACGCTTCATCTTCTCATTATAATACCGACGTCTTTCCTCCAGTTGATCTGCCGGTTTCGGGGCGTTAGGTTGCTGTTGGGCATTCGCAACAAAGGTTGCCCTTCCTTTACCCTTGTCATTCCGAGGTTCCGACTTCGGGGGAGGTGGTCTATGACCCATCTGGTCCATCTGAGCCAACTTGTCGATCAAAGCCTGGAATGTGGTTGGCTTAGAGAACATCATAAACTGGGAGATAGTTGCGTGGGGGTCTAGGGTTCCCACGAACATGCCCACTGCGGGTGCCTCCTCAATGCGTTGTTCACATCTCGACCACAAGTTCCGCCAGCGTATAGCATACTGGACCCAGGTTTCGCCTGGTTTTACCCTGGCTTTAATAAGTGCAGTTATTGGAGTGCGTTCGCTGGCACTTGCAAATCGCTGAGTGAACAACAACTCCATTTCAGCGAACGTTTTGATAGAATCGTTCGGGAGTTCCGAATACTATTCGAACGTTGTTTCTGATAAGCTGCCCACGAACTGGCGGAGCAACAGTTTATCATCACCGCCGGTGTTACCGCAGAGGGCCCGGAACTGGGCGACATGTTGATGGGGATTGCCGGTCCCCTTATACACGTGGAATTTTGGTATCGTATAGCCTTGCGGGTATTTGATTTGGTCGTACCAGCTCGGATACGGCCGCCCCGTTTTCACGACTTGACCAGCTGCCTCAGTCGCGTGATGAACCCGGATTTGCTGGGCTATGTAGTCAGCCAAGTCAGCCTTAGAGATTGCCTCCTCCTTGGCCGTTGAGAGGGCTGGTGGTGGATTTGACGTTTCTCCTCGGTCGTCTTCAAGAACGATTGGGGGATCCTCGGCGGGTAAGTCCTGCTGGATCATCATTCCTATCATATCTTGGAAGAGAAGGCCCATCCGTTGTATGTTGGCCGCTTGTTCAGCAGCCTCTTTGTCCTTTTTCTCCAGTGTCCGGCGAAGGAATTCAGCGTCGGTTTCTTCCTCCCGGCGTGCGTCTGAGGACGTTTCTGGGTTTTCTTTTGGCCCGGTGAGCGCGGCCATAGCATTCATCATTTCTTGAAGCTTTTGTTGCTGCTCCTGGGCCTTCGTCACGGATCGGGTTAGCGGTCGGTGGCCCGTAGAAGTGCGGCTTTCCTCCTTTCCAGAGGCCATGTAAACAGTGTGCACCACCATGCCCCCAGACTTAGGGCGTCTGGGCTCAGTGCTTTTAGCCGTCGTTGCATGCTGGGGGGTCTTCTTTGGCCTCCTCCTTTTATGAGCCAGTTGATCAACAGCCTTTTGGGGTTTAGCCTGGTGACCAGCTTCCGGTTGGATTTTCAGCTTCTTGTGCTGGCGGGAGAAGTTTGGATCGATGATCGAGTCTCGGGCCTGCCACCAAACCTTATAGATTTTAGAAGACAGCCGTTGAGGAGATCGGGGCTGTTCGGGTTTTATTTCCACAACCTTTTTTAATGGGGGAGGAGACCTCTTCAGCACTGCAGTAGCAGAATTCCTTCGCACCTTATTTATCATTTCGAAGCTGTTCCCAGTTGGAACAGCAGCATTAACTTCTGCCACCGGGGCCGATAGAGTCAACCCGGAGGGGGAGTTGCCCCCAGCCTTCCTTACTCGGCGCCAATGGCGACGTCGAGCGTGTCGAGCGGACAGCGTAGGGTCAGCGGTAAGAATGGTTTCGTCTTGCCCCCTGTGTAGGTGGGGGGTCGCTGTAGGTATTAGCCTGTCAAAGACCGATGTCCTTTGGGCGGCAGGAGCGGGAGCTGGAGCCGTCAATCTTGTAAAGACCGATTTTTTGGCCGGAGAGGCCGCCTTGGCAACTTCGGGGGCAGGAGCGGCCACTTTCTTAGAAGCAGCTTCCTCTGAGATTGTAGGCCCCATGATGAGTTCGCAGGATTTCTGGCCCAATCTAGAGAAGACCGAGGCGTTGACGTTGGGCGACTCGTTGAGAGGAGCAGCGACAGGGGTGAGACGATCAAAGACCGACTTCTTGAGAGCTTCCGTTGTCAGCACTGGAGCGGTGAAGTTTGTCGGTGGGAGCATGGTCCCGAAGAACAATCCTGTGGTGGCGCGAGTGACCTGTTCCACGGGCATTGTGAATAGCGAAGCAGCTTGGGGTCCGTAGGCTATACCTCCTGGCGAGGCAGAGCGTTGGTTGCAATTGCAGTCTGAGCAGTTGGAGAATTTCACGGAAGTAGAAGCCATCGATCCTTTGCTTTCTGCAGTAAGCAACACGCCAATTCTTAGTATCTTGAAACCCAAGGGCAACCATTAGCGAACCGCGATTGGTTCGCAAGTCACGACACACGAAGTGTGGAGTGGAAAGAGGAAAAGGTCCCACCGGGCGTGCCAGAATCTGTTCCCCTCCGAACGGCGGCCGGGACGCGGACGTCTCGCCTGGGGTTCGGGGCAGATGCTAATTGGTGCTATCCGTCCACCTCTCCGAAGATGCCAAGTTGATTTATGGCACCATGTATCGAAGGTTTAAACGGATGCGTCCGATGTAGCAGACTTCGTCAGATTCCCCCTCGCTTGAGGGGTTTTTGATTGTGGGGACGCTCTTCCCTGCAGGCGCAAGCCCCTGCAGTTAATTACGCTACCGCATTGCGGTAACAACTTTCTCCTTCTCCAGATGGTCACTTCGTGTCGTGGGTGTTTGTTTTGTATTTTGTTGCCCGTGGATTGTTTACGGAGACTGAGTTATGTCGTCTCCCGTAGGGCGTGGACTAGTCCAAATCCGTATTATCTTATATTTGGGTTTAGGGGTTTGGTTTGAGGATACGTCAGCCGTACTCGAGGCTAAGATCGACTCAAACGTTTGTTAAGGATACGTTAGTCTAACTTTGTGACTAAGATCAACTTAACGGGATCGTTTAGATCCGACAACGGAGCGTTTGGGCTCTATTGTTCCAGTTTAGGGACCTAGTGGTCCATTAAATGTATGGCCGTCAGGACCCGTCACCTCTCCGACGACGTTGAAGGATTACAACGACGGATGTCAGAGGAGTTCAGAGATGTACCCTCGAGCCAGAGTTAATTGGGGGGATTCATAGTCCAGTCTGTTTGAAGGTTTAAGGATACGTTAGCCATCTTTGAGGCTAAGATCAACTTAAACGGGATCGTTTAGATCCGACAAAAGAGCATACAGGGGCTCTATTGTTCTAGTTTAAGGACATTTCGGTCCATGGGTAGTTTAAGGACGTTGCGGTCCATCGTTAGTTTTAAGACATCTCGGTCAAGGTTAAGGACGTCGTAGTCCATGGGTTTAAGGACCCCACAGTCCGGTATGTGCTCTGGATGCTTCACACGGGTTCACTGCCGTGCTGTGCGAGGACCAGGCTCCGCTCTGGACGTTTTCCACGGGGTCAAAGAGTGACATTATCCGCGTTCCACGTAACCAGGAATTTTGCATTAAACACGGGTTTAAGGACCCCACAGTCCATATCAATGTGTGGTCGTCGGGACCCGTCACCTCTTTGAAGACATTGAGGGATTAAAATGCCAAATATCAAAGGAGTGAAGAGATGTACCCTAGAACCGGAATGGCTTAAGTAGTCTTTGACCCAATTTAGGATCAAGACCGATTAATCATGTTGTGAGCCCATTGGCCCAGTTAATCACAAATTGAGGACTTATGGCCATCTTGGGCTAAGTCCAACCAGGAGAGGCTTTGCCTCTATCCATTCAGCCAATTGGGCCAAAGCCTAGTGTTAAACACTGCAGAGCAATCAGTGTTGAACACTGAGAATGAGATTGACAAATTAGTGTTTAACACTAAAAGATAATTGGTGTTAAATACCAGCAACAGGGCTCTTCAAATTAGTGTTAAACACTAAAACAGATCAGTGTTGAACACTGGCAACAGAGATCTCAAATTAGTGTTAAACACTAAGGTAGTCAGTGTTGAACACTGCAAATAAAGCTTTTTGATTAGTGTTGAACACTAAGGCCCAACAGTGTTTTAACACTGGGTTCGGGAGTTTCAATTTAGTGTTAAACACTAAGGCAGGAGGGGTCACGTGACGACACGTGAGAGCGCCCTCCCTTCATTTATTCTGCTGAGATTATTGCATTTTTCAGAGCATCACGTGCCATCACGTGACGGGCATTCAAATGCTTGTGTGTTAAAGCTTCTGTCAAGGGTCACGTGGGTCACGTGGGGCACTGCTTCAAGGAGCTTTCTGTAGATCTTTGGGGGGGGTCACGTGGTGACACGTGACCCTGCCTCTATGTATGTTGTTTAGAGGGTCTGTTAATCTTTTCCAGGAATTAAATTCCTCGTAGGGTTAAACCCTGACAGTAATTTCAGAGGAATTAAATTCCTACTTCCTTTTGAAGATTTATATTCTGAATAGAGTTGGACTCTGAATTTTCTGTAGGAATTAAATTCCTCATACATGTGAAGAACCAAATAGGGTTAAACCCTAATAAAAGCTTTTAAGGAATTAAATTCCCACTCTCTTGTTAAATTATGATCAAGGGAATTAAATCCCCGCTGTTCCAACAGAACTAGGTTCTTAACTAGGGTTAAACCCTGTTTCTTTTTGTTCTGAAGGAATTAAATTCCCATAACACAGGGTCAAGCCTTAGTTTTATTTTAAAGGAATTAAATTCCTATAGTTCTGTGAGAATTAAATTCTCGTGCTGCCATTCCCTCTCTATATTTTGGATCTGCATGGCAGGATCTCGACCCATTGAGAATTAAATTCTCAACTTCAAGGGGAGATGTGCACTTTGCAGATCCTCTATCAAAGAGAGAAGAAATATGTTCTTCTGTTTTATATATCAGAGTTAAACTCTGTTGAGAATTAAATTCTTTTTCTTTCAAAAAGCCTTCCCTTTCTTACCTAGGGTTTTCTTTTGCAGAAGATCCAAGTTCCTCGAAGTATCAAGGCTCTCTCTCTTTTCTTTCCTCTGCGTATATCTCTCTCTCTCTCTTTTTTTTGTGTCTCTTAGCTCCTATTTATAGGAGAAGCAGCCGAGTCAATTAATTTTTAACGAATCTTCATTGAGAGATTTGATTTGCATCCATCATTCATTTTGGACCTTTGGATTATTAGGTGAATTTTATTCACCATTGGATTTCAAATCCAGGGGTTCCCCTTTATTATTTCGGTTAGATTTAAAGGGAAAATCTTTCCAAACCCGAGATTTTCCCATAGATAGATGATATTTCATCACCTCTGAATCTTTAATTCAATTGGTTCCAGATAGTCGCTTTCCTTTGGAAAGATTTGAATCTCTTTCAGAATTTAATTCTGTTGACAAAATGGGCTTTGAAAGCCGGTCACGTGTGACCACGTGACCCATGGTCACGTGTGGGCACGTGACCCCCTTTGGAATGAGCCTTCTTCTTTCTTTTTGCGCTGTATTCTGGTTGCTGCTTAACCGTCACGTGCTACCACGTGACCCCTGGTCACGTGTGAGCACGTGACCCCTGGTCTGGACTTTTTTTCTTGATTTGATCAGGGAACCGATATGCCTTTGAATCTGCTTTAAAATGTCACGTGCCAACACGTGACCCTGGTCACGTGGTAGCACGTGACCCTTTCTTAAGCCCTTTTTCTTTGATGTAGTCAGGAAGCTGAACTTGCTTTGCCGGTACTTTTGGGTGTCACGTGCCAACACGTGACTGCTGGTCACGTGTAAGCACGTGACCCTCTTCTCAAGCTTTTTCCATAAGCTTTCCTGATTTTAAATCAGGAAACAGGGTTTTGCGAACGTGACATTCGCGTTGATATTTTGTGGTTATGCTGTGATTATGGTTGGATAGTCGTGGTGTATAGCATGTGGTGCAATGTTAGAAATACAGTTTATAATTCATTTGTACATTTGTTATTGCGGGGCGAGCGTCCGACATGTGGACTGCCGTCTTTGCAGGGTTGTATATTTTTTTGGGGCACGACCGGGCTGAGGTCGATGTCACCGCTTGTATATATTATTTTCATTTTCTGTATTAGGATGACCCCGCGGTGGGGTGCACGAATAGCCGGGTTCTAGAAGGCAACAATCCCGCATCTCAAGGCGCTGAGACGGAGGGGGCTTCATTCTAGAACTGGCGGGCTATTTGTCGCACTCGTAGGGGGTACAGGTTATCATTGCATAGGCTATCCACACGACCGGGAACGTCGGGTTTTATTTGCGGCTTAAATGAAACCCGAGGCTCCAAGATTATCCACCATTCTGTATTGTTATCTGTGATGTTGTTTATTATCATGCCTGGGACGAATGTTATATATACTTATATATATACTAGTAGATGTTGTATATGTTTTGCACCCGCGCTAGTCCAGCCCCCGCTCTGTCGTTAGTTTAGTAACCTAACGGGTGATGACGGGGCCCCGTGGCGAATGCGGATGGCATATATGTACATTTTATTTTCGTTCTTTTCTGGTGTGATAGTTTACAAATTGATGGAACAGCATTAATTTTGATTAATGCAAGATAATAAACCTAAAAGATGTTGTTGGAACCAAGCTTTAAAAACTGACATTACAGACGTTCTCTTTTGCTTTGCACAGTGATATTCAGTTTGGAATATCCAGCACCTCATTCGACGAGGCAAGGGCCGAGATCCCTTCACCGAGAGTGACCCCTTGAGTAAAAGTTTGCGTCAGGGTAATAACTTCACTATAGTCAATTATTTTTTGCTTTGCATCGTGGTATTCATTTTTGGAATACCCTGCACCTCATTCGACGATGAAAGAGCTGAGATCCCTTCACAGGGAGTGACCTCTTTAGCAAAGGTTTTCGCCACTATATATTTCTAAAACTACTCAGGTTCCTTCAACGATATCAAGTTCATTACGTTAACGGGTTTTTCGCCAAAAACCCAGCCGTAGCTCTCCGTCATTTCAGATAAAATGCAGTTAGTATTCGTGCTATGTACGCTGGTCTCTATCAAGGTATAGTGTACGGTAGCTAAGTGTTGCTTATCTATTGCATTGATGCAATTAATTAGGACAGTCGCATAGCCACTTTGGTCTCTATCAAGGGCTTATGCGGGTGGGTCTAAGTTAATCCAGGACAATGACGGGTTGAACTTGACTTGCGACTTATGGTACATTGGTCTCTAACAAGATCATATGTCGTTAGGGGCAAAAACCACATCGGGAGTTTCAAATATACAGGAAACTTGCATATTTAGCATACGTTCTGGAGTGTGGTGACTAGAGTGGATTCCATCTAGTGCATCACACAATGATAGTTGGATCCCGATCCCACTGATGAGTAGGATTACTCTCGGGGGATTATCACACTTATACAATCAATGCTATACACCAAGTAGATGTCTAGAATGGTGTTAACGGGGCTACGCCTCCAGGGAAAAGAGGTTATGTAATTAAGAAACTTTGAGAAAACGTTGGAAAACCTCCCTCGAAATACCAACACCGGCCTGGCTGAAAGGTTAAGCAAGTATTGTGACGTGCGATTAATCCTGACTAATTCTTCTTTTAGGGGTTGAAGAAGAATTTGAGGAAAAAGTGGGAGCCATCCTGATTCGATAAATTAGTAACCAATCTAGTTTTGCAAGAGCGCACGCTGAGTGTTTTCCCTCTCTCTCCAGGTAGCAACCATTTCACGCCCTAATCAAGATAACAAAATGTATCGCTTCACCGATCCGAATTCTTATTCGGGGCTGGGGAACGTCGGTTTAACTCTAACTTACGACAACAGTCATAAGTATGAGCAAGGGAAAGAGGAAAGTTTGAATTCCTTGATAAACCTATCGAAGAAGAAACATACTGTTGCGTCATCTTCAGGTGTTCTTGTTATTGAGAACTATTTTTCGTTCAGTCCTACCTCCTGGGTATTAGATACCGAATCAGGATCTCATATTTGTAATTTATTACAGGGACTGAGAAAAAGTAGGATAGTTGCACCTGGTGATATGTCCTTCAGAGTAGGGAACGGAGCACAAGTTAATGCTGCGGCCGTCGGTGAATATCACCTAGTGTTGCCAAATGGCAATACTATGATTTTGAACAATTGCTACTATGTACCTTCCATGCTTTGCAACATTATATCAGTTTCTTTACTTGATAAAGATGGATATAACTTTGTTCTTGATAGAAATATCATGAACATTTACCTTGATAAGGTACTGGTTGCAGAAGGTACATTGTGTAATGGTATCTATGTTCTAAATCAGAACACAGTTCTCAATGTACAAAACACACGCAAGAGGAAGAGTTCAGATACGAACGAATCCTACTTGTGGCATTGTAGACTTGGTCATATCGGAGAGAGAAGACCGAGTAAGTTACATAAAGATGGACTCTTGAATGCGTTCGAATTTTCATCTTATGAAACTTGTCAGTCTTTTCTCAAAGGAAAGATGACCAAATCTTCATTCACCAGACATGGAGAAAGAGCAGTAGAGCTCTTGGGACTCATACACAGTGATGTGTGTGGTCCGGTGTCTATACATGCAAGGGGTGGGTTCTCGTACTTCATCACATTCACTGACGATCTCTCTAGATTCGGATATGTGTATCTTATGAAACACAAATCTGAAGCTTTTGAGAAATTCAAAGAATTCAGAAAGGAAGTAGAGAACCAGATTGGCAAAAGTATTAAGATCCTCCGATCTGATAGAGGGGTGAGTACTTAAGTACGGAATTCAGGGAGTTTTTGAAAGAGAATGGTATTCTCTCTAGCTTACTCCTCCGTATACACCACAACACAATGGTGTATCAGAGCGAAGAAATCGTACCCTATTGGATATGGTTCGCTCCAGGATGCGTAATGCAGAATTGCCTCTTTCATTCTGGGGGCTTGCGCTTGAAACAGCAGCGTATCTATTGAATCAGGATCCATCTAAATCTGTGCCTGAGACTCCATATGAAATATGGAGTAATAAAAGACCATGTCTTAAAAGGATTAAGATATGGGGTTGTCCGGCCTATGTGAAAAACTAAAATCCGGACAAACTTGAGGCACGGTCAGTTTTATGTAAGTTTGTTGGATATCCCAGGCATTCAAATGGATATCTATTCTACCATGTCGATGAACAAAAGGTTTTTGTTTCTCGACACGCCACCTTTCTTGAAAGGTTGTTTCTTGAAAAAGAAATAAGTGGGGGCACGGTAGAATTGGATGAAATTCCAGAAGGACAAACTATAACTGAAGATTTAGTAGAACCACAGGATTCAACAGTACCGGACGAACCTCAGCCACTCCGCAAATCTAGTAAGATTTCTCATCCTCCCGAGAGATACTACGGTTTTCTCATAGATGGGGATCGAGAGGATTGCATCTTGGAAGAAGATGATCCTACTAGTTTCAGGAAGGCCATTATCAGTAGGGACTCTGATAAGTGGCTGGATGCTATGCAATCTGAAATGGAGTCCATATACACCAATAAAGCGTGGACCCTGGATGTTTCTCCACCTAGGGTAAAAACCGTTGGATGTAAATGGATTTACAAGAAGAAGTTTGGTGTAGATGGGCAGGTGGAAACCTATAAAGCTAGACTTGTTGCAAAAGGTTTTCGTCAAAGACCACGAGTGGACTATGACGAAACTTTTTCTCCAGTGGCTATGCTCAAATCCATTAGGATCCTGCTTGCCATTGCTACCTTCCATGACTATGAGATCTGGCAGATGGACGTAAAAACGGCTTTTCTAAACGGAAGTTTAGAAGAGTGCGTTTACATGGATCAGCCAGAAGGTTTTGTAGACAGTAGGAGCAGTGGAAGGTGTGCAAGCTGCTCAAATCCATTTATGGATTGAAGCAAGCATCGCGGAGCTGGAACATCTGTTTTTTTGAGACAGTCAAGGACTTTGACTTTATCAAGAATGAAGATGAGCCATGTATTTATAAGAAGATTGTAGGACGAACTGTCGTGTTCCTAGTCTTGTACGTGGATGACATTCTTTTGATAGGAAATGACATTCTTATGCTACAATCGGTCAAGCTATTCTTATCACAAAGGTTCTCCATGAAAGACCTAGGTGATGCCTCGTACATTCTGGGGATCAAGATCTACAGAGATAGATCCAAGAGATTATTGGGACTTTCACAGTCCAGGTACATAGAGACCGTACTAAAAAGATTTAGTATGGAAGATTCCAAGCACGGTAACATACCCGCATTGCACGGAATCACCCTCTCCAAGGAGATGTCTCCCAAGACTGACGAGGAAAGGGTTCGCATGAGCACTATACCCTACGCTTCGGCGGTAGGATCCATAATGTATGCGATGCTATGTACAAAACCAGATGTAGCTTACGTGCTAAGCGTGGTGAACCGGTATCAGTCCGACCCTGGTGAGAACCACTGGACAGCAGTAAAGAACATTCTCAAGTACCTGAGAGGGACTAATGAGATGTTCCTGATTTACGGTAATGGAGACCTCATGGTCGAGTCCTTTACCGACTCAAGCTTCCAGAGTGACAAGGATGACAGCAAGTCTGTCTCGAGTTTTGTGTTTACTCTCAACGGAGGGGCGGTATGTTGGAAGAGTTCCAAACAGGATACCGTCACAAACTCGACGATGGAAGCAAAATAAAATGCTGCAAGCGATGCCGCAAAAGAGGCGGTCTGGATGAAGAAGTTCATAGATGAACTTCAGGTAGTTCCGTTCATTGTTGATCCGATACTTGTGTATTGCGATAACAATGGGGCTATAGCTTTAGCGAAGGAACCACAGTCTCATCAGAAATCCAGGCACATCTTAAGGCGGTATCACCTGATCAGGGAGATCGTAGATCGCCAGGAGATCGAGGTCCGGAGAGTGGATACGAAAGACAACACGGCGGATCCATTTACCAAGGCCCTCCCTCAAGCACAGTTCGAGCGACTTTTTGGGATGCTGGGTATGCGGTAAAACAGCAGCTGGCCTTAGAGCAGACGTTGGGTATTCGGTATGCCAATCACTGGCCTTTAGTGCAAGTAGGAGATTGTTGGATGTATATGCCCTAGAGGCCAGTATTGTATATGTATACATATGGATACTAGGGATACATATGCACAAAACAATCTTGCTCGGTTTTATAGTATATTATTTGACTTGTCTTTATCGGGATATGTGTATTTATTTGTATTGTTGTTATATCTGGTTTGCACATATTGATAAAGACTCGATACGGTAGTATACTATTATGGTTTGTCTTTATCTTAACATGGCATATGTCATACTCGTTATTACATATTACGGTTACATGTTGATAAAGCCCCTATGATCTTGCTTGACTACCTGCGTTGTGATGGCGATCATACTTGTGGGAACATGGTAGTCCATAAGCACATCCTTAAATGGTCCCTAGTCGCGTGAGTATCGAGACTGGGCAATGATACTCCAGAGTAGACTGGTGTGTACGTTTCTACCCCCGTTGGGGGATGGTTGGTCCCGCAGCCTTTGGTCTGATGCACCTAAGATCATATACATGTGCTCATTGGGTGTGAGTACACTGGACGGACTCGCCGAGAACTTCCATGTGGTACTATACCTATCGTCAAATGGAAGTTCTCATGTGACATGTGTACAGGTTAGTCTTTGGACCCGAGATCAGCATTTGTCTCGTGTGAGTTCCCACTGAACTTTGATCACTATCCTACCATGGCTCTACTGAGTCGTGCAAACAGGTTTTGGTTGGGTTCAGTCCCGAGCCACATGGAGGCAGTGAGAGATTGTCGGGGATTCGTCTATCCCGGTATAGGGAGTCGATATCGCACTGTGATTCGATTGGTCAGGATCATAAGACCTTGGCCAAGGCACTTGGGATATACTGATAGGTTGATCGGTAGTTTCCTAGATTGGTCCTGAGCCACATCGGTACGACTTATCGGGTTATTAGGGTCTGACATTCACCATCCCCTAGACCCGGTATGCGATACTCTTTGACGAAGAGACCAAACTGTACAGATACTGTCACGGATAGGCTCAGTAGGAGATCCGGATGAGTTTGCTCATCGGCCTTCTTTTCGAAAGGTACCTGGGTAGCCGTTACGTACAGCTAGTGCCGCTGACGTGCTTGTGGTTAAACCCACTGCCAGAGTACTGTCGAGTCTTTAGAGTCCCACACAGAGGGTTTTCCTGATTCAGGTAAAATGATGTAGTAGCCGTATTGGATACGTACAGGGTTCGATCGATTGATGTACTTTGTACTCGGACTTTCGATCGGACGGTTGGTAATACTAGCCGGCTCGGGTTTGAGCCAGATTATTAAATCAGGTATTGATTTAATAATTTACGTATATGTATTTCGATATATATATTCTAGTATTATGTTCTTCGTGTTATTCTATCTCTTTGGGCGTTCAGATTTTTATCTGATTGCCGGTATATATGTACAGTAGACTGAAATCCGTATTTATTACAGATTTCCTTCTAGAAGGTGGCCGCCTCATTTTGGATTTTCCATTTATTTGATAAATGAAAATGAGGTGTAAAGTGAGAGGTGGGTGTAAAGTGAGAGGTGAGGGAGATATGGAGCTGACCATGCTTCAATAGTTTACAAATGAATTTATAATTCATTTTGGGTTTACTATTGAAGCATGGTTGCTATTGTTCAATGAAAGAAAATAGCATACAAAACCTTTGTGTGTCATTTTTGTCTCTCATGCTTGATCATTATTTTCTTGAGCTCCATTTTCTTTCCAAGCTCCTCCCTCCTCTTGCTTTCCTCCATCTTCATCTTCTTCCTCTTCACTAACATTCTCATGTGTTGAGAAACAAGTGAAGATGTTAGGAAAGAGATAGCAAACACTTAGACATCCAAACTACATCTTAGATTACTTGGACTAGCATCCCAAGTTCTCTAGTTGCTCTTTTGACACTTAGCAAAGAGCTAGAGCCATGGATCATATTCGCCGGGTGGATCATCAAGGACCAAGGAAGGCCGGAGAACAAGATCGATCCCGGAGGACCGACGGAGCAAGGAGAGGAGATCAAGCAAGTTCAAGGTGGCTAGTAGGAGCTAAGGATGAAGAACAAAGACCGAAGAACTTGGTTCGTTTGGTAATAATTCCTCATCATAGTAGATAGCTCTCCTAGTGTAGCTAGTTAGTTTTATGGAAAGATCCGGGTTTAGAGTTAAACTAGTGCCAAGTTTTTGTTCGTTAGAAAATTTTTGTTCCGCATTTGGCCACGGAAGTTGGCCAGGGCACTAGGGTAACTCTTCAGAACTCACACGAGACAAATGACGATCTCAGGTCGATGAACTAACCTGTACACATGTCACCAGGGAACTGCTATCTGACGCTAGATATAAAACCAACTAGCTTGTTCTCGGCGAGTCCTGTCCGGTGTACTCATAACCCAATGAGCACCTGTATATGTCTTTGGAGAACCAACTGACACCAATAGCTTATGAGACCAGCCACCGCCCCTCGTCGGGGTCTCGACCCGTATACACTAGTCTACTCTGGAATATCGATGCTATGTCTCGAAACTCGCTCGACTAGGGACCTTTTAAGGATGTGCTTATAGACCCCAGCTCCCACGTATATGATCGCCATCATACTGCTGGCCGTCAAGCAAGTATTCTAATGGCTCTATCAATGTGTAATAGTGATCTGTTATATCACCTAAGCATGTACACGATGATAAAGATAAACCAGATAGCATACTATCATCTTGAGTAAGACTGTCCTACCAGCATAGGTCATCCCTCAATCATTGCAATCACATGTCCAACAATTGACTTTGAGGGCACTATATCCAACAATCTCCCACTTGCACTCAAGGCTAATTATTGCGATTTCGCATACTCACAGCCCGTGTGATACCGAACACCCAACTCTTCTACTGATCAGTCTCACAAAGCCCGTTTGCGAAACTATTATGTTTGAGGAATAGCCTCAGTGAGTGGATCCGCCCTAATGTTTCTTTCTATGTCTCTCTTTGTCTCAAGTTCGCGGAGAAAGCCATCTCCCGAAATGAGCAATACCTATCTTAGAATCTGTCTGGATATCTGATGGGACCTAGCTCATAAATGAACTCCAAATCCAAACTTCTTAGACTGTATTGTCAACTGAACTTAATCAGTATCCTGCGCCATGCCTCCCTCAGTACCCGTTTGGACCTCCTGTCCAAACTACCGCCCCTCGTCAGAGGGAAAACTATAACTCTAATAGTCACTCTGTCATCCAGGTCACGTTGGAAGCCTGGAATGATAACCGTCTCCCGAAGGAGGCTGTCGTTATCATATCCCTAGAACATCCATTTATGTTCTAAAACTGCTTCCGAATGTTTCTCCAGGATTGGATTAATATTAGATTATTGCAGATAGTGCAAAACAACATCTGGTGTGGTACTTGACATCTCATGATTGACTCAATTTCCTAAGCGAGTGATATGTCAATCATGCACATCCCTCTCCCTTTTAGTTTGTAAGACACCTTTAAAGAGGGTGACTTCATCACCTGCAGGTATACTACCGTGCCAGGAGCCGTCCATTCTAAAACACCTTTAGAATGCTGTCTAAGTATCCAGATTGGGATACTACCCAAATCCAGATCTAAGATCTAGTAACTAGAATGTTTGATATTATATCTATATCCTATGTGGAGAAGCCACTATGTGACAACCAAAGTATAACCGATCGTAGTATAGGAATTTCACTTCCTACTCTGTGTATGTCATCCAAATACCAGGACATCACACCCTAATACCTTCTTAACAGATCCATCCCCTATTCTGATGAAGTCAAACCTATGACTGTCACATCAGAAATAGATGATCTATCTCCACTATATCTGCTTTAGTCTATAAATAGACATAAGCTACTTGCCCACTATTCTTCCGCTGCTCCCACTGGCTACGACAACCCTCTGGCAGAGTCATATACACGTGCACTTCTAAAACTAGTTTAGAACGACGCTATACTCATCCTCCTGCCGGGGTCTCATAGCCTGGAACAACAGTAGTGTCAAGTATGGGTAAACAAGAACCTCCCTGTCACCGTCCTTAAGGATACCAGAGTACCTCTCGGGTGCTTGAGGTTACCCTACATATCTGCGGAGTGGCTATTGGAATGGCAATCCAGATTGAATCTTTAGGTCCTATTAAATTTTCAGTAATCGTTTGCGGTTCTAGAATCACTTCCAGTTCTACCATACTCCCACTACTGTTTTCTGAAAAAATCCATTTTACTAAAACTGTGGCGAGTCAAGAACAATATCACTATTGATCTTCCAGATGGTAGAAAGTCAACCCTCGTCATAGCCCAGGTTAACCCATAAATAGCCATTATAGAAACACACCTTGAGTTATCCAGAGTCTGGTTTTAAGCATAAGCCGGACAACTCCCCGTACCTTAACATTGTTAAGATATGAACTATTCTATATCCAATATAGAAACAGATGCACTGATTTAATTGGAACCAGATTCAAATCATGCAGCTGTCTCCAGTGCATGTAAACTAAATGGAGAGAGGCCGATCAGCATTATTCAAGCTAGGAGTACATTCAGATATGAGTAACTTGAAAGAGAAGCAAGGTCTCATAATCATTACTATCAACTGAATACCATACACAAGTATCTACATCTTCGATCACCTTGAAGAATCCTGATACTTGCAACACCTGGTTCTCTACTTTATTCTTATACCTATAACTTCTCAAAATTTGGACCTTGTGTTTCTACGAAACACTTGTCTAAAAACTAGAGAAGTCACAAGTAAATAGAATAAAGTACGTGGACCAACCCCTCTGTCCTAATGGATAATGGACAACATACATTACTTTGTATAAGTCCGCTGAGTTGAATAACTCAAACCCTGTGCGTCGTAGGTTGAAAACTGTACTATGGTTATGAAGAATTACACCGCTGTTGAATGCTCCTTACCTAACCATCCACTGATATAGGTAAATGTCATGGACATAATTTCAAAAAGTTATATCTCACTTTATAAAAATAAACATACAGATATATCAATTTGAAATTGGTGCATAACAACGGATATTCAAAACCAAATATTTGTCGTCCGGCAAACACCCAGGTGATTTTCTCAAATATCACCAATTACAACGAATCCCGATATAATGAGGATGATCACCTAATTCCCAATAACTTACTCCCACTCATCATCTGTAAAACCATACAGATGTGAGAATCAAACCTGGTAAATACATACCCTGGAGCAAGGGCTAATTGGGAAATCGGTTTTCTTTTAACAATACACAGTGAGACTGAAACATGAAATTGTTTCGAAGGGGTATCCATGTATTCCTAGTAATGCCTCTTCCATTATCAGATTCACAACCGTAACCGTATATTTCATTACCATCTCTCCAAATCCCTTTATATGTCTTTAGTCATTACCTTCTGTACACCACCTTTAGGCCAAATGGTTTTCTTCATTCCCTACCGTTCGGCGCTAGCCTATGGTTTCGAAGAAGACTATCCAATAAGCATAATGGGTTTATTCTCCTAATCCTAGGAGTACTCGTAACCTGAGAGAAGGTGAAGATAAAAGACAACTGAATAAATCTTGTTCCTATTTCTCCTGAACCAGAATCCATTCCCGAACTGGAACAAGTTCCTTCGAGTTCGTATATAACCATACGACGGAATATCCAATAACTGTGGATCTTCGTAGTGATACGGGGTGTTCTGGAGAAATACCAAGGTGAAGTAGGAGTGGCGATGAAATACTTGGTTTGGTCGTGAATAACAGTCGTAATTTACTTTGCCCTCTTTCTGATCCATTTATTTGCCTTAACTTATTACCTTCTATACACCATTGTTAGGCTAATTGGTTTTCTTCATTCCCTACCTTTCGGCACCTGCCTATGGTTTGGATGAAGACTATCCAATTAGCGTAATAGGTGTACCGTCCTAATCCAAGGAGCACTCGCAACCTGAGAGAAGGTAAAAGGAAAAGACAACTGAATAGTCCTATTCATTTTCTCCAGAACCGAAAACTATCCTCGAATCTAGAACAAGTTCCTTCGAGTTCGTATATAAGCATACGATGGTTTTATCCAATGGAAGTGGACGTTCGTAGTGATACGAAATGTTTCGGAGAAAAAGGGTAAAAGTAGGAGTGGCAATGAGGTATGCAACTCAGAAAATCCAAAAGCCAGTGTTTTAAGAAAGTTCGGTCAACTTGGTCACTGAGTCATAGTCTAGGGTCGGGCCATGGTCGCTGCCAAAGAGAGAGAGAAAAAAAACACTCTGCGTGCACTCTAACCTAGATCAGAATGGTTATCACTTTATCTAATCAGGAAACCTCCCACTGTATCCTAAAATTCTCCTCCAAACCTGAAAGAAGAATTAGTCGGGATCACCCGAGGAGTAAACCAACTCATCAGTGGGAATCGGGATCCAACTATCACCGCATGATGACGTGAAGGATTCCACTCACGTTATCACACTCTAGAAGGTATGCGCATGCCTGGCAAGTTTCAGTTTCTTTAGAAACTCCCGAAGTGATTTTTACCCCTAGGACCCAAGTGACCTTGACTGAGCCAACATATCAAAGGATCCTAGCCAAGTTCAACCCGTCATTATCTTGATTGCATTAGACCCACTCGCACGAGTCCTTGACTGAGACAAAATGACCGTACGACTGTCCTAACCAATCACATATCCAAAAGACAAAAAAGTATTACAGAGCTACCGCACACTACGACTTGGCTGAGCACGACATACGTAGCACGAATACTAAGCAATACTAATCTGAAATGACAGAGGGCTACGGTTGGTTTTTGGCCAAAAACCTTTAACGTAATGAACTTGATATCGTTGAAGGGACCGGATAACTTTTTATAAATATAGTTGCGAAAACCTTTTCTACAGAGATCACTCCCGGTGAAGGGATCTCGGCTCTTTTCCCGTAGAATGAGGTGCAGGATATTCCAACCGAATACCGCGATGCAAAGCAAAAAATAATCGACTATAGTAAAGTTAACCCTGACGCAAACTTCTGCCCAAGGGGTCACTCCCGGTGAAGGGATCTCGGCCCTTGCCTCGTCAACTGAGGTGCTGGATATTCATAATCGAATACCACTGTGCAAAACAAAAGAGAACGTCCTTGCAATAACAGTTTTTTGAAAAATGTTCCAACAACATCGAATAGGTTTGTTTAGCTTGCATTAATCTGAATCAACGCAGTCTCATCAACTAATCACACCACAAAAGAATGAAAATATGATGTACGTATATGCCATCCGCATTCGCCACTGGGTCCCGTCATCACTCGTTAGGTTACTTAACTAACGACAGAGCGGGGACTGGACTAGCGCGGATGTAAAACATATACAACATCTACTAGTATATATGTAGCAATATATAATAATCACTCCAGACGTGATAAATGCAACATCACAGAAATGTAATAAGCATCACAGAACAATACAGATAATCTGGGATCCCCGGGTTTCATTGAGCCACAAGTGAAACCCGACGTTCCCCTGCTCGTGTGGATATCCTGTGCAATGAAAACCTAGACCCCTATAGGTGCGGCAAGTTACCCTCCAAAACCAGAAGAGAGGCAGCCCTATTCAGCAAAGTGAATGGACCACCCAACACTTCACGGAATCCGGTAACTTGAGCACCTCTCCTTGGGTCACCCTACACCCCCTACGAGAACGGTGAATAACCCGCCAATTCTAGAGTGAAGCCCTCTCCGTCTCAAAGCCATGAGATGCGGGCCCGTTGCCCTCTAGAACCCGGCTATCTGTGCACTCCTCCGCGGGGTAATCCTAGTACAGAAAATAAAATATGTACAACGGGTACATCGACCTCAACCCGGTCGTGCCCCAAAAGAATAATATACAAACAGGCAGTAACGGCAGTCCACATGTCGGACGCTCGCACCGCAATATCAAATGTACAAATAATACCAAACTGTATTACCATTGCTCCAAGCTATCCACCACGACAAATCCGCAATATCACGGCACAACACAGAACATCAACGTGAATGTCATGTTCGCAAATCCGTCTAAAAGGGCTATAGCAATTAGACAAGATTTACTGATCAAATGACATTCACGGTCGCAGATATAATGTAAGTACTGTAAACTAACGTATTTAAAATTTTCGATCGACAAAATTTCCCGAAGTGGGCCCCAATCAGAAATCCCAGTACTCAAAATAATCTGGGCCAAAACTAAAAATTCCAAAAACCCCAATTCCATGTTAAAGACCCAAAGAAAAAATTTAGTGCACTGAAACACCAACACTGCGGCGGAACCGCAGCCAAAATGTGGGTATGGCCGTGTTTCCGCGGCGCTACAGAGGGATCAAGCTACAAAATTTTTACAGTGGTCTTAGAAAAGCCTGCCTGATTTTCTGAAACACTCAAAATAATTTTCGACGACAAAAAAATTTCGACAGAAACTCAGAAAATGGATTTGCAGTTTCGGAAATTTTGATCGATCGATGTTTTAAACATGTTAGAACAAGCTAGTAAAGGTTAATGGCGTAGCTCTGATACCATGTAAGTGTACGGTAGCGCCCCGGCCGTCGATCCGAGGCCAAAAATGCGGAAACAAAATTTTTTCATAAACTTGAAATCGGCGCTAACGTATACTTTCTCTCGGATCGAACCATTAACCTATAACTAGCTAACTACAAGAAGTGAGAGTGGCTATACCGATCGATCCGTGTCCTTCGGTCTTTGTCCACCATCCCATGCTCCTCGCGGCATCTCTGATCTCCGGTCTCCTCGTCGGAAGGGCACCACATCAATGAGTCTTTTTACGGACTCCCGCTTCATCCGAAGCAACTCGGACACGAAGTTTGCTAGCCGACGTGTCCAAGGTGAAGTAGAGAATGTGTGTGATAACTTTGTCTCAAGCATCCATTGATTCTCAACACATGAGAGTGTATGGATGGAGGTTGGAGATGATACCATTGGTGGATGTTGTGAGCTAGAGGAAGAAGAAGAAGAAGAGGCTTTCTTTTTCTATTGTGTTGTGTTGATAAAAAATGAGAGCAAGAATAATAATACAAGAGCAAACCCCAAGTCAATAGCTGCCTTCTCTCCTCTCATCCATCAATTCAACACAATAAACAAATCCTAATGTGACATTAGCACAAATAAAGAGACCATGAGTCACTAAACATGTCCCTGTCACATTAAATGCACCTCATCATGAACTAAGCTCATAATTTCCACCAAAATAAACATTAACCCAAATGTTTAGTCTAACAAAAAGATACGGTAACATCTAAAACAAACTCGTGACGGATCACAAGGATACCCTTCACCTGTATATACATACCTGCATCCTCATTCCAACTGAATGCGAATGCGATGAGACTAAAGTAATCCAACAAATCTAATACTAGGATCCGGCTTAAACCAAAGCCCACTAGTATGATCCGTCCGATCATGATCCGTGCACGACTGCACGTATATGATCGAACCCTGCCATAATACAACGTTTCGCCCAAAACTTAAGAAACTGTCTGTGTGGGACTCTAAAGACTCATCAATATTTTGGCTGTGGATTTAACCACTAGCACGTCAGTGGTACTAGCCGTACGTAACGGCCTACCAGGTATTGTCCAAAAGGGAGGTCGATGAACGAACTCATCCTGACACCCTACTGAGCCTATCAGTGACAATATCCGTACAGTCCGGTCCGTACGTCTATGAGCATCGCATGTCGGGCCTAGGGGGTTGGTAAAAGTCAGACCCCAAAAGCGGTACAAGTCGTGTCGGAGTGTAGCCCAGAACACACTGAGATACTACTGGAATACCTACCAGTAAATCTCCTGCCTTGGACAAGGACTTCGTGTAATGGCTCTCCTAGACACATCGCGATCTCACCCCCAATACCGGGAGAGATGAAACCCGTGCCGATCCGCTCACTGCCTCCATATGGCTCGGGACTATACCCAACTAAAACCTGTTTGCACGACCCCTTTGAGCCGTGGTAGAGTAGTAATCAAACCACAGTGGGAACTCACACGAGACAAATGACGATCTCAGGTCGATGAACTAACCTATACACATGTCACCACGCTTGGTATAAAACTAACTAGCATGTTCCCGGTGAGTCCTGTCCGGTGTACTCATAACCCAATGAGCACCTGTATACGTCTTAGGTGAACCAACTGACACCAATGGTTTGTGAGACCAGCCACCGCCCTTTGTCGGGGTCTCGACCCGTATACACTAGTCTACTCTGGAGTATCGATGCCCTGTCTCGAAACTCCCTCGACTAGGGACCTTTTAAGGATGTGCTTATAGACCCCAGCTCCCACGTATGATCGCCATCATAGTGCTGGCTGTCAAGCAAGAATCCTAAGGTATCTATCAATGTGTAATAGTGATCTGTAATATCACCTAAAGCATGTACACGATGATAAAGATAAACCAGATAGCATACTATCATCTTGAGTAAGACTGTCCTACCGGCATAGGTCCTCCCTCAATCATTGCAATCACGTGCCTGCGATCCAACAATTGACTTTGAGGGCACTATATCCAACATGATACTGTATTCTATTCTCACGATTTGTATCATCGGTCGGTTATATGCGATATAGCCGGGTTATCGAATCAAGTGTTGATTCGATTGATTGATACACATGATATTAGTCGGTTATATGTGATATAACCGGATCATTAAATCAAGTGTTGATTTAATGATTTAATGTATAATTATATATTTGATATATTACTTTACATTAACTAGTATTGGCTCACTTAAAATTGTTTTCTCACTTGATGTGCACATAGTGTATATGTGATATATACTTGTGTGCATGTTTGTATCATGCTTGATGATACATGCAAACTTGGGTGTGTGTATGACTTACACCATGCTTATTATAATTAAGGGTTTTATTTGTTTTAAGTAAATCAAAATGACATGGATTTTGTCATGGCTTGAAAGCTTCATGAAGCTTGTAGACCATTGACCAAAGTCCACTCATTTTGTTTTACTTAAGATATTTTAAACCTAACCATTATGACTAAACCATGGTTTAGTCTCTACAATGGTTAGTATATGACACTAACTCATCCATGGTTGCAAAATGATTAAGTTAATTCACCACTTAATTTTCTTTAGTTCATTCTTCTTCTTCTTCATCTAAACCCAAAAGCTTTCTAGGTTTTTGGAAAATGGAAAATGAGTGAGAAACTAAAATCTAAAGTGAGCCCACTTCCTATTTCATCATCCTATACAATTGCTTGGGTATTATAGGGTGTTCTCTTCATAAAGTTCATGACCTAGTGAAGGGTTAGCTTGAGTCTAAGTCTCCTCGACGTAGATTATCTTCGGCTTCGAAGGTATCGAGCAAGCCCGTTCATTTTTCCGAGGGAACCATTCTAGAGTTCGGGAAATCTTCACTTGCAGCGATCGCGGCGAAGGGACGACTACACGGAGTTATAGAAGTGAAGGACCGGTCTACAAAGGTTGTATTCTTTGCTCACTACTTGTAATAGTTGATTACATGTTTCATTTTGTCTATTTACTTTAGCTTGATCCTAGCTTAGGATTGACTAGCACCTTAGAATTTTTAAATATAGCATGGTAGTTGCTGTGAAAACCCAGTAGGGTGCTAAAGAATCCCAACATTCTCTATGGCTGGGTACCTCATTTCTGCATCTTGAAGACGTGGCTCACATAATATACCGGCTTCTGGACTCCCTCGACCTCTCGGATGAGCACCGAACCTGCATCTTGGTCGGATACCCTAGATATAGCGATAGCTCATCCCCTTCAACTGGCCGGGTGAGCAGCTGGGGAGTCGCAAGTTGCCTCTTTAATCGCTCAAAGGTGGTCTGGCACTCCTTCGACCTCGACATGAAACTACTTGCTCCCCAGACCTTGTGAGGCACTTCTCCCCAGACCTCGACTTGAAACGACTCAAAGCGGCTACTCGCCCTGTCAGCCGCATGATTTCGACGTTAGTCTTGTTGGAGATAGTGCCCTCAGAGTCAATTATTAGGTCACAGGTACGTGATTGTAATGATTGAGGGAGGACCTATCCCGGTAGGACAGTCTTACTTGAGATGATAGTATGCTATCTGGTTTACCTTTATCATCGTGTACTGTTTTAGGTGACCTTACAGGTCGCTATTACACGTTGGTAGAGCCCCTAGGATTCTTGCTTGACCACCAGCAGTATGAGGGCGATCATATAAGTGGGAGCTGGGGTCTATAAGCTTATCCTTAAAAGGTCCCTAGTCGTGGGAGTTTCGAGACTGGGCATCGATACTCCATTAGTAGACTAGTGTATACAGTCGAGACCCCGACGAGGGGCGGTGGCCGGTCTCACAAGCCACTGGTGTCAGTTGGATCACCTAAGATGTATACAGGTGCTCATTGGGTTATGAGTACACCGGACAGGACTCGCCGAGAACATGCTAGTTGGTCATATACCAGACGTCAGATGGCAGTTCCCTGGGGACATGTGTGCAGGTTAGTTCATCGACCTGGGGATCGTCATTTGTCTCGTGTGAGTTCCCACTGTACTTTGATTACTACCCTACCACGGCTCAAAGGAGTCGTGCAAACAGGTTTTAGTTGGGTACAGTCCCGAGCCACATGGAGGCAGTGAGCGTATCTTCAGGGGTTCGTCTCTCCCGGTATTGGGGGTGAGGTCGTGCTGTGTCTAGGAGAGCCATTACACAAAGTCCTTGGCCAAGGCAAGGAGATTTACTGGTAGGTATTCCAGTAGTATCTCAGGGTGTTCTGGGCTACACTCCGACACGACTTGTACCGCTTTTGGGGGTCTGACTTTTACCAACCCCCTAGGCCCGCCATGCGATACTCATAGACGAACGGACCGGACTGTACGGATATTGTCACTGACAGGCTCAGTAGGGTTGTCAGGCTGAGTTCACTCACAGACGTCCCTTTTAGTCAATACTTGGTAGCCCGTTACGTATTGGCTTATACCTCTGACGTGCTAGTGGTTAAATCCACAACCGAGGTGTTGACGAGTCTTTAGAGTCCCCCACATTCAGTTACTCAGCTTTCGGGCGAAAGGTTGTAGAGGCCGTATGGAGATATGGCAGGGTCCGATCAGATACGTGCGGTATTGCACGGATCAGGATCGGACAGTTTGTACTATAGGCCGTATGGATATATGGCAGGGTTCGATCAGATACGTGCGGTATTGCACGGATCAGGATCGAACGGTTATTACTTGCCGGCTTTGGTATAAGCCGGATCCTAGTATAGTACAGTGTAGATTTTGTCTCATTGCATTTGTATTTCGGTCGGAATACAAATGCGGGTGTGTATGCACAGTATCGGGGTTTTCCTGTAATTTATTACGGGACCAGTTTTCTGGAGTTGCCAGTTTGCTTTCCGTTTCGGCCGATTTCCATTGTTCCGTTCATTGGCCGAAGTTTGGTGGAGGAGGGTTTATTTGCATTGTTGCAAATAGGCATTAGTGGAGGGGGTTCTTTGCATCTTGTTACATCATGATGGTTTTCATGATGAGCACCTTACCTTGACTTCTTCTTCTCATGATGGCTTGACTTTTTGAAGCCATCATGCTTGAGATGATGGTTGCCTTGGAGTGTTGGAGTTGTTGCTATCATTTCTTTTGCATGATACCTTTCCTCTCTCTCTCTTTTGGGTATTAGATGAGAATGGCTCCTTTTTGATCCTCTCTCCCACTCACTCCATTCTCTCCTCTCACCATTGTGGCCGGCCAAGCATGGGATGGGGCTGTCCCAATTTTGTGGAGTGGGGTTTTTGCTCTTTTGATGTTCCAAAATCCCCAAAGTCCCTCCATATAGTTCTTGTATCATTCCTCCATCAAAATGGCACCTCCTACAACCCCAAAATGAGACTTCTTCACTACATATTCTACAGCAAACCTTGGGCACGTCGAGTAGCCGGCTTCGTGCCCGAGTTGCCTCGGCATTGAGGTGGGAGCCCGTAAAAGAAGTAGGCGATGTGGTGCACTTCCGGCGACGAGGAGGAGACAGGATTTTCCGCAGGAGATCGGGACCATGGCGAGAAGACCGGAGGACTTGGATCGTCGGTATATCTCTAACCCTTCTTCTAGTTAGCTTAGACTTGTTAATGGTTACGATCCGGGTGTTTAGTGCGCGGTGGTGCCGGTTTGCTAAGTCAAGAAAAATTTAAGTTTATCACCGCTTCCGCATTCCGGCGTCGGATTGACGGCCGGGGCGCCGCCGTGCACTTACAGTGGTATCAGAGCCTCGCCATTAACTTAGTCTAGCTTGGTGTAGTGTGTTTTTCTGTTTCGATCGATCGAATGTTCCAAAACTACATTTTTGTTAGCATCAGTTTTCTGTTGGAAATTTTTGGTGTCGAAAATTTTTTCAGGTTGCAAAATATTGATGTACTGGAAAATCTAAGAGCTCTCATTTCATTAGGGTTGTTGACTGTTGAATTTTGGTAAACCCTAATGAGAATTAGATATATGATTAATGATAATATTAATTAAGTATTATTATGCCTAGTTGGGTTGAAAGGTTGACTTTGTTGACTTGTTGACTATGTTGACTAGGTTGGACTTGTTGACCATCATCATTACAATGGCTATCATTTCATGGCAAAGACTTTTGCTTACTTGTTATTCTTTACAAAATGAGTGCATGAAATGATATTGCCATTTTGACTTGAACCATCACATAATACTCAATTACCATTATTGTTATGATTATTTTGGATTATGAGAGCAAGGGTGAGAAAAGTCTTGCTCATTCTTTCATTCTCATTCTCTCTCATCCTCAAGCTCTCCCTCTTCCTCTTGCTCTCTCTCTAGTTCATGGTTCTATTGTCTCATGTGTTGAGAAGCAAGAACCATAAAGATAAAACCCAAAACACTTCTTTACTCATCCTAGTATACAAGGTCTAGCAAACCTAGTGTCCTAGTTTCCTCAAGATTGAGGTTGGAGCCAAAGGTAGAAGCTTTCAGGTGGATCCATCTTCGGCAAAAGGAGACGACGAGGAGAGGACCATCCGACCACCACAAGGAGTCGAAGAGAAGGAGTTCAAGTTAAGGTATAACCCCCTAACCGAGTAGGTAAAACTCCTAGTTAGGTTGTTAGATAGTTGTTTAACAAAGATCCGTATTTTGAGTCCATGTTACCCTGAAAGAAAAATCGTTTTTCACTATTTCCGCAACCCCAAAGAACCGGGGACGGGTAACGTGGACTTACAGTGGTATCAGAGCTTAGTTAAACACTATCTAACATGTTAGCAAAGTAACTAGAAGTTCGATCGGAGAAAAAGTCACGAAACATGCCCGGAATTCAAACTTTCTGTCGATTTTTAAACTGCTGTAAAAATTATTTGACATATACCAAAAATCGACTCAGGGTTTTTAATAAACACTGTAGAAAAACGATCCACTGAACCGACCAACTCACCGTGGAAACGCGGCAAGAAGAGCTTCTTGCCGCGGATCCGCGGCCTAGTTGACTCGGCCGTGGATCGGTTTTGCTGCAGTGTATTTATTGGGGTGTTTTGGGATTTTTGCAATATGATTTTTCTGCCCAGATTTTCCAGAAAGCAAAATTTGTTTTTGGGGTTTAAAAATCCGTATTTTGATCGAACTTCTAAAGACTTAAGCTAACGGGTTATATCTGTGATGTGATATATGTATTGAACGTCTGCTAATCGCTATACGTCGATTAGTGGGGGTTATACATATTTGTGATCTGTAATGTTGATGGTATGTGTATATGAATTCATTAGATTGTCGCGGATGAATAGCCGGGGGTTGTGAGATGAGATTTTTCCTTTTCTTTCAATTCATGTAATTTGTAATTGATGTAATATTATTTATATGGCCGCACAAATGGGATGGGGTTGTAGCCGTCATTGTATAATTTCTTTTACTGTTTTTGCTCCAGGATAGACCCAAGGTGGGGTGCACAAACTACCGGGTATCTCGAAGTGCCAAGTGGCCTACTCGCGGTGTTGAGGGAGGTTGCTTCGCTTCGGGTACTTGGCGGGTAGTTTGCCGTACCCGTAGGGGTCTAGGGTGGGGTCTTGGCTATTCATCGCGACCGTGTAATCCGCTCTTCGTTACAGGCTCGTACGGAATGCGGATTCCTAGTATATCCAATGTGTTCATCTGTGATCTGGAATGGCTATCATTGCATGTGACGAATGTGTATATCTATATATGATATCTATTTAGGCGTTGCTTATGTTTTACATCCGCGCTAGTCCAGACCCCGCTCTGTCGTTAGTTAAGTAACCTAACGGGTAATGACGGGGCCCCGTGGCGAATGCGGATGGCATAAGCGTACGTCATATTTTCGTTGTTTTCTGCAATGGTAGGATTAAATGATGGGACGCATTAAATTAATGCAAGAAAATAAACCAAAGTTGAGTCATTGGAACACTTTCAAAACCACTCGGTTTCTTTTCAAAAACAACTTTTAAACGCGGAGCTTAAGCCACTCCTTTTAAAAGCTATCTCGTTCCATTGATTATATCAAGTTCACTACGTTCACGGTTTCGCCAAAACCATTCGTAGCCCTCCGTCATTTCACATGGATAGTCAATAGTATTCAAGCTATGTTTGTTGGCCAAAGTCAAGGCATAGTGATTGGTAGCTATTGAGTATTCATGTGCAGCATAGATAGATGTGTTGGTTTGGGACAGTCGTACTGCCTTGTTGGCCAAAGTCAAGGGTAGGTACAGGTAGGTTCAAATTAACCTGGAGAATGACGGGTAGAACTTAACATGTGACTTATGATTTGTTGGCCAAAGTCAAGGTCATAAGAGCATAGGGAAAAAATCCACATCGGGAGTTTCAAAAGAAACTGAAACTTGCTAGCACTGCATACCATTTGGAGTGTGATGATTCTGGTAGGATTCCTTCAGTTTTGTCACGCGATGATATTTGGATCCCGATCCTACTGTGAGTATATACTACTCCTCGGGTAATTTCTCACTTAACGATCAATGCTATAAACCAAGTAGGTGTCTAGAAAGGTGTTAGCGGGGATACGTCCACAGGGAAAAGAGGTTATTTAATTAAGGAATTTCACGAAAGCGTTGGAAAACCTCCCTCGAAGTACCAACACTGGCCTGGCTGAACGGTTAAGCAAGTATTGTACGGTGAGATTGATCCCGACTAATTCTTCCTTTTTGGTTTGAGGAGGGATTCGAGAGACATTGGGAGCCATCCTGTTTAGACAAATTAAAAACCACTCTAAACTTGCAAAAGCATCATGCTAAAGTGTTTCTTCTCTCTCTCCTAAATGCAGCGACCAAACATCATGACTGGACTTAAGTTACTACTAGATAAAAACATACTGACAGGGCCAAACTACAAAGATTGGCTCAGGAATGTCAAAATGGCAATCACTTATGACAAGTTGGGATATCTCCTTACCACCAAAGCTCCCCCTGTCCCAGGTCCCAAAACCAGCGTCGCGGATAAGGAAATCCGTAAGACCTAGGAAATCGACTGCGCGAAGGCCAAGTGCCTCGTGCTTGCCTCTATGGACAATGAACATCAGAGGAGGCATGAGAATATGGACCTTGAATCCATATTTCTCCATATAAAAGAACAGTATGGAGAGCAATCCCGTATCGCCAGATACGAAGTCTTGAAAAAGCTGTTTTCGGCTAGATTGGCCGTCGGATCATTGGTAGCGGAACACGTGCTTAAGATGATTGGCTTCATTGATGAGCTCACGGACCTTGGGACCACGTTAGAGAACGAGCTCTACACGGACTTGATTCTCCAGTCCCTTCCTTCCACTTACGCCCAGTTTATCCTGAACTTCAACTTGCAAGAGAAAGAAGTTGAACTTTCAGAACTCCTCAACATGCTGAGGAGTGCAGAGGGCACCCTACAGAAAGGTAGGGAAACATCCACTTTGTTTGTAGGAGGATCTTCTTCTTCTAGGTCCAAGGCGAAAGCCAAGGGAAAGAAGAAGAAAACCCCCACCAAACCAAGGGGCGGTGTTAGTAAAGTGGATACGAAGGGAAAGACAAAGGCGACAAAGGTAGTGGGAAAGCTTGTGGGAAAGGAAGAATGCTTTTACTGTCACAAGAGTGGACACTGGAAAAAGGATTGCAGGGCTTGGAAGGCCAGAAACCAGGATCTGAAGCAAGTTGCGGCTTCAGCTTCAGGTGTGTATGTTATTGAAAACTGTCTATCAATAAACTCTACATCTTGGGTATTGGATACCGGATCAGGATCTCATACCTGTAATTCTTTACAGGCACTGAGAAGGCGTAGGGTTATGAAGGCAGGTGATATGACCCTCAGAGTTGCAAACGGAGCTGGCATGGATGCTGAGTCCGTGGGGGACTATCACCTGGGAATGTCAGATAGACATGTTTTGGTTTTGCGTGATTGTTATTTTGTACCCAATGCAACCTGTAATATCATATCTGTATCTTTATTATCTAAAGAAGGTTATGAATTTGCATTTGTAAGAAATGTTGTAAACATTCACCTTAATCAAGTTTTGATTGGGTCAGGTACATTAAGCAATGGTGTATACGTATTAAACCAAGCACAGATTTTCAATGTCCAGAATACACATAAAAGAAAGTCTCCGAAAACAAATCAGGCTTTCTTATGGCATTGTAGACTTGGTCACATCAATGAGAGAAGATTGACGAAGTTACATACAGAAGGATATTTGGATCCGTTCGAATATCAATCATATGCAACTTGTCAATCCTGTCTCAAAGGAAAGATGACAAAGACTCCGTTCACTGGATACGGAGTAAGAGCGAGCGAGCTCTTGGGACTCGTACACAGCGACGTGTGCGGTCCAATGTCTACACATGCGCTAAGCGGTTATTCTTACTTCATTACTTTTACGGATGACTTTTCAAGGTACGAATATGTCTTCTTAATGAAACATAAATCCGAAGCCTTTGGAAAATTCCAGAAATATAAGAATGAAGTAGAAAAACAAACCGACAAAAGTATCAAGATACTGAGATCTGATCGAGGTGGTGAATGCTTGAGTGCCGAGTTCCTGGATTACCTAAAAGAGAATGGAATTCTCTCTCTGCTTACTCCGCAACATAACGGTGTATCGGAGAGACGGAACCGGACCCTATTGGATATGGTACGTTCAATGATGAGTAACGCTGAGTTACCGCGATCATTCTGGGGATATGCACTAGAATCAGCTGCATACCTTTTGAACCGAGTTCCAACTAAGACTGTGCCTACCACACCATATCAGATGTGGTGTGGGAAAAAACCCTATCTTAAGCACATTAAGACATGGGGATGTCCAGCTTTTATCAAAAAGCAGCATGCAGACAAACTCGAGGCATGCTCAGTACAGTGCAAGTTTGTGGGATATCCAAAGAACTCCAAGGGATATTTCTTCTATTGCGAAGAGGAAAAAAAGGTGTTTGTTTCTCATCATGCCAACTTCTTGGAAACTGAGTTTTTGGAAAATCAGATAAGTGGGAGCACAATAGAACTGGAAGAAATTCCAGAACCACGAGCTATTACTGAAAGCTTAGTAGAACCAGAGGGTTCGAAAGATCAGGACATTCCTGCGCCGCTCCGCAGGAGTAGTAGGCAGTCTCATCCGCCCGAGAGATACTACGGTTTTCTCATAGACGGGGATAAAGAGGATTGCATCATTGATTATGATGAGCCGACTAGCTTCCAGCAGGCCATTCAGAGCGTTGACTCGGTAAAATGGCTGGATGCAATGCGGACCGAAATGGAGTCCATGTACACCAAGTATGGACGTTGGACGTAGCTCCAGATGGGGTAAAACCCATAGGATGCAAGTGGATCTTCAAAAGGAAGATTGGTATAGTTGGACAGGTTGAGACCTATAAGGCTAGACTTGTTGCAAAGGGTTTTCGTCAAAGACCTGGTTTGGACTATGACGAAACCTTTTCTCTAGTGGCTATGCTGAAATCCATTCGGATCCTTCTTGCCATTGCTGCCTTCCACGATTATGAGATTTGGCAGATGGACGTAAAGACCACTTTTCTAAATGGAAATTTAGAGGAGTGTGTCTATATGGACCAGCCAGAGAGTTTCATTCAGAGTGGGAGCAGCGGGAAGGTGTGCATGTTGCTTAAGTCCATCTATGGACTAAAGCAGGCATCGCGGAGTTGGAACATCTGTTTTGATGAGACGGTCAAAGATTTTGGCTTTATCAAAAATCCAGATGAACGATGCATCTATAGTAGATTTGTAGCAAGAACTGTCGTATTCCTCGTTTTATATGTGGATGACATTCTCTTAATAGGAAATGACATTCCTATCCTACAATCTGTCAAAGGGTTCTTGTCACACAGGTTCTCCATGAAAGACCTGGGTGATGCCTCTTACATTCTGGGGATCCGGATTTATCGTGACAGATCCAAGAGGATATTAGGACTTTCACAGTCCAGGTACATCGACACCATACTGAGAAGAATCAGTATGGAAGATTCCAAGCGCGGTAATCTACCGGCTTGTCACGGGATCACCCTCTCCAAGAAGATGTCTCCCAAGACTGATTTGGAAAGGGATCGCTTGTCTATTATACCCTATGCTTCTGCGGTAGGCTCTATAATGTATGCGATATTATGTACTAGACCAGATGTAGCTTATGCACTGAGTGTGGTAAGCCGGTATCAGTCAAACCCTGGGGAGAAGCACTGGATAGCGGTAAAAAACATTCTCAAGTACCTGAGAAGGACTAAGGAGATGTTCTTGGTGTATGGCGGAAAAGACCTCCTGATCGAGGCCTTTGCTGACTCCAGCTTCCAGAGTGACAAGGATGATTCCAAGTCCATGTCGGGTTATGTCTTTACCCTCAATGGAGGGGCGGTGTGTTGGAAGAGTTCCAAACAGGAAACCGTTGCTGACTCGACGATGGAAGCGGGATATATCGCGGCTGCAGATGCCGCAAAAGAAGCCGTCTGGATAAGGAAGTTCTTGACAGAACTTCAGGTGGTTCCATCCATTGTTGATCCAATACCTCTGTATTGCGACAACAGCGGGAATATAGCTTTAGCGAAGGAACCTAGGTCCCATCAGAAGTCCAGACACATCTTGAGGCGGTATCACCTGATCAGGGAGATCGTGGGTCGCCAGGATATCGAGGTTCGGAGAGTTACTACGGAAGATAACACTGCTGATCCACTCACGAAGGCCTTACCCCAGACTCAGTTCGAGCGGCTGATCGAGATGATTGGTCTTCGATACGCCAGTACATGGCCTTAGTGCAAGTGGGAGTTTGTTAGTGTATATACCCTAGAGGCCATTACTGTATCATACTAGTTTGTATATTACTTAATGGAAGCTTGGGATATTCACAGTTGTATAGACAATCTTGCTCAAAATAGTAGTATTCTACTTGGTTTGTCTCTAATTTAATGTGTACATGTGTTTCTTTTAGTATATCACCCATACACATTAGTGGAGCCCTTAGGATCTTTGCTTGATTACCAACGTTGTGATGGCAGTCACACTCTTGGGGGCTGGGTAATCCACAAGCACATCCTTATGCAGGTCCCTAGTCATAGGACTATCGAGACAGGGCATCGATACTCCGGAGTAGACTAACGTATGCGCTTCTCATCCCAGTATGGGAGACAGTCTCTCCCACTGCCGTCAGTACGTCGTACTTGAGAAAGTATGCGGGTGCTCATTAGGTTACGAGTACACTGGACAGGACTCGTCGGGAACTGTTGGTTGGTACTATACCTATCGTCAGTTATCAGTTTCCAGGTGACATGACTACAGCTTAGTCCGCTGACTTGACACTGTCACTTTGCCTCGAGTGCGTTCCCACTGTACTTAGATTATTACCCAACCACGGCTCAAAGGAGTCATGCAAACAGGTATTAGTTGGGTGCAGTCCCGAAGCACTTGGAGGCAGTGACGGTTAGACAGGATTCGTCTCTCCCGGTATCGGGGGTTGATATCGTGCTGTGGCTAGGAGAGCCATTACACAAAGTCCCTGGCCAGGGCAAGCGAGATATACTGGTAGGTTTCCAGTGTTATCTCAGGGTGTTCTGGGCTACACTCCGACACGACTTGTACCGCTATTAGGGGACTGACGTTTACCGCCCCCTAGGCCCGCCATGCGATATTCTCAGACAAACAGACCGGACTGTACGCAGATTGTCACATTCAGGCTTAGTAGGAGTTCAGATGGGTTTCACCTCGTCCGTCTTCTTATCGGCATCTACCTGGGCGCCATTACGCACAGCTAGTGCCGCTTGCGGTCTATGGTTAAACCCACTGCCAGTGTAGTGTCGAGTCTTTAGAGTCCCACACAGAGAGCTATTCGCCTTTAGGCAAAAGAGTAGAGGTCGCATGGTTTTGCGACAGGGTTCGGTCACATCCGTACACTTGTGCACGTTTAGTGTCCGGGCAGTTATCACTAGCGGGCTTTAGTTTAAGCCAGATCCTAGTGTACGTTTTGGGATTGGTTTTATCTCATTTGTATTCGTGTTCCTCAGAACGCGGATACAGGTGTGTATGCACGGTTGGCAGAGACAGAGGCAGATGATTCTCATTAGGGTTGTTGACTGTTGACTTTGTTGGAGATAGTGCCCTCAGAGTCAATTATTAGGTCACAGGTACGTGATTGTAATGATTGAGGGAGGACCTATCCCGGTAGAACAGTCTTACTCGAGATGATAGTATGCTATCTGGTTTACCTTTATCATCATGTACTGCTTTAGGTGACATGACACGTCGCTATTACACGTTGATAGAGCCCCTAGGATTCTTGCTTGACCACCAGCAGTATGAGGGCGATCATATAAGTGGGAGCTGGGGGTCTACAAGCATATCCTTAAAAGGTCCCTAGTCGTGGGAGTTTCGAGACCGGGCATCGATACTCCATTAGTAGACTAGTGTATACAGTCGAGACCCCGACGAGGGGCGGTGGCCGGTCTCACAAGCCACTGGTGTCAGTTGGATCACCTAAGATGTATACAGGTGCTCATTGGGTTATGAGTACACCGGACAGGACTCGCCGGGAACATGCTAGTTGGTCATATACCAGACGTCAGATGGCAGTTCCCTGGTGACATGTGTGCAGGTTAGTTCATCGACCTGGGGATCGTCATTTGTCTCGTGTGAGTTCCCACTGTACTTTGATTACTACCCTACCACGGCTCAAAGGAGTCGTGCAAACAGGTTTTAGTTGGGTACAGTCCCGAGCCACATGGAGGCAGTGAGCGTATCTTCAGGGGTTCGTCTCTCCCGGTATTGGAGGTGAGGTCGTGCTGTGTCTAGGAGAGCCATTACACAAAGTCCTTGGCCAAGGCAAGGAGATTTACTGGTAGGTATTCCAGTAGTATCTCAGGGTGTTCTGGGCTACACTCCGACACGACTTGTACCGCTTTTGGGGGTCTGACTTTTACCAACCCCCTAGGCCCGCCATGCGATGCTTATAGACGAACGGACCGTACTGCACGGATATTGTCACTGACAGGCTCAGTAGGGTGTCAGGATGAGTTCGCTCATCGACGTCCCTTTTGGTCAATAGCTGGTGGCCCGTCACGTATTGGCTTATACCTCTGACGTGCTAGTGGTTAAATCCACAGCCATAGTATTGATGAGTCTTTAGAGTCCACCACACATCCAGTTACTCAAGCTTTCGGGCGAAAGGCTGTAGAGGCCGTATGGAGATATGGCAGGGTCCGATCAGATACGTGCGGTATTGCATGGATCAGGATCGGACGGTTTGTACTAGTAGCCGTATAGGTATATGGCAGGGTTCGATCAGATACGTGCGGTATTGCACGGATCAGGATCGAACGGATATTACTAGCCGGTTTTGGTTTAAGCCGGTCCTAGTTTAGTACAGTGTAGATTTTGTCTTTTTGCTTTTGTATCCGGACGGAATACAGATGCGGGTGTGTATGCACAGTATCGGGGTTTTCCTGTAATTTATTACGGGACCAGTTTTCTGGAGTTGCCAGTTTGCATTCCGTTCCGGCCGGTTTTCCTTTGTTCTTTCCCGGCCGGACTTTTCCGATGGAAGGGGTAATTTGCAGTTTTGCAAATTACTTTTGTGGAGGGGTTTTCTTGCATAATGGTTTGATTATGATAGGATTTGATATCTTTCATCCATGCTTGCATTAATGAGATGTGAAATGGGTATGGTTTGGAAAAGGTTTTGTGATGATTACTTTGGGCCGGCCACTGTTGATTAGGAGAGAGAGTGAGGTTAATTTGTGTGTGGCTAAATTGTTTGTTGCATATTTCGTGGGCCCCCCTCCTTTTTGTTGTGTGTGTGTGCTGTTGATTTCATGAGTGAATTTTCCTTATGCAAGGTTTAATATATATATACTTCACCCACAAAATTCCACAGAACACACAAAATGGTTTTTAGCCTTTGGCCGAGCTCTTTTACAGAGCATGCTCCATCTCCTTTCCAGCAAGCATCAATGGAAAATTCCTTTGCACAAATTCCTCCATCATCTTTATGGCAATTCCACTAAACCCCAAAGTGAGACATCCACTCTACACTACACTTCCTACAGCATATCTTGAGCATGTCGAGTTGCCGGCTTCATGCGCGAGTTGCCTCGGTATTGAGGTGGGAGCCCGTAAAAGTACCCGGCTTCGTGGTGCCCTTTCCGACGAGGAGAAGACGGACGGAGATCCCGCGAGGAGATCGGTGTGGAGATGAAGACCGGAGGACTTGGATCGTCGGTATACATCTCTTCCCTTTCTTGTTAGTAGCTTAGACTAGTTAATGGTTACGATCCGGAGTTTAGTGAGCGGTGGTGCCGGTTTGCAAAGTCCGCAAAATTTAAGTTTTTCACCGTTTCCGCATTCCGGCGTCGGATTGACGGCCGGGGCGCCGCCGTGCACTTACAGTGGTATCAGAGCCTCCCCATTAACTTAGTCTAGCTTTGTGTAATGTGTTTTTCAGTTCCGATCGATCGAAATGTCCGAAAACCCAAATACACCCACGACAGTTTCTGTTGAAATTTTTCAGTCTCCAAAAATTTTTCAGGTTGTAAAATATTGATGTACTAGAAATTGTAAGCCTACTGTTCAAATTCGAGGCATTGATCTCCTGATCAGAGCGCGGAAGCGCGGCAAAAACCCACTTTTGGCCGCCCTTCCGCCGCAGTCTAAAAAGATCAATGGGCCGGATTTTTCCAGTGGGCTTCTGGGGATAAATTTGGGTTTCTGGAATATTTAAATTGGGCTCATATTTTCTGTAACTGCTACAGTATTGTTTTGGGGCCCACTTGATATAATTTGATCGGTCGGATATTTTAAACACATTTTTCACAGTATTTACATTATATCTGTGACCGTGAATGTCACTCGATCGGTAAATCCGGTCTAACTGCTATAGCCCGGTTAGACGGATTTGCGAACGTGACATTCACGTTGATGTTCTATGTATTTGCTGTGATGTTGCGGTTCGGTCGTGGGGGATAGCCTGGATGCAATGCTAGTACAGTCTTTGTTGTATTATGTACATTTGATATTGCGGGGCGAGCGTCCGACATGTGGACTGCCGTCACTGCCAGTTTGTATTATTATTTTGGGGCACGACCTGGTTGCGGTCGATGTACCCGTTATATGTATATTTTACTTTCTGTACTAGGATTGCCCCGCGGAGGGGTGCACGGATAGCCGGGTTCTAGAAGGCAACTAGCCCGCATCTCATGGCATTGGGACGGAGGGGGCTTCACTCCAGGATTGACGAGCTATTCGCCGCACTCGTAGGGGGTACAGGTTTGACCCAGGAGGGGTGCCCAAGTTACCGGATTCCGTGAAGTGCTGGGTGGTCCATTCACGGTGCTGAAGGGGGCTGCCTCGCTTCAGGTTTTGGCGGGTGACTTGCCGCGCCCGTAGGGGTCTAGGATTACATTGCACAGGCTATCCACACGACCAGGGGAACGTCGGGTTTCAGTAGTGGCTCTGTGAAACCCGGGGATCCCAGATATCTGTATTGTTTCTGTGATGCTGTTCATTCTCTGTGATGTTGCATTTTATTCACGCCTTGAGCGAATATAATATATTGGTATATATATTAGTAGATGTTGTATATGTTTTACATCCGCGCTAGTCCAGTCCCCGCTCTGCCGTTAGTTAGCTAACCTAACGGGTGATGACGGGACCCAGTGGCGAATGCGGATGGCATATACGTACGTCAGTATATTTTCGTTCTTTGTGGTGTGATCAATTGATGGGACTGCATTGATTCGGATCAATGCAAGTTAAACAAACCTAATCTGATGTTGTTGGAACACTTTTCAAAAAGCTGTTATTGCAAGGACGTTCACTTTTGTTTTGCATCGCGGTATTCATTTAGAATATCCTGCTCCTCAGTCGACGAGGCAAGGGCCGAGATCCCTTCACCGGGAGTGACCCCTTGGACAATAAGTTTGCGTCAGGGCATTAACTTCACTATAGCCGATTGCTTTTGCTTTGCACCGTGGTATTCAGTTGGAATATCCTGCACCCCATTCTACGGGGAAAGAGCCGAGATCCCTTCACCGGGAGTGACCTCTTTAGCGGAAGTTGTCGTCACTATATTTCTAAAAAGCTATCCGTTCCTTCAACGATATCAAGTTCATTACGTTAAAGGTTTTCGCCAGAAACCATTCGTAGCCCTCCGTCGTTTCATATGGGTAGTCAATAGTATTCAAGTTGTGTTTGTTGGCCAAAGTCAAGGCACAGTGTTTGGTAGCTGTTGGTTATTCATATGCAGCATAGATAGATGCGTTGGTTTGGAACAGTCGTACTGCCTTGTTGGCCAAAGTCAAGGGTATGTACGGGTGGATTCAAATTAACCTGGAGAATGACGGGCAGAACTTGACATGTGACTTATGATTTGTTGGCCAAAGTCAAGGTCATAAGAGCATGGGGCAGAAATCACATCGGGAGTTTCAAAAGTACTGAAACTTGCCAGATATGCGCATACCTTCTGGAGTGTGATACCATGAGCGGATTCCGTCACGTTATCATACGATGAGAGTTGGATCCCGATTCCCACTGATGAGTTAGTTTACTCCTCGGGTAACCCCGACTAATTCTTCTTTCAGGTTTGGAGGAGAATTTGAGGTACAGTGGGAGGATTCCAGATTAGATAAATTGGTAACCATTCTGATCTAGGTTAGAGTGCACGGTGAGTGTTTCTTTTCTCTCTCTCTTTGGCAGCGACCATTGACCCGACCCTAAGACTTTGACTCAGTGACCAAGTTGACCGAACCTTCTTTAACACAGTTTTTTTTTTGGATTGTCAGAGTTGCAGACCTCATTGCCACTCCTACTTTTACCCTTTTCTCCAGGACACCCCGTATTACTGCGAACGTCCACTTCCATTGGACAAAACCATCGTATGGTTAGATACGAACTCGAAGGGATTCGAGGATGGTTTCCGGTTCTGGAGAAAACGGATAGGATTATTCAGTTGTCTTTTCTTTTTACCCTCTCTCAGGTTACGAGTACTCCTTGGTTTAGGGGTAGTACACCTATTACGCAAATTGGATTGTCTTCTTCCAAACCTTAGGCTGGTGCCGACCGGTAGGGAATGAAGAAAACCAATTAGCATAACAATGGTGTGCAGAAGGTATTAAGTTCAGACAAAGCAAGGGATTAGTAAGAGGGCAAAGTAAAATGCAACAGATATTCACGACCAAACCAAATATTTCGTTACCACTCCCACATCACTTTTGTATTTCTCCAGGACACTCCGTATCACTACGAAGATCCCATTTTTATTGGATAATCCATCGTATGGTTATATACGAACTCGAAAGGAACTTGTTCCAGTTCGGGGATGGATCCTGGTTCAGGAGAAATAGGAATAAAGTACATTCAGGTGCCTTTTATCTTCACCTTCTCTCGCATTGCGAGTGTTCCTAGGATTAGGACAGTACACCCTTTATGCTTTTTGGATAGTCTTCTTCCAAACCATAGGCTGGTGCCGAACGGTAGGGAAGGAAGAAAACCATTTGGCCTAAAGGGGTGTACAGAAGGTAATGACTAAAGACATATAAATGGATTTGGAGAGGTGGCAAAGAATTATACGGTTATAGTTGTGAATCTGGATAATGGTAGAGGCATTACTAGGAATACCAGGGTACCCCAACGAGACATTTCGATGTTTCAGTTTCACTGTGTACTGTTAAAAGAAAACTGATTTCCCGATTAGACACTCACTCCAGGGTATGTATTTACCAGGTATGATTCTCACATCTGTATGGTTTTACAGATGCTGAGTGGGAGTAAGTTATTGGGAATTGGGTGATCATCCTCATTATATCGGGATTCGATGTAATCGGTGATATTTGAGGAAGTCACCTGGGTTGTTTGCCGGACGGCAATCATTTGGTTTTGAATATCCGCGGTTATGCACCAATTTCAAATTGATATATCTGTACGTCTATTTTCATAGAGTGAGATATACCTTTTGATATTATGTCGATGACATTTACCTATATCAGTTGATGGTTAGGTAAGGAGCATTAAACAGCGGTGTAATTCTTCTTAACCATAAGTACAGTTTTCAACCTACGACACACAGTGAATGAGTTATCAGACTCAAGGGACTTTTACAGAGTATTGTATGTTGTCCAGGGTCCATCAGGACAGAGGGATGGTCCTCATACTATATTCGGTTTACTTATGACTTCTCTAGTTTTTAGACAGGTGTTTCGTGGAAACACAGGGTCCGAATTTGGAGAAGTTATAGGTATTTGAATAGAGTAGAGAACCAGGTATAGCAAGTATCGGGATTCTTCAAAGAGATCGAAGATGTAGATACTTGCGTATGGTGTTCAGTTGATAGTAGTGATTAAGAGAACTTGCTTCTCTTTCAGGTTACTCATAATTGGAAGCATTCCTAAGTTGAGTAACGCTGATCGGCCTCCTTCCATTTAGTTGACATGCGCTGGGGACAGCTGCATGATTTGAATCTGGTTCAATTAAATCAGTGCCTCTGTTTCTATATTGGATATAGAACAGTTCATATCTTAACGATGTTAAGGTACGGGGAGTTGTCCGGTTTATGATTAAAACCAGACACTGGACAACTCAAGGCACGTTTCTGTAATGGCTGTTTGTGGGTTGACCCAGGCTATGACGAGGGTTGACTTTCTACCATCTGGATGAACAATAGCGATATTGTTCTAGACTCGCCACAGTTTTATAAAAAAAAAATGGATTTTTTCAGAAAAACAGTTGTGGGAGTATGGTAGAACTGGAAGTGATTCCAGAACCGCAAACGATTACTGAAGATTTGATAAGGAACCTAAAGATTCAATCTGATTTGACATTCCATTGGCCACTCCGCAGATAAGGTGGGTAACTTCAGGCACCCGAGAGGCACTACGGTGGCCTCAAGGACGGTGACAGGGAAGTTCTTGTTTACCCACAATTGCCATTGCTGTTGTTCCAGGTTACGAGACGCGGCGGGAGGATGAGTATAGCGTCGTTCTAAAACTAGTTTTAGAAGTGTACGTGTATATGACTCTGCCAGAGGGTTGTCGTAGTCAGTGGGAGCAGCGGAAGCATTGGTGGACAGGTAGCTTATGTCTATTTATAGACTAAAGCAGATGTAGCGGAGATAGATCATCTATTTCTGACGTGACAGTCATAGGTTTGACTTCATCAGAATAGGAGATGGATCTGTTGAGAAGGTAGTAGGATGTGATGTCATGGTATTTGGATGACATACACAAAGTAGGAAAAGAAACTCCTATACTACGATCGGTTATACTTTGGTCGTCACACAGTGGTTTCTCCACAAAGGAAATGGATTTTATATCTGACATACTGTTTACTGGATCTATGGTTTTAGATCTAGATTTGGGTGGTTTCCCAATCAGGGTACTTGACAGCATTCTAAGAGTATTTAGGATGGACGACTCCTGGCACGGTAGTGTACCTGCAGGTAATGGAGTCACCCTCTCCAAAGGTGTCTTACAGACTAAAGGGGAGAGGGACGTGCATGATTGGCAGATCATTTGCTAAGGCAATTGAGTCAATCGTGAGATGTCAAGTACCACACCAGATGTTGTTCTTGCACTAGATGCAATAAGTTGACATTAATCCAATCCTGGAGAAGCAGTCGGAAGCAGTTTTAGAACATAAGTGGATGTTCTAGGGATATGATAACGACAGCCTCATTTAGGAGACAGTTATCATTCCAGGCTTCCAAGGTGACATGGACGACAAGCAGGTTGTCAGAGTTATAGATTTCCTTCTGATGAGGGGCAGTATTTTGGACAGGTGATCCAAGGCAATACTGAGGGAAGCATGGCGCGCAGGATACTGATTGAGTTCAGTTGACGATACAGTCTAAGAAGTTTGGATTTGGAGTTCATTTATGAGCTATGTCCCATCAGACATCCAGACACATTCTAAGACAGGTATTGCTCATTTCGGGAGATGGGTTTCTCCGCGAACTTGAGATATAGAGAGACATAGAAAGAAACAACTAAGCGGATCCACTCACTAAGGCTATTCCTCGAACGCAATAGTTCCGCAAACGAGCTTTGTGAGACTGACTAGTAGAGGAGTTGGATGTTCGGTATCACACGGGCTGTGAGTATGCGACATCGCAATAATTAGCCTTGAGTGCAAGTGGGAGATTGTTGGAGATAGTGCCCTCAGAGTCAATTATTAGGTCACAGGTACGTGATTGTAATGATTGAGGGAGGACCTATCCCGGTAGAACAGTCTTACTCGAGATGATAGTATGCTATCTGGTTTACCTTTATCATCATGTACTGCTTTAGGTGACATGACACGTCGCTATTACACGTTGATAGAGCCCCTAGGATTCTTGCTTGACTACCAGCAGTATGAGGGCGATCATATAAGTGGGAGCTGGGGGTCTACAAGCATATCCTTAAAAGGTCCCTAGTCGTGGGAGTTTCGAGACCGGGCATCGATACTCCATTAGTAGACTAGTGTATACAGTCGAGACCCCGACGAGGGGCGGTGGCCGGTCTCACAAGCCACTGGTGTCAGTTGGATCACCTAAGATGTATACAGGTGCTCATTGGGTTATGAGTACACCGGACAGGACTCGCCGGGAACATGCTAGTTGGTCATATACCAGACGTCAGATGGCAGTTCCCTGGTGACATGTGTGCAGGTTAGTTCATCGACCTGGGGATCGTCATTTGTCTCGTGTGAGTTCCCACTGTACTTTGATTACTACCCTACCACGGCTCAAAGGAGTCGTGCAAACAGGTTTTAGTTGGGTACAGTCCCGAGCCACATGGAGCCAGTGAGCGTATCTTCAGGGGTTCGTCTCTCCCGGTATTGGGGGTGAGGTCGTGCTGTGTCTAGGAGAGCCATTACACAAAGTCCTTGGCCAAGGCAAGGAGATTTACTGGTAGGTATTCCAGTAGTATCTCAGGGTGTTCTGGGCTACACTCCGACACGACTTGTACCGCTTTTGGGGGTCTGACTTTTACCAACCCCCTAGGCCCGCCATGCGATGCTTATAGACGAACGGACCGTACTGCACGGATATTGTCACTGACAGGCTCAGTAGGGTGTCAGGATGAGTTCGCTCATCGACGTCCCTTTTGGTCAATAGCTGGTGGCCCGTCACGTATTGGCTTATACCTCTGACGTGCTAGTGGTTAAATCCACAGCCATAGTATTGATGAGTCTTTAGAGTCCACCACACATCCAGTTACTCAAGCTTTCGGGCGAAAGGCTGTAGAGGCCGTATGGAGATATGGCAGGGTCCGATCAGATACGTGCGGTATTGCACGGATCAGGATCGGACGGTTTGTACTAGTAGCCGTATAGGTATATGGCAGGGTTCGATCAGATACGTGCGGTATTGCACGGATCAGGATCGAACGGATATTACTAGCCGGTTTTGGTTTAAGCCGGTCCTAGTTTAGTACAGTGTAGATTTTGTCTTTTTGCTTTTGTATCCGGACGGAATACAGATGCGGGTGTGTATGCACAGTATCGGGGTTTTCCTGTAATTTATTACGGGACCAGTTTTCTGGAGTTGCCAGTTTGCATTCCGTTCCGGCCGGTTTTCCTTTGTTCTTTCCCGGCCGGACTTTTCCGATGGAAGGGGTAATTTGCAGTTTTGCAAATTACTTTTGTGGAGGGGTTTTCTTGCATAATGGTTTGATTATGATAGGATTTGATATCTTTCATCCATGCTTGCATTAATGAGATGTGAAATGGGTATGGTTTGGAAAAGATTTTGTGATGATTACTTTGGGCCGGCCACTGTTGATTAGGAGAGAGAGTGAAGTTAATTTGTGTGTGGCTAAATTGTTTGTTGCATATTTCGTGGCCCCCCCCCCTCCTTTTTGTTGTGTGTGTGTGCTGTTGATTTCATGAGTGAATTTTCCTTATGCAAGGTTTAATATATATATACTTCACCCACAAAATTCCACAGAACACACAAAATGGTTTTTAGCCTTTGGCCGAGCTCTTTTACAGAGCATGCTCCATCTCCTTTCCAGCAAGCATCAATGGAAAATTCCTTTGCACAAATTCCTCCATCATCTTTATGGCAATTCCACTAAACCCCAAAGTGAGACATCCACTCTACACTACACTTCCTACAGCATATCTTGAGCATGTCGAGTTGCCGGCTTCATGCGCGAGTTGCCTCGGTATTGAGGTGGGAGCCCGTAAAAGTACCCGGCTTCGTGGTGCCCTTTCCGACGAGGAGAAGACGGACGGAGATCCCGCGAGGAGATCGGTGTGGAGATGAAGACCGGAGGACTTGGATCGTCGGTATACATCTCTTCCCTTTCTTGTTAGTAGCTTAGACTAGTTAATGGTTACGATCCGGAGTTTAGTGAGCGGTGGTGCCGGTTTGCAAAGTCCGCAAAATTTAAGTTTTTCACCGTTTCCGCATTCCGGCGTCGGATTGACGGCCGGGGCGCCGCCGTGCACTTACAGACTTTTGGTAAACCCTAATGAGAATTAGATATATGATTAATGATAATTTTAATTAAGTATTATTGTGCCATGGTTGGGTTGAAAGGTTGACTATGTTGACCGGTTGACTAGGTTGGACTTGTTGACCATCATCATTACAATGGCTATCATTTCATGGCAAAGACTTTTGCTTGCTTGTTATTCTTTACAAAATGAGTGCATGAAATGATATTGCCATTTTGACTTGAACCATCACATAATACTCAATTACTATTATTGTTATGATTATTTTGGATTATGAGAGCAAGGGTGAGAAAAGTCTTGCTCATTCTATCATTCTCATTCTCTCTCATCCTCAAGCTCTCCCTCTTCCTCTTGCTCTCTCTCTAGTTCATGGTTCTATTGTCTCATATGTTGAGAAGCAAGAACCATAGAGATAAAACCCAAAACACTTCTCTACTCATCCTAGTATACAAGGTCTAGCAAACCAAGTGTCCTAGTTTCCTCAAGATTGAGGTTGGAACCAAAGGTAGAAGCTTTCAGGTGGATCCATCTTCGGTATAAGGAGACGACGAGAAGAGAACCATCCGACCACCACAAGGAGTCGAAGAGAAGGAGTTCAAGTTAAGGTATAACCCCCTAACCGAGTAAGTAAAACTCCTAGTTAGGTTGTTAGATAGTTTTTTAACAAAGATCTGTATTTTGAGTCCGTGTTACCCCAAAAGAAAAATCGTTTTTCACCATTTCTGCAACCCCAAAGAACCGGGGACGGGTAACGTGGACTTACAAGTGCATCCTCGATGGACACGAGCCGATCTATCCGAGCGGATAGGGCGTGAATGGCGTTCGGGGGAGGAGGGGATTCTCCCTCATCCCCACCGCGGGGAGGACGATGGCCGGTGCTTGGATCGTCGTGGAGACCGCTCGTCATGAAGTCGAGATCGGAAGATGAACTTTCGTTGAGGGGAACTAGCGTTCCAACAGACTGTGCCAACTAATGGATCTCTGGATCTTCTTCAGATGTTACCTTCCGTTGATCTGTTACGAGCGCTGATGGGTGGCTGAGATTGAGTTGGAGGGTTGCCTCCCGAAGTGTGTGGATCTCAATGGGTTTTATGTGGTTGAGGCCGATCTACCTGCAATGAAGTCCCGAGGTGGTTGTGCCACCGAAGACTCTCAGACAATCAAGTTAGACGGGGTATTTTCGCAGAGTAACGGCCTATTGGGGTGAAAATGGCTTACCTAAGTCGTCTGAGAGAGGAGTTTATATAGTGGCAGCTATGAGCAGGCGGGCGTGAGATTCACGCCGGCCGTTACGCCCCTGGCGTCACGCCCGCGTAATAGGAGGGATTCCCCAATAATGACAAGATATGCTCGTTAATGGGGGATCGTGATGGCGTGGAACGCGGGATCATGGGCGGCGGATATCTCGCATCTGGCGAGATTTGCGAAGACGTGGCAGAGGCGCCTGTGATCGGTGCTGTGGGTCGGTTGGTGAGACCGGAAGATAAGCTCAGCGGGAGGCTCGGGAATGAGCGGGAGGCCAAGGAATCTTGGTTCTGTGATAGCTTGGAGGCGAGCTCAGGGTGGTCTAGAAGGCCACCGAAGGTCGGTAACATCCCCGAGTCGCAGGCTCGGGGTATGCTTCCAACGTACCGTTCTTGATCCTTTCTTGTAGGCTCTGGGACACATCATCTGCCATGTGTCATGATCTGTGGAGTCACCGATATCGAGCAGCATCAAATACCTTCTTCCCGGACCTACAGAACCCGACGCCAAACCCACGACCGATGCTTAACCCTTTCTCATCACCGACCCCGCACCCATCATCGGCGACCACTCGATCTCGTCGACACCTCTCCTCCTCGACCTCATCTCCCTCTTCCTTTCACCTCTGACGAACCCCAAGATTCTTGCAACCCAAGAACCCAACCCTGCACGGACCCCGCCAGCACAACCCGCCTCGCCGGAGCTCTGACCCCGTCGCCTCCTCGTCCTCGCAGCCACTTTCTTCTCCTCTCTCCTATCTTCTTCCCCAAAACCAGAGCAAGAACCCAGCACATACCCGATCCCGACTTCAAGAGACCTGTTAGTTATATGTATGCCCTAAAGGCAATTACCGTACATGGGATGTATATTGTAGTGGATGTTTGGACATATATAGGGAGGACTTTCTTGCTCGACATGATAGTATGCTATCTTGTGGCATTTTATCTTAACATATACACTTATTGTCTCTCTATTACATATTGATAAAGCCCTTAGGATGGGTACTTGACTACCAGGATTATGATGCAGATCATACTAGTGGGGACATGGTAGTCGGTAAGTACATCCTTCAAACGTTCCTAGTCGTGGGAGTATTGAGACAGGGCATCGATATTCCAGAGTAGACTAGAAAATACGCTTCTTGACCCATATGATGGGCGATGGATGATCCCATATACATTGGTGTTTGACATCAGAGAAGGTATACGGGTGCTCAGTTAAGACTGGGTACACTGGACGAACTCGCCGAGAACTCCTAGATGGTATTATACCTATCGTCGGATAGCAGTTCTCTGGTGACACTGGTACAAGTTGGTCTATAGACCCGAGATCGTCATAGAGTCTTGTGTGATTCCCACTGTGCTTTGATTTCCACCATACCACGGTCCAGAGGTCATGCAAAAATGTGGTTTTTGGGTACAATCTCGAGTCACATGGAGGCAATGAGCGATAGGAGGGGTTTCGTCTCTCCCGGTATTGGGAGTTGATGTTGCGCTATGCTCGATTGGCCATAACAGGAAATCCCTGACCAGGGTTGCTGAGATCTACTGGTAAGTGTTAACCGTAGTTTCTTGAACCGTTATGGACCATGCATCGGCATGACTTATCAGGCTATTGGGGTCTGACGTTATACCACCCCCAGGCTGTGATATGCGACATATCAGAAAAAGAGACTGGACTGTACGGTAGTGATACTGGTTGGATTCGCAGGAGTACGAGTAGGCTTGCTTGTTGATCTTCTGATCGCTCAATACCCGGGTGGCCGTTACGTTTAGCAGACCGCTTACGGCTTGTGGGTGTTTGATATGATCATCACCTACTGCCGGCGTAATGACGAGTCTTTAGAGTCCTATACAGAGGTTTCCTGGTTCATGCGAAACGGCGTAGGAGCATATATGTAATATGTGCGGGACCGAGATTAATGCGTGTATGTGATACCGCATTCTATTCTCACGATTTGTTGATATTAGTCGGTTATAAATGATATAGCCGGATTATTAAATCGAGTGTTTATTTAATAATTTAATGTATAATTATATATTTGATATATTACATTACATTAACTAATATTAGCTCACTTAAGTATTCATTTTTCTCACATGATGATACATTAATATATATGTGATATATGTTAATTGTATTATTTTCTTTTGTTCACACTAATATATATGTGATATATATCATTGTGACATGCTAGGTTACACATGCAACATGTATGTATGAGACTTATACCATGCTAGGTTAATGCTAGGGTTTTATTTATTTTAAATAATTCAAACACTTGGATTTTTTCATAGCTTGTGGAAACATGTAGAACATTGACATAATCAACTTGTTTGTCTTACTTAAGATATTTGTTAACCCAACGTTAACCATACACCATGGTTGATTCTCTACATGAGTTAGGCATGAGATAATAACTCACCATGGTTGCATTTCTAACCTCATCTAATTGTTCATCACTTCATCTTCTTCTTCCTTATGAAAAGAGTTTTCTCGAATTTGAAAAGGTGATGAAATATTGTGAGAAAATTAAAACTAAAGAGAGCCCACTTTCTACTTCATCATCCTCTACTATTATCCATTTAGTTTAAGGTGTTTGCTTCACTAATTTCACACATTAGTGAAGAGGTAGCATGAGCTCGAGTTTTCTCGACGTAGATCATCTTCGGCTTCGAAGGCTTTGAGCAAGCTTGTTCTTTTCTTCATGTGAACCCTTAGTAGAGTCCGGGTTTTCACAACTTGCAGCGAAGGGACTACGACATGGAGCTTTAGAAGTGAAGGACCGATCTACAAAGGTTGTATTCCCTCATTCACTTAGATGTAAAGTGTTTACATTTTGTATCGTCGGATTTTCTAGTAACGATTCTAAGGTTAGGGTTAGCTAGAACGGCAAATTTTTAAAATTGGTATGGACGATACCTCCCGAAACCTTATTGCCATGTTAGACAACCCTGCAAAACCCACAGCCGCCTCTCCATGAAACCTCGTCGAAAAACCCACGCCTCTCGTATTCACCCCCTCGCCTCTGTCCCAGAACCCCGAGACAACTCCAGTACACCCTGCAACCACCACAACCCTCTTCTTTTCTTATTCTTCTTTCTTCTACTCTTTCATTTTCTTGATCGTGCATTTTCCGGTCATCACCGGAGCCGTGCCGTCGCCGACGATCCGGGCAACTCAGTGGACGTCCCCAGCCAGCGTGGTCACTTTCTTGCATCGCCTAGTTCAGTTTTGTACGCGCGTATGTGCATTGCGACGTTTACTCGACGTCGGACGCAACGTACGCACCCCGTCGTGAGATCCGACCAGGCAAGTTTATCTTGCTGCATGCTATGCTATTATATTTGCATCCATATGAATAAAAATATTACATGTTTATTGCATTGTGCATCCATGTTACAGTTTTACCGTTTTTCCGATATCCGTTTGTATACGTATCATTTATTGCATATCTAGTTGCATGCCATATCATATTATTTCATGCTACTGTTACATTAGTATCCCATGCTTGATAATGTGCATCATACCGAGTCATTGAGTCGTAGATGTCATCCTTGATAGATATTGCGCATCCGTACTTTTACCGTGCTTCGATACCTACTACAGTTTCACTTTTGAGCATCTGTGTGATACTTATGCACTACCGTCCATGACCTGATACACCACTGCTTGACTTATTACCTGATCATGTTACTAATGCCGACAATCCTAACTTGTTGTCCCGATGGACGTATCCTGTTGTCCGCATAGACAAACATGTACCTGCTTGATCCTGTGTTGGTATTAGCTCCAGATTTATCAATACCTGACTTGAAAACATAACTTGGGGGTAAAGGAAAATCAATGATGAAACCTGACTTGTAACTCGATAGTTCGATGCTTATACTGGTCAGTTTTACGGGCTAGGCCAGCCCCGGGATGATGTTGCTGACATCATTCGTCTGTACATGTTACATGTTTACTGCCTAGCGGCACGTCTCGGATTCCGCCCGAGAGTCTTGATTGTGGTCTCGGGCATGCACGGGATACTATTGAGTTACATCGACGATTCCATCAAATTGATTTCACAAACTTTAGGGTAGATAACCCGGTAGAACGGTAGATTACTTATTGCACTTCACGTACACTTTTACACCGCACTGTGTCATATCCATTTACTTGTTATACTCATGTTACTATTTATACTCATGCCTGCATATCTTGTTGTATCCTGGCTATATTTTATTATTTGATATTATGACGTACTGACGTATGGGTATTGCATGGCCCAGCCTCTTTATCTTTTTCGCAGGCTGACCATGAGTATTTCAGCCGACAGGCCGAGAAGTAAGGATCTCATTTGTGATAGCTTAGTTTAGTTTCATTCTACAGTTTATTTCCTGATGTGAGCCCGTATTGGGACGTATTTCCAGATTATTACTGTTTATTGGATTTATTGCTTCTGCATATTATTTCTTAACTCGTTTATTCTGGCAGATGGATATGTATTGGTTGGTTTTATATTTTTCCTGTTCTTGATATCTTATAGACAGACGTAATGTGACTGTGGAGGGATGTTTCCTAACCACAGATAGCATGGTTGGCTCTGTCACGTGCCGATCTTAGCGCACTCTGGGAAGAGGGACGTAACAGGGTTTGTTTAGTATCAGAGCCATAGGATTTAGGTTAATCGGATTTAGTTCTTTTGTAGTTGGGTATTGAACCTAATACACTAACCAGAAAACCCGTAATTAAGAACATGTCCTGCCACATTGTTATCGTGATTCTTGAATCTAATCTTTCTCTTGACCCTTTGTCTTGACGATATGCAAGCGACTTTGCATCTCATCTTGGAATCCTTTTGGTTCCTTATTGTTTCTCCCTCCATTTTCCTTTGATTCTGATACTAGGATTTGGGCGACTTGAATGTAGTTATGTGATTGTAACTATGAACTGCAGCATGGTTACAATGCAAGCATGGTTATAATGCGCTACTCTGTTTAAGTAACTTGGAGTCCTATTCTTGATTCATTTTCTTAATTTATGGTCGTTATATTACCATGCTTCTTTCGGTGTCGTTGCTTACCAGTTCATGTTTTATCGCAAGCTTGAATCCTGTTTATCATGTTAATCTTCTTCAGTGTCTCGACTTCAGATGAAGTCAGTTCAGGTATCCTACTTGTTCATGATTTTCCCGCTTTAGAATTATTCGATTCAGGTGCATCCCATTGTTTTATATCGTCCAAGTTTATTGCTGCACACTCAATTTCTTGTATGACCCTGTCTAGTTGTTGGGACATACACACTGGGAATGAAAAGAACATATCTAGTAGCAAGTGCATGGATTGTTCAGTTGTTATTTTCGGACGTGAGTTATTCGCGGATTTCTTGGTGATCGATACTGGCGGCTATGATGTCGTGTTGGGAATGGATTTTCTCGGTACTTTCCACGCTGACATTGATTGTAGGGTAAAGAAAGTGATTTTCCAGATTCCCGGACATCCGGAGTTTGTATTTGCCGGAGGTAGCAGTTCTGTCGGGCCTGTCGAGTTTAGGGCTAAGCCGACAAGCACCGTTCTTTCGTCGATGGAAGTTGATAAGGAGGAAGGTCCAGCTGTAGTTCGAGAGCTCATGGATGTGTTCGAGGATATCTCAGGTTTACCACCAAAACGAGATGTGGAGTTCGCGATCGATCTCATTCCTGGTGCAGCGCCAATTTCGAAGGCGTATTATCCGATGGCACCAGTGGAGTTGGAAGAAATAAAGAAGCAGGTTACCAAATTGCTAGAGAAGGGTTGGATTCGCAGCAACAATTCATCCTGGGGAGCTCCAGTTCTTCTAGTCAAGAAGAAAGATGGCACACGGAGGATGTGTATCGATTATTGAGATAAACCGGGTGACTATTAAGAACAAGTACCCGATCCCTCGCATTGGCGAATTATTCAAGCAGCTTAGTGGCGCGAGGGTATTCTCGAAGCTGGATTTGCGATCCCGATATCATCAAGTTCGAGTTAAATCAGAAGATATTTGCAAGACTGTGTTCCGGACTCGATATAGACATTACGAGTACTTAGTGATGCCATTCGGAGTCACGAACGCACCGGTGATATTTATGGACTTGATGAACGTAATCTTTTCACCGTTCTTGGACCAGTTTATAGTGGTGTTTATCGATGATATTCTGGTCTACTCGAGGTGCCTAGAAGAGCATGCAGAACACTTGAAGATTGCACTGCAAACGTTGAGGCAAGAAAGACTGTATGCGAAAATGAGCAAGTGCGAGTTTTGGCTCAAAGAAGTAAAATTTTTGGGTCATTTTGTATCCGGTGATAGAATCGTTGTTGATCCTGAAAAGATTGCAGCAGTTCAAGATTGGCCGATTCCAAAGAATGTAGCGGATATTCGAAGTTTTCTTGGACTTGCAGGATATTATAGAAGATTCTCGGAGAATTTTGCTCGATTGGCTGAGCCTTTAACCAAGCTTACGTAGAAGGAAGTATCGTTCGTTTGGACGGATGGTTGTGCGTCATTTTTTAGGCGTTGAAGCAAAAATTGACAACCACTCCTATTTTGACCGTGTCAGATGGCTCCGTAGGGTTGGTTATTCACAGCGACGCATCTGGGAAAGGCTTGGGATGTGTTCTTATGCTGCATGGGAAGGTTATAGCCTACGCATCGAGACAATTGAAGACCCATAAGAATAATTACCCAACTCATGATTTGGAGCTAGCAGCTGTGATTTTCGCTTTGAAGATTTGGAGACACTACTTATTGGGCGAAAGGGTCGAAGTATTCACCGATCACAAAAGCCTAAAGTACGTGTTCATGCAGAAAGAGCTCAATATGAGGCAGCGTAGATGGTTAGAGCTGATGGCCGATTATGATATTGATCTCAAATACCATCCGGGGAAAGTTAATGTAGTGCCCAGCAATTCGGATGTTGACTGCACAGAAGGATAAAGCTGTGCAGCCGCACGATCCAAGATTGCAGAAGTTTTGAAAACAGGTAGAAGCGGGACTTCGAACGGACTTGTTGATTCATGAAGATGGTTCGTTAGGATATGGTAGCCGTTTGTGTGCGCCGAAAGGAGATATTCGTGAAGAAGTTATGAAAGAGACGCACAGTTCCGTATATTTCGTACATCCAGGAGGCTTGAAGATGTACCGTGATCTACAATAACATTTCTGGTGGGAAGGCATGAAAAGAGAGATTGCTCGATTTGTAACGAAGTGCTTGGTGTGTCAGCAAGTTAAGGCTGAATATCAAAGAGTAGCTGGTTTATTGCAACCACTTCTGATTCCTCAGTGGAAGTGGGAACATATAACCATGGATTTCGTGACAGCTTTACCGCGGAGTCCAAAGGGCAACAATGCAGTTTGGGTGATTGTTGATCGATTGACCAAAACAGCTTATTTCATACCGTTTCGAGTTGGTCAGTCGACGGAAGCGTTAGCAGAACGGTACATGCAGGTGATTGTGAGATTGCATGGAGTACCTGTGAGCATCGTTTCCGATCATGATACCCAATTCTTATCGTACTTCTGGAAGAGTTTACAGGAGATTTTGGGGACACGATTGAAGTTTAGCACTGCTTATCATCCCCAGACAGATGGCCAGTCAGAGAGAACGATCCAAACTCTTGAAGATATGTTGAGAGCTTGCATGTTAGTCTTCAAGGGTTCTTAGGAGGATCATCTACACTTGGTGGAGTTTTCGTATAATAACAGCTTCCCGGCGACTATTCAGATGGCTTCATTCGAAGCGTTATATGGTCGCAAGTGTCGCTCACCCGTTTGTTGGGACGATATTGGAGAACGAAGATTGTTGGGACCGGATCTTGTCGTGCAAACCGTGGAGAATGTTAGTACGATCCGGAATCACATGAAGGCAGCATAAGATCGACAGAAAAGTTAGGCCGATACATCGAGAAGACCTCTCCATTTCGCTGTTGATGATCTTGTATTCTTGAAGATATCACCGACTGGAGGAGTGATTCGTTTTAGGAGTCGAAGCAAGCTTAGTCCTCAATTCGTTGGGCCTTTCGTTATTATTGAGCGCGTTGGAGAAGTAGCCTATCGATTGGTGTTACCACCATCTTTGGCAAGTGTTAATGACGTGTTTCTTGTATCTCAACTCCATAAGTATGTTCGAGATAAGACGCATATGCTGGATCATTCGGAGCTTACTGTAAGGGAGGATTTGACTTATGAAGAACGACCGATGTCGATTGTTGATCGAAGAGAAAAGGTTCTCAAGAACAAGGTTATCCCTCTGGTACTTATTTCATGGGGGATTCGCTCGCATGGAGAGTCGACTTGGGAACGAGAAGACGAGATTCGACAGAAGTTTCCACACTTCTCGTAGTTACATGTTTTCTTATTTTTTTCTTGTTCTGGGAATTTCGAGGACGGAATTCTCTTTGTAGTTGGGTATAATGTAACACCCTAATCCGTTATACATGCTTGTTTCGATTATTTTATTTATCGTGTGGCTACTTCTTGATGTATTTCTGTCATGGGTGCAAATAGTGTAATTGGTATCTGTGTTTGCATCCGACCTGACCCGCTTACAGGAAATCCGTCTTGATTCATGTTTATGATTTATCCCGGCTAGTTATGAGGATCCATGCACTGTCATGTTGTATATCCTGTATATCTGCATTATATCTAGCATCTGCATTTTTTAATAATACAGTTATAATTAAATAAAATATTTTAAAAATATCTAGCATGGCTTGTATGATACCCCTGACCCTGTGATAGCATCCGCACATCCTGTTCTCGTCCCGTTCAATGAAACAGGCTCTTTGGGATAGCTACGTGCACGCTAAGTGTATCCGTTCTTGGGGGTATGCATTTTCGTTACCCGGATATCCTATTTTGGTTCTTGTTGACATGCATATTATCCGTATTTTCAAACCATAATTTTAGATCCGACCCGGACGCGTTTTGGACAATTTTTGTTTTAGCGAAAATCTCAAAATATAAAATATAAAATCCTTTTATATATTAAACTAACTTATATACGTCTTAACAAAAAATTAATTTCCAAATAATTTTAAAATATCAAATCCTAATCTAAACTGATCTCACAGCTCTCTCTCCGCCCCTCTCTCTCTCTTTCTTTGTATATATTAACTATCTTAAAGGATCCGATCACCCCCTCCTCTCGCTATTCTCACCTCCCCCTTCTTTTTTCGCTCCCGCCTCGTGAAGCCCTTGTGAGAACCCACGCCCGTGACGAGCCTCTTCGCTCATCGCCATCACCACGGACTTCTCTCCTCTCGTCTCCCTGACCTCGTTCCTCTCCTCCTCCGCCTCCTCCAAACACCATAACCATCATCACCTTAACCGATCCCCGACCTCAAGAAATCCGAACCCAACTCAAGAACGCACGACACGACCTCGCCTCGCCGTCGCCAAACCCTCAACCTCACCTCTCATCTTCTCACATCCCCCTCTTCTTTCTCAACTCCCTCCCTTTAACACCCGATGCCAAGACCGGAGCATCCCTGCAACCCATAAACCCGACCACAACACCCTCGCTACACCCACGTCGACAGAGATCCGACCCCCGTCGTTACCGTCCCCGACACCTCGACCTCCTCTTCCTCTCCACCATCCCACCTGACACCACTACCTTCTTCCCCGACCTCCAGAACCCGACGCAAAACCCACGACCGACGCCTCACCCGTACTCATCGCCGACCCTGCACCCATCACCTGTGACTCCTCGATCTCGTCGATAACTCTCCTCCCCAACCTCGTCTCCCTCTCCCCTTCACCTTCGAAGAACCTCAAGATTCCTGCAACCCAAGAACCAGACCTTGCACGGACCCTGCCTGCACACCACGCCTCGCCGGAGCTCTGACCCCGTCGCCTCCACGTCCTCGCAGCCACCTTCTTCTCTTCTATCCTCTCTTCTTCTCCAAAACCAGAGCAAGAACACTGCATATACCCGATCCCAACTTCAATAAACCCACATCCGCCTCACCATGAAACCTTGCCGAAAAACCCACGCCTCTCGTATTCACCCCTCGCCTCTGTCCCAGAACCCCGAGACAACTCCAGTACACCCTGCAACCACACAACCCTCTTCTTTTCTTCTTCTTCTTCTTTCTTCTTCTCTTTCTTTTTCTTGATCATGCATTTTTCGGTCATCGCCAGAGCCGTGCCGTCGCCGACGATCCGGGCAACTCAGTGGACGTCCCTAGCCAGCGTGGTCACTTTCTTGCATCGCCTAGTTCAGTTCTGTACGCTCGTGTGTGCATTGCGACATTTATTCGACGTCGAACGCAGCGTACGCACCCCATCGTGAGATCCGACCAGGCAAGTTTGTCTTGCTGCATGCTATGTTATTATATTTGCATCCATATAAATAAAAATATTACATGTTTATTGCATTGTGCATCCATGTTACAGTTTTACCGTTTTTCCGATATCCGTTCGTATCCGTATCATTTATTGCATATCTAGTTGCATCCCAGATCATATTATTTCATGTTACTGTTACATTAGTACTGCATGCTTGATAATGTGCATCATACGTAGTCATAGAGTTGTAGATGTGATCCCTGATAAATATTGCGCATCCGTACTTTTACTGTGCTTCGATACCTGCTACAGTTTCACTTTTGAGCATCCGTGTGATACTTATGCACCACCTGCCATGACCTGATACACCACTTCTTGACTTGTTACCTGATCTTGTTACTAACGCCAATAATCCTGATTTGTTGTCCCGATGGACATATCCTGTTGTCTGCATAGACAAACCTGTACCTGCTTGATCTTGTGTTGGCATTAACTCCAGATTTATCAATACCTGACTTGAATACATAACTTGGGGGTAAGGGGAAATCAATGATGAAACCTGACTTGTAACTCGATAGTTCGATGCTTATAATGATCAGTTTTACGGGCCAACCCAGCCCTGGGATGATGCCGCTGACAACATTCGTCTATACATGTTACCTGTTTACTACCTAGAGGCACGTTTCGGATTCAGCCCGAGAGTCTTGACCATGGTCTCGGGCATGCACGGGATACTATTGAGTTACATCGACGATTCCATCAAATTGATTTCACAAACTTTGGAATAGATAACCCGGTAGAACAGTAGATTACTTACTGCACTTCACGTACACTTTTACACCGCACTGTGTCATATCCATTTACTTGTTATACTCATGTTACTGTTTCTACTCATGCTTGCATATCTTGTTGTATCTTGGATATATTTTATTGTTTGATATTATGACGTACTGACGTCTGGGTTTTGTATGGCCCAGCCCCTTTATCTCTTTTGCAGGCTGGCCAGGAGTATTTCAGCCGACAGGCCGAGCAGTGAGGATCTCATTTGTGATAGCTTAGTTTAGTTTCATTCTGCAGTTTATTTCCTGATGTGAGCCTGTATTGGGACGCATTTCTAAATTGTTACTGTTTATTGGATTTATTGCTTCCGCATATTATTTCTTGACTCATTTATTCTGGCAGATGGACATGTATTAGTTAGTTTTATATTTTTACTGTTCTTGATATCTTATAAATAGCCGTAATGTGACCGTGGAGGGATGTTTCCTAGCCACAGGTAGCATGGTTGGATCTGTCATGTGCCGATCTTAGCGCACTCTGGGAAGCGGGGTGTGACACACCGTCTACGAGAAAACTGTAGTATCTCTCAGGTGGATGAGGAACCCAACTAGATCTGCAGAGTGGTTGCGGTTCATCAGGGACTATTGAATCCTCCGGTTCCAACAAATCGTCAGTTATAGTTTGTGTTTGCTGGAACTACTTCCAGTTCTAGCTCATCGCCGCTAATTTCTTCCACAAGAAATTCCTTTTCTCAAACGTGGCATGTAGAGTGTCACGACCCGAAAGTACGAAACGTGACTGGTACTTAAATTACGAAACGTCTAAAGGCGTAACGTAATCTAAGTAAGCCAATACTTAGAAATCTAAACCAAATAAAGAAATAGGGTGAAGGAAAACTTATTAAAAGAAAGCGATTTAAAAAAAATAAGTTGCACTAAACATTTTAAAAGCATCAAAATTTTACGAAAATTTCGGCACCCTTGTAAATACTGGCCCCCAAACGGGTACAACACATATAAATACATATATACCAAGAATAAAGGCATCTCCAAGCGGGAGCTAGCTCTTCGCCAAAGGCGGAATCACAACCACATGCATTAAATATATCATAATAATGCGAAATAAGTATAAAAGCATAAAAGCTTCACGTCGGCTCAAGTGAGTATCGACACCAAACCACAAATACAAGTCTCAAGTCTCACCGTCTACTCCAATACACAAGGGTAGATGGAGTATACTAGATACAAATAAAATACACGGTGGGAGCAAAAGAAGATCCCCCAAGACCCACCCATGAGCAAGATGTAAGTCGAAGCAAACGAAGCGGAAAAGAAGTACGCCCGTCGCTACTGTGCTGACGGGTCAGACCTGCAAGATATTGTAGCACAATGGGGGTGAGTTGCCAACTCGTGAGTAGTAACATCTAACAAGGCTATCGTAAGCATGCACGCCATCCATTGCAGCAGAGCCGTTTCATGAGCGGGGGGTGGGGTGGGGGCTAAGCGCAGTTCTTTGAATCAAACGTTGAATGAAATCGAAATGTGTCACAACCTACATATACCGATATGATGCGACGCACTAGCATGTGTGCAACATGAGTGCATAATCACATGAAACCTGAGTATGTTTGGTATGAAAAATCTATATTCTTACCTTAGTAAAAATTTTGTGAAATAACTGAAGTATCATCAATGAAATCAACTAAAATCCGTGTCAAGCATCGACACTAAATATGTATATCTCAATGCCTCAATATATCAATATCTCTGTATCTCAAATCTCAATATCTCGGGATTCGGCAGTCCGGATCGGCCCAAATCATCAACTCTCACGGCTGCGGTCGATATCCTCCGGATATCCGCCGCGCTAGACATCATAAATAACCGGTCGGTAGTTCTCCCCTACCAGGCTCAACGCCATCTGTGCGATCTTCTTGCCCCGAGGTACCGCACTGAGTCCACCATGTACCCACAGACGGTGCATACCCCTCCTCGAATCGAGTATGTGATACAGCTCAAGAACCAAGAAAACACATGGTGGATGCCACACACATCATATCACGAGAAAACCGCAACTTGCATTTTAAAAAAGACAATAAGTTTATAAATTATTGCGGTTTTCTCCAAAATTCAGAAATCTTATCAATACTGAAATCCTCAAGAAGAATCTCAATATGAAAACATGTCGATAATGATGGAAATCTATGATACGGTAGTATATACCATGCGAAGTACAGCCAAAAGCTATGCATAAATCATGATGCAATGAGGTATGTATAAATGTCTAACAATCCTACGTATCCATCTTAATGAAATAAATATGCAAGTATAAATCTACAGATTATATATGATGCATATGCACAATTATTGATCATAAGCAAGTTCTATAGTATTCGTGACATAGCAATTACCAATGGCGTGTGTGTTCACATAAATAGTGCATGTGTGACAGGAACCAATGGTAATGGTGCAAGTGCCTAATGAGATGGTATCACACACACACACACACACACACACACACACACACATACGAGATGATGCAATGTAATAAGATTCATAACTAGAAAACTACGCATATAATGTAAATACTATAAGTAATACTAAACCGTCGGGGGCCTCGCACCATCCAAACGATCCCCCCATAGATGTATACATTTACTCACCGGGACGCCACGGCTAATCTGATTCGATCTCCGTCCTGTCTTTCCGCGCCGCGTCTGACGTCTCTGCACCCGATTATAGAATCACACACAAGCAATTAAAAGGATAAATAAATGATGGTCGTGGAAACAAACGCCACAAGTCTATCCATACGCACAACAAGACACGCACACACTTGGTGCACAAATGCGCTCGCGACAACGCCACAAACTACAACTAGGGTCGTTATACGGGGCAATTACCGAGTCTAGAACCCAATCACGCACTCAAAACGAACTACATATTATATGAAATAGGTTATAGATTATCAAAATCTCAAGCTCAATTTAAATCGATTTATTCCAAAAACCTAGTAGAGACCATTACCTGTTTTAATACAAATCTTGATGTTTTTAACTAATCTAGTGGCCACATTATTCACTTAATAACTCAATTAAGCCACTCAAAACTTTACTAGAATTTTATCTCTCCTATTTATATTAATTATAAAAACCTAGTTTGCAAAAAAAAAATTCATAATTAGGACAATTTAAATGTAACAATTTACAAATTAGCAACTAGATTAAGTTTTCCATATCTTAAAATGTTAAACTACACCTTGTAATCATAATTGAGTAATAAAAACCCTAACCTAATTCAAAACCCCTTCTTTTGAAAATTTATGTATTGAAATTAAAACTTTAATTAAACACCTAATTAGCTTAGATTAAAATAATTATCCAACAATTAAGCTATATGTTAAGATTTATACCTCACAACATGAGATCTAGCATGCTAACATAGCCTCCCAAATAGCTCTCTTGCTTCAAGATTCCAAGCTAGAATAGGCTAAGGAGAATTGGATGAGAATTTTGCTTGAATTTGTGAGTTTTTTGTTTGAATTTTTGATGAATTTTGATGAATTTTTGAAGAGAAATTGAGAGTGAGAAATGAAGAAGGCTGCCATGGGGGGGCCTCGGCCTTGAGGGAATTGAGAGGGAGAGAAAAATGAGGTGGGTATGTGTGTGTGTGGATGTATGTAGAAACTTCCATTATATTACAAATTATTTCCCCTTTTTAAATTTTTCTTTTTCCTTTCTTCTTTTCTTAATTTAGAATGGGAATTGAGTGGGAAATTTGGGGCAGCCACAAGGGTAGGCTCGGCCAATGTAAGGAGGAAAGAAAGAGAGAGAGGGAAATGTATAGAAACATCCATATTAATTTCATCTTTTATTCTTTCATTAATTAATTAATATCCTTTTTCATTTTAAACGCTTCTTTAATTTTCTAGAACTCCCTTGACAATTTCATTTTAATTCAAAACAACATGTTACATTTTTGTTTAATGTGTTATCATGCCCAAAACTTATATTAACCCATTCTAATTTATAATTTACACTAATTTAATGTATAAATGAAAGCTTATAATAATATTTAAATTAATTAATTTAGGAAAAATATTTAAGTAAACTAATAATTTATGAGTGACTAAATAAATATTAAATACTAGCAATTACATAGTTAAAATGGGTGTATTTAAGTCTATGTGGAAAAATAATGATAGTTACGTTTTACGGAAAATACGATTTATTTTACCGATTATCAGAAAAAATTTCTAAAGGATTTATTTATTTTTAAAACGTTATATCGAGAAACAAAACACCTTTTGTTTCTCGGTGTGGTAAAAGATATACCCTCGCAAATGTTTTGGATATCCTACAAACTTGCACAGAACTGATCTTGCCTCAAGCTTGTCCGGATTATGCTTTTCAACACAGACCGGACAACCCTATATGTTAACTCGTTTAAGAGATGGTCTCTTCCCATTCCATATCTCATATGGATTGGTAGGTAACGGATTTGATTGGAACTCTATTCAATAGGTATGCATCATCTCAAGTGCATGTCCCTGAAAAAAATAGGCAACTCAGCAGTACTTATCATAGAGCGCACCATATCTCATAGGGTGCGATTCCTCCACCCCAATATACCGTTGTGCTGTGGTGTAGTCGGAGGAGTAAACTGAGAGAGAATCTCATTCTAGTTTAAATAGTCTCGGAATTCCGTGCTCCAGTATTCTTCTCCCCGATCATATCAAAGGATTTGAATATCTTTACCCATCTGGTCCTCATCTTCGTACTTATATTCCTTGAAATTTTCAAAAGATTCAGATTTGTGTTTCAACAAGAACACATATCCGTATCTTGAGAGAATAACGGTGAATGTAATAAAGTATACGGAACCATCCATGGCATGTGTAGACATAGGACCGCATACATCACTATGTATCTGTCCAAGAGTTCAGTAGCTCTTTCTCCGTTTCCAGTAAATGGAGATTTGGTCACCTTGGTCTTTGAGACATGACTGACAAGTTTCATAAGATGTATACTCGAACGGATTCAAATATGCATCCTTATGGAACTTCGGCTATTCTTGTTTCATCGATATGACCAAGTCTACAATGCCACAAGAAGACTTCGTTCATTTCTGAACTGTTCCTCTTGTGTGTGTTCTGTACGTTTAGAACGATAGTTTGTTTCAGAACGTGTATACTGTTATACAACATACCATAACGAATCAACACTTGATTCAGGAAAATATTCACAATATTTTGGAACGAAATAACAGTCGCTTGGAATATTGTATTACCAGTTGGTAACACTAGGTGATATTTGCCAACTGTTTTGGCTGCAACAATTGCACCATCTCTACTACTAGAGACTTATCATCCTTTCCCAGTTCTCTACCTTTCTATAGCCCATGTAACAATTGCATGTGTGGGATCCTGATCCGAGATCCGATATCCAGGACGTAGAGGTAATTGAGAAACAGTTCTCGGTAACGAACACACCCGAAGACAAATGCATCAACATGCTTATTCTTCATTTGGGTGGCGTGGGAATCCGAATATTCCCCTATTCTTTGCTCAGACTTATGAAAATCATAAGATAGAGCGGAACCTAGTCCAGTATAATAAGTAGGTTCGGTCAATACATCCATATTATTATCTTGATTAAGGCATTTCATTGGTCGCTACCAGGAGAGAGAGAAGGGTAATCACTTTGCGTGCGCTCTTTGCAATATTAGATTGGTTATTATCTTATCTAATCAGGATGGCTCCCATTGTTTTTATCAAATCTTCCTTCAACCCCTAAAAGGTAAGATTAGCCGGGATTAGTTACACTCTACAAGTTCGCCAATCGTTCGGCCCGGCAGGTATCGGTACTCCGAAGGAGGTTCCCTTGCTTTCGTACGGACCTAATTAAAATAAACCTCATTTTCCTAGAGGCATAACCCCGTTGACACCTTTCTAGACACCTATTAGATTAGCTAATTGTAAAGTGCAATACTCTCCCAGGAGTAACTCTTACTCGTAGTGGGTATCGGGATCCAACTATCATATAGAAGGTATGCAATCTCATTGCAAATTTCAACACTTGAAATTCCTGATAATGGTATTTACCCCAAGCAACTTATGACATTGGCTATGGTCAACAAATCATAAGTGCTAGCCAAGTTTAACCCGTTATTTCTTGATTGAATCAAACCCACCCGCCGCGACCCTTGGATAAGGTCAACAAAGCCGCACGACTATCCTAATCCAATTGCATCACATGCTGTAGACAAGCACTAATTAGCTACGGCACACTACACCTTGGCTATGGTCAACAAATGCAGCACGAATACTAAATAGTACTTATCTGAAATGACGCAGGGCTACGCAGGTTTTTAGGAAAACCATGAGCGTAATGAACTTGATATCGTTGTAGAATCTAGTGATTTTGAAAAGGAGTGTTTTTAAGGCTTTTGCTAGTTTCACCAAAGAGGTCACTCCTGGTGAGGAGATCTCGGCTCTTTCCTCATCGATGGAGGTGCTGGATATTCATGAATACCACCATGCAAAGCAAGAACTAGAGAAGCAATCAAAAAACAAAACCAAGTAAGTTGTAGCATTTGCTAGTTTCACTAAAGAGATCACTCCCGGTGAAGGGATCTCGGCTCTTTCCATATCGAATGGGGTGTTGGATAATCATGAATACCACTATGCAAAGAAAAAACTAGAGCTGACCTTTTTGAAAATTTGATTCTATAACATCTTTTGGTTTCTTTCTTTTCATTAATCTCATTAATAAAGTCCCATCATTTAATGTTTCCTAAACATTACAGAAAAATGAAATGAAAATAGAACGTATGCTTATGCCATCCGCATTCGCCACGGGGCCCCGTCATGCACCGTTAGGTTACTTAACTACTGGAAGAGCGGAGGCTGGACTAGCACGGGTGCAAAACATAAGCAACGTTTATTATATATCATATATATAATAGTACATTCGTCTCACGCAGTCATATGATCATCATCACAGAATCAAGTAGCAGAAGCAATATATGAAATATTGGATATATTAGGATGTCCGTATTTTAAATTTAGCCAGTAATGTAAAACACGGATTCCACGGTCATGATGAATAGCCAAACCCACATCCCTAGACCCCTACGAGAGCGACAAGTACCCCTGCTAATTCTAGAGTTAGGAGACCAGGTCTCAACTCCTTGAGATGGTCTCCCACGGGCCTCTAGAACCCGGTTACTTGTGCTCCCCGCCTTGGGTCTATCCCAATGCGGAAAAGTAAATAATATACAACAGTGGTGAGATCATCCTTAACCCGGAAGTGCCCCAATAAAAGAATATTACATACAGATTTTACATGAATGAAATAAAAACCCTCATCTCACATAAAACCCCCCGGCTATTCTTTCACAATGATCCAATAAATAATATCAACAGCAACACATGATAGCACATATCATCAACGTAAGCAAATATGCGTATCCCTAAAACTTGTTGACATATAGCAACGAGATTTGGATACCCCACATATTACACTTACGGTCGCAGAAAAGAAAACAGAAAACTACAACAATTAGAATCCGCAATATCCTTAGACATCATAAACCCGGAATATCTCATATTCCGGATTTCATGCCTAACTTATAAAACTTGCATTTTAGTCTCAAATTGAAAAATCTTTTCAATTGGTTGTCGGATAATTCAAAAATATTACCGACTTAGTGATCGCGTACAATACGCAATTGCGACGGAGTTTTGATCCGAATCAAAACTTCGTCGCAATCGATCAATTGAGACTAAACGGCTAGCTTTACAATATAATAACTGGTTTTCATAAAACTAATTAATTCGGATTCTAATAATTGTATCGCACACATCACAAAGCTTGTACAGTAACAGCGACATTATAATTCCACACACAATTAGCAAACTTAACCATTTTTTCCAAGACTTGAAAAATCCAGTGAGCTAAAGTTCCAAAACCGATCGTTTTAAGCCAATCTGGGAGTCGAAACGAACTCGAAACCCGCCCGAATCTTCGCGGAGGTGAAGATCCCAAAATTAAGTATCGAATTAGGAGCCTAGAGGGGGTACCCCACCCTGAGGCCACTACGAGGTGGCCAGGGGGTGAGGCAGACCCGAAACTGCCTAAGGTGGGGCAGTTTCAAGTCTCCACCGCCAAGACCACCTTATGGTGGTCTTGGGGAGTGGTCCCAGCCATTCGGTTCCCCCGGGGTATCCCCGATGTACGCACGCTCTACCCCGCGGCTTCTCGATTCAAACCGTGAGCCCGCGGGGTGTGCAAACAACTCAAAACATCATTTTGGAAAACTGTTTTTATCTGCAGTTTTTGCGCGACAAAAACGGCGGATTTCTAACGACGCTACAAGTTACCCTAATGTTTTAGCTTGGCTCTGATACCATGAAAGTCGACCCTAGCACCACCATGAGATTTTAGTACCATCAAGCATGCCAAATTTTAAATTTTATTAGGTGCTAAGTTAGATTAACAAGATCTTTACTAGATTATTAGGGTTTGCCTTTGTGATGTGATGAACTAAAGAGAAGAAAAGAGCATACAACCTTTGTAGTTCGAGTCCTTCTTTTCTATATCTCCGGTTTGAATTCCACGCGACTCTACTAGGCTCCTCTTCGAGTTGAGCGAAGATCCTTCGTGATCTTCGCGCCAAAAACGACCCACCCGAAATTCCTCTAGCCCAAGCTAACTCTACACTAAACTCCTTTTAGTGTAGGAAACACACCATACCAAATTGTTAGTTTGGTGTGGGATGGTGAAGTAGGGGATGTTAAAAGCTCACAAGTTTTTGTTCAAGCTTCATGGTTCACATCACATGTTAGGGTTGAAGCTTGAACTATAACAATTGAGGAAGAAGAAGAGGCTAGAGAGAAACCATAGGAGCAAAGCAAGAAAATGGCTAAGTGTTGAGAATGAGTAGAGAATCCATGGCAACTCTTGACCCTCACTTATTCAAGCATAGAATTTTGCAATATACAATTGCAACCATGCTTGAATAGTGAGTCAAGATGAATAAACAAAAATAAATCCCATACTTGCAACCATGCTCTCATTTTCCACCTCGTTTCTATTTTTCTCAAAAATAGAAATCATGCCATGCTTCATTATTATATATATATATATATATTATGAAGAATAATTAGTGAGATAATGATATCAGTTAAGATATAATTATATCACATATAATATATATCGCATTATTAAATCAACACTTGATTTAATAATCCGGTTATATCACATATGATCGACTTGTATCATTTATCTGAATATCACATTATCAAATCAATACTTGATTCAACAATCTGGTTATATCACATATAGCCGAACCGATAACAGATAACTTCCAGATTACAATACGGTATCATATACACGATTTAATCAAGCCCATACACATATCATATATGTATCCTACTTCATTTTGCTTGAACCAGAAAACTTCTGTGTAGGACTCTAAAGACTCGTCAATACGCCAGCAGTAGGTGATGATCACATTAATCACCTACAAGCCGTCAGCGGTACTAGCTGGACGTAATGGCTGCCCGGATGTTGAACGATATGAAGATCAACAAGCAAGCTCGTCCATACTCTCTATGAAGCCTATTAGTAACACTACCGTACAGTCCGGTCTCTTCGTCTGATATGTCGCATATCATGTCTAGGGGTGTAAATGTCAGACCCCAGTAACGTGATAAGTTTTTCCGATGTCTGGCCTATAACTGTTTGAGAAACTACTGATAGCTCTTATCAGTAAATCTCAGCAGCAGCCCTGGCCAGGGACTTCCAGTTATAGCCAATCGAGTATAGCGCAACATCAACCCCAAATACCGGGAGAGACGAAACCCCTCCTATCGCTCTTTGCCTCTATAAGACTCGGAACTGTACCCAAAATCCAACTGTTTGCACTTCTCCTTTGAGCGTGGTAGGGAGGAAATCAAAGCACGATGGGAGCCACACAAGACTCTATGACGATCTCGGGTCTACAGACTAACCTGTAACAGTGTCACTAGAGGACTGCTATCTGACGATAGGTATACTACCACATAGGAGTCCTCGGCGAGTCCTGTTCGGTGTACTCATTCTCCAATGAGCACCTATGTACAATATTTGATGTCATACATCAATGGTTGTGGGATCAAACGTCGCCCTCTAAGGGACAAGAAACGTATAAACCAGTCTACTCTGGAATATCGATGCCCTAGTCTCAATATTCCCTCGACTTGGAACTGATTAAACGATGTACTTTTAGACTACCCTGGCCCTACTAGTATGATCTCATCATAGTCCTGGTAGTCAAGTACATATCCTAAGGGATTTATCAATATGTGAGAGCAAGACAGTAAAGAATACCGGTCAACATGTTAAGATAAAGAGTAACCAGATAGCATACTATCATGTCGAGCAAGAAAGTCCTTTATATATATGTCTAAGCATCCACTATAATATACATCACATGTACAATAATGACCTCTAGGGCATACATATTCCTAACACCCTCATCCGTATATACATACCCATATCCTTATTCTGAAAAATATGAATACGAAGAGACGAAAATAATCCATCAAACTAATACTAGAATCCGGCTTAAACCAAAGCCCACCAGTATAATCCGGCTGATTCATGATACGTGCACAAGTGCACGTATATGAACGAACCCTGCCGAAAGACCATACAGCCTCTACATCGTTTCGCCCAAAGTAGGGAAACCCTCTGTGTGGGACTCTAAAGACTCGTCAATACGCAGGCAGTGGGTTTAACCACAAACACGTTAGCGGCACTAGCTGTACGTAACGTCTACCAAGGTATTGAGCGAAAGGAAGACCAACGAGCAAACTCATCCTAACCCCTATTGAGCCTGTATGTGACAATATTCGTACATTCCGGTCTGTTCGTCTAAGAGTATCGCATATCGAGTCTAGAGGGAGGATAAAGTCAGACCCCTAATAACGATACATTTCATGTCGGTATGAAGCTGATCACCAACTGAGAACTACTGATCCAAATCAGTAATTCTTGACTACCTTGGCCAAGAATTTCTGGTGATGGTCACCCGTACACTGCGCGACATCAACCCTCAATACCGGGAAAGATGAATCCCCGACGATCAGATCACTGCCTCCATGTGGTTCCGGACTGTACCCAACTAAAACCTATTTGAACGACTCCTTTGAGCAGTAGTAGGGAAGTAATCAAAGCACAGTGGGAGCTCACACGAGACAAATGACGATCTCAGGTCGACAGACTAACCAGTACACATGTCACCTGGGAACTGCTATCTGACAATAGGTATACTACCAACTAGTAGGTTCCCGGCGAGTCCGCCCTGTGTACTCTTAACGCAATGAGCACCTGTATACTATCTTAGGTGAACAAACTAACACCAATGGCTTGCGAGACCTGGCCATCGCCCCTCGTCAGGGTCTCGATCAGTATACACTAATCTACTCTGGAGTATCGATGCCCAGTCTCGAAACTCCTATGACTAGGGACATTTAAGGATGTGCTTATAGACCACCTAGCTCCCACGTATATGATCGCCATCATAATGCTGGTATTCAAGAAAGAATCCTATAGGCTCTATCAACATGTAATAGTGATTTGTAATACCACATAAAGTATGTACATGATGATAAAGACAAACTAGATGGCATATTATCATTTTGAGTAAGACTGTTCTATCCGTATAGGTCCTCCCTCAATCATCACAATCGCGTGCCTGCGATTCAATAATTGACTTGAGAGCACTATAGCTTACAATCTCCCACTTTCACTTAAGGCTAATTATTGCGGTGTCGCATACTCACAGCTCGTGTGATAACGAACACCCAACTTCTCTACTAATCAGTTTCACAAAGCTCGTTTGTGAAACTATTGTGTTCGAGAAATAGCGTCAGTGAGTGGATCCACTCCAATGTTTCTTTTTATATCTCTATATATCTCAGCTTCATGAAGAAAGACTATCTCCCGAAATGAGCAATACCTGTCTTAGAATATGTCTGGATATCTGATGGGACCCAGTTCACAACTGAACTTCAAATCCAACAAACTTCTTAGACTGTATCATCCACTGAATATAATCAATATCCTGCGCCATACCTTCCACAGTATCCGTTTGGACCACCTGTCCAACATACTGTCCCTTAAAAGAGGGAAAACTACAACTCAGACAGCCACTCTGTCATCCAGATCATCTTGGAAGCCTGAAATGATAACTGCCTCCCGAAGGAGGTTGCTGTTACCCTATACCAAGAACATCCACTTAAGTTCATTACTGCTTCCCAATGTTTCTCTATGATTGGATTAATATATATACTTATTGCAGCTGGTGCAAAATCAATATCTGGTGTTGTACTTGAGATATCATGATTGACTCAATTGCCTAAGCAAGTGATGCTAATCATGCAAATCCCTCTCCTCATCAGTCTAGAAGACATCTCTTTAGAGAGGATGACTCCATCACCTGCAGGTACACCACCACGTCAGGAGTCGTCCATTCTAAAACACTTTAGAATAGTATCAATGTACCCGAGTTGTTAGTTATATGTATGCCCTAGAGGCCATTACTGTACATACGATGTATATTGTAGTGGATGCTAGAACATATATAGGGAGGACTTTCTTGCTCGACATGATAGTATGCTATCTGGTTGTACTTTATCTTAACATGTACTCTGATTGTCTCTATGTTACATGTTGATAAAGCCCTTAGGATATGTACTCGACTACTGGGACTATGATGAGATCATAGTAGTGGGGCCACGGTAGTAGATGAGTACATCCTATAACTGTTCCTAGTCGAGGGTGTATCGAGACAGGGCATCGATGCACCAGAGTAGACTAGCGTATACGCATCTTGACCCATATGATGGGCGATGGATGATCCCATATCCATCGGTGTTTGACATCAAGGATGGTGTACGGGTGCTCAGTGGAGACTGGGTACACTGGACGGACTCGCCGAGAACTCCCAGATGGTATTATACCATACGTCAGATGGCAGTTCTCCGGTGACACTGGTACAGAGTAGTCTGTCGACCCGAGATCGTCATAGAGTCTTGTGTAATTCCCACTGTGCTTTGATTTCCATCATACCACGTCCAAGAGGGCGTGCAAAAAGGTGGCTTTTGGGTACAGTCCCGAATCACATGGAGGCAATGAGCGATAGGAGGGGATTCGTCTCTCCCGGTATAGGGAGTTGATGTTGTGCTGTGTTCGATTGGCTATAACCGGAAATCCCTGGCCAAGGTTGCTGAGATTTACTGGTAAGTGTTATCAGTAGTTTCTCGAACTGTTATAGACCTCAAATCGACACGACTTATCAAGCTACTGGGGTCTGACGTTTACCACCCCTAGGCGAGATATGCAACATATCAGACGACGAGACCGGACTGTACAGGAGTGTTACTGTTTGGATTCGCAGGAGAATGTACAGGCTTGCTTGTTGATCTTCTGAGCGCTCAATACCTGGGTAGCTGTTACGTTTAGCTGACCGCTTGCAGCTTGTGGGTGTTTGATATGATCATCACCTACTGCCGGCGTATTGACGATTCTTTAGAGTCCTACACAGAGGTTTCTTGACTCAGGCAAAACGGAGTAGGAGCACATATGTGATATGTGCGGGACCAAGGATAATGCGATATGTGATACCGTATTGTATTCTCGCGATATTTGATATCAGCCGGGTCATCGGATCAAGTGTTGATTCGATGAATCGGTACGGATAAATATTAGTCGGTTATATCCGATATAGCCGGATTGTCGGATCAAGTGTTGATTCGATAATTTAATGTATAATAATATATATGATATATTAAATTACATTAACTAATATTTTCTCACTAAAAGATTCTTTTTCTCATTCGAGTAATACATTGATATATATGCGATATATGTTAATTGTATTATTTTATTTTGTTACGATAAATATTATATATGTGATATATAATATTGTAACATGATATGATAACTAATGCAACTTGTTTAGTGGAGTTTAAACATGATTAGGGTTTGGATTAGGGTTAAACTTTCTAGATGTTTCTAGAAGGTTTTGTTTTGTTTTGTGAAAGATATTTGTAAGTGACTCATGCTTTAACCCAACCCAAACCCTAACCCTAGTCTATTCTCTACAATGGTTAAGTGAACCATGGTTGCATAATTGATCATTATCTCCTTTTCCTATTCATCACAAAAGGATTTTTATCATATTGTTCATCTTCTTCTTCATTCACTCTTCATGAAAAAGCTTGCTTGATTTTTCTTAGTGATGAATAAATATGAGAAAAAGATAAATAAAGAGAGAAAAAAATCCTACTTCATCATCCTCATCTTCCCTTGCCATTTAGATGAGGGTGTTCACATCATTTCATGAGTGTTAGCTTGTGTTAAAGAAACTTCAAGGTAGATCATCTTAGTATCGAAGATCGGAAGCAAAGGTTGCGTCTTTCTCTTCGTGGAACCTCTCGAGAGTCCGGATCCCGATGATCGCAGTGAAGGGACCACAACACGGAGCATATGAAGTGAAGGACCGGATCTACAAAGGTTGTAATCCCTCTCACTTAGTGTTAAAGTGTTTAGCATGCTTGTTTTCGCCTAATCTCTAGTTTAAAGTTCCGTATTCGGGTTGTTCGGCACGGCTAAATTTTAAATCGGGCATGGTTGATGCCTCGTAGACCCTTGTGCGAGTGCCTAGCAACCCTACAGTGGTATCAGAGCCAAGCTAGAGCTTTAGGCGAAGTCTAGACGAAATTTAAAGTCTGATCGAAACCCGAAACCCCGATAAAACCCGCTCTCTGGACTTTTTCTAAAAACTGGGATTTTTCCAAATTAAAAATGCTTAAAAAATTCAGCAGGGAATTCTAAGAATTACGGTGCAAAAATTTTTTGATGAACAGTAATAAGCGCGGTGGAACCGCGGCAGAAGCATGCCTTCTGCGGCGGTTCCGCGGCTAAATGATGACGCCAGCATCTCCTGTTTGCACAGTAACTCCTATTTTTATATGCTGGATTTTCTGGGAATTTTTAATATTTATTCTCCTGTTGAGTTTTCTGGGGTTGTTTAGGGATTCGATGATTCAATCGGATTATCAGATTTTGTCTATGTGTGTTTTCCGGATAATTTTTAGAAACTGTTAAAAAGTTCGAACGGATATCAATAACTCACTTTTTCCCTTGTCGGAAAATTTTTCAAAAGTTGGATTTTTCCTCGTGTTTAAGAATGTTCTAAGTCGTGCAAGTAACTCGGTGGACCCTCTAGAAGACAACAAACCTTAACTCGATTATGTGACCGTCTTGAACTGCCCTTTGAACCTTAGGGTTTGGGGCAGTACGGCGTGCCACATGTGAGGCGTTGGCTTGACCCTTCTACGGCTGGACCATTGCTACTGTGGCATGTAATGGATGTTTTTAAACTGATTTCAAGTGTTGAGATATATTGGGGAAATCTTGGGTGTTTGATGATTCGATCGGAAAGTTTAATTTTTTCTATTTATCTGGAATGTGATACAATAATTGGAATCCACAGGTAGTTATGAGATAACTGTTTTGAATATTATAGACATAGCAGTTTAGTCTCAGATGATCGGTTGCCACGGAATTTTGATGTGATCAAAATTCCGTCGCAATCACGTAGCGTACGCGGATACTCGCCGGGTAAACTTAATAGACAGCCTCACTCCATAGCCCCGACCAAGTGACTGCAGGAGAACCCCGTCGCCGAAAGCATCCGTTCGGATGCTCCCGGTAGCGGTGTTCCGCCTTGGTGCACTTCGTCGACGGTATCGGGGGTGCGGCCGTCTACTAAAGTTTGCGACGAGCATTCGATCAGTTTTTCGGGAATCTTGTTGAATCGCCCGACTTGATATTGAAAAGTGTTTTCGATACGGAGACTAAAATGCGGGGTTTATAGTTGTTAGACACGCGATGTCTAAGGAATTCATTTGGTTAGGCATGTGATGTCTAAGTAGGTTGCGGATTCCAACTGTTGTAGTTTTACACTTTCTTTTCTGTGACCGTAAGCGTAGTATGTGGTGTATCGCCGGCTTCATTGCTATACATCAACGACAATCGGGATACGCATACTTGCTTACGTTGATGATATGTGATATTATGTGTTGCTGTGATATGTTATATTGGATCGTCGCGTTTTGAATAGCCGGGGGTTTTATGTGAGATGAGAGTTTTTCTTTTTCATTCATGTAAAATTCATTTGTATGTAATATTCTTTTATTGGGGCACTTCCAGATAGCGGAAGATGTCACCGTTGTATATTATTTACTTTTCCGCATTAGGTAGACCCAAGGCGGGGAGCACAAGTAACCGGATTCTAGGGTCCAGTGGGAGACCATCTCGAGGAGTCGAGACCGGGTCTCCTAACCCTAGAATTGGCAGTGTTACTTGCCGCTCTCGTAGGGGTCTAGGGATGTGGGTTTGGCTATTCATCGCGACCGTGGAATCCGTGTTTTATACTGGCTCGTATTGAAAATACGGACGTCCTAGTATATCCAATATTTCATATATGTTCTTCTGCTGCAATGTTCTGTGATGAGATCAGATTACTGCCTGAGACGAATGTTTATATTATATATATGAGATATATGTTATATTGCAGATTTCGTTTCAAAAAGAGATGCTTGTGAAGCATAATTAAAATGGGATTTCATTAATGTGATTAATGAAATAAAAGAAACCTAAGATGTTGTAGAATCGAATTTCAAAATAAAACAGGTAGCTACAGTTCTTGCTTTGCACAGCGGTATATATGATATATCCTGCACCTTATTCGATGAGGAAAGGACCGAGATCCCTTCACCGGGAGTGACTCCTTTAGCAATAACTGGCAGATGCTACACACTCGGTTTGTCTTTTGATTGCTTTTAAATGTTTTTGCTTTGCACAGTAATATATGTGATATATCCCGCACCTCATTCGACGAGGAAAGGACCGACGATCCCTTCACCGGGAGTGACCCCTTTAGCAAAACTAGAAAAGCCTCAAAAACACTCCATTTAAAATCACTCGATTCTACGACGATATCAAGTTCATTACGCAAAGGGTTTTCATAAAAACCTGTCGTAGCCCTCCGTCATTTCAGATAAGTAGTAGTTAGTATTCGTGCTACGTTTGTTGGCCTGCGTCAAGGCGTAGTGTGCGGTAGCTAACTAGTATTTATCTGCTTATGCATATGATGCAGATTGAGTTAGGGTAGTCATGCGACTTTGTTGGCCTGCGTCAAGGGTCGTGCGGGTGGGTTTAATTCAATCAGGAAATGACGGGTTGAACTTGACTAGTAGCCTATGGTTTGTTGACCTCCGTCAAGGTCATAGGATGCTAAGGGCAAAATATTATTGGGAATTTCAAGTGTTGAAATTTGCAATGAGATTGCATACCTTCTATAAGATAGTTGGATCCCGATACCCGCTGCGAGTAAGAGTTACTCCTGGGAGAGTTTTACACATTACAATTAGCCGATCAAGTAGGTGTCTAGAAAGGTGTTAACGGGGTTACGCCTCTGGAAAAACGAAGTTTACTTTAATTAGGTTCGTGCGATAGCACGGGGGACCTCCCTCAAAGTACCGACACTGGCCTGGCTGAAAGATTGGCGAACTTGTAGCGTGTAATTAATCCCGGCTAGTCTTTCCTTTTAGGGTTTGAAGGAAGATTTGACTAAAACAGTGGGAGACATCCTGATTAGATATATTATATAACCAATCTAATCTTGCAAGAGCATACGCTGAGTGTTTTCTTCTCTCTCTCTTCAGGTAGCGACCATATCACGCCTTAATCAAGATAATAAAACGGATATATTGACCGAACCCACTTGTTATACTGAGCTGGGGAACGTTGGTCCCGCTCCAACTTATAATTGTTATAAGACAGAGCAGGAAATTGGGGATTACCAGAATTCCCGTGCCGCCCAAACGAAGAAAGTGCATGTTGATGCATCATCTTCGGGTGTGTTCATTACACAGAACTGTTTCTCAGTATCCTTTACGTCCTGGGTATGTGATACCGGATCAGGATCCCGTATATATAATCTGTTACATGGGCTACAGATAGGTAGAGAACTGAGAACGGGTGATAAGTTTCATGAGACAGAAAACGGTACAAGTGTTGCAGCCAAGTCTGTTGGTCACTATCACCCTGTATTACCAGAATACATTGATTCTGAACAAATGTTATTAGATACCGAACCTGATATACAAAATCATATCAGTCTCTTTATTAGTAAAGAAAGGATATAATTTTGTATTGTTGGATAATGTTTTGAACATTTCCTATATCAAGAGTTGATCGGTTCAGGCACGTTATCTAAAAGCATTGTCGTTCTAAATCAAACTACAGTTCTTAGTATACGGAACACACACAAGAGGAAGAGTTCAGAAATGAACGAATCCTTCTTGAGGCATTGTAGACTAGGTCATATCAATGCGACCCGACTGGCTGAAGTTACATTTAGATGCATATTTAAATTAGTTTGAATTTACATCTTGTGAAACTTGCCGGTCATGTCACAAAGATAAGATGACCACAGCTCTGTTTATTGGAAACAGAGAAAGAGTTAGTGAACTCTTGGGATTGATACATGCTGATGTATGAAGGTCCCCTGTCTACACATGCCAAGACCAGTTCTTTGTACTTCATTACATTCTCTGATAATCTCTCAAGATTCAGACATGTGTTCCTGTTGAAACATAAGTCGGAACCTTTTGAGATATTCACAGAATATAAGTTAGAAGTAGAGAACCAAAATACGGGTATAAGTATTATGTCCTTTGATGAGATCAAGGAGGAGAATACTTGAGCACGGAATTCCTGGACTATTCTAAAGAAGAATGAGATTCTCCCTCAGCATTACTCCTCCGTATACACCACAGCACGTCGGTGTATCGGGGCGGAGCAATAGCACCCTATTTGATATGGTGTGCTCTATGATGAGTACTACTGAGTTTCCTATTTCCTTTTGGGTGTTATGTGCTTGAGAAGCTGCATACCTATTGAATAGGGTTCAAATCGAATCAGTTGCCTACCGCTTCATATGTGATATGGAAAGGGAAGAGCCCATATCTTAAGTTAGTTAAGATTTGGGTTGTCCGGCCTATGTTTAAAAGCAAAATCCGGACAAGCTCGAGGCAAGGTCTGTTATGTAGAACTGGAATGGTTCCAGCCATACAAACTACAGCAGATGATTTGATAAAACTAAAAGATTCAATAGTTACCAACGAACCTCAGCCTCTCCGCCGATCTAGTAGGGTTCCTCACCCACCTGAGAGATACTTCGGTTTCTCTATGACAGTGGGAGCGAGGATTGCATCATGAGATGATGACCCAACTGGTTTCGAGCTGGCCATCAGGAGTGGGACTCTGTAAGAATGGCTGGGTGCTTATCGATCTGAGATGGAATCCTTATACACCAACAAAGTATGGACTTTGGTTGCTTTATCTGATGGGTTAAATCCCCATCAGGAGCAAGTATATCTTGAGAAGATTACTTGGTGTACATGGAAAAGTTGAGACTTTCAAAGCTAGACTTGTTAATGGTTTGCATCATAGACCAGGTATGGATTATGTTGAAACCTTTTATAAGGATCTATGCTTAAGTCCATCCAGATCCTACTTGCCACGGCTACATACCATGACTACGATATCTGGTGGTTGGGTGTCATGACTGCTTTTCTAAGTGATGTTTTAGAAGAGAACGTCTATAAGTATACAGCCAGAGGGCTTCGTAGACAGTGGGAGCAGCGGAAACGTGTGCAAGATGTTTTATATAATAAAACAGGCATCGCGGAGTTGGAACATCTGTTTTGATGTGGTATTCAAAGAGTTTGACTTCATCAAAATGGTAGATGAACCTTGTATATACAAAAAGGTAGTAGGGAGTATGGTGGTGATCCTCGTAGAGTACGTGGATGACATACTCTTGATAGGGAAGGAGTTTCCTATACTACGCTCGGTCAATCTCCGCTTATCACAAGGATTCTCCATATAGGATCAAAGTGATACCTCCTAAATCCTGGTTTTTGGATCTATGAGATAGATCTAATTGGATATTAGGATTCTTACTAGTTGTAGTGAGATGGTATCAATCGATCCTGGGGAGAATCACTGGAAAGGTTCCAGGCTGATAAGGACGACTGAATGTCAGTCGAAGGCTTGTCTATACCCTCAGTGGAGGGACGGTATGTTGGAAGAGTTCCAAGCTAGATACCGTGACATACTAGACGATTAAAGGCAAGATACATCGTTACCAAGGATGCTACCAAAGAGGCAGTCTGGATATATATAAGTTCATAAGATGAACTTCGTTCCTACCATTGTGTGACAATGGAGTTGTGGCTTATGCCAAGGAACTATCGTCCCATCAGAAATCCAGATATAATTCTTAGGCAGTATCACCTGGTCATGGAGATGGTTGATCTCCAGGGAGATCGAGGTTAGGAGAGTAGACACAGAGGACAACAGCGCGAATCCACTCACAAAGTCCTTTTTCCCAGTAGAGACTTTTATAGGATGGTTGAGTATGAGATACTTCAACCGCAGCTAATTGTTGGGTATGCGATACCATAACAGATGGCCCTAGTGCAAGTGGGAGATTGTTAGTTATATGTATGCCCTAGAGGCCATTACTGTACATAAGATGTATAATGTAGTGGATGCTAGGACATATATAGGGAGGACTTTCTTGCTCGACATGATAGTATGCTATCTGGTTGTACTTTATCTTAACATGTACTCTGATTGTCTCTATGTTACATGTTGATAAAGCCCTTAGGATATGTACTCGACTACTGGGACTATGATGAGATCATACTAGTGGGGCCACGGTAGTCGATGAGTACATCCTATAACTGTTCCTAGTCGAGGGTGTATCGAGACAGGGCATCGATGCACCAGAGTAGACTAGCGTATACGCATCTTGACCCATATGATGGGCGATGGATGATCCCATATCCATCGGTGTTTGACATCAAGGATGGTGTACGGGTGCTCAGTGGAGACTGGGTACACTGGACGGACTCGCCGAGAACTCCCAGATGGTATTATACCATACGTCAGATGGCAGTTCTCCGGTGACACTGGTACAGAGTAGTCTGTCGACCCGAGATTGTCATAGAGTCTTGTGTGATTCCCACTGTGCTTTGATTTCCATCATACCACGTCCAAGAGGGCGTGCAAAAAGGTGGCTTTTGGGTACAGTCCCGAATCACATGGAGGCAATGAGCGATAGGAGGGGATTCGTCTCTCCCGGTATAGGGAGTTGATGTTGTGCTGTGTTCGATTGGCTATAACCGGAAATCCCTGGCCAGGGTTGCTGAGATTTACTGGTAAGTGTTATCAGTAGTTTCTCGAACTGTTATAGACCTCAAATCGACACGACTTATCAAGCTACTGGGGTCTGATGTTTACCACCCCTAGGAGAGATATCCAACATATCAGACGACGAGACCGGACTGTACAGGAGTGTTACTGTTTGGATTCGCAGGAGAATGTACAGGCTTGCTTGTTGATCTTCTGAGCGCTCAATACCTGGGTAGCTGTTACGTTTAGCTGACCGCTTGCAGCTTGTGGGTGTTTGATATGATCATCACCTACTGCCGGCGTATTGACGATTCTTTAGAGTCCTACACAGAGGTTTCTTGACTCAGGCAAAACGGAGTAGGAGCACATATGTGATATGTGCGGGACCGAGGATAATGCGATATGTGATACCGTATTGTATTCTCGCGATATTTGATATCAGCCGGGTCATCGGATCAAGTGTTGATTCGATGAATCGGTACGGATAAATATTAGTCGGTTATATCCGATATAGCCGGTTTGTCGGATCAAGTGTTGATTCGATAATTTAATGTATAATAATATATATGATATATTAAATTACATTAACTAATATTTTCTCACTAAAAGATTCTTTTTCTCATTCGAGTAATACATTGATATATATGCGATATATGTTAATTGTATTATTTTATTTTGTTACGATAAATATTATATATGTGATATATAATATTGTAACATGATATGATAACTAATGCAACTTGTTTAGTGGAGTTTAAACATGATTAGGGTTTGGATTAGGGTTAAACTTTCTAGATGTTTCTAGAAGGTTTTGTTTTGTTTTGTGAAAGATATTTGTAAGTGACTCATGCTTTAACCCAACCCAAACCCTAACCCTAGTCTATTCTCTACAATGGTTAAGTGAACCATGGTTGCATAATTGATCATTATCTCCTTTTCCTATTCATCACAAAAGGATTTTTATCATATTGTTCATCTTCTTCTTCATTCACTCTTCATGAAAAAGCTTGCTTGATTTTTCTTAGTGATGAATAAATATGAGAAAAAGATAAATAAAGAGAAAAAAAATCCTACTTCATCATCCTCATCTTCCCTTGCCATTTAGATGAGGGTGTTCACATCATTTCATGAGTGTTAGCTTGTGTTAAAGAAACTTCAAGGTAGATCATCTTAGTATCGAAGATCGGAAGCAAAGGTTGCGTCTTTCTCTTCGTGGAACCTCTTGAGAGTCCGGATCACGATGATCGCAGTGAAGGGACCACAACACGGAGCATATGAAGTGAAGGACCGGATCTACAAAGGTTGTAATCCCTCTCACTTAGTGTTAAAGTGTTTAGCATGCTTGTTTTCGCCTAATCTCTAGTTTAAAGTTCCGTATTCGGGTTGTTCGGCACGGCTAAATTTTAAATCGGGCATGGTTGATGCCTCGTAGACCCTTGTGCGAGTGCCTAGCAACCCTACACGAGTTGGGATACTTCCCAAATCTAGATCTAAAACCATAGATCTAGTCACTAGAATCCCTGATATTATATCAATATCCAATGTGGAGAAACCACTTGTGACAACCATACTATAACCGATCGCAGTATAAGAATATCACTTCCTATCAAGAGAATGTCATCCAAATACCAGGATATCACTCCATAGTACCTTCTTACCAGATCCATCTTTTATTCTGATGAAGTCAAACTCTATGACTGTCACATCAAAATAGATAATCTATCTCTGCTATACCTGCTTTAGTATATAATTAGACATAAGCTACTTGCCCTCTATGCTTACGCTACTCCCACTGACTACAACAACTTTCTGGCAGAGTCATATACACATGCACTTCTAAAGCGAGTTTATAATGACATTATACTCATCCTCCTGCTTAGTCTTATAGTTTAGAACAGCAGCAATAGCAAGTCTGGGTAAACAAGATCCTCCCTGTCACCGTCTTCGAAAAGACCGAGTACCTCTCGGGTGCCTGAGGTTACCCACCAAATCTGCGGAGTGGATAATGGATCGTCGAAACCAATTGAATCTGTAGATTCTACTATATTTTCAGTAATCGTTTGTGGTTCTGGAATAACTTCCAGTTCTACCATACTTCCACTAATGTTTTCTGAAAAGAATCCATTTTACTAAAACTGGTGACAAGTCAAGAACAAAATAACTATTGATCTTCCTGATGGTAGAATGTTAACCCTCGTCAAAATCCGGGATAACCCACAAACTACCATTACTGAAACATGCCTTGAGTTTATCCGGATTTTGATTTTAAGAATAAGCCGAACAACTCCATATACCTTAACATCGTTAATGTATGATCCATTCTATATCTATATTAAAACTAAAGCACTAATTTAATTGGAACCGGATTCAAAATCATGCAGCTGTTTCCAGTGCATATCAACCAAATGGAAAGAGTCCAATCAGCATTACTCATCAAGGAATGTATCCACATATGAGTAAACTGAAAGAGAAGCAAGTTCTCAAAACCATTACTATCAACGGAATACCTAACACAAGTATCTACATCTTCGATCACCTTGAAGAATCCTGATACTTTGCAACATATGGTTCTCTACTTTATTCATATACCTATAACTTCTCAAAATTTCGACCTTGTATTTCATCGAAATACTTGTCTAAAACTAGAGAAGTCAAAAGTAAGCCTTATATAGTACGAGTACCAACCCCTTTGTCCTAATGGACACCGGACAACATACAATACTTTGTATAAGTCCTCTGAGTTTAATAACTCAAACCATGTGCGTCGTAAGTTGAAAACTGTGCTATGGTTAAAAAGAATTACACCACTATTAAATGCACCTTACATAATCACCAACTGATATAGGTAAATGTCATAGACATAATATCAAAAAGTTATATCTCATTTTATAAAATAAACGTACAGATATATCAGTTTGAAAATGGTGCATAACAACGGATATTCAAAACCAAATATTTGCCGTCAGGAAAAAACCCAGGTGATTTTCCCAAATATAACCAATTACAAAGAATTCTGATATATATTGAGGATCTTATTACCCAATTCCCAATATCTTACTCCTACTCATCATTCGTAATACCATATAGATGTGAGAATCAAATCTAGAAAATAAATACCCTGAAGTTAGAATCTATGGGAAAAGAGTTTTCAATTAACACCGCACAATAAAACTAAAACATGAAAAATGTTTCGAAGGGGTAGCCAGGTATTCCTAGTAATGCATCTTCCATTATCCAGATTCAAGACAGTAATCGTATACTACCTTACCCTCACTCCAATCCCTTTATATGTCTTTACTTATTACCTTCTATACACTACACTTAGGCTAATTGATTTTCTTCCTTCCCTACCTGTTAGTTATATGTATGCCATAGAGGCCATTACTGTACATGCGATGTATATTGTAGTGGATGCTTGGACATATATAGGAAGGACTTTCTTGCTCGACATGATAGTATGCTATCTGGTTGCACTTTATCTTAACATGTTAACAAATATTGTTTTGTGATCACATGTTGATAAAGCCCTTAGGATGATTACTTGACTACCATGATTATGATGTAGATCATACTAGTGGGGAAATGGTAGTCGATAAGTACATTCTTCAAATGTTCCTAGTCGTGGGAGTATCGAGACAGGGCATCGATACTCCAGAGTAGACCAGCGTATGCGCTTCTTGACCCATATGATGGGCGATGGATGATCCCATATCCATTGGTGTTTGACATCAGAGAAGGTATACGGGTGCTCAGTGCAGATTGGGTACACATAACGGACTCGCTAAGAACTCTTAGATGGTATTATACCTATCGTCTGATAGAAGTTCTCTGGTGACACTAGTACAGGTTAGTCTGTAGACCCGAGATCGTCAGTGTCTTGTATGATTCCCACTGTGCTTTGATTTCCACCATACCAAGTTTAAGAGATCGCGCAAAACGGTGGCTTTTGGGTACATTCCCGAATCACATGGAGGCAATGAGTGATAAGAGAGGTTTCGTCTCTCCCGGTATTGGGGGTTGATGCTGTGATGTGCTCGATTGGCCATAACAGGAAATCCCTGGCCAGGGTTGCTGAGATTTACTGGTAAGTGTTATCAGTAGTTTCTCAAAACGTTATGGACCTCACATCGGCACGACTTATAGGCTACTGGGGTCTGACGTTTACCACCCCTAAACTAGATATGCGACATATCAGACGAAGAGACCGGACTGTACGGTAGTGTTACTGATTGGATTCACAGGAGTTATAGCAGGCTTGCCTGTTGATCTTTTGATCGCTCAATACCCGGGTGGCTGTTACATTTGGCAGATTGCTTGCGGCTTGTGAGTATTTGATATGATCATCACCTACTGCCTGCGTATTGACGAGTCTTTAGAGTCCTACACAGAGGTTTCCTGGTTCATGCGAAACAGAGTAGGAGCACATATGTGATATGCGCGGGACCGAGATTAATACGAGAATATGATACAGTATTCAATTCTCCCGATATGTGATATCGATCGGGTACATGAGATATAACCGGGTTATTGGATCAAGAATTGATTTGATAAGTTGATTCATTTGATATTAGTCGGTTATATATAATATAGCCGGATTATTAAATCAAGAGTAGATTTAATAATTTAATGTATAATTATATATTTGATATATTAAATTACATTGACTAATATTAGCTCACTTAAGATTTCTTTTCTCACTTTATGATACATTGATATATATGTGATATATGTTAAATGTATTGTTTTCTTTTTGCACAATATATATATATATATATATATATAAGTGATATATATTGTTGTGTCATGCTAGGTTACACATGAAACATGTATGTATGAGACTCACACCATGCTAGGGTTAAGTTAGGGTTTTATTTGTTTTAAGTAATTCAAACACTTGGATAATGAGTCATGGTTGAAGCTTGGAGAAGCTTGTGGAAAACATTGACTTGGTCCACTTGTTTGTCTAGATTAAGATATTTTTCAACCTAACCCTTAACTCATAGCTATGGTTAAGTCTCTACAATAGTTAGTGGATAACATACACAAACCATGGTTGCATTTCTAACCTCATGGATTCATTCATCACTTTAGCTTCATCTTCTTCTTCCTCATTCAAGCTTTCTAGCTTTTGTGAAAGTGATGATAATTTGTGAGAAAAATATATCTAAAATGAGATTAATGAAACTGACTACTACACAGAGCTATTAAAGTGAAGGACCGGTATACAAAGGTTGTATTCCTTGTTCACTTAGATGTAAAGAGTTTACATATCATGTATAACCCTAAGTCTCTAGTTAAGAACTTGGTTAGGGTTTGTTTAGCACCCCAAAATTTCAATGTAGCATGATTGATGCTTTCTAAAACCTTGCTAAGGTGCTAAGCTAACCCTAAAGTGGTATCAGAGACAAGCTAGAGCATTAGGCTTTGTCTAGACAAAGTTTAAAGTCCGATTGAAACCCCGAAAACCCGATTTGACCCCCTTTCTGGAAATTTTTCAAAAGGTTGGATTTTTCCATGTTAAAAATACTCAGAAAATCATGCAGAGAATTCTATGGACACACCTGAAGAGCGAAACCCTAACTCGTCCAAGTGACCGCGGATCCGCCGCGCCACTTGAGAGGCTTGGGTCGGGCCCTTCAGCAGTTGGTCCGTAAGTACTGTGGGATGTCTTTGGTTAACTTTAACTATGCCCAAATGTTGAGCTCTCTAGGAATTTTTGGGAATTCGTTGCATCGATCGAATTATCTAACTTCGCCTAGCTGTCAGTGATTGTGATATAATATTTGGAATTCATATAATTGGTTATGTGATAACTAGTTTGAATTTTATAAATTTAGCACTTCAGTCTCATTTGATCGGTTTCCACGGGATTTTGATATGGATCAAAAGTCCGTCGCAATTACGTACTGTACGCAGATACTCGCCGGGTAACCTTACTAGTTAACCATGCCCCATAGCCCCGACCAAGTGACTATAGGAGAACCCCATCGGCAAAAGCATTCGTTTGGGTGCTTACGGCTACGGTGTTCCGCCTTAGTTCACTTCGTCGATGGCATCGGGGGGTGAGGCCGTCTATTAAAGTTTCCGACGAGCATTCGATCAGGTTATCGGGAATCTTGTTGAATTACCCGACAGGTTATTGGAAAGTGTTTTCAATATCGAGACTAAAATGCAGAGTTTATAATTGTTAGGCATGCGATGTCTAAGGAATTCATTTGGTTAGTCATGAAATCCAATGTATGTGATATATTGGGTTTATGATGTCTAAGAAGGTTGCGGATTCCAACTGTTGTAGTTTTTCACTTTCTTTTCTGCGACCGTAAGTGTAATGTGTGGTGTATCGCCGGTTTCGATGCTATATGTCAATGATAATTGGGATACGCATATTTACTTACGTTGATGACATGTGATGTTATGTGTTGTTGTGATATGTTATATTGGATCATCGTGTTTTGAATAGCCGGGGGTTTTATTTGAGATGAGAGTTTTTTTTATTTTCATTCATATAAAATTCATTGTATGTAATATTCTTTTATTGGGGCACTTCCGGGTTGAGGATGATGTCACCATTGTATATTATTTACTTTTCCGTATTATGATAGACCCAAGGTGGGGAGCGCAAGTAACTAGGTTCTAGGGTCCAGTGGGAGACCATCTCAAGGAGTTGCCACCTAACTCTAGAATTGGTAGGGTTTCTTGCCGCTCTCGTAGGGGTCTAAGGATATGGGTTTGGCTATTCATCACGACCGTGGAATCTGTGTTTTATACTGGCTTGAATAAAACACGGAAATCCTAGTATATCAAATATTTTATATATGATTCTTCTGCTGCTGATATTCTGTGATGTGATCATTTGATATGTTCTGAGACAAATGCTTATATTATATATATATGAGATATAATAAATATTGCTACTTTTGTTTCTTATGTGATGCTTGGGAAGCACAATCTGATGGGACTTCATTAATGAGATTAATGAAACTAAAAGAAATCTAAAGATGTTGTAGAAACTTGTTTAAAAACTGGTAGCTCTAGTTCTTACTTTGCATAGCGGTATTCCTTGTAGAATATCCAGCACCTTACTCGATAAGGAAAGTGCCGAGATCTCTTCACCGGGAGTGACCTTTTTAGCGAAACTAGCAGATACTACTACCCACTCAGTTTGTCTTTTGATTGCTTTTATAATTTTTGTTTTGCATAGTGGTATTTGTGAAATATCCTGCACCTTATTCGATAAGGAAAGAGCCGAGATCCCTTCACCGGGAGTGACCTCTTTAGCAAAACTAGTAAAAGCTTCAAAAACACTCCTTTCTCAAAATCACTCGATTCTACAATGATATCAAGTTCATTACGCAAAGGGTTTTCTTAAAAACCTGTCGTAGCCCTCTGTCATTTTAGATAAGTACTACTTAGTATTCGTGCTACGTTTGTTGGCATTCGTCAAGGCGTAGTGTGCGGTAGCTAACTAGTGCTTATCTTCTAAAGCATGTGATGTGATTGGATTAAAGAAGTCGTGCAACTTTGTTGGCTTTCGTCAAGGGTCGTGCGGGTGGGTTTAATTCAATCAAGAAATGTACGGGTTGAACTTGACTAGTGGACTATAGTTTGTTTTCTTTCGTCAAGGTCATAGGACGCTATGGGAAGAATATTATCGGGAATTTCAATTGTTGAAATTTTTAATGTGATTGCATACCTTCTATGAGATAGTTGGATTCCGATACCCACTGGGAGTAAGAGTTACTCCTGGGAGAGTTTTACACATGACAATTAGTCGATCAAGTAGGTGTCTAGAAAGGTGTTAATAGGGTTATGTCCCTGGGAAAACGAGGTTTATTTTAATTAGGTCTGTGCAAAAGCACGGGGAACCTCCCTCAAAGTACCGAAACTGGCCTGGCCGAAAGATTGGCGAACTGGTAGGGTGTAATTAATCCCGACCAGTCTTACCTTTTAGGGTTTTAAGGTAGATTTGACTAAAACAATGGGAGCCATCCTGATTAGATAAAATAATAACCAAATCTAATCTTGCAAGAACGCACGCAGAGTGTTTTCTTCTTTCTCTCTCCTGGTAGCAACTATATCATGCCTTAATCAAGATAATAATATGGATGCATTGACCAAACCTACTTATTATACTGAGCATGGGAACGTTGGTTCCGTTATTTCTTATAATTGTTATAAGACTGAATAGGATATAGGGAAATATCTGAATTCCCATGCCACCCAATTGATGAAAGTGCATGTTGATGCATCTTCTTCGGGTGTGTTCATTAACGAGAACTGTTTTTTCAGTATCCTCTACGTCCTGGGTATGTGATACCGGATCAGGATCCTGCATATGTAATATGTTGCATAGGCTACAGAAATGTAGAGAACTGAGAATAGGTTATATGTCTCTAAGTGTTAGAGAATGGTACAATTATTGCAGCCAAGTCAGTTGGCAGATATTTCCTTGTATTAGATAAATTGATTCTGAACAAATGTTATTACATACCGAACCTGATATACAACATTACGTCAATTTCTTTATTCAGTTAAAAAAACATATAATTCTGTATTGGAGGATAATGTTTTGAACATTTTCCTGAATCAAAAGTTGATTCGATCAGGCACGTTATATAATAGTATATATGTTCTAAATCAAACCACGGTTCAAAGTATAGAACACACACAAGAGGAGTAGTTCAGAAATGAACGAATCCTTCTTGTAGCATAATAGACTAGGTCATATCTATGCGATACGACCAGCGAAGTTACATAAGAATGAATATAAGAATCTGTTCGAATTTTCATCTTATACTACTTCCCAGTCTTGTCTCAAAGGTAATATGACCAATACTTTGTTTACTGGAAACAGAGAAAGAGTTACTAAACTCTTGGGACGGATACATGATGTATATAATCCTATGTCTACAAATTCCAAGGTTGGTTCTTGGTACTTCATTATATTCATTAATCATCTTTTAGGATTCAGATATATGTTCCTGTTGAAACACAAGTCTGAAACTTTTGAGAAATTCAAGGAATATAAGTTTTGAAGTTAAATAACAAGACGGGTAGAAGTATTTAGTCCTACGATGTGATCGAGGAGTCGAATACTCAAGGCTTGGATTTCCTGGATTTTCTAGAGAATATGATTCTCTCTCAGCTTACTCCTTCGAATACACCACATCACAACGGTGTATCAGGGCGGAGGTATCACACCCTATTAGATATGGTGCGCTCTATGATGAGTACTACTGATTTACATGTTTCCTTTTTGGGTGTTATGCACTTGAGAAGCTGCATACCTATTGAATGGGATTCCGTCCAAATCAGTGCCTACCACTACATATGAGATATGCAGTGGGAAAAGACCATGTCTTAAACAAGTTAAGATATAGGGTTGTCCGGCCTACGTTGAAAAGAAAAATCCGGACAAGCTCGAGGCAAGGTCGTTTCTGTATAAGTTTGTTAGGATATCCCAAACATTTACGAAGGAATATCTTCTACCACTCTGACGAGCAAAAGATATTTTGTTTCCTCAGCATGCCACCTTTTTATAAAAAGTATTTCTTGTGAAGAAATTTGTGGTCATGAGGTAGAACTGGAAAATTTTCCAGCTAGACAAACTAACAGCTGATGATTTGGTGAAACTAAAGGATTCAATAGTCTCCAACGAACCTCAGCCTCTCCGCGAATCTGGTAGGTTTCTTCATCCACTTGAGAGATACTGCGGTATTCTCGGTAACAGTGGGAGCGATGATTGCATCATGGATGATGATGGCCCAACTAGGTTTAGACAGGCCATCACGAGTGGTGACTCTGTGAAATGGCTGGATGCTATGCGATCAAAGATGGAATCCATGTACACCTACAAAGTATGACTTTGAATGTTACACCTGAAGGGGTAAAACCCATTGGGAGAAAATAGATCTTGAGAAGATTCTTAGTGTAAATGGAAAAGTTGAGACTTTCAAAGCTATGCTTAAGTCCATCAGGATCAATGCAAGCATCGCGGAGTTGGAACATCTGTTTTGATGTGATAATCAAAGAGTTTGACTTCATCAAAAATGTAGATGAACTTAGTATATACAAGAAGGTTGTAGAAAGTAAGGTTGTCTTCCACGTATTGTACGTAGATGACATACTCTTGATAGGAAATGGTTTCCTATGCTACACTCGGTCAAGCTCCTCTTATCACAAGGATTCTCAATATAAGATCTGGATGATACCTACTATGTCTTCTGGATTATAATCTATGGTGATAGATCTAAGTGGATGTTGAGAGTGTCCCAAATCCAGGTACATAAGCACCATACTAAAGGGGTTTAGTATGGACGATTCTAAGCGTGGTGGTTCGTCCACTTACTCTTGGATCACTCTCTCCAAAAAGATGTCTCCCGAGACTGATTTGAAGAGAGCTCGCATGCAAGGGATACCCTATGCTTCGGCAGTATGATATATCAGAGTATGTGATGTTATGTACCAGACCAGATGTAGATGACTCACTAGGTGTAGTGATCAGGAATCAATCGGATCTTGAGAGAATAAATGAAAAGCTGTGGAGGACATTCTTAAGTACTTGAGAAGCACTAAAAGAAAGTTCTTGGTTCCAGCTTCCAGAGTGATAAGTTTGACTGAGAGTCAGCCACAGGCATTATCTTTACGCTCAGTGCAGGGACGGTATGTTGGAAGGGTTCCAAGCTATATACCGAGGCATACTAGACGATAAAGGCTGAATACATTGCTACCAATGATACTACCAAAGTGGTTGTCTGGACATTCTTGTTCATAAGATGAAAAAGGTTCCTACCATTGAGCGTGCAATAACTGTTATTGTGACAACAATGGAGTTGTGGCTTTAGCCTAGGAACACCCGTCCCATCAGCATTCCAGACAAATTCTGAGGCTAGTATCACCTGATCAGGGAGATGATTGATCTCCAAGCGATCAAGGTTAGGAGAGTAGACCTGAAGGATAACACGGCGGATTCACTCACAAAGACCTTACCACTAGAGAGACTTCTCTACAATGGTTGAGTATGGGATACTACAACCACTGCTATATTGTTGGGTATTGGATACTACAACAGATGGGCTTAGTGCAAGTGGGAGATTTTTAGTTATATGTATGCCCTAGAGGCCATTAGTGTACATGCGATGTATATTGTAGTGGATGCTTGGACATATATAGGGAGAACTTTCTTGCTCGACATGATAGTATGCTATCTGGTTGCACTTTATCTTAACATGTTAACAAATACTGTTTTGTGATCACATATTGATAAAGCCCTTAGGATGATTACTTGATTACCGGAATTATGATGTAGATCATACTAGTGGGGAAAAGGTAGTCGATAAGTACATCCTTCAAATGTTCCTAGTCGTGGGAGTATCGAGACAGGGCATCGATACTCCAGAGTAGACTAGCGTATGCGCTTCTTGACCCATATGATGGGCGATGGATGATCCCATATCCATTGGTGCTTGACATCAGAGAAGGTATACGGGTGCTCAGTGGAGACTAGGTACACTGGACGGACTCGCCGAGAACTTCTAGATGGTATTATACCTATTGTCGGATAGCAGTTCTCTGGTGACACTGGTACAAGTTAGTCTGTAGACCCGAGATCGTCATAGAGTCTTGTATGATTCCCACAGTGCTTTAATTTCCACCATACCACGGTCAAGAGATCGTGCAAAATGGTGGCTTTTGGGTAAAGTCCCGAATCACATGGAGGCAATGAGTGATAGGAGGGGTTTCGTCTCTCCCGGTATTAGGGGTTGATGTTGCGCTGTGCTCGATTAGCCATAACAGGAAATCCCTGGCCAGGGTTGATGAGATTTACTGGTAAGTGTTATCAGTAGTTTCTCGAAACGTTATGGACCTCACATCGACATGACTTATCGGTTACTGGGGTCTGACGTTTACCACCCCTAGACTAGATGTACGACATATCAGATGAAGAGACCGGACTATACGGTAGTGTTACTGATTGGATTGCAGGAGTTATAGTAGGCTTTCTTGTTGATCTTCTGATCGCTCAATACCCGGGTGGACGTTATGTTTGGCAGACCGCTTATGGCTTGTGGCTGTTTGATATGATCATCACCTACTGCCGACGTATTGACGAGTCTTTAGAGTCCTACACAAAGGTTTCCTGGTTCATTCGAAACAGAGTAGGAGCACATATGTGATATGTGCGGGACCGAGATTAATACGAGTATGTGATATCGTATTCAATTCTCGCGATATGTGATATCGGTCGGGTATATGAGATATAGCCGGGTTATCAGATCAAGTGTTGATTCGATAGGTTGATTCATTTGATATTAATCGGTTATACGTAATATAGTCGGATTATTAAATCAAGAGTTGATTTAATAATTTAATGTATAATTATATATTTGATATATTAAATTACATTGACTAATATTAGCTCACTTAAGATTTCTTTTCTCAATTTATGATAAATTGATATATGTTAAATGTATTGTTTTCTTTTTGCACAATATATATATATATGTGTGTGTGTGTGTGTGTGTGTGTGTGTGTGTGTGATATATTGTTGTGTCATGCTAGGTTACACATGCAACATGTATGTATGAGACTCACACCATGCTAGGGTTAAGTTAGGGTTTTATTTGTTTTAAGTAATTCAAACACTTAGATAATGAGTCATGGTGGAAGCTTGGAGAAGCTTGTGGAAAACATTGATTTGGTCCACTTGTTTGTCTAGTTTAAGATATTTTTCAACCTAATCCTTAACTCATAGCTATGGTTAAGTCTCTACAATGGTTAGTGGATGACATACACAAACCATGGTTGCATTTCTAACCTCATGGATTCATTCATCACTTTAGCTTCATCTTCTTCTTCCTCATTCAAGTTTTCTAGCTTTTGTGAAAGTGATGATAATTTGTGAGAAAAATATATCTAAAGTGAGCCCACTACCTACTTCATCATTATCTACTATTAGCCATTTAGTTTAGGGTGTTTGCTTCACTAATCTACACAATTAGTGAAGAGATAGCATGAGCTAGTGTCTCCTCGACGTAGATCATTTTCAGCCTCGTAAACTTCGAAGCAAGCTTGTTCGTATCTTAATGGGAGCCTCTTTAGAGTCCGAAAGTTCGTGATCGCAGCGAAGGGACTACTACACGGAGCTATTGAAATGAAGAAGCAGTCTAGAAAGGTTGTATTCCTTGTTCACTTAGATGTAAAGAGTTTACATATCATGTATAACCCTAAGTCTCTAGTTAAGAAGTTGGTTAGGGTTTGTTAAGCACCCCAAAATTTCAAAGTAGCATGATTGATGCTTGCCAAAACCTTGCTAAGGTGCTAAGCTAACCCTGCACTACCCTTCGGCACCAGCCTAAGGTTTGGAAGAAGACTATCCAATAAGCGTAATAGTTGTACTCTCCTAATCTTAGGAGCTTTCGCAACCTGAGAGAAGGTAAATGGAAAAGACAACTGAATAATCCTATTCTATTTTTCCTGAACCAGAATCCACCCTCAAACTGAAACAAGTTCCTTCGAGTTCGTATGTAACTATACGATAGCATATCCAAGCAATATGGATCTTTGTAGTGATACGAAGTGTTCTGGAGAAACGCAAAGGTGAAGTAGTAATAGCAAGGGTATACGCGGTTTTGTCGTGAATGATAGCAGTCGCAATTTCCTTTACCCTTACTCTAATATCTTTATATGTCTTTACTTATTACCTTTTGTACACCACACTTAGGCTAATTGATTTTTTTCCTTCCGTACCTTTCGTCACCAGCCTGAGGTTTGGAAGAAGACTATCTAATAAGCGCAATAGGTGTACTCTCCTAAATACCAGGAGCTCTCGCAACCTGAGAGAAGGTAAAGGGAAAAGACAGCCGAATAATCATATTCAATTTCTCCAGAATCATAATCCATGATGGCAACTATCAAGCATGCTTGAATAGTAACCATGAGTCACTACAAAGCCATGCTACAATAAATGCATACAACCTCTCATCCTCTCCACCTCATTAACCATTTAATCCTAAAAGGTTAAAACTAAATGAGGTGGAATCTTCTAGAAGCACCTTGTAATAAATTACAAGAATACCCCACATCCGTATATACATACCCGTATCCGTATTCCGAAAAATACGAATACAAAGAGACAAAAATAATCCATCAAACTAATACTAGAATCTGGCTTAAACCAAAGCCCACGAGTATAATCCGTCCGAATCATGATACGTGCACAAGTGCACGTATATGATCGAACCCTGCCTTAAGGTCTCTACATCGTTTCGCCCAAAGCAGGGAAACCCTCTGTGTGGGACTCTAAAGACTCGTCAATACACTGGCAGTAGGTTTAACCATAAGCACGTCAGCGGCACTAGCTATACGTAACGGCTACCCTGGTATTGAGCGAAAGGAAGGCCGACAAGCAAACTCATCCTGACCCTTACTGAGCCTGTCCATGACAATATCCGTACAGTCCGGTCTGTTTGTCTAAGAGTATCACATATGAGTCTAGGGGGGAGGATAAAGTCAGACCCTTAATAGCGCGACATTTCGTGTCGGTATGAAACTCATTACTAACTGAGAAACTATTGATCCAAATCAGTAATTCTTGACTACCTTGGCTAAGGATTTCTGGTGATGGCCACTCGTACACTGCACGACATCAACCCCCAATACCGGGAGAGACGAATCCCCGACGATCTGCTTAATACCTCCATGTGGCTCGGGATTGTACCCAACTAAAACCTGTTTGCACGACTCCTTTGAGCCGTGGTAAGGTAGTAATCAAAGCACAGCGGGAACTCACACGAGACAAATGACGATCTCTGGTCGACGGACTAACCTGTACACATGTCACCTGGGAACTTCTATCTGACAATAGGTATACTGCCAACATACAGGTTCCCGGCGAGTCCTTCCAGTGTACTCATAACCTAATGAGCACCTGTATACTATCTTAAGTGAACAAACTAACACCAATGGCTTGTGAGACCTGGCCACCGCCCCTTGTCGGGGTCTCGATCATTATACACTAGTCTACTCTGGAGTACCGATGCCCGGTCTAGAAACTTCCATGACTAGGGATATTTAAGGATGTGCTTATAGACCATCCAGCTCCTATGTATATGATCGCCATCATAATACTGGTAGTCAATCAAGAATTTTATGGGCTTTATCAACATGTAATAGTGATCTGTAATATCAAATAAAGCATGTACATGATGATAAAGACAAATCAAATAGCATACTATCATTTTGAGAAAGACTGTTCTATCTGTATAGTTCTTCCCTCAATCATCGCCTGCGATTCAATAATTGAATTGAGAGCACTATAGCCAACAGACAGAATCCTAACCATGTTTGCTAAGTCACCTTTGTTCAAATCGACAAGGGAAAATGATGATTCGCTCCTGGAAACATCCCAGTTGTAGTGATACTGATGCCTAAACAGATGTCAAACTCCAAGTCCTCTCACGGCAAATGATGATTTGCTCCCGGAAATATTCCACTTGCAGCGATACTGATACCAGGATGGGTATTAGATCTTAAGTCCCTGACTCGTAATAAAACTCAGCGAGTCAAAGAAATGCATATGAAATAGCGAAAATGATAGGGCAACTCGCAATAAAAATCAGCGAGCAAAAAATATGCAAATAAAAAAAGCCGAAATGTTTGGGCAACTCGCAATAAAAAGCAGCGAGTAAAAACAAAAATAGCCGAAATGATTGGGTAGCCGAAATGATTGGGCAATCGCGACTTTTACGACATAAAAAGCTGAAAAGATAGAGCATCACTGAAAATAAAAAAATATAAAAAAATGAAAATGAAACTTTTCTTCCCTGCAAGTATGTCCATATTGACTCTTGTATACGATCCATAGGTACAAATGAAAGAAATGGACCATATCTCCCGCCACGCTTCGTCAAAAGGAGAACCAAGTCTTGACGATTCATATAAAACCTAGAGATTATCCAGGCGTTCCTTCTCACTCCGGAAGAATGCAGATGCAACGTCACCATAAAAAACCCAAGGGTCGAAACAAAAATGGAGTAATGGTAAAATCCTAACTCTGAGTCTTGACGGTTCATATACAACCTAGAGACTATCCCTGTGTCCCCTCTTCATTCCAGCAGGGGCAGACACAACAATCAAATAAAAATGAAGTGACGGCAAAATCTTAGCTTCACGTCTTAGTGGAAACATCTAAAGCGTAAAGATCACCCCGACGCTCTTCTCATTACTGCAGGGTATGGACACAACAATTAGATAAAAGTGGAGTAATGGAAAAATCTTAGCTCCGGCTTGACGTGCTTCTCATGTCAACAAGATGTAGACGCAACGTCAACAAAGACCCAAGGGTCAAATAGAAATGGAGTAACAGCAAAATCCTACTTCTAAGTCTTGACGGTTCATATACAATCTAGAGACTATCTCGACGTTCCCCCTCATTTCAGCAGGATGCGGACGCGATTATCAAATAAAATTAGAGCAATCACATATTCATAGCTCCGGACTTTAATTGCAATACATACAGTATAAAGGTCCTACAGATGTCTACCTTACTTCAGCAAAGAATTAGCGCGACATCGTCAATGCAAAAAATGATGTGACGGCATATTCCTAGCTGCGGGCTTTGACGACAGTTCATATAAAGCCTAAAGACCGTTGGAGATCATCCCACCCCAGAAGGGTGCGGTTATGACTCATCAGGGCTCCAAATTGAGCCTAACCTCAAGTAAAAAGCGTCATGGAAAATTTTTAACGCTTGCTCTTTCGACGTTAATATGAGTTAAGGAGATTACTTGAAGACATCTTGTCCATCCCCTGAAGGGATCAGAGACACGACAGCCACGACTACTCGAACAGCATCTTAAAAATTGCATATCGAGGAATATATCAGCCAACGTGACGGTACCACTGACTTAAACTCTAGTACCACAAACCTAACGGACCCCTATCATAAAGAATGAGGGTTATCTACATACAACGCTATGACAAGTTTGTCTGTAAACCCAAGGGAGGTAAACTAAAAATACTCCGAAATGAGTACGTAAATTAGAGACTCCGAAATGAGTACATAAACTACTTTACGCCAGATCAAAACATTAAGAAACAGAAAGGTTAAAATTTTAAAAAAAAGTTATATACGATACGCCAACCCGAAACCAGCCATATGTTAGGTATTACCCTACACTATTTCACTCACGGGTAATCTTCCGTGAGCAAGGTAATAGGGGGGCATTTGCTCACATCAGTCCAGTGTTCACCCACATCTATAGGCGTGTTTGAATGAGAAATAGTGTTGAAAATATACTCATTTGTGTGTGCGTGTGTGCGCGCCACATATGCGTGCATCGTTGGCATTCGTACGCAGCAGAAACTCCTAATGGTAAAGTGCGAAGTACATGAGCATAGGAAAGATGACCACGTGAACATATGATGGGGGGCGAAACATTCAGTAGTCAACAATAAAGAAACACATTAAAATAAGCACTTTATTCTGCAGAAAATAGATCACCGAACACGGGATCAAAAGTACAACGGTTTACAAAACTATAAATAAAGTTTTCTAAAGCCTTCTCAGCCTTCTCCACCATGTCGAAGCGACGATCTTCGTGAGGTGTCGTTATCCATTTGTCAGTGCCCTGCTTATCCGCGAAAGCAGACATGATGGCTCGTTGAGCCCGTATCTAGCTTAGTGTTTGGAATTCACCCGCGCGAGCAAATGCGTATGTTTTGGAAAGGGAAACGTTTTAAGGAAATAGATTGCGCACGCGAGATCGTTCTCGTTTTGCGTTCTAGCAAGCCAGCAAGTACGGGTCGATCCATAGGGAATTGTGTATTAGGTATTGTTGTTTTAAGGTTCAACAAATAACGAATTGGTTGGTTTGTCACTAAAAATAGAAAGAATACGAAAACAAAGAAAACAAGTAAGTATGAAAATGGCCGTGGCTTTGGCTCGGATGGTCGAGTCGCGACGATTCCTTCAACGCTCCTTTGAACATGAGTTGTCCGTTATTACGTCGATCTCGGCATGAAGAATGATTTGTCAAGGCGGTTACGAAGCATAAATCATTAAATTCCGATATTCGCCGCAAAACACGAAACGATTCCATTTTTTTCACATATCGTTTGTATGTCCAAACTTGAGGTATCAACGCTAAGCACAAGGTTTAACAAGCATACATCAACATCAAAGATACAAGTCAGTGAGTGAGAGCAAATGATTCTAGTGTTGAGTTTGCTAAGTGTTGTGATAGTATATCGTATATGAAACCAAGATATTGTTAAGCTGTTGATCACAAAATACCATATATAAATTTAGCAAACTTAACACCAACTTGATTTTAACTTAAACATTGAAATGGGGAAAGGGAGTGAATATGGTATATGAGGAGGTTACAAAGTAACCATGTATCAAAATACCATACCACATCAATACATAAACAATTTTTAAGTTAGAATCATATATATAAGCACATTAAACATTAACAAGAGGAGAAGGAGGCAAAGACTTTCATCTCACATCCTCATCATAACCACAACCAAAGATATTAGTTAAGCATGATAAAAAAGAAAAGCAAGTAAGAACAAGAAGCAAGTAAACAAAGAAACACAGGTATTATTAACACTTGAAGAAGTTTAGGTACAAAATATTGGTAACTTATTCAACCTCCATAATGAAGCTCTCCAATGAAAGCTTCAAGAGGGAAGAAGAAGAAGAAACCAAATTGAAACCCACTCAACTCTCAATCTAAACCAAAACTAAAAGAAAACAAAAGAATATATGCATCTTATGTGAGACCCCTTCCCTTGCTCACTGATCTGGATTTTATAGGCACTAAAAAAGATTAAACAAGTAATAAAGATAAGGTGAAGTGACTGCAAGGGAGGGACAGAAGAAAGATGGGGGAAAACGGGGCAAGGGGGCCGGCGAGCTCAGATATTTAGAGGGTGTGGCCGACCAAAATCCGAGCACATGGGCTCATTTTGATGTGGTGGTCTCGTGTCAACTCCAACATTATCTTGGTGCTGTTTGATTTGTCTAAAATAACCTGGTTTGCATTCAGAGATTTGGTGGGAAACTTGAAGTAATATATCACATCAAAACTTTTTACATTTATTACCCATCACACCACTCATGTGCCCACTTGCATGAATTGTGCAAGGGCAGCCCCCATATGGTCCATGTCAAAAAGCTAGTGTCACACATGTATTGTGTTAGACCAAGAATTGTGTGCACATTTATTTATTGCAAAAGAGCTCTTTGGATATCGGTCGGTTCTCTGTTCTGATTGCAATGTCGACTCCCAAATGCTATATCCATGATATTGAGTGTGTTTCCAGTATTGTATCATGAATACCTGTAATCTGTAATTACTGAGCAGACACTGGTTAATAGCACCGATATATAACAAAATAGATAATGAATGAGCGGTATTAAAATGCAGTTTTCTGAGATGAACAAATACCCCCAAACTTATCTTTTGCTCGTCCCGAGAAAAAAAAATCATAGCCTCACTTTCGCAGGGAACACGATTGCACTGAGCATGTGCAACATTCTGTTAAACCTCTAGGTGTCACCAGTAGAAGGAGTGTTGTCTCCTGAAGGTTTTCAGCGGATTACACCCAAAAAATCCAGTCAAATTAGCGTCGTGGAGAAACTGTTGATTCTAATCTTAAGGTTAAGAATCAAAGTTAGAAATTCTATTACCCAAGTTAGAAACGTTAAACCATATTTTTCACTCCTTACAATTTGTTTAACATAAGTTTATATGCGTCTTTACGTGGCTGTGAAAGTAGTGTCGATAAGTTTTTAAGAACTTTGATTAGGGTCATCATGTCATAATTACAGACCGGGATAAACTTCTGGAGGATCACACGAGTTTGAAAGTAGTTAAGATTTTCTCAAGTTTTTGTTTTCAAGTTAGGTTTCAAGTCAGAATTTCAATCGTTTTTAACAGAGAACCTAAGTCTTATTCTTCACTCCTACCTTTCATCTGTTTTTGTTCATACACACCCTTCGTTATCGCAAAACATCTTTATAAATATAAACTTTCATATCTCCGTAAAAAAACTGTTTTATAAGAAAACTTGTCTCCGCCAAGATTATTCTCCTACAAAGAACCGTGAGGATTTTTAACTCGGAGAGAACACTTTCTTAGCTTGTTTTATTTGGCGATTGGAAACTTAGTGAGCTTTGGGTCAATGACTCCCAAACCTGATGGTTTTAGGGAATTAGGTGTGGAGACACCCCAAGGACTTAATTACCCAAGTTACCAAGGACACAAAACAAAAGACTCATTTTATTTTAAAATATTCTGAACTTAGTGAAAACGGAGATATAGCCAGCTTTTCTTTTAAATCCAAGGACATTACATGTGGATAAGGTGTGTAATTACTCCAACAAGGTTTCAGATGGGTTATTTTTCAGACTTATAGTTTCTATTAAAACATCAATAAAATTCTTCATATTTACTTCACTGTATGAACTATTCTTGATATTGCTTAACTCAGAACAAACCTGTTTGATCCTAAAGATATTTATCCGGCATTTAAAAGTTTTTCAGACATGTCAGACTTTCATCAAATTCTCAAACAAATACGACACATGTCAAGTGTTATAAAAGACGTATATCAGTTATATTTAAACACAAGGGAGGGTTATTTTTTTGGATTGTCAGTCTCACAAAAAGGATTTAGTTATTTCAACTTATCAACCGAACCGTCAGACTTTGAATCTAAGTTCCCATACTAGCTAACATGATAAACAAGTTTTTATGTTTTGAAGAAATTTTTCAATTTTTATAAGTTTTTAATACAATGCAATATAAAAGCAGATATGAAATGTGACTGCATGCAAAAGAAAAGAAAAATACATAATGTAAGTGCTGAAATGCAGGAATTATGCACATGCAAACTATATACAGATATAAAATGCATCCAAAACAGATCCACCCCCAAACTGAATATGACGATGTCCTCATCGTCTCTTGGCTTTGCCCTTGGTTCTGCTTCTTTCGCTTTCTTCTTCTTGGTTTGCTAAGATCTGGCTGAGTTGTTCTTTTATCTCCTTGTTCTGCCTGATCAAGGTTTTGATGCCACGGACCTCCATCCTGTGTAATTCATAGGGATCTGTCGGAACGTCCTCTCCCAAGTAAATCTACGAGGAAGTCTGTGGTGCCGCATGCTCACTAGGGTCAGTGGGTGACCAAATCCGTTACTCAATCCTGTCGTCTGTATAGCCTGGTGAGATCCTCCCTATCTCCACCGGGATGGTGTCATACATCGTGATGCAGGCTGCGAAATCATCATCCTCCATATAGTAGCGACAAATTTGGGTGACGAAGACGGGAAGTAACGATTTGTGCGCAGCGACACTTTCCCTGATTGTGGCAAATAGCATACTCGCCATGCAAAATTGATAATCCTTAGTCATTAAACAATGAACTTTATGCCCCACAATCGCTGGAAAAGATGAAACTCGAGCGATCCCCCTGACGTTACGGTAAGCCCAGCGGCAAGCCATATAGACATTTCTATAAATCTGCTGGGCATTTAGCCCAGCATCTCGTAACTTTCACCATGTACCCATGATCGTCCAATACTGGGAAAGCTCTAACGGTCTCTGAAAACCAAGTCGGATAGGGATGTTGGTGACATTGGATATCGTATCAGCTGAAAATACCTTCCGTCTACCCTAAAAGTGAAATCTAATCTGATCCTAGAGTATTTCACCATTTTTAAGAGCGTCGTAGAACTCATCTACCAAATGTTCACAAGCACATAACCCCTCTTCTCCAACTGTCGGATAGCATCATGAAAATAGCTCCCGAACACCTCATAGGTGAATACATAGACAAAATTTCGCTCTAATTCAAAAGGGGCCATGATCTGTGGGTTGGTGAAGTTTGCAGAAAATTTAAACAGTGCAGAAAAGGGGGGAAGAAAAAATCTTTCAACTCTCACAAAGGCAAATGACGATCGGAGGCAGTACGGCCAGCCTCGCCGGATTTTTGAAAGGACTCGTCGGTCGGATTCCGAGGAGAGGGGCTAGGGTTTTGGAGGAAGGTGCGGGGAAAGCAAAGAAGGGATATGGTGCTGTTTGAAAACTGAGAATAAAGGGGTCGGGTCAGGAATGTTATGACTTTATAAAGGACATTTTACAAAACCCTCTCCCCCAACAACAAGAAAACCCCACTTTTAACAATTTTACTCAAACAAAAAGTTAAATCAGCGCTGTCCCCAAAACTTTAGCACTCACCCCCTAACGGGTGAGATCTTATTTTCAAAAAAAAACTAAAAAGAACAAAAATTAATTACAGTATTCACAAGTTAAATGACATTGTTAGCCCAGAAATTAATACCAGCCACAAAAAAAATTTATCAATATAATGTAAGGGCTGGTAAAAGAATATGTATATAAAAAATAAAAATAAAAAGAATGTGTTAGTTGTTAGTGAAGGGCATGGGTGTGTGTGAGTAGGGATCAGAAGACGTTGAAAGTGAAAATGAAGTTTTGAAGAGGTCAAAGAATTGTTTCCCGGATGAATTGAATGTTCAAAAAGCACATGTCGAGTTTCGGAATCAAGCTCGTTTAAAAACTGGAGTCCATCCGCAAAAAAATTGGAAAAGAAAAGGTTCATGGGATGTTCCCTAATTGATCCTGACTCAAACTCACCGAGGATATCAAGTTCATCCGCAAATAATTCTTCAAAACTCTGTATGAAAGACCGTTTTTCAAGGCTGCCTTCCTCCCTATAATTCTGCACAATCCTACACTCACTGTTATAGCTCACAATTCCCCAAACAAGTTCATCACATTCATATCTGGGTAGGTTCATGTCATTTAAAAAGGTAGGTTCCCACCCTAACGTTTCTTCCGAAACAATATCACTAGGTGATACAAAAATTGTGGGTTCCTGATCATTGATCTCTTCTAACAATCCATCCAAACCATACCCGTTAAAATCACAAGATTCCTTTTCTAAAATTGGAATGCACAAATCAGTCGAAGGTTTTTCTTGTGTGTCCTGATAACACTTAGTCAATTCAATTGCATTGTCATCAATGAAATCATCAAAATTCAATTGATCGTTTATCTTACTTAGGTGACTTCCAAGATGAAAGATATTAACACTATGTCATTCTAATTGACTGTGTTCACTCTTTAGAATCACTACAGCTATATGCTCTTCAATTCTAAGCAAAGATTGAGCTTGAGCATGAAACAATTGCTCAGACTATTGTATACATAGGACTAGCGTAATAGTTGTTTGATTCTCGACCGCAATCATCACTTCAATACCTTTCTCTAAAGTGGTTAACCTAGCATCCATCTCACTATCGTTCTCTAAGGATGGGTCAGTTGTTTCAGGAAGAGAGGGTTGTGACGGTGATGATGCTAAAGAAGTTACCCTATCGACCTCTTTCTTTAAATATTCAATCATTAGGTCTCTAATTGAAATAGGACTAGTTCAAGAGTGTTAGGTGGGTGACCATTATCAAAAATCTGGGATGGTTGGTCACCCTCTAGAAAAGGAAAATTTTCATGAATGTGAGAAGAATCGTGGCAATTTGAACAAGAGAATTAGGACTGAGTATAAACAGAGGAATAAGAATCGTGAAAAATTGAATTAAATCGTGTATCACCCATATTAACAAGATTTCACAAATGTCACAAAAAAAAAAGAATATCACACCCCTAGCAGTTTATGTTATGCTAAGTCAACTAGACCTGCTCAGAACCTGATTGTCAAAGTACAACTGTGTCGAGAAACGGGCTCAAGATATACGGATCACGAAGGCAGGTAAGTGCAAGAGATAAGAGGAGCTTTTCCAACACTTTCGCGAAGTTCCTTAATTAGATAACCCTTTCTCTTGAACACTTGCCTAGACACCCCGTGAATGATATACCGTTAAGCGGTGTTCTAAACACAGTTAACTTCTCCTAATGAGCGTAAAGTCCTTAGAGTCAAAGTTCTAGTTGATTTTAAATTACTGTGGGTGTGCAAGAATGTAGTTTCGTGATTTGTGGGCTACGGAAAAAAGTGATGAAATCCTTTACCGTATCTTGTCTGGTCGTTCCCTTAATATCCGTATTAAGATGCAAATGCGCATTCAATAAAAGAATTCAAGAATTCAATCAATAAAGCAATTCTTTTTCTGTTTTAGGCTTAAGCGCTGCAACAAATACGGGTTAGTTCTCTGTGCAATTGGTGGCAAAACTGTGCGAAGAATCCCGCAGAAGATAGAAATATTGGAATGCGTCGGATTCAAGAAAAATGTTTTAGGAAATACGTACTGATGCGATTTGGGTTAAGAATCCCCTTTTGAAGTGAATATGGGTATTTGAACGTTCGCTTGCGTGGGTCAAACTATCCGGATCTTTGGCACTATACTTCACTAACATTTTGCAATTGAATTTGAACCTCGCTCCGCATGATCGCTGGTCGTAATTCCTTAAAAACTGAAATGTCAAAAAAATACGATATTTAGTGTCAGAAGCGATATATCTGCCCCAATTCCTGCACACTTCAAATTATAAAAATCAAAAAAAATCACTAGAATACTAAAACTGCACTAGAGAGCACACAAAACAAAATATCCCAAATTACCTCACTGGACCCGGCGGCGCCGGAATTTTGAGCAATGTCGGCGGTTTTGGTTAGGAGTTAGGTGCTCGATTTTTTTGTGGGTTCTCTAGGCTAGCTAAGTGCTCTTATAGTATAACTTGACTTTTAAAATAAAATTCAGGGTGTTAGCAGGTTCAGCAACAGAGAGAAAAGTGAAAAGAATTTGTTAGTTTGTGTTAGTTTTGAAAAAATTGAGTTAGTAGTTAGTTTGTTAGTACGAACCAGAAATAATAAGTCCTAATGACTAGAAAATCCCCGGCAACGGCGCCAAAAACTTGTTTGGAATTCACCCGCGCACGCAAACACGTATGTTTTGGAAAAGGGAAACGTTTTAAGGAAATGGATTGCGCACGCGAGATTGTTCTCATTTTAAAATTTATAAACCGAAAGTGCGTGGCGTGTTGTAGAAAGCCGGCAAGTACGGGTCGATCTACAGGGAATTGTGTATTAGGTATTGTTGTTTTAAGGTTCAACAAATAACGAATTGGTTGGTTTGTCACTAAAAATAGAAAGAATACGAAAACAATGAAAACAAGTAAGAAAATGGCCATGGCTTTGGCATGGATGGTCGAGTCGCGACGATTCCTTCGACGCTCCTTTGATCATGAGTTGTCCGTTCTTACGTCGATCCCGGCATGAAGCATGATTTGTAAAGACGGTTGAGAAGAACAAATCATCAAATTCCGATATTCGCCGCAAAACATGAAACGAGTCCGTTTTGTTCACTTACCATTTGTATGTCCAAGCTTGAGGTATCAACGCTAAGCACAAGGTTTAACAAGCATACATCAACATCAAAGATATAAGTTAGTGAGTGAGAGCAAATGATCCTAGTGTTGAGTTTGCTAAGTGTTGTGATAGTATATCGTATATGAAACCAAGAGATTGTCAAGCTCTTGATCACAGAATACCATATCTAAACTTAGCAAACTTAACACCAACTTGATTTTAACTTAAACATTGAAATGGGAAAATGGAGTGAATATGGTATATGAAGAGGTTACAAAGTAACCATGTATCAAAATACCATACCACATCAATACATAAACAATCTTTAAGTTAGAATCATATATATAAGCACATTAAATATTAACAAGAGGAGGAGGAGGCAAAGCCTTTCATCTCACATCTTCACCATAAGCACAACCAAAGATATTAGTTAAGCATGATAAAAAGAAAAGCAAGTAAGAACAAGAAGCAAGTAAACAAAGAAACACAAGTGTTATTAACACTTGAAAAGGTTTAGGTACAAGATATTGGTAACTTATTCAACCTCCATAACGAAGCTCTCCAAGGAAAGCTTCAAGAGGGAAGAAGAAGAGGAAACGAAATTGAAGCCCACTCAACTCTCAAGCTAAACCAAAACTAGAAGAAAATAAAAGAATATATGCATCCTATGTGAGACCCCTTCCCTTGCTCACTGATCTGGGTTTTATAGGCACCAAAAATGATTAAACAAGTAATAAAAATAAGGTGACATGACAGTAAGGGAGGGACAGAAGAAAGATGGGGACAAACGGGGCAAGGGGGCCGGTGAGTTCGGATATTTAGAGGGTGTGGCCGGCCAAAATCCGAGCACATGGGCTCATCTTGATGTGGTGGTCTCGTGTCAACTCCAACATCATCCTGGTGCTGTTTGATTTATCTAAGATAACCTGGTTTGCATTCAGAGATTTGGAGGGAAACTTGAAGCAATATATCACATCAAAACTTTTTACATTTATTACCCATCACACCACTCATGTGCCCACTTGCATAAATTGTGCAAGGGCAGCCCCCATATAGTCCATGCCAAATAGATAGTGTCACACATGTATTGTGTTGAACCAAGAATTGTGTGCACACTTGTTTATTGCAAAAGAGCTCTTTGGATATCGGTCGATTCTCTATTCTGATTGCAGTGTCGACTTCCAAATTCTATATCCGTGATATTGAGTGTGTTTCTAGTGTTGTATCATGAATACCTGTTATCTGTAATTACTGAGTAGACACTGGTTAATAGCACCGATATATAACAAAATGGATAATGAATGAGCGGTATTAAGGTGCAGTTTTCTGAGATGAACACTTAGCAACTGAACAAAACCGTCCCTCAGAGGCTAGGTAATCAAATGTGCTTCATGAAAGCACTCGATCTTGTCCTCCGCTGCGTCAAGTATCGCCAGAGTCATCTCCCCTGGATGGGGAGGAATGTCAGCAAGCACGGACAGGAAGATCATTCGGAGCCAAATGGATCCGCTGGGAAGAGGAGATCCTGTACGAGTCAGAAGCCCGTAAATCACCGTGTCACATTGGTCATCTGAGAGAATGAGGTCCACTAACCGTGCAGCAAAACGGGGAACAATTCCCTTGATATGCACCTCCCATTGTTGTTGGCGAGTATGTGGACGATTGCAAGACATAACCTTTGATCTGTTAAAAAATGGTTATTTCCTTGTGAAGAAGAAGAAGAAGATCATTGCTTCAGTATATAAAGAGAAGCATTTTAGTTTAGGAACAAAAAATGTTGTGTATGGTGGAACTATTTCCAAGCTCTGATTAAAAGAAAGCATTGGAAAAGAAAAAGTTGACTCATGAAAAGTATAGCAAGAAGGCGAAACAATTCCTTCATATCCCATAGCAGCGCCTCACGTGCATGATACATGAGTTCCGACGCTAGATGTTTTTTTATGGTCAAGTCCTATAGCAGCGCCTCACGTGTATAACACGTGAGCGCCGGCGCTAGTTTTTTTATATATATAACAACACCTCATGTGAGGCACATACGAGCATTGGCGTAAAGAAAAGAAAGGGTTTTGTCATCCATACTTCAAAGAAATTTATACATGGATGATAAAAAAATTTATCAAAATGTTTACAGTGGCAGAACGCTAAACTCTGAACATTGATTCTAAAACTCAAAATCAAGTTTGAGCAATGCATGTTCAGCCTCATCAACCATCTTCTTTATGCATCTTCTCTCGGATGCAAGCATCAAGGTCACCACTGATATCCTCCACCCTCTGATATGTTGATAATATCGCTTTTTGTTGAATGAAGTGGTGCAAGATGGCGACGAGATTATCACTCTGTTTCTTTGAGATCAACCCATTCAAGTACACTGAATGTACCTTATCCTCAGCATCATCGAGCACTTGGAGTGGCATAACTTCAAGGCGCTCGGGTATAGCTTCCCAGATCGACCCAACGACGATCTTTAAAAGAGCAGAATGGCAGGAGAGCAATCGGCCGTTGTAATCGTCGAAGCGACGCATCACCTCGGCGCATTAGGCGTCAGTAAACTCTTGGCCTTGGCAGCGACCTTGTATGCGAATCTCCTCATAAGAGATAATCTTTTGAAGATCATACAGATGAGAAGCCATGGTACCTGAAAAAACCAGTGGAGAGTTAGCGATTAGCATATTAAAATCACTACAGTGGGCCCCTCAAAATCAAGATGATGGCTCATCAATAATGAGACATGCGCCCATTGTGAGAATCTAAAAGGATCCTCATTAAATAAATAGTGCCCATTAAACAGCGGAGTTAAAAACTCCCAATATTTCCTAAAAGGCGGGCTTTTTAAAACAAACAACAGATTAAAATCTGTGAAAAAAGAAGAAGAAGAAGGGATTAAAACCCCAAAAATAAAAATAATAATAATAAAACATACAAGAACGGTTAAGGGAATAAAATTCCTAAAGTTCTTAAGATCCAAATCAGAGCCAGCCTCTGCAAAAAAAATGGTATTAAATTCCCCTAAACAGTGGGATCAAATCCCAGAACAATTCCCATGCTAAAAGAATTCATGGGTTAATTGGTGGAATCAAATTCCAGAACAAGTGTCAAGATTGACAGTAGGGTAAAACCTTAAATAAGAGAATTAAAGATTCTCAAGTCTTGGATGAGAACATTAAGATCCATGATATGTAAAACGAAAGTTTTTTTAGATATCCAAGAGTTCGATTAAAAAAAAAAGAGCTAAGCTCTATCGAAATTGATAATGGACTTAAAATCCAAAACTAAGAAAATATATATGCTCGAAAGATGTTAAGAGCTAAGCTCTGTTTATAGTTCTTACCAAGAAATCTAGCAGAGTTCTAGGAGACAGAGATCTAAGCTCTGGGAAAAGAGTATTAAATTCTCAAAAGAAAGGACGTTCAAGAAAGAAGATGAAGAGATGGCAGTCATCTCAAGGGCTAAAGACCCTATTTATAAGATGTGAAGGGACGGTTCAACTCTTTAAATGATTAAACGGTGGAAAAAGTGACATCGTTGCATTCACATGTGAGCCACGTGAGAACAACGGTGGGGGATATCTGTTCCCCCAATATTTAAACATAATAAAAGAGCTAGGCTCTGTTAAAATTTTGTTGAGGCAGTGCCTCACGTGCCCCTCATAAGGGCGCCAGCGCCAGCACCTTAGGATTAAATCCTATGGTGGCACCGCGTGTAAAGCTCGCATGGGTGCCAATGTGCAAAGCACAGGAGCACCTAGAATTAAATTCTTAAATGGCGCCTACGTGCATGACACGTGAGCGCCAATGCTCAAGTTAAAATAAAGTAGAATTAAATTCTACGTGGGGATATTTTCCTAAAAATTGGGATACTCTCTGTTAAACAGAGCCGTTGGATCAAAAATCCAATGATGGTGATAAATCATCAAATAGTAGAATTAAATTTTATTATGAGAAATATTTTTCCTCAATGTTTACAAACAAAAAAAATACTGCTCTCTGTAAAACAGAGAGCGCTTGAATTAAAAATCCAATGGTGATTAAAAATCACCGTTTTACAGAATAAATTTTGTATTTAGGGAAAATATTTTCCTAATCTTGTTAAAAAATAAGAAAACATATTCTGTAAAATAGAAACATTTGGATTAAAGATCCAACGGTGGGTAAAACTCCCCAAATCAATTTTGAGACCAATTAAATCAATTGGAATCTCTCAATGAGAGATTTTCTCAAAACTAATTAATTTGCCTCCACTATATAAAGGACCCGAGACTTCAAGTCTCATATAAAGGAAACCCCCCATAAGCTTATGAAAAATACAGAAAGCTTTAAAAACGACAGAGAAGAAAAAGACTTGCCTCCTTAAAAACCCTAGGTAAAAAAACACAAAGATCAAAATATCTCCTTTTACCTATCTGGGGGTTTAACCCTTCTCAAAGAACTTAGTTCTTTATCTGGATCAGAGATCCACAAGACAAGTCTCCCACACGTTAAGAATTTAATTCTCATCAAGAAGATCTTGTTCTTGAGAATCAAAGATTCAGAAAAGAACTAGGAAAAGAACCTATCCTATGGGAATTTAATTCCACAGAAAATAGGGTTTAACCCTAAAAGAAACTTAGTTCTTACAAAAGAACTTAATTCTTAAAAAAAACCTGATCCCATATCTTCAAAACAAAGATCTTGGTGATTATTAATGGTCAAAATGTCATCAACAGAGATTTAATCTCTAAAAAAGAAAAGAACTTAGCGCCCCATGTGCTTCCCACATGGACGCCCTCCCTATAGCGCCCAGCGCCGCATGTGAAAGACATGCGGGCATCCAAAGCAGAAGGCCAGCGCTTTACATGAAATATACATGAGCGCTGAACAAAAAGTGCTTAGCACTTCATATACAGCTAAAACGGCAGAGTATTTAGCACTGATTGGGCAGCGCCCAGCGCCGCACGTGCTCTACACGTGGACGCCATATAAAAAAGTGCTCATCACTATATATAACTGAGTGTTTAGCACTAATTAGGCAACGCCCATAACTGAAGGCTTTACATGATACCCATGTGAGCGCCAGAACGTCAAACAAGTGCTTAGCACTTTTTCATAAAACGGGGGGCTGAACAAACAGAGCCCAAATAAGTGCTTAGCACTTTTGAACAAAAAAAAGATTGAGCAGACTAAGCCCAAATTGGCTAAGTCTCTATGAAAAGTTTCTTATAGCTGAGCCCAAATGCTCTGTTGTTGGATCTGAAATAAAAATGATCTTTGAATTTTTGCTAGGTTGATCTTAGTCTCAAATAAGACTAATGCATCCTTAGTTAAAATAATTGAGCCCATATGCTCATTTACTTCTAAGTTGATCTTAGTCTTAAATATGACTAACGATCCTTAGATCAAACCCAAATATCCCCTGAACTGATAGACCTCATTTATATGAAATCTGCGTCTTAAGTTCACTCCCGTTGGCAAACCAAGCTACCAACGTGGACCCAATCAAGCAAATCCTTGACCCAAATACAAATCTAAAATATACGGATTTGCACTAATCCGCACCCTACGGACGACGACATAAACTAGTCTCCGTATACAATCCACGGGCAACCAAAAATAAACAAAAATACACACGACACGAAGTGAACTGCTAGAGCAGGAGAAAATGGTTATCGCAATGCGGTAACGTAATTAACCGTAGAGGCTTGTGCCTGCAGGGAAGAGCGTCCCCATAATCAAAAACCCCTCACAAATGAGGGGAAATGTGATGAAGTCTGCTACAACGGTCGCGTCTGTCCAAACCTCCGATATATGGTGCAATAAATCAACTTAGTATCTTCGGAGAGGTGGATGGATGAGTCCAAATAGCATCTGCCCCAAAATTAAGGTAAGACGATCTATCCTAGTTTGTCTCTGTTTTCGGTGGTGAACACGTACAGACGTGAGATCCAAATCTGGTAAATACATACCCTGGATTCAGAATTAATTAGGAAAATGGTTCTCTTTTACATGTACACAGAAAAACTGAACATGAAAATGTTTCATAGGGGATGGTCAGGTATTCCTAATAATGCCTTTTCCATTATCCAGATTCATGACAGTAGTCGCAATTTCCTTTGCCCTCACTTCAATCCCTTTATATGTCTCTACATCTTACCTTCTGCAAACCGTCCTTAGGTTAATTGGTTTTCTTCCTTTCCTATCTTTCGGCACTAGCCTAAGGTTTAGAAGAAGATTATCCAATAAACATAACAGGTGTACTCTTCTAATGCAAGGAGCTCTCACTACCCGAGATAAGGTAAAGAGAAGAGACAACCGAATAATCTTATTCAATTTCTTCAGAACCTGTGACCATGCTCGATTGAAGTAACTTCTTTGAGTTCGTATGTAACTATACGATGGTCGTTCCAAGAAATATGGATTATCGTAGTGATACAATGTGTTCTGAAGAAATGCAAAGGGTAGAGTTGGAGTAGCAGGGATATACGCAACTTTGTCGCGAATCAAGATAATCCAAAGCCCAAGGGTGTAAGAAGGTTCGGTTAACTTGGTTCATGAGTTTTTAAAGTAAGTCATGGGTCGCTGTACTAGAGAAAGAGAAAAGAAATACTCAGCATGCACTCTATCAAGATCAAATTGGTTATCACTTTATCTGATCAGGATGGCTCCCACTGTATCCTCGAATCCTCCTTAAAATCCTAAAAGGAGAACTAGTCGGGATCATTTATACCTTATAAGTTCGCTAACCGTTCAGCCAGGTCAGTGTTGGTACTCTGAAGGAGGTTTCCCGTGCTTTTGCACGAACCCAACACAGAGGCGTAATCTCGTTAACACTTTCTAGACACTTAATAAGTTAGCTAATTATGAAGTAAAAAATCTCCCGAGGAGTAATACATACTCATCAGTGGAAATCAGGACCCAACTATCATCATGTGATAACTTGACGGATTCTACTCAAGTCACCACACTCCAGAAAGTATGCACATGCCTAGCAAGTTTCCCGTATGTTTGAAACTCCCGATATGATTTTTGCCCCTAGGATCCAAGTGACCTTGACAAGGTTAACAAGTCAAAGGGACCTAGTCAAGTTCAACCCGTCATTATCCTAATTGCATTAGACCTACCCGCACTGACCCTTGATAAGGTCAACAAGGTCGAACGACTGTCCTAAATAATTCACATATCCATGCGACATACAAGTATTACAGAGCTACCGCACACTACGTCTTGACAAGGTCAACAAACGCAGCATGAATACTAAGCAATACTAATCTGAAATGATGGAGGGCTACGGATGGTTTTTGGCAAAAAACCATTAACGTAATGAACTTGCTATCGTTGAAGGAACTCGAGCGGCTTTGAAATGGAATGGTTTAAGATCCGCATTTTAAAACTAGTAACATAAACTTTTACTTAAGAACGAACTCCCAATGAAGGGATCAATGCTCTGCTCTCATAGAATGAGGTACAGGATATTCCAAACCGAATACCTCTATGCAAAGCAAAAGAATACGATCATAATTTTTGAAGAAACTGAGTAGTTTTAAAATTGGTTCCGACAACATCATTATGGTTTATTTTTCCTTGCATTATTCAGATAATGCGTTCCCATCATTTTATATTTCCAAGCCACAAAAGAAACAACCAAAATAACATGCTTTTTATATGCCATCTGCATTCACCATGAGGCCCTGTTATGCACAGTTAGGTTGCTTAACTAACGGCAGAGCGGGGGCAGGACTAGCACAGATGCAAAACATATAAAAGTATCTACTAAATATATATAATATATATATATATCAACATCGCAGGCAGATAATAGTCATCACAGGCAGATAAAAATCATCTAAAGCATGCGAACAACAATATGGAATAGCGGATAATTTACGAGCCCCGCGTTTCCTGTGAGCCATAAATGAGACACGACGTTCCCCGGTCATGTGGATAGACAGTGCAATGAAGATCCCAGACCCCTACGAGTGCGGCAAGTTACATGCCAATCCTCGAAGTGAGGCAACCCCAATCAACAAAGTGAATGGGCCACCTAGCACTTCACAGAATCCGGTAACTTGAGCACCCCTCCGTGGGTCAACCTATACCCCCTACGAGTGCGGCAAATAGCCTGCCAATTCTAGAGTAACGCCCCCTGGTCACAATGCCATGAGATGCGGGCCCGTTTCTCTCTAAAACCCGGCTATTCGAGAACTCCTCCGTAGGGTAATCCTAGTACAGAAAAGAAAAAAATATATACAATAGTGACATCGAACTCAACCCGGACATGTCCCAATAAAAGAATATACATAACTGGCAGTGACGACAATCCACATGTCGGACGCTCTCCCCTTAATAAACAATATACAAATGAATCCGAACCATTCATCTAACATTGCACACAAGGCTATCCATCACGACAATCCATCCATAACAACAGTGCAACACAGAACATCAACGTGAATATCATATTCGTAAACCCGTCAGATTGTACATATAGTAACCAGTCGGATTGTACCACGCTATGATATTCACGGTCACAGAAACTAACAAATGCACTGAAAACCATGAATTCGAAATTTTGATCGAATAAAACTTTCCACATTGGCCCCATGACAAACCAGTAGTCAAACAAATCTAGGCCAAAACAAAATATCCTAAAAATCACAATTCCATAATATATAGCACCATAAAAATTTTAGGGCACAACAGCCAAGACTTGACCGCGGAACCGCGGCCAAATGAAACTTTAGGCGGCGGTTTCGCGGTCGAGTTTTGGGCTCATGTGCTCAAAATTCTTCATAGTCTCTATATATGCTGGCACATAATTATAATGCAATCTAAATAATTTTTTGAACAACTTTAAAATTCGAACAACGGGCATGCTTTTGGAAATGCGATTCGGAAAAATCCGTCGATCGAAACTCTAAATAAGTGAAAATTACCTAGTTAAGGTTTATGGAGTGACTTTGATACGATGTTCGGATTCGGTGCCCACGCTGTGGAAATTGCGGCCGAGGCAAAAGAGAATAAAAAATTTAGCAAACACCGATCGCCTGTAAAAATCAGGATACGTTCCAATAACATAAACTGGCTAACTGGAAGTGCAAAGGGTTGAGAAACTACAACTTTTGTCGCGTGCCCACCCAATTGTGTGTTGGGTTTCGGTGCCCGTGCCGCGGAAACCGTGGCCGAGGCAGAAGCGAAAACGAAAATTCTAGCGAACACCGAACGCCCGTAAAACCCAGGATACGTTCCATAGACCTAAACTAGCTAGCTAAGAGTGTAAGGGTTGAGAAATGACAACATTTGTCCCAATTATGGAAAACCCCTCCAAGCTCGTAGCCGCCGAGATTGCGCTTGAGAATCGACCATCCTTGCCGAAGACGATCCACCCGAAGGAATCTGGAGGAGGCTCTAACCGACAATCCAAACTTGCTACGTTTGGATGGTCGGTGATGTAGGAATACTTCACTAAATTTTTCTCTCTTTTTATCTCAAACTCATGAGAGCAAGAGAAGGAAGAAGAAGGAGAAGAGGATAGCAACCATGGAGCATGAGCAAGTGAAGAATGAAGCATGACGCAACAAGATGAAAAAATCTCATCATCAAGTCCAACTTATCAAAATGAGAATGGCTACATATATCCCACCATGTATCAATAGTGCACAATAAATGCTAGAACAATATCTATCACCATGATTCATTAAACTATACCTCCACCTCATTTCCCATTTAATTTTCTAAAAAAAAAGAAAATCAAATATGAAGTGTCCTTCTTCTAGAAGCATTCCTGTATAAATACGGAATACTTCACCTGGTATATGTATCACTACATATACGCGTATACGTATAAAAATACGGATATCACCAAAGATAGAAAGTAAATAGTGAACAATAATACTAAAATATATGCATCAAAAAATATATATAAATTATTAAATCAAAACCTGATTTAATAATCCGGCTTAATCCTAAGCCGACATGTAATATCAACCGCCCGATTAAAGTCCGTGTATCTCGTACACGTATTTAATCGGACCCCTGCACGTACAAACGTACGGCTCCTACATCTATCGCTTGAACCGGGAAAACACTCTGTGTGGGACTCTAAAGACTCGGCAATACGCTGGCAGTAGGTTTAACCACAAGCACGTCAGTGGCACTAGCTATACATAACGGCTACCCAGGTACTTGCCGAAAGGGGTTGACAATCAAGTATATCCTTACCCTACCGAGCCTGAATGTGACAATCTCCGTACATTCCGATCTCTTCGTCAAAGAGTATCGCATATCGGTTCTAGGGGATGGATAACGTCAGACCCTTACTAACCCAATAAGTCGTGTCCGAGTCGAGCTCATCATCAACAGAGATACTACTGATCAACCATCAGTAAATCTCATCCACCGTAGCCACAGATTTCTGATGATATCCAACTGAACATAGCGCGACATCGACTCCTAATACCAGGAGAGACGAATCCCTGACAGTCGACCACTGCCTCCATGTGGCTCGGGACTGTACCCAACTAAAACTTGTTTGCACGACTCTTTTGAGCCGTGGTAGGGTAGTAATCAAAGTACAGTAGGAACTCACATAAGACAAATGACAACTTCAGGTCAATGGACTAAGCTGTACTCATGCCACCTGAGAATTTCCATGTGACGATAGAAATAATACCCTCCAGAAGTTCTCGGCGAGTCCATCCAGTGTACTCACCTCCAGTGAGAACCTGTATACTATCTTAGGTGACATAACACCGATGGCTTGTGAGACTGCCACCGCCTTTCATCGGAGTCTAGAAGCGCATACTCTAGTCTACTCCGGAACATTGATGCCTATTATCGATACTCCCACAACTAGGGATATTTAAGGATGTACTTATGGACAACCTAGCTCTAACATATATGATCTCCATAATAATGCTAGTTGTCAACCAACAATCCTACGGGCTTCATCAATAATGAACTAGATAACATACTATCATTTCGAGTAAGACTGTTATACCTGTATAGGTCATCCCTAAATTATCATAATTGCCTACTTGCGAACACAATAATTGCTTTGAAGGTGATAGTCTACCCTAGCAACACCATGAGGTCAAGTGGCATCAAGCATGCCAAATTAACATTTTTATAGGCGCTAAGCTAGACTATCCATAATCTTTAGCTAGTTGATTAGAGTTTTAGGTTTGATATAACTAAACTATAAGAAGTGAAAGATGGCTATACCTTCATAGATCAAGTCCTTACTTCACATGCTCCGTGTAGTAGTCCCGCGACTCCATTAGGCTCCACTTGAGGGTTTGGACGAGCTTCCTCCGATGACTTTCATGCCGAAGATGGTCCACATGAAGTCCCTCCAATTCAAGCTACCTTTACACTAAACTCTTTAACTTAGGAAACACGCTACACTCGATCGCCAGTCAAGTGTAGGATGGTAAAGTAGGGGATGTTAAAGCTCACAAGTTTGTGTTCAAGTTTCATTGTCCACATCACATGTGCGGGTTGAAGCTTGAACCATGGCAATGAGGAAGTTGAAGAAGCTAGAGAGCAAATGGGAGCAACTCAAGAAAATGGCTAAGTGTTGAATGATATGAAGAATGAATGGAAACCCTTGACCCCTCACTCATTCAAGCATGGAATTAGTAATATAAAATTGCAACCATGCTTGAATAGTGAGTCGAGATGAATAAAATAACATAAAGCCTATGCTTGAAACCATGCTCCCATTTTCCACCTCATTTCTATTTTTCTCAAAAATAGAAATTCAAGCCATACTTTATTATATATATATATAATGGAAGAATAATTAGTGAGATAATGATATTAGTTAAGATATAATTATATCACATATAATATATATCACATTATTAAATCAACACTTGATTTAATAATCCGGTTATATCACATATGACCGACTAATATCATTTATCTGTATATCACATTATCAAATCAACACTTGATTCGATAATCTGGTTATATCTCATATAACCGAACTTGATAACAGATAACTACCGGATTACAATACGGTATCACATCCACGTAGTTAATCAGGCCCACATACATATCACATATGTGTCCTACTTCGTTTCTCCTGAACCAGGGAACTTTTGTGTGGGACTCTAAAGACCCGTCAATACGCCAACAGTAGGTGATGATCACATCAGTCACTCACAAGCCGTCAGCGGTACTAGCTGGACGCAACGGCTACCCGGGTATTGAGTGATATGAAGATCAACAAGCAAGCTCGTCCATACTCTCCATGAAGCCTATCAGTAACACTTCCGTACAGTCCGAGCTTTTCGTCTGATATGTCGCATATTATGTCTAGGGGTGCTAAACGTCAGACTCTAGTAACATGATAAGTCATGCCAATATCTGGCCCATAACGGTTTGAGAAAATACTGATAACACTTATCAGTAAATCTCATAAGCAGCCCTGGCCAGGGACTTCCAGTTATAGCTAATCGAGCATAGCGCAATATCAACCCCCGATACTGGGAGAGACGAAACCCCTCCTATCGCTCATTGCCTCCATGCGATTCGGGACTGTACTCAAAATCCACCTGTTTGCATGTCTCCTTTGAGCATGGTAGGGAGGAAATCAAAGCACAGTAGGAGCCGCACAAGACTCTATGACGATATCGGGTCTACAGACTAACCTATACCAGTGTCACCAAAGAACTTCTATCTAACGATAGGTATACTACCAACTAGGAGTCCTCGGCGAGTTCGTTCAGTGTACCCATTCTCTAATGAGCACCTGTATACAATCTTTGATGTCACACACCAATAGTTGTGGGATCAACCATCACCCTCTAATGGACAAAAAACGTACACACTAGTCTACTCTGGATATCGATGGCCTAGTCTTGATATTCCCTCGACTAGGAACTGATTAAAGGATGTACTTTTGGACCACCCTGGCCCTACTAGTATGATCTCATCATAATCCTGGTAGTCATGTACATATCCTAAGGGTTTTATCAACATGTAAGAGACAGACAGTATAAATACCAGTCTACATGTTAAGATAAAGGTAACCTGATGGCATATTATCATGTCGAGCAAGAAAGTCGTCTATATATATGTCCAAGCATCCATTATATCACCAATAATGGCCTCTAGGGCATACATATTCCTAACAATATCCCACATGCACTAAGGCCAGTTGTGGTAGTATCTCATACCCAACATCCCAAAAGTCTCTCGAATAGCATCTGGGGAATAGCCTCGGTGAGTGGATCCACTGTGTTATCCTCTGTGGCAACTCTCCTAACCTCAATATCCCGGAGACCAACTATCTCCCTGATTAGGTGATACTGTCTAAGAATATGTCTGGATCGCAGACGAGACAAAGTTCCTAGGCCAAAGCCACAACTCCATTGTCATCACAATACACAGGTATTGGATGCACAATTGTAGGAACCAAGTTCATCATATGAACTTTTTCATCCAGAAAACCTCTTTGACAGTATCGTTGGTAGCGATGTAATTAGCCTCTATCAACGAGTCTGCTGTGGTATATAGCTTTGAAATCTTCCAACATACCGTCCCTCCACTGAGGGTGAAGACAAAACCCGAGACTGACTTTCAATCGTCCTTATCACTCTGGAAGCTCGAATCGGTAAAGGACTCCATCTGGAGTTCACTGTTACCATATACCAAGAACATCTCTTTAGTCCTTCTCAAGCACTTAAGAATATTCTTCACAGCTGTCCAGTGGTTTTCCCAAAGATCTGTTTGATACTTACTCACTACACCTAGTGAGTAAGCTACATCTGGTCTGGTACATATCATCGCATATATGATTGACCCGACTGCCGAAGCATAGGCTATCCCTTGTATGCGAGCCCTCTCCAAATCAGTCTCGAGAGAAATCTCTTTGGAGAGAGTGATTCCTGAACAAACGGGTACATTACCACGCTTAGAATCATCCATACTAAACCCTTTTAGCATGGTGTCTATGCACCTGGATTAGGACAATCCCAAATCCATATGGATCTATCTCTATAGATCTATATTCCCAGGATGTAAGAGGCATCAGTTAGATCTTTCATGGAGAACTTGTGTGATAAGAGGAGCTTGACCGAGTGTAGCATAGGAACATCGTTTCCTATCAAGAGTATGTTATCCACGTACAATACGAGGAAGACAACCATACTCTCTACAACCTTCTTATTTATACATGGTTCATTTACCTTTTTGATGAAGTCAAACTCTTTGATAGCTTCATCAAAATAGATTTTCCATCTCCGCGATGCTTGCTTCAACCCGTAGATGGATTTAAGCAGCTTGCACATGCTTCCGCTGCTCCTACTGTCTACAAAGCCCTCCGGCAGTGTTATATACACGCTCTCTTCTAAATCACCATTTAGAAAAACGGTTTTGACGTACAGTCTACCAGATTTCATGGTCATGGTATGCAGAAATGGCAAGTAGGATCCTGATGGACTTAAGCATAGTTTTGAAAGTCTAATTTTCCATCTACACCAAATTATCTTTCTCAAAGATCTTCTTGTTCCGGATGGGTTTTACCTCTTCAGGAGCAACATGCAAAGTCAACACTTTGCTGGTGTGCATGGATTCCATCTCAGATCACATAGCATCTAGCCATTTCACATAGTCTCCACTTATGATGGCCTGCTCGAAACTAGTTGGGTCATCATCTCGATGATGCAATCCTCGCTCCCACCGTTTATCAGAAAACCGTAGTATCTCTCAGGTGGATGAGGAACCCTACTAGATCTGTGGAGTGGCTGCGGTTCGTCGGGGACTATTGAATCCTCCGGTTCCACCAAATCGTCAGTTATAATTTGCTTTGCTGGATCTTCTTCCAGTTTTACCTCATCGCCACTAGTTTCTTCCACAAGAAATTCCTTTTCTAAAAAGGTGGCATGTCGAGAAACAAAATACCTTTTGTTCGTCGGTGTGGTAGAAGATGTACCCTCGTGAATGTTTGGGATATCCTACAAACTTGCATAGAACTGACCTTGCCTCAAGCTTGTCCAGATTTTTCTTTTCAACATAGGCCGGGCAACTCTATATCTTAACTCGTTTAAGAGATGGTCTATTCCCATTCCATATCTCATTTGGAGTGGTAAGCAACGGATTTGGTCGGAACACTATTCAATAGGTATGCATCTTCTCAAGTGCATGTCCCTGAAAGGAAATGGGTTACTCAGCAGTACTCATCATAGAGCGCACCATATCTAATAGGATGCAATTCCTCCACCCCGATATACCGTTGTACTGTGGTGTATACGGAGGAGTAAGATAGGAAAGAATCTCATTCTCTTTTAAATAATCCCGGAATTCCGTGCTTAAGTATTTTCCTCCCCGATCATATCGAAGGATTTGAATACTTATACCCATCTGGTTCTTAAGTTCGTACTTATATTCCTTGAAATTCTCAAAAGATTCAGATTTGTGTTTCAACAAGAACGCATGTCCGTATCTTGAGAGAACATCGGTGAATGTAATAATTACGCAGAACCATCCCTGGCATATGTAGACATAGGACCACATACATCACTATGTATCTTTCCAAGAGTTCAGTAGCTCTTTCTCCTTTCTAGTAAACGAAGATTTCGTCACCTAGCCTTTGAGACATGACTGGAATATTTCATAAGATGTAAATTCGAATGGATTCAAATATGCATCCTTATGGAACTTTAGCTAGTCTTGTCTCATTGACATGACCTAGTCTTCAATGCTTCAAGTAGACTTCGTTCATTTCTGAACTTTTCCTCTTGTGTGTGTTCTGTACCTTTAGAACTGTAGTTTGATTCAGAACGTGTACACTATTATACAACATACCTTATCCAATCAACACTTGATTTAGGAAAATATTCACAATATTATTTGTATGAAATAACAGTCGCTCAGAATCATTGTATTACCAGTTGGTAACACTAGGTGATATTTGCCAACTGCTTTGGCTGCAACAATTGCACTATCTCTACTACTTAGAGACATATCACCCCATCCCACTTCGTTATCTGTTTTTAGCCTATATAACAAATTACATATATGGGATCCTGATCCGGTATCCCATACCCAGGACGTAGAGATAACTGAGAAATGGGTCTTGGTAACAAACACACCCGAAGACGATGCATCAACATGCTTATTGTTCGTTTGGGTGGCGTGGGAATCCAGATATTCTCCTATTCCTTACTCAGACTTATGACAATCATAAGGTAGAGAGGAACCTAGCCCAATATAATAAGTAGGTTCGGTCAATACATCCATATTCTTATCTTGATTAAGGCATTTCATTGGTCGCTACCAGGAGAGAGAGAAGGATAATCACTTTGTGTGCACTCTTGGCAAGATTAGATTGGTTATTTTATCTAATCAGGATGGCTCCCACTATTTTTATCAAATCTTCCTTCAAACCATAAAAGGTAAGATTAGCCGGGATTAATTACACCCTACAAGTTTGCCAATCGTTCGGCCAGGCAGGTATCGGTACTCCAAGGGAGGTTCCCCATACTTTTGCACGGACCTAATTAAAATAAACCTCGTTTACCTAGAGGCATAACCCCGTTGACACCTTTCTAGACACCTACTTGATTAGCTAATTGTAAAGTGCAAAAATCTCCCAGGAGTAACTCTTACTCGCAGTGGGTATCGGGATCCAACTATCATATAGAAGGTATGCAATCTCATTGCAAATTTCAACACTTGAAATTCCCGATAATATTTTTACCCCTAGCTTCCTATGACCTTGATGGAGATCAACAAACCATAGGCCGCTAGTCAAGTTCAACCTGTATATTTCTTGATTGAATTAAACCCACCCACACGACCCTTGACGGAGGTCAACAAGGCCGCACGACTATCCTAATCCAACCGCATCACATGCTTGCAGATAAGCACTAATCAGTTACCGCACATTACGCCTTTGACGGACGTCAACAAACGCAGCATGAATACTAAATGGTACTTATCTAAAATGATGGAGGGCTACGCAGGTTTTTAAGATAACCATGAGCGTAATGAACTTGATATAGTTGTAGAATCTAATGATTTTAAAAAGGAATGTTTTTTAGGCTTTTACTAGTTTCGCTAAAGAGGTCACTCCTGGTGAAGGGATCTCGGCTCTTTCCTCATCAAATGAGGTGTAGGATATTCAGGAATACCACTATGCAAAGTAAGAACTAGAGAAGCTATCAAAAGAAAAAACTGAGTGAGTTGTAGAATTTACTAGTTTCGCTAAAAAGGTCACTCCCAGTGAAGGGATCTCGGCTCTTTCCTCATCGAATGAGGTGTTAGATATTCATCAAAGAATACCAATATGCAAAGCAAAAACTAGAGCTACCCTTTTTTAAAATTTGATTCTACAATATCTTTAGGTTTATTTCTTTTCATTAATCTCATTAATGAAGTCCCATCATTTAATATTTCCTAAACATTACAGAAAAGTGAAACGAAAATAGAACGTACGCTTATACCATCCGTATTCGCCACAGGGCCCCGTCATGCACCGTTAGGTTACTTAACTACCGGCAGAGCGGAGGCTAGACTAGTGCGGGTGCAAAACATAAGGAAAGTTTATTATATATCATATATATAATATAAAATTCGTCTCACGCAGCTATATGATCACATCACAGAACTAAGCAGCAGAAGCCACATATGAAATATTGGATATACTAGGATTTCCGTGTTTTAAATTTAGCCAGTAATGTAAAACACGAATTCCACGGTTGTGATGAATATCCAAACTCACATCCTATAGACCCCTACGAGAGCGGCAGATAACCCTACCAATTTTAGAGTTAGGAGACCCAGTCTCAACTCCTTGAGATGGTCTTCTACTGGACTCTAGAACCCAGTTACTTGTGCTCCCCACCTTGGATCTATCCTAATGCGGAAAAGTAAATAATATACATCGGTGGTAGCATCATCCTCAACCCGGATGTGCCCCAATAAAAGAATATTACATACAAATTTTACATGAATGAAAATTGAAAAACTCTCATCTCACATAAAACCCCCGGCTATTCAATTACGACGATCCAATAAAACATATCATCAACAACACATGATATCACATATCATCAACGTAAGCAAATATGCTTATCCCAAATTCTGTTGACATATAGCAACGAGATTTGGGATACCCCACATATTACACTTACGGTCGTAGAAAAGAAATGAAAAACTGCAATAATTAGAATCCGCATTTCTTTAGACATCATAAACACGGAATATCTTATATTTCGGATTTCATGCCTAACCTGATAAATCTTGTATTTATGTCTCAAATTGAAAACACTTTTCAATTACTTAGTCGGGGATTTAACAAGATTCCCGACTACTCGTCAGAAACTTTAGTAGATGGCCACACCCCGATGCCGTCGACGAAGTGCAATAAGGTGGAACACCGTGACCGCAAGCACCCGAGTGGATGCTTTTGGCAGCGGGGTTGTCCTACAGTCACTTGGTCGGGGCAATAGGGCGTGGCTACCCAGCAAAGTTATTTGGCGAGTATTCACGTACAATACATAATTGCGACGGAGTTTTGATCCGAATCAAGATTCCGTGGCAACCGATTTACCGAGACTAAAATGCTAGATTTATAATCATTAACAAGTTTTCACAAAACCAATTAAATGCGGATCCTCACTACTACATCCATATCAAACAAAACTCGAAACGACGTAACAATTACGACTACGAAACACTCGGTATTAGCCCTTAAACAAAATTAACATCACATGTAATCTTGGACTAATCTAACAATACTTGAAACCCCAAAATCAAGTCCACAGAACACCAAAAAATTTCGAGCCAAAATAGAGAGAGAAAAAACGGTGAAGCCAGGAATTATGGGGTTCTCCCCAGGTCAGCTATAATATTTTGGACTCGAAATTCTAAATAGAACTAGTTGTATCACATACAACATTCTGCAGTTGTTTAAAAAAAATTTACAGACACTTTTAAAATCGACATAAACTTGGTTTTTTGGTTTCGTTGTTTCGGAGTTTTCGGTTTCGTGATTCTAGTTACATCGTCTAATCTTCTAGCTTAGGCTCTGATACAATGATAGTCTACCCTAGCAACACCATGAGCTCCAAGTGGCATCAAGCATGCCAAATTCAAATTTTTATAGACGCTAAGCTAGACTATCCAAGATCTTTAGCTAGTTGATTAGGGTTTTAGGTTTGATATAACTAAACTATAAGAAGTGAAAGATGGCTATACCCTCGTAGATCGAGTCCTTCACTTCACATGCTCTGTAATACCTTAATTCATTTATACCAGTTCTAGTTCATGTATTTCTTTATTTATAGTATTTTCCAGATTTATTGTGTTGGGTGCGAATAGTGTATTTGACATTTGTATTTGCATCCGACCCGACCCGCATGCTTGAAACCAGTCTTGATTCATGTTTATGATTTATCCTGACCTGTTACATGGACTCGTACACTTTCATTTATTTATACATTGCATAATCGCATTTTATCTAGCATCTGCATTTTAAGTCACATAAAATATTTTAAAAATACATTGCATGGCCTGCATGATACCCCTAGCCCTGTGGTAGAATCCGCGCATCTTGTTCTCGTCCCGTTCAGTGAAACGGACTTGTTTGGATGGCTACGCGCACGTGCGTACATCCGTTCTTGGGGGTATGCATTTTTCGTTAACCGGACATTCATTTTTTATTTTGGTCGACATGTATATTTTCGTATTTTAAAACTGAATTTTAGACCCGGCCTGGGCATGTTTTGGACTATGTTTGTATTTACCAGAATATCAAATTTTATTTATATAATATTAATTTTATAAATTGATACAAATTAAAATTTAGTTAACTAATAAAAGATTTTTTAAATTTAAATCTAAACTAATTTCCTAACAAACTAACAACCCCTTTCTCTCTCTCTCTCCTCTGCATATATATATTTATATATATTTTATTTATTTAATTTTTTCTTTCCTTATTTAATACACAGCCTCTTCTTCTTACTTCTTCTTCTTCTTTCTTCTTTTTTTTTGTTGATCTTGTTTCTTAATTCCGGTGATCACCGTCGGAGCCGTGCTCGTCGCTGACGATCCGAGTGATCCAGTGAACGTACCTGACTTGCGTGATCACCCTCGTGCGTTGTTTGGAACCGTTCCATGTACCGTGCACGCGTCGCGACATTTCTCCGACGATGGACGTTCCGTACACATTCGTTCTTGTTCCGTCTAGGCAAGTTAATCTTGCTACATGCTATATAACTCATTATATACCTATTTAAATAAATACCACACCTGTATTTTAAATCAAGCATCCCATGTTTCATATTACAGCCTTTCGACGTTCCGTTTACATTTGTATAGTGCATTTCAGATCTAGGGCATGCAAACCAATCTTAATTACATGCTACATTACTTTAAACGCGTCTATTTTAACAAATGGAATACCTGTATTTAAAATCATGCACCCCATATTTAGTTTTATAACTTTTCGATGTTCCGTTTGCATCCATTCATATCATTTCAGATCTAGTTCATGAAAACTTATCTTGTTACATATTATACTATCATATACTACATCAAATTGAATAGTTACATTTCATATTGCTTAGTTATATGTTCCGCACTTGTTAGTTTATCATTTTACGATTATGTGATACCCGTTTGCATTCATATCATTTAAAATATATATTGTCATAATATTTCTTATTATTATCTTTAATTATTTTATAATCTGCATTTTATAATGTCATACATTTGAAAATATTATAGTTTACACATGAAATGTCGTTGAAAAGCGGATACGACAAATCTGAAATTTACTGTACAGCTTACCTTATAAAATTCATTATAAATCATAGAAAAATCATTAGTATACGTTCTTTAGTTCGTTACGAAGATAACTCAGAATACTATAACTCTATAAAATATTTACTTGCAAAATAAATATTTATATAATGTAAAATGCAAATGAAAATATCTCTAAACTGCTGTCCAGGGAAATTCCAGCAGCAAACTTTCAGCTTAGAATGTTCATAGCTTTTTGTAGGAACAACCTGAGATGCTTATACTTATAAAAATGAAAACATAATTGAATTATCTTTGTTTTGGTATAAGACAAGTCCCTTTTGGAGAACGTTTGTTATTTTTAAGCTATTTTACAAATCAGGGTGACGCTGAATTTCTGAACGGAACTTTCTTGTGCATGGTTAATCAATACCACTTTTATAGTTATTAATCGGTTTGAATATGTTATCCATGTTAATATTATTATATAAATATCTATTTAATAAATAATAGTGCTTGTGTTTTAATATTTAGCAAATTTTACCGATTTACAGTTTTATAGTATCCGTCTGTATCCGTACGGTTTATTACATATCTAGTTGCACGCCGAGACCATATTATTACATGTTACTATTGTATTACTGCACCATGCTTGATAATTGTGCATCTTACATAGTCATGATGTAACCCCTGACAAAATATTTGTGCATCCATGCTTTACCGTGTACCCGTACTTGCTACAGTTTTAGTACGAGCATCCGCTTCACACATGTGCACTACCTGTCATGACCTGATATACCACTGCTTGACTTAATACCTGACACACCACTATTTGACATGACTTGATACATGTACACTACCTGACATGACCTGATATATCACTACTTGACATGTTACCTGATCTTGTTTCTAATGCCGACAATCCTGACATATTGTCCCGATGGACATATGCTGTTGTTTGTACAGACAAACCTGTTCCTGCTTGATCCTGTGTTGGCATTAGTCTCAGATTTATAAATACCTGACTTACACACATAATTTGGGGATATGGGGAAATCAAGAATGTAGCTGAACGTAACTCAAAGGGCTATTATATCATTTTACTGTGGTCCCGTGGGAAATGAACGAGACATAGACTCACAGTCTATTACATCATTTTACTGTGGTCCCATGGGGAATGAACGGGGCATAGACCGATGGGTTACGATGAGGATTGCATTAATTGATTTCGAATAACTTTAGTGTAGATAACCCTATAGCACAGTTTAGACTACTCACTGCACTTCACCTGTTTATATCCTGTTCACTGATCTATATTCATGTTACGGTTTACTTGCTACTGATGACTTGTTACTGTTCATACTTCATTCCTGCATATTTCATCACATCCTGCTTGCTTAGAATTATTGATATTTTGACACACTGACGTCTGGGTTTTGCATGGCCCAGATCCCTTATCTGTATCGCAGGCTGTCCAGGAGTATTTTGATCAACAGGCCGAGCAGTGAGGACCTGTTATTAGTTTAGTTTAGTTTCCTTTCAGTATTTTCATTCCTGATGTGAGCCCGCATTATGGGACGTACATTCCAGTTTATTATTGTATTGGATCTTTTTTCTTCCGCATTATTTTTATTCTTGACTCGTTATTCTGGCTCATGGACATGTATTAGATAGTTGTTTATTATTTTACTGTTCTTGATATCTCTACAGCCGTAATATGACTGTGGAGGGATATTTCCTATCCACAGGTAGCATGGTTGGCTCTGTCACGTGCCTATCTTAGCGCACTTTGGAAAGTGGGGCGTGACATGCTCCGTGTAGTAGTCCCGCGACTCCACTAGGATCCACTTGAGGATTTGGACGAGCTTCCTCTGATGACCTTCGCGCTGAAGATGATCCACGTGAAGTCCCTCCAACTCAAGCTACCTCTACACTAAACTCTTTAGCGTAAGAAACACGCTACACTCGATCTCCAGTCAAGTATAGGATGGTGAAGTAGAGGATGTTAAAGCTCACAAGTTTGTGTTCAAGTTTCATGGTTCACATCACATGTGAGGGTTGAAGCTTGAACCATGGCAATAAGGAAGATGAAGAAGCTAGAAAGAAAATGGGAGCAACTCAAGAAAATGGCTAAGTGTTGAATGACATGAAGAATGAATGGCAACCCTTGACCCCTCACTCACTCAAGCATGGAATTAGCAATATAAAATTGCAATCATGCTTGAATAGTGAGTCAAGATGAATAAAATAACATAAAGCCCATGCTTGAAACCATGCTCCCATTTTCCACCTCATTTCTATTTTTCTCAAAAATAGAAATTTAAGCCATGCTTCATTATTATATATATATATATATATATATATCATATGTATTAATATATATATATATATATATATATATATATAATGGAAGAATAGTTAGTGAGCTAATGATATTGGTTAAGATATAATTATATCAAATATAATATATATCACATTATTAAATCAACACTTGATTTAATAATCCGGTTATATCACATATGATCGACTAATATCATTTATCTGTATATCGCATTATCAAATCAACACTTGATTCGATAATCTGGTTATATCACATATAAACGAACTTGATAACAGATAACTGCCGGATTACAATACGATATCACATCTACGTATTTAATCAGGCCCACACACATATCACATATGTGTCCTACTTCGTTTCGCCTGAACCAGGGAACTTCTGTATGGGACTCTAAAAACTCATCAATACGCCAGCAGTAGGTGATGATCACATCAGTCACCCACAAGCCGTCAGCGGTTCTAGCTGAATGTAACGGCTATCCGGGTATTGAGCGATATGAAGATCAACAAGCAAGCCTGTCCATACTCTCCATGAAGCCTATCAGTAACAGTATCGTACAGTCCGGTGTTTCGTCTGATATGTCGCATATCATGTCTAGATGTGGTAATCATCAGACCCCAGTAACGTGATAAGTCATGCCGATGTCTGGCCTATAACGATTTAAGAAACTACTGATAACACTTATCAGTAAGTCTCATAAGCATCCCTGGCCAGGGACTTCCAGTTATAGCTAATCGAGCATAGCGCAACATCAACCCCCAATACCGAGATAGACGAAACCCATCCTATCGCTCATTGCCTCCATGCGACTCGGGACTGTACCCAAAATCCACCTGTTTGCACGTCTCCTTTGAGCGTAGTAGGGAGGAAATCAAAGCACAGTGGGAGCCGTACAAGACTCTATGATGATCTCGAGTCTACAAACTAACATATACCAGTGTCACCAGAGGACTGCTATCTGACGATAGGTATACTACCAACTAGGAGTTCTCGGCGAGTCCGTTCGGTGTACCCATTGTCCAATGAGCACCTGTGTACAATCTTTGATGTCACACACCAATGGTTGTGGGATCAACCATCGCCCTCTAAAGGACAAGAAATTTACACACTAGTCTACTCTGGAATATCGGTGCCCTAGTCTCGATATTCCCTCGACTACGAACTGATTAAAGGATGTACTTTTGGACCACCCTGGTCCTACTAGTATGATCTCATCATAATCCTGGTAGTCAAGTACATATCTTAAGGGCTTTATCAACATGTAAGACACAGAAAGTATAAATACCAGTCTACATGTTAAGATAAAGGTAACCTGATAGCATACTATCATGTCGAGCAAGAAATTCCTATATATATGTGTGTGTGTGTGTGTGTGTGTGTGTGTGTGTGTGTGTGTGTGTGTGTGTCCAAGCATCCACTATATCATCAATAATGGCCTCTAGGGCATACATATTCCTAACAGAAGGCACTATATCCAACAATCTCCCACTTGCACTTAAGGCCAATTATTGCGGTATCGCGTTTCGCAAACAATATTTATGAAACTATGTTTGTGAAACTTAATTTGTTCGAGAAACGGCCTCAGTGAGTGGATCCGCTACAATGTACCAACTTTATATCTCTATATCTCAACTTTGTGGAGATCACTAATCTCCTAGACTGAACGATACCCCGCCTCAAGAATTTTTATCGATACTTGATGGGACCAAGTTCATAAATAAACAACTCCATCCAACAAACTTCTTGGGCTGTATTCTCTGTTGAGTTATAACCAGCATGTTGCACCATGATTACCTCAGTATCCCTATTGGAACACCATCCAATATACTGATCCTCAGAAGAGGCTAAACTCAAAAACCTGACAGCATCTTTGTCATCCACGTCACCATGGAAGCTTGAACTGATAACCGCCTCTAAGAGGAGGCTGCCGTTATCTTATACCAAGAACATCCTCTTATGTTCCTTACTGCTTCCCTTTGTTTCTCGAGGATTGGATTAATATATGCTTGTTACAACTAGTACAAAAGAAATATCTGGTGTTGTACAAGACTTTACATGATTGACTCAATTGCCTAATAAAATGATGTGTTATTCATACCAGCCCCTCTCTTCATCAGTCTAGAAGACATCCCTTTTAGAGTGGGTGGCACCATCACCTGCGGGTACACTACCACGCCATGAGTCGTATATTCTAAAATACTTTTAGAATGTTATCTAAGTATCTGATTTGTTAAACATCCCAAAACTAGATCCAGTCACCAGAATTTCTGATATACTATCCATATTCAACGTGGAGAAAATACTATGTGACAACCAAATTTTGGTCGATTGTAGTATAGGAAAATTACTTCCTGTTTGGAGTATGTCATCCAAATTTAGGATAGTACACCCTACATCCTTCTTACTAGGTTCATATTTTGTTTTGATGAAGTCAATCCCCTTGACTGTCACATCAAAATAGATGATCTGTCTCCGCCATTCATGCTTCGGTCTATGAAAAGACATAAGCAACTTGTACACCTTCCGCTGCTCCCACTGACTACGATAACCCTCTGACAGAGTCATATACACATACACTTCCAAAATACCTTTTGGAAAGATGTTATAGTCATCTACCTGCCAGATATCATAGCTACGAATTGCATCAGCGCCAATATCCATATAGACTACAGCGTAGACACTGAAGTAAAAGTCACATCACAATCCACAACAAGTATTTGATGAAAACTCTTTACAACAAGTCTAGCCTTATTAGGTTGGTACCTTTCCACCAACATAGATCTCGAAAGATCTACTTGCTCCTAATGAGTTTTACCTCTTTAGGAGCACCCAGCAAAGTCTAAAATCCATGATTTGCTGAAGTGCGTGGAGAACATCTTGGAAATGAAGCATCTGGTCACCTGGAAGTTACCACTTCCCATAACCTACTGATAACTAGTAGGGTCATCATCACCATGATGCTGACCTCCCTGTCACCGTCTATGAGAAAACCAAAGTATCTCTCGGGTGTCTGAGGTCACTTACTAAAATCTGCGGAGTGGATAACGGTTTGTCAAGTGCAATTGAATTCTTAGGTTCCACTAAATTTTCGGTAATCGTTTGTGCTTCTGGAATCACTTCCAATTCTACCATACTCCCACTAGTTTCTTTTGCAAAAAGATCATTTTATAAAATGGTGGCGAGTCAAGAACAATGCAACTATTGATCTTGAAAATGGTAGAAACAAAATCCCAGCGAATACTTGGGATAATCCACAAACCGCCATTACCGAAGCATGCCTCAAGTTTTTCCGGATTCTGCTGTTAAACAAAAACCAGATAACTCCATATCTTAACAACGTCAAGATATGTAACCATTCTATATCCATATAGAATCAAGGCATTAATTTAGATGGAACCAGATTCAAATGTCATGCAGCTGTTTCCAGTACATATTACCTATTGGAAAAAGGCCAATACATCATTACTCATCAAGGAGCGCGTCCACGAATGAGTAAGCTATAAGAGAATTAAGTTCTCGAAATTACTATGATAGAATACCTAGCATAAGTATCTATATCTTCGATCACCTCGAAGAATCCTGATACTTCCAATGCATGGTTCTCTACTTTATTCTTATACCTACAAACTTCTCAAAATCTTTGGACCTTGCATTACTATGAATGCGTGTCTAAAACCAAAGAACTCATAGGCAAACTTGAATGACGTAAGAGTACCAACTGCTTGTCCTGAAGGACACTTGACAACATACATTTCCATGTATAAGTCCCAAGAGTATACCAACTTAAATTCTGTGTTTGTAAATTGAAAACTGTATCTTGGTCAAGAATGTCTTACATCGTTATTCAATGCACCTTACCTTATCCTCAACTGATAAACCGATAAAGGTAAATGTTTACAACACAATTTTCAAAATGTATATTTCACTTTATAAAAATAAAGGTACAGATATTTCATTTTAAAATTTGGTGCATAACAACGGTTATTCGAAACCAAATATTTGCCATCAGGCAAAACCCAGATGATTTAATCCAATATCACCAATTGCAACGAATTTCGATATTGAGGATCAAATCACCCTTTTTCTAATATTCTACTCCTACTCATCATCTGGAGCACCATATAGATATGAGATCGAAATCTGGTAAATACATATCCTGGGGTCAGAATTGATTGAGAAAACAGTTCTCTTTTACAAGTACACAGAAATACTGAAACATGAAAATGTTTCATAGGGGAAGGTCAGGTATTCCTAGTAATCCCTTTTCCATTATCTAGATTCATGACAGTGGTCGTAATTTCCTTTGCCCTCACTCCAATCCCTTTATATGTCTCTACTTCTTACCTTCCGCACACCGTCTCTACGCTAACTGGTTTTCTTCCTTCCCAACTTTCGGCACCAGCCTAAGGTTTGGAAGAAGACTATCCAATAAGTGTAACAGGTGTACTCTCCTAATCAAGGAGCTCTCACATCCTGAGAAAGGGTAAAGGGAAGAGACAACCGAATAATCATATTCTATTTCTTCAGAACTTATGGCCATCCTCGACTGAAGTGACTTCTTTGAGTTCGTATGTAACTATACGATGGTTGTTCCAAGAAATATGGATTATCGTAGTGATACGATGTGTTCTGATGAAATGCAAAGGGTAGAGTAGGAGTGACAGGGATACATGCGACTTTGTCGCGAATCAAGACAAGCCATAGCCAAAGGGTATAAAAAGGTTTGGTCAAATTGATTCATGAGTTTTTAAGGTAAGTCATGGGTCGTTGTACCAGAGAGAGAGAAAAGAAATACTCAGCATGCACTCTATCAAGATCAGATTGGTTATCACTTTATCTGATCAGGATGGCTCCCACTGTATCCTCGAATCCTCTTTCAAACCCTAAAAGGAGAACTAGATGGGATCATTTACACTTTACAAGTTTGCTAACCGTTCAGCCAGGCTAGTGTTGGTACTCTTAGGGAGGTCCCTCATGATTTTGCATAGACCCAATTAATAACCCTGTTTCTACATAGGCGTAACCTTGTTAACACTTTCTAGACACCTAATAGGTTAGCTAATTGCGAAGTGAAAAATCTCCCGGGGAGTAATACATACTCATCAGTAGGAATCGGGACCGAACTATCACTGTGTGATAACTTTGACGGAAGCCAACCAAAATTACCACACTCCAGATGGTATGCCCATGCCTGGATAGTTTCCCGTATGTTTGAAACTCCCGATATGGTTTTTTCCCCTAACGCTTATGACCTTAACGTAGGCCAACATATAAGTCGTTAGTCAATTTCAACCCGTTATTATCCTGGATTAATTTAGACCCACCCGCACAAGTACTTGACATATGCTAAAATAACTGTACGACTGTCCTAAATAATCTCATATCCATGCAGCAAACAGGCATTACCCAGCTACCATTCACTATGCCTTGCCGTAAGCCAACATACATAGCATGAATATTAGGTGATACTTGTAAGAAATTACAGAGGGCTATGGCTGGTTTTTGGTGAAAAACTTTTAACGTAATGAACTTGATATCGTTGAAGGAACTCGAGTGGCTTTGAAATGGAATGGCTTAAGCTCTGCTTTTTAAAACTGGTAACATAAACTTTTGCTTAAGAGCGAACTCTCAATGAAGGGATCAAGGCTTTTCTTTCATAGAATGAGGTGCGCGATATTCCTAACCAAATACCTCTATGCAAAGCAAAAGAATACGACTATTAGTTTTGAAGAAAACCGAGTAGTTTTAAAAATTGGTTTCGATAACATCATTTAGGTTTATTTTCCTTGCATTATATCGATAATGCATTCCCATCATTTTATGTTTCCAAGCCATAAAAGAAACAACCAAAATAACATGCTTTTTATATGCCATCCGCATTCGCCACGGGGCCCCGTCATGCACCGTTAGGTTATTTAACTAACGGCAGAGCGGGGGCAGGACTAGAGCGGATGCAAAACATATAAAAGCATCTACTAAATATATATAATATATATCAACATCGCAGGCAGATAATATTCATCACAGCAGATAAAAACCATCACAAGCATGCGAACAACAATATGGAATAGCGAATAATTTAGGAGCCCCGCGTTTCATTTGAGCCATATATGAGACACGACGTTCCCCGGTCGTATGGATAACCAGTGCAATGAAGATCCTAGAACCCTACGAGTGCGGCAAGTTACCCACTAATCCTCGAAATGAGGCAACCCCAATCAACAAAGTGAATGGGCCACCCAGCACTTCACGGAATCTGGTAACTTGAGCACCCCTTCGTGGGTCAACCTATACTCCCTACTAGTGCGGTGAATAGCCCGCCAATTATAGAGTAAGGACCCCCGGTCTCAACGCCATAAGATGCGGGCCGTTTTCCTCTAGAACCCGGCTATTCGAGTACTCTTCCAAGGGGTAATCCCAGTACAGAAAAGAAAATATATATACAACGGTGACACCGACCTCAACCCGGTCGTGCCCCAATAAAAGAATATACATAACTGGCAGTGACGACAGTCCACATGTCAGATGCTCGCCCCGCAATAATCAATATACAAATGAATCTAAACTGTATATCTAACATCGCACCCAAGCCTATCCATTCCGACAATTCATACATAACATCAATGCAACACAGAACATCAACGTGAATATCATGTTCGTAAACCTGTCTGATTGTACATATAGCAACCAGTCGGATTATACCACTCTATGATATTCACGATCGCAGAAAATAACATATGCATTGATAAACAAGAATTCAAAATTTCTATCAATTAAAACTTTCCGCATTGGCCAATTACAAACCAGTGCTTAAACAAATCTGGGCTAAAACCAAACATCCCAAAAATCACATTTCAATAACCCAGAGCACCAGAAGAAAGTTAGGGCACAACGGTCGAAATTTGACTGCGGAAGCACGGCTAACAGTCATTCTAGGCGAAGGTTCCGCGGCCAAAATTTGGGCTCATGTGCCTAAATTTTTTCTGGCCTATAGAATTTCCTGCATATAATTTGAAGATACTCTAAATATTTTTTTTGAACAACTTTCTAATTTGGACAGCAGGCATGATAAGGGAAATGCGATTCAGAAAATTTCGTCGATCGAGACTTTAAACTTGTGCGAACTAGCTAGGAAGGGTTTATGGAGTCGCTCTGATACCATGTTGGATTTTGGTTCCCGCGCCGCGGAAACCGCGGCCGAGGCGAAAACGAAAACAAAATTTCTAGCGAACACCAAACGCCCGTAAAACTCAGGATACGTTCCATAGACCTAAACCAGCTAGCTAAGAGTGTAAGGGTTGAGAAATTATAACATTTGTCACATATCCACCCAATTCTGGAAGACCCCTTCAAACTCGTAGCCACAGGGATCGCGCTTGAGAATCGACCACCCTTGCCGAAGACGATCCACCCGAGAGAATCCGGAGGAGGCTCTAACCGATAAGTCGTGTCCGAGTCGAGCTCATCACCAACAGAGATACTACAGATCAACCATCAGTAAATTGTTGGGGTTTCTAACGCCCTGGCCGTCGACCGCAGCCGTTGCGGAATGGAAAATTTTGGGGTATAAAAACTTAGCGCTTGAAAAAACTACCTAGAATCGAAACCAAACATGAAACTAGCAAGCTACAAAGATGTTATCTACTGTGATAGAGTTGTTTTACCGAATGATTCGTGTCCTTCGGTCTTCTACCCTCTTCTTTTTCTCCTTGAGGTGTCCTCAATTGAGCTTGGCCGCCGATTTTCCTCCGTCGAAGATGATCCACCCGAGGAATGTAGCTCATGGCTCTAGATCCACTCTAAGAATCTAGTGAAGCAACTAGGGACTCTAGGTTGCTAATCTAGAGTGCCTAGAGATGTAGTGAGTGGCTCTAAGTGTTTATCTATCTCTCATCTACCCTTGTTTCTCAACACATGAGATGGTAGGGTAGAAGATCAAGAAGATGGAGGAGGTCAAGAAAGGTAAGTGAAGAAAGAACAAGCAAATGGTGAGAATGTTTCCAAAAACAACCATGCCGAACTCTTAAGTGAAGAAAAACCCAAGTGAGTAAAAACTCAAGTAGAAGAACAAGTGAAAAAAAACTAGAGAGAGAAAAACATCAAGCATGGTTTTTTAAAACACATTTTTCAAATATAATATTGCAACTATACTTGAATAATGAGCACAAATAAATTAACAATTCGTTTGTCAACACTATTCAAGCATGGGTCTCACCGTACTCTCTTCATTACCTTTACACCTCATTTCCATTTAATTTAATAAATGGATAAACCAAAATGAGGTGTCCACCTTCTAGAATGTTTTCTGTATAAATACGGATTACACTCAACTATATATACATACCTGTATTCGTACCAAAATACGAATACCCAAAAAGATAGAATGACATAAAGAACATAATACTAGAATATACATATCGAAATATATATACGTAAATTATTAAATCAATACCTGATTTAATAATCCGGCTCAATCCCGAGCCGGCTAGTATTATCAACCGTCCCATCGAAAGTCTGGGTAACTAGTACAATCATTCGATCGAAATCTTGTACATATCAAAATACGGCTATTATATCATTTCGCCTGAACCAGGAAAACCCTTTGTGTGTGACTTTATAGACTCGTCAATACGCTGGCAATAGGTTTAACCACAAGCACGTCAGCTGCACTAGCTGTATGTAACGGCTACCCAGGTAATAAGCGAAAGAAAGGCCGACAAGCAAACTCTTCCAAACCCTTACTGAGCCTGTCTATGACAATCTCCATACATTCTGGTCTGTTCGTGTAAGAGTATCGCATATCGGGTCTAGGGGTGGATAAAGTCAGACCCCTAATAACGTGATATTTCGTGTCGGTATGAAGCCCATCACCCACTGAGAGACTACCGATCCAAATCAGTAATTCTCGTCCATCTTGGCCAAGAATTTCTAGTGACGGTCACCCAAGCACAGCGTGACATCAACCCCCAATACCGAGAGAGATGAATCCCCGACGATCCGCTCACTGCCTCCATATGGCTCGAGACTGTACCCAGCTAAAACTTGTTTGCACGACTCCTTTGAGCCGTGGTAGGGTAGTAATCAAAGAACAGTGGGAACTCACATGAGAAAAATGACAATCTCGGGTCGACAGACTAACCTGTACTCATGTCACGTGAGAACTGCTATCTGAAAATAAGTATAATACCATCTAACATGTTTCCGGCGAGTCCGTCCAGTGTACTCATAACCTAATGAGCACCTATATACTATCTTAGGTGACTAACTGACACCAATGGCTTGTGAGACTGGCCACCTCCCCTTATCGGGGTCTCGAAAAGTATACACTAGTCTACTCCGGAGTATCGATGCCCAGTCTCGATACACCCTCGACTAGGGACATTTAAGGATGTGCTTATAGACCACCCAGCCCCCATGTATATGATCGCCATCATAATGCCGGTAGTCAAGAAAGAATCATATGGGCTCTATCAACATGTAATAGCTATCTGTAATACCACATAATGCATGTACATGATGATAAAGACAAACCAGATAGCATACTATCATTTTGAGTAAGACTGTTCTACCCGTATAGGTCCTCCCTCAATCATCATAATCGCATGCATACGATTACAATAATTGACTTGAGGGCACTTTATCCAACAATCTCCCACTTGCACTTAAGGCTAATTATTGCGATGTCGTATACTCACAGCCCGTGTGATACCGAACACCCAACTTCTCTACTAATCAGTCTCGTAAAACCCATTTGTGAAACTATTGCATTCGAGAAATAGCCTCAGTGAGTGGATCCGCTCCAATGTTTCTATCTTTCTCTCTCTATATCTCAACTTCGCGGAGAAAGACTATCTCCCAAAATGAGCGATACATGTCTTAGAATTTTTCTGGATATCTGATGGGACCCAGTTCGCAAATGAATTCCAAATCTAATAAACTTCTTAGACCGTATCTTCACTGAATTTAATCAGTATCCTGCACCATGCATTTCTCAGTATCTGCTTGGACCACATGTCCAACATATTGTCCCTCAAAGCTTTTCGCGCTCTTGGTCGGGCCTCTAACAAGTATCTAAAAAAATAAAGAGGGAAAACTATAACTCTGATAGTCATTCTGTCATCCATGTCACCTTGGAAGCCTAAACTGATAACCGCCTCCTGAAAAAGGCTGCCGTTACCACATACTAAGAACATCTTCTTATATTGATTACTGCTTCCCAATGTTTCTCACGGATTGAATTAATATATGCTTATTACATTTAGGGCAAAAGAAATATCTGGTGTGGTACTTGACATTTCATGATTGACTCAATTGCCTAAGCAAGTAATATGCCAATCATGCAAATTCTTCTCCTCATCAGTCTAGAAGACATCTCTTTAGAGAAAATGACTCCATCACCTGCGGGTACACCACCACGCCAGGAGTCGTTCATTCTAAAACACTTTAGAATAGTGTCAAGTACTCGAATTGGGACACTTTCTAAATCTTGATCTAAAACCATAGATCCAGTGACCAGAATCCCTGATATTTTATCTAGATCCTATAAGGAGAAATACCTTGTGACAACCATAGTATAACCGATCGTAGTATAGGAATATCACTTCCTATCAGGAGCATGTCATCCAAATACCAGGACATCACTCCCTACTCTCTTCTTACCAGGTCCATCTATTGTTCTGATGAAGTCAAACTCTATGATTGTCACATCAAAAAATAGACAATCTATCTCCGCTATACTTGCTTTAGTCTATAAATAGACATAATCTACTTACCCACCATGCTTCTGCTGCTCCCACTGACTACAACAACCCTTTGGCAGAGTCATATACACGTGCATTTCTAAAGCTGATTTAGAACGACATTATAGTCATCCACCTACCAGATCTCATAGTCTAGGACAGCAATAGTGGCAAGCTTCAGTCATCAAAACCTCCCTGTCACCGTCCTTAAGGAGACCGAAGTACCTCTCGGGTGGCTGAGGTTACCCACCAAATCTGCGGAGTAGCTAATGGATTGTCGAATCCAATTGAATCTTTAGGTCCTACTAAATTTTCAGTAATCGTTTGTGGTTCTGGAATCACTTCCAGTTCTACCATGCTCACACTAATGTTTTTCTGAAAAGAATTCATTTTACTAAAATGGGTGGTGAGTCAATAACAATATAACTATTGATCTTCTAAACGGTAGAATGTTAACCCTCGTTAAAGCCCCGGAAAACCCACAAACTGCTATTATTGAAACGTGTTTTGAGTTTATCCGGATTCTGGTTTTAAGCATAAGCCGGACAACTCCATATACCTTAACATCATTAAGATATGAATCCATTCTATATACAATATAGAAACAAATGAACTAATTTAATTAGAACTAGATTCAAAAATCAAGCAGCTGTTTCTAGTTCATATCGACTAAATGGAAGAAGGCCAAGAAGCATTACTCATCAAGGAGCGTACTCATGGATGAATAGCCTGAGAGAGAAGCAAGTTCTCAAATATATTACTTACAACGGAATACCTAGCATAAGTATCTATATCTTCAATCACCTCGAAGAATCCTGATACTTGTAACATATGGTTCTCTACTTTATTCTTATACCTATAACTTCTCAAAATTTGGAGTTTGTATTTCAACGAAATACTTGCCTAAAACTAGAGAAGGCATAAGTAAATAGAATATAGTACGAGTACCAACCCCTTTGTCCTAATGGATATCGGACGATATACAATACTTTGTATAAGTCCTCTGAGTTCAATAACTCAAAACCTGTGCGTCATAGGTTGAAAACTGTGCTATGGTTAAGAAGAATTACATCGTTATTAAATACACCTTACCTAACCATCAACTGATATAAGTAAATATCATAAACATAATTTCAAAAAGTTATATCTCACTTTATAAATAAATGTACAGATATATCAGTTTGAAATTGGTGCATAACAACGGATATTCAAAACCAAATATTTGACGTTAGGCAAAACCCAGGTGATTTCCTCAAATATCACCAATTACAAAGAATTCCGATATGTTGAGGATATAATCACTTAATTCTCAATATCTTACTCCCACTCAGCATCTGTAACGCCATACAGATGTGAGAATCAAGTCTGGTAAATATATACCATGAAGTCGGAATCTAATTGGGAAAACAATTTTCAATTTACATTGCACAGTCAAACTGAAACATGAAAATGTTTCGAAAGGGTAGCCAGGTATTCCTAGTAATGCCTCTTCAACTATCCAGATTCATAATAGTAACCGTATATTTCATTGCCCTCACTCCAATCCCTTTATATGTCTTTACTTCTTACCTTCTGTACACCATACTTAGGCTAATTAGTTTTCTTCCTTCCCTACCATTCGACACCAGCCTAAGGTTTGGAAGAAGACTATCCAATAAGAGTAATAGGTGTACTCTCTTAATACCAGGAGCTTTCGCAACCTGAGATAAGATAAAGGGAAAAGACAATCAAATAGTTTATTCAATTTCTCAAGAACCGGAAACTATCATCGAACTGAAACAAGTTCCTTCGAGTTCGTATGTAACTATACGAAGGCATATCCAAGCAATATGGATTTTCGTAGTGATATGGAGTGTTCTAAAGAAATGCAAAGATGAAGTAGGAGTGGCAGGGGTATACGCGGCTTCGTCGTGAATGATAGTAGTCGCAATTTCGTTTACCCTCACTCCAATCCCTTCATATATCTTTACTTCTTACCTTCTGTACACCACACTTAGGCTAATTGGTTTTCTTCCTTCTCTACCATTCGGAACTTGCCTATAGTTTGGAAGAAGACTATCCAATAAGCGTAATAGGTGTACTCTACTAATACTAGGAGCTCTCGCAATCTGAGAGAAGGGAAAAAGAAAAGACAACCGAATAGTCTTATTCAATTTCTCCATAAGAGGAATCCATCCTCGAACAGAAACAAGTTTATTCGAGTTCGTATGTAACTATACAATGGAATATCCAAGCAATATGGATCTTCGTAGTGATACGGAGTGTTCTAGAAAAAAATTCAAAGGGAAAGTAGGTGCGGCAGGGATATATGCGATTTAATGACAATCCAAAAGCCAAAGTGTTTTAAGAAGGTTCGGTTAACTTGGTTCATGAGTTTTAGTTTAGGGTCAGATCATGGCCACTGCCTAAGAAAGAGAGAAAAGAAATACTCAGCGTGCACTCCAACTTAGATTAGATTGGTTAATAATTTTTTCTAACCAGGATGGCTCCTACTGTTTCCTCAAATTCTCCTTCAAATCCTAAAAGGAGAATTAGTCGGGATCATATGAAAATCACCCGAGAATTAACACCTACTTATCAGTGGGAATCAGGACCTAACTATCATCGCATGATAACTTGATGGAAGCCACTCAAGTCACCACACTCCAGAAGGTATGCGCATGCCTGGAAAGTTTCCTGTATATTTGAATCTCCCGATGTGGATTTTACTCCTAGGACCCTAGTGACCTTGATGGAGTCAACAAATCAAAAAGTCCTAGTCAAGTTCAACCCATCATTATCTTGATTGCATTAAACCAACCCACACGAGCCCTTGACGGAGTAAACAAGGCCGCACAACTTTCCTAACCAATCGCATCGTATGCTACAAACAAGCACCACTTAGCTACCGTACACTATGCCTTGACGGAGTCAACAAACTCAACACGAATACTAAGCACTATTCGTAGGAAATGACAGGGGGCTACGGCTGGTTTTTGGTGAAAAACCTTTAATGTAATGAACTTGATATCGTTAAAGGAATCGAGTGGTTTTACAAATATATAGTGGTGTAAACTTTTGCTAAAGAGGTCTTTCCTCATCGAATGAGAGGCGGGATATTCTAGACTGAATACCATGATGCAAAGTAAAAGAATCGACTATAATGAAGTTATTACAAAGACGCAAAATTTTTCCTAAGAGGTCACTCCCCATAAAGGGATTTTGGCTCTTGCCTCGTCGAATGAGGTGCTGGATATTCAGAACCGAATACCGCTGTGCAAAGCAAAAAGAAACGTCTATAATAACAGTTTTCAAAACTAGGTTCCAACAACATCAATTAGGTTCAATTTTCCTTGCATTAATCAAAATTAACGCAGTCACATCAATTAATTCATATCACACCATAAAAGAATGAAAATACAATGTCAGTATATTCCATCTGCATTCGCCACGGGGCCTCGTCATGCATCGTTAAGTTAACTAATGACAGAGCGGGGGCTGAACTAGCGCGGATGCAAAACATATACAACATCTACTAGTATATATAAATATATATAACATTCGTCCCAGGCATGATATAAGCAACATTACAGAAGAGCGATAAGCAACACAGAATAACGGATAATTTAGGAGCCCCGGGTTTCCTTTAAACCACAAATGAAACCCGACGTTCCCCGGTCGTGTGGCCAGCCTATGCAATGTATAACCAAGACCCCTACGAGTGCGGCAAGTTACCTGCCAATCCCAGAAATGAGGCAACCCAAATCAACAAAGTGAATGGGCAACCCAGCACTTCACGGAATCCGGTAACTTGAGCACCCCACTGTAGGACATCCTATCCCCCCTACGAGTGCGGCGAATAGTCCGCCAATTCTAGAGTAAGGCCCCCTCCATCTCAACACCATGAGATGCGGGCTCGTTGCCCTCTACAACCCGGCTACTCGAGCACTCCAACGTGGGGTAATCCTAGTACAGAAAAGAAAAGTATATATATAATGGTGACATCGACCTCAACCCGGCCGGGCCCCAACAAAAGAATATGCAATCTAGCAGAAACGGTTGTTGATTATTATGGTATTTCTATGCGTGTTTAAATTTTAATTACCTCAATCAAGACGGTTTCGCTTGGTAGCTAGCCGGTTGAGTACGGGTCGATCCACAGGGAGATATAATCCTTTTCTTTATGTTTTAACGAGTTAAATTTAAGTCGAGTTTTGTTTTATGATCTACAAATGAGATAAAAGATGATAAAAGACTTGCTAGAGTTAGGATTAGGTTAGTTCGAGTTTAGGAAATTCTTACTTCTTTCAATTTCCTTCTGATTATAGGTGTTAAGGTAAGCGGCAACAACGGGGATTAGCATGACTAGGAAGAAACTTACAAGTCTAAGATAGGCTTTCCATGCTTAGTTTCTTCCTTTTGGTGCTTGTCCGTCCGTTCTTATTTCTTTTCCCTAACCTCCAATTAATTCAACAACAACCAGTCTAACTAGGGAATCACCGCTATCATATAGGATAGGGTGCCGTAGTGAGCGGGTTATGGTTGAATTAAGTGGAGTCCATATTTTAAGGTGTTGGGCAAAGAAAAGAGTGAGAGAGATTTCCTTCTCTCAAACCTTCCCTCTCCTGCCCTGACAAGTGAGGAATTACTCACCCATTAAAAAGATAAAAATAAAATTCGATATAAGAAAATTGTAGATTAAATTCTACAACTAGATTAACAAATAATAATTGCAGATAATAAAATACGATAAGAAGAATGCAAGAAAAATAAAAGAACTTACTTTTTATTGATAACCTCTCAACGATCTCTACAATTTTTGAATTGATAAATATAAAGAACAAAATTAAAATTCTAGATCTAAAAATAAAAAGAGGCATACCAATTTGGTTTTGAGCTCTCCTATTTATAGATAAGAAACCCTAGGTTTACATTCTGATCCAATCACTAATTTACAAAACTACCCCAAGAGAGCCGAGTCAAAACACCGACACTGCCACCGATACGTGCATAACACGGCCGCGGTTCCGCGACAGAAGTGCATGTTTGACCACGGTTCCGCGGCCGTTTGGTGGAATCATGGGGCCATCTCTTCAGAGTTTCTCCATGTTGCTTTCATCTTCTGTTTTATTCACTTGGTTTCTCAGAATCTCTTCAATCTCCTTTCAGATTTCCCACAGTGCAGAATGATATTGGCTCTTGCCTTGAGCTCCGTGTTGAAGTCTTTGATCTTGTACTGCCTTTGAGTTTTGTGCATTGAAATGTCCAATGATTTTCCATTTGTTCCTTGAACTGGTAGGCGGCATTATACGGATAGTGTGCGGAAACCCGTAGTTCTCTGTTTGTTGGTCGTAGTCACACATTTGTTGCGACTTTTCATGAATTTCACTGTAAAGAGCTGAGAACATTTAACCTGCAACTATTTAGCAGACATGTATCAAAAGTACCTACTTATATGCAATGTGATTAAGAATGGGCGGTATAAAAATGCAAAAATCTGATATGAACAAATACCCCCAAACTTATCTTTTGCTCGTCCCAAGAAAAGCCAATTTTATTCTCAAAAAGTCCTAACCTCACTTTTGCAGGGAACGCGATTGCACTGAGCTCGTGCAACAAGCCGTTAAACCTCTAAGTGTCCTTAATAGGAGGAGTGTTGTCTCCTGAGGGTTTTCAGCAGATACTACCCACAAAATCTGATCAGTTTGGCCATTCGCTCTAATTCTTCAATTCAGATATTCTAGTAAGAAATTCTATCATCTTCAACTTAGAAATCATTAACCCGTATTTTTCACACTCCCTTTTCATTTAACTTAAGATCATATATGTTTTGCAAATTTATAAAGGTTTCAGCATCTTTTAAGTTTTCCTTCTAAGATGCAATCTTAACTCAGGAATTTTTATCATCTCTACTGAAGATATAAGCCCTATCTTTTATTCCTATCTCTTCTCCAAACTCCAATTATATACCCCTACGTGTGTGTAATTATCACCCCTACACATGAAAATTCAATTCAAGCTATCATATTGTCACGACCCAAAATTTGGCACGTGGCGACCCTTAAACTACGCAATGTCTACAGGCGTAACGCAATTTAAGTAAGCCGAAAACCCAGCAATCTAAACCATCAAAAGTAGTAAGAAATAAGAACATTTTTAAAACCTTTGAAATCGCAACCAAAATTCTTTAAAAGTCCAATTTTATTTCCTTTAAAATTTTGGCAGCACCTCCTTTGTAAAAGCCAGCCCAAAAAATGGGTACAACATAAATATAAGTAAAGCATCCCCAAACGGGAGCAAAATCACGCCCAAAGGCGGAAAACAACCACCACAACAGATATACGACACCATAGCGAAGAAATAAAAGATGATAAAAAGGAAACTGTATAAAAGACAACCAAGTCACAAAATAATATACAATTTCGTCCTCACATCAAGTCTCTAAGTCAATATGAAAGTAGTAGATGGAGAGTACAAGGATACAACGAATATACAATACAACTACGAATAACCACAAAACCCACCTAAAGCAAAACTGCACACTGTGAGTTGATGCTGTATCCCCAGCAAAAGATGATAAGATAGATGAATAGCCTGCATCGACTACTCTGGGAAACAACCTGCAAAACAAACTGTGGCACACCGGGTGTGAGTTGCCAACTCGTGAATAGTAAATAACATATGCAGGTAATCGCAAATATGAACGTACAACATGAATCTAACATAAGCAATTAATAGCAATAAAAGGTCATATGAATGCAATAATCACGAAAGGTACACTAACGGTTACTAGAAATACATGAAGCAATAATATGACAATCGGTATGCAATAATCATGCAATAATGATATGAATGTGTATATATATGCAACAGTCATGAAAGGTATGCTAGCAGGTACAACTAACACATGATGTAATGCATATAAATAAAGGTATGTAAATGCAACAGTCATGAAAGGTACTCTATCAGGTACAACTAATACATGAAGCAGTGCATAAACAATAATATGGAGTATGGAATGAAACATATCATTTCCACGGAATCCTGACATCGTGGTAAGATCAAAATCCATTAAGACAATCCAAATTCCAATTTCTTAAATCAGCCCCCAAATTGGCTCTCATATCATATAAGTCTCACAAATCCTGAATGTACAATATCGAATAAATCTCATATATCCTAAATGTACAAAATCAGTAATCTCATATATATATATATATATATATATATATATATATATATATATATATATATATATATATATATCCCATATCCAATCTCAAATAAATCTCCTATATCCCAAATCTAATATCAAGTAAATCTCTAATAACCTAAGTAAATTTGCATGAATAAATATGATGATGTATATGAATTTATATGTATACATATATATTAGCGTCCCATTCCACTAATATATATATATATATATATATATATATATATATATATATATATATATATATATGAATATATAACAGCGTCCCATTCCACTATTATATATACTTAGGAGTAAAATATCATGAAAACAATATGCCAAGTATCGACACATAAATGCTGATCTATCAGGTGCTGTCACCACGACTGGCCCCCTGATAGGTACGTATCATACGCTATACCGAAAGCTCGAGTGCCTAGCTCTGACCCTCACCTCTCGACGTATCCATACATACATGACTCCCGTCGGTATCCCCACGATAACCGCCGAGTTATTGGTAATGTCACCGGATGGTGTGGTTCCCCCACTAACTCATCTCCTCACTGAGATTCTTGCCCCGGGGTACCTCCGGCCCCCACCATGTACCCGCACACAGACCCTTCCTTTCCTCGCGTGGGGTATATATTTCAGAATAAAACTCATGGTGGGTGATGAAATATCATATCAAGGGAAACCGGGTTTTTCAAATAATGCATAATTTCATGAAACTACCATGGTCCCCAAATCCAGAAAACATCATGAAAATTCCATATCTCAGTGCGAAAATCTATGAATATAATATATGCAACATAAAACTGTAATGTAAGCATATAAAGGAAAATCCGCTAATTAACTGCAACAAGTTAATATAAAATATCATGCGGTTCCTATTTTCTCCAATTCTAAATAATATCAAGTAAAGGTAAACATGTAGCTATAACTGATATATGTGTAAACATAAAGGTATAGCAAGATATAGATATCTACCTATCAGTAATGATGTAATATACCTTTCAGGTATAAGTGAAGTATGTATGGAAAGTATACATGTAGCTACGTCATTATGTGTGTATGTACCTATCACTAATGGTACAATACTCTATAGGTATACAGGTAACTAGCATATAAGTATGCTAAGGCATATGTATAAGCATGTAGGTATACAGGTATACTATATATCATATGCAATAAGAAATATGAATCAATGTCACAATGTCCATAACCAAACTATATCATATCTATAAGTGGGTTGTGCGTGTCATGGAAATTATTGACGGTGTGTGTGGCATACAATCAGTGCTCGTGCAACATGAGCCGTCAATAATAGTGCGGTCTCCCAAGAATACTAGTCTAAGCACAAAAATTAACTAAGCAGTAGGGTGTATGCGCAATTCTAAATATGAAATAGAATATGCGACAAGTCAAGTAATCTCTAGCCCAGCCGCATAACGCCATGTGGGCGATTCCCCTGTAGATATTAAATCTACTCACCAACGCTCCTGGCTAAGTGATGCCTACCACCTGTTTTCCCTTTGTCACAGCGTCCGAAGTCCCCGGCTGCGAACCTATAACATAAAACAATATAACAGAAATATATTAGCAATAGACCCAAAACACGTACAATCCGTTGGAGATAGTGCCCTCAGAGTCAATTATTAGGTCACAGGTACGTGATTGTAATGATTGAGGGAGGACCTATCCCGGTAGGACAGTCTTACTCGAGATGATAGTATGCTATCTGGTTTACCTTTATCATCGTGTACTGCTTTAGGTGACCTGACACGTCGCTATTACACGTTGATAGAGCCCCTAGGATTCTTGCTTGACCACCAGCAGTATGAGGGCGATCATATAAGTGGGAGCTGGGGGTCTACAAGCATATCCTTAAAAGGTCCCTAGTCGTGGGAGTTTCGAGACCGGGCATCGATACTCCATTAGTAGACTAGTGTATACAGTCGAGACCCCGACGAGGGGCGGTGGCCGGTCTCACAAGCCACTGGTGTCAGTTGGATCACCTAAGATGTATACAGGTGCTCATTGGGTTATGAGTACACCGGACAGGACTCGCCGGGAACATGCTAGTTGGTCATATACCAGACGTCAGATGGCAGTTCCCTGGTGACATGTGTGCAGGTTAGTTCATCGACCTGGGGATCGTCATTTGTCTCGTGTGAGTTCCCACTGTACTTTGATTACTACCCTACCACGGCTCAAAGGAGTCGTGCAAACAGGTTTTAGTTGGGTACAGTCCCGAGCCACATGGAGGCAGTGAGCGTATCTTCAGGGGTTCGTCTCTCCCGGTATTGGGGGGAGGTCGTGCTGTGTCTAGGAGAGCCATTACACAAAGTGCTTGGCCAAGGCAAGGAGATTTACTGGTAGGTATTCCAGTAGTATCTCAGGGTGTTCTGGGCTACACTCCGACACGACTTGTACCGCTTTTGGGGGTCTGACTTTTACCAACCCCCTAGGCCCGCCATGCGATGCTCATAGACGAACGGACCGGACTGCACGGATATTGTCACTGACAGGCTCAGTTGGGTGTCGGGGTGAGCTTCATCATCGACGTCCCATTTGGTCAGTACCTGGTAGCCCGTCACGTATTGGCTTATACCTCTGACGTGCTAGTGGTTAAATCCACAACCAAGGTGTTGACGAGTCTTTAGAGTCCTCCACATTCAGTTACTCAGCTTTCGGGCGAAAGGTTGTAGAGGCCGTATGGAGATATGGCAAGGTCTGATCGGATACGTGCGGCATTGCACGGATCAGGATCGGACAGTTTGTACTATAGGCCGTATGGTTATATGGCAGGGTTCGATCAGATACGTGCGGTATTGCACGGATCAGGATCGAACAGATTTTACTAGCCGGCTTTGGTATAAGCCGGATCTTAGTATAGTACAGTGTAGACTTTGTCTCATTGCATCTGTATTTCGGTCGAAATACAGATGCGAGTGTGTATGCACAGTATCGGGGTTTTTCCTGTAATTTATTACGGGAACAGTTTTCTGGAGTTGCCAGTTTGCTTTCCGTTTCGGCCGATTTTCATTGTTCCGTTCATTGGCCGAAGTTTGGTGGAGGAGGGCTTATTTGCATTGTTGCAAATAAGTATTTGTGGAGGGGGTATTTGCTTATTGTTGTATCATGACATCTTTTCATTGACCTTGACTTCTTCTTGTCATGATGGCATGACTTTTGGCTCATCATGGTTGTTGATGATGAGGTTGGTGGTTGGTGTTGGAGTGTTGGACTTTCCTTGCTATCATTTCTTTTGCATGATAGCTTTCCTCTCTCTCTTTGGTATTAGTAGAGAATGGCTCCCTCTTTTGTCTCTCTCTTGACTCTCCATTCTCACCCTCCTCTCATGGCCGGCCACTTGTGAGGTGATGGGGTTTTTCTTTTGGTTGTGAGAAAAATGTCATTCTCATTCTTTTGCATGATACATTTTTCCTCACCTCTCTCAAAGTTCTTTTTCCTCCACAAAAAGGCAACTCCACAATCCCAAAAAGAGACACAAGCTCACTACATATTCTACAACGTACCTTGGGCACGTCGAGTAGCCGGCTTCGTGCCCGAGTTGCCTCGGCATTGAGGTGGGAGCCCGTAAACGAAGAAGGCGATGTGGTGCACTTCCGGCGACGAGGAGGAGACGGGACTTTTCCGCAGGAGATCGGGACCATGACGAGAAGACCGGAGGACTTGGATCGTCGGTATATCTCTATTCCCCTTCTTGTAGTTAGCTTGGACTAGTTAATGGTTCGATCCGGGTTATAGTGCGCGGTGGTGCCGGTTTGCTAAGTCCGCAAAATTTAAGTTATTCACCGCTTCCGCATTTGGCCGTCGGATCGACGGCCGGGGCGCCGCCGTGCACTTACAGTGGTATCAGAGCCTCCCCATTAACTTAGTCTAGCTTTGTGTAATGTGTTTTTCAGTTCCGATCGATCGAAATGTCCAAAAACCCGTATTTGCCCACATCAGTTTTCTGTTGGAAATTTTTGGTGTCGAAAAATTTTTCAGGTTGTAAAATATTGATGTACTGGAAAATCTAAGAGCTCTGTAAAAATTCGACGAAGTAACTCCACAGTGGGAGCGCGGAACCGCCGCGAAAACCACCTTCCCGCCGCCCTTCCGCCGCGCACTGTGGAGATCACTTCACCAATTTTTTACAGAGGCCTTCTGGGCTTAAAATATGGGTTTTGGAATATTAAAATTGGGCCCAGGTTTTCTGTGAGTGCTACAGTTTTGATTGGGGGCCCACTTGTTAATTTTTGGTCAATCGGAAAATTTTAAACACATTTTTCACAGTATTTACATTATATCTGCGACCGTGAATGTCACTTGATCGGTAAATCCGGTCTAACTGCTATAGCTCGGTTAGACGGATTTGCGAACGTGACTTTCACGTTGATGTTTTGTTTTTGCTGTGATGTTGCGGATCGGTCGTGGGGGATAGCCTGGATGCAATGCTAGTACAGTTTTGTTGTATTATGTACATTTGATATTGCGGGGCGAGCGTCCGACATGTGGACTGCCGTCACTGCCTGATTGTATTATTATTTTGGGGCACGACCTGGTTGCGGTCGTTGTACCCGGTGTATGTATATTTTACTTTCTGTACTAGGATTGCCCCGCGGAGGGGTGCACGGATAGCCGGGTTCTAGAGGGCAACAAGCCCGCATCTCATGGCATTGAGACGGAGGGGGCTTCACTCTGGGATTGGCGGGCTATTCGCCGCACTCGTAGGGGGTACAGGTTGACCAAGGAGGGGTGCCCAAGTTACCGGATTCCATGAAGTGCTGGGTGGTCCATTCACGGTGCTGAAGGGGGCTGCCTCGCTTCAGGTTTTGGCGGGTGACTTGCCGCGCCCGTAGGGGTATAGGATTTCATTGCACAGGCTATCCACACGATCAGGGGAACGTCGGGTTTCAGTAGTGGCTCTGTGAAACCCGGGGATCCCAGATATCTGTATTGTTTCTGTGATGCTGTTCATTCTCTGTGATGTTGCATTTTATTCACGCCTTGAGCGAATATAATATATTGGTATATATATTAGTAGATGTTGTATATGTTTTGCATCCGCGCTAGTCCTGTCCCCGCTCTGTCGTTAGTTAGGTAACCTAACGGGTAATGACGGGACCCAGTGGCGAATGCGGATGGCATATACGTACATCAGTATATTTTCGTTCTTTTTGGTGTGATCAATTGATGGGATTGCGTTGATTCGGATCAATGCAAGTTAAAAACAAACCTAATCTGATGTTGTTGGAACACTTTTCAAAAAGCTGTTATTGCAAGGACGTTCACTTTTGTTTTGCATCGTGGTATTCATTTAGAATATCCTGCTCCTCAGTCGACGAGGCAAGGGCCGAGATCCCTTCACCGGGAGTGACCCCTTGGACAAAAAGTTTGCGTCAGGGCATTAACTTCACTATAGCCGATTACTTTTGCTTTGCACCGTGGTATTCAGTTGGAATATCCTGCACCCCATTCTACGGGGAAAGAGCCGAGATCCCTTCACCGGGAGTGACCTCTTTAGCGAAGGTTTTCGTCACTATATTTTCAAAAAGCTATTCGTTCCTTCAACGATATCAAGTTCATTACGTTAAAGGTTTTCGCCAGAAACCATTCGTAGCCCTCCGTCGTTTCAGACGGGTAGCACGTAGTATTCATGCTATGTTTGTTGACCTTCGTCAAGGCATAGTGTATGGTAGCTGCTTGTTACCTTTCTGCTGCATAGATAGATGCGTTGGTTTGGGACAGTCGTATAGCCTTGTTGACCTTCGTCAAGGGCTTGTACGGGTGGATTCAAATTAACCTGGATAATGACGGGTAGAACTTGACATGTGACTTATGATTTGTTGACCTTCGCCAAGGTCATAAGAGCATGGGGCAGAAATCACATCGGGAGTTTCAAAAGAACTGAAACTTGCCAGATATGCGCATACCTTCTGGAGTGTGATGACGTGAGCGGATTCCGTCACGTTATCATGCGATGATAGTTGGATCCCGATTCCCACTGATGAGTTAGTTTACTCCTCGGGTAACCCCGACTAATTCTTCTTTCAGGTTTGGAGGAGAATTTGAGGTACAGTGGGAGGATTCCAGATTAGATAAATTGGTAACCATTCTGATCTAGGTTAGAGTGCACGCTGAGTGTTTCTTTTCTCTCTCTCTTTGGCAGCGACCATTGACCCGACCCTAAGACTTTGACTCAGTGACCAAGTTGACCGAACCTTCTTAAACACCGGCTTTTGGATTGTCAGAGTTGCAAACCTCATTGCCACTCCTACTTTTACCCTTTTCTCCAGGACACCCCGTTTTACTACGAACGTCCACTTCCATTGGACAAAACCATCGTATGGTTAGATACGAACTCGAAAGAATTTATTCGAGGATGGTTTCCGGTTCTGGAGAAAACGGATAGGATTATTCAGTTGTCTTTTCCTTTTACCCTCTCTCAGGTTACGAGTACTCCTTGGTTTAGGGGTAGTACACCTATTACGCAAATTGGATTGTCTTCTTCCAAACCTTAGGCTGGTGCCGACCGGTAGGGAATGAAGAAAACCAATTAGCATAACGATGGTGTGCAGAAGGTATTAAGTTCAGACAAAGCAAGGGATTAGTAAGAGGGCAAAGTAAATTGCAACAGATATTCACGACCAAACCAAATATTTCGTTACCACTCCCACATCACCTTTGTATTTCTCCAGGACACTCCGTATCACTACGAAGATCCACAGTTTATTTGGATACTCCATCGTATGGTTATATACGAACTCGAATGGAACTGGTTCCAGTTCGGGGATGGATTCTGGTTCAGGAGAAATAGGAATAAGGGTTATTCAGGTGTCTTTTATCTTCACCTTCTCTCGCATTGCGAGTGTTCCTAGGATCGGGACAGTACACCCATTATGCTTATTGGATAGTCTTCTTCCAAACCATAGGCTGGTGCCGAACGGTAGGGAAGGAAGAAAACCATTTGGCCTAAAGGGGTGTACAGAAGGTAAAGATTAAAGACATATGAAGGGATTTGGAGAGGTGGCAAAGAATTATACGGTTACAGTCGTGAATCTGGAAGAGGCATTACTAGGAATACCAGGATACCCCATCGAAACATTTCAATGTTTCAGTTTCACTGTGTAATGTTAAAGGAAAACTGATTTCCCGATTAGACACTTACTCCAGGGTATGTATTTACCAGGTACGATTCTCACATCTGTATGGTTTTACAGATGATGAGTGGGAGTAGGTTATTGGGAATTGGGTGATCATCCTCATTGTATCGGGATTCGTTGTAATCGGTGATATTTGAGGAAATCACCTGGGCTGTTTACCGGTCGGCAAATATTTGGTTTTGAATATCCGTTGTTATGCACCAATTTCAAAATGATATATCTGTACGTCTATTTTCATAGAGTGAGATATACCTTTCTGAAATTATGTCTACGACATTTACCTATATCAGTGGATGGTTAGGTAAGGAGCATTAAACAGCGGTGTAATTCTTCTTAACCATAAGTACAGTTTTCAACCTACGACACACAGTGAAAGAGTTATCGACTCAAGGGACTTATACAGAGTATTGTATGTTGTCCAGTGTCCATTAGGACAGAGGGGTTGGTCCTCATACTATATTCTGTTTACTTTTAACTTCTCTAGTTCTTAGACATGTGTTTCGTAGAAACACAGGGTCTAAGTTTTGAGGAGTTACAGGTATTTGAATAGAGTAGAGAACCAGGTGTAGCAAGTATCGGGATTCTTCAAAGTGATCGAAGATGTAGATACTTGTGTATGGTATTCAGTTGATAGTAATGATAAAGAGATCTTGCTTCTCTTTCAGGTTACTCATAATTGGAAGTATTCCTAAGTTGGGTAACGCTGATCGGCCTCCTTCCATTTAGTTGACATGCGCTGGGGACAGCTGCATGATTTGAATCTGGTTCAATTAAATCAGTGCCTCTGTTTCTATATTGGATATAGAACAGTTCATATCTTAACGATGTTAAGGTACGGGGAGTTGTCCGGTTTATGATTAAAACCAGACACTGGACAACTCAAGGCACGTTTCTGTAATGGCTGTTTGTGGGTTGACCCAGGCTATGACGCGGGTTGATTTTCTACCATCTGGATGAACAATAGCAATATTGTTCTAGACTCGCCACAGTTTTAATAAAAATGGATTTTTTCAGGAAAACAGTAGTGGGAGTATGGTAGAACTGGAAGTGATTCCAGAACCACAAACGATTACTGAAGATTTGATAAGGAACCTAAAGATTCAATCTGGATTGACATTCCATTGGCCACTCCGCAGATAAGGTGGGTAACTTCAGGCACCCGAGAGGCACTACGGTAGCCTCAAGGACGGTGACAGGGAAGTTCTTGTTTACCCACAATTGCCATTGCTGTTGTTCCAGGTTACGAGACCCGGCGGGAGGATGAGTATAGCGTCGTTCTAAACCAGTTTTAGAAGTGTACGTCTATATGACTCTGCCGGAGGGTTGTCGTAGTCAGTGGGAGCAGCGGAAGCATTAGTGGACAGGTTGCTTATGTCTGTTTATAGACTAGAGCAGATGTAGCGGAGATAGATCATCTATTTCTGACGTGACAGTCATGGGTTTGACTTCATCAGAATAAGGGATGGATCTGTTGAGAAGGTAGTAGGGTATGATATCCTGGTATTTGGATAATATACTCAGAGTAGGAAAAGAAACTCCTACACTACGATCGATTATACTTTGGTCGTCACACAGTTGTTTCTCCACAAAGGAAATGGATTTTATATCAGACATACTGGTTACTAGATCTATGGTCTTAGATCTAGATTTGGGTGGTTTCCCAATCAGGGTACTTGACAGCGTTCTAAGAGTATTTAGGATGGATGACTCCTGGCATGGTAGTGTACCTGCAGGTAATGGAGTCACCCTCTCCAAAGGTGTCTTACAGACTAAAGGGGAGAGGGATGTGCATGATTGGCAGATCACTTGCTCAGGCAATTGAGTCAATCATGAGATGTCAAGTACCACACCAGATGTTGTTCTTGCACTAGATGCAATAAGTTGACATTAATCCAATCCTGGAGAAACAGTCGGAAGCAGTTTTAGAACATAAGTGGATGTTCTAGGGATATGATAACGACAGCCTCATTCAGGAGACAGTTATCATTCCAGGCTTCCAAGGTGACATGGACGACAAGGAGGTTGTCAGAGTTATAGTTTTCCTTCTGATGAGGGGCAGTATTTTGGACAGGTGGTCCAAGGCAATACTGAGGGAGGCATGGCACGCAGGATACTGATTAAGTTCAGTTGACGATACAGTCTAAGAAGTTTGGATTTGGAGTTCATTTATGAGCTAGGTCCCATCAGACATCCAGACATATTCTGAGACAGGTATTGCTCTTTTCGGGAGATGGCTTTCTCCGCGAACTTGAGATATAGAGAGACATAGAAAGAAACAACTAAGCGGATCCACTCACTGAGGCTATTCCTCGAACGCAATAGTTTCGCAAACGAGCTTTGTGAGACTGACTAGTAGAGGAGTTGGGTGTTCGGTATCACACGGGCTGTGAGTATGCGACATCGCAATAATTAGCCTTGAGTGCAAGTGGGAGATTGTTGGAGATAGTGCCCTCAGAGTCAATTATTAGGTCACAGGTACGTGATTGTAATGATTGAGGGAGGACCTATCCCGGTAGGACAGTCTTACTCGAGATGATAGTATGCTATCTGGTTTACCTTTATCATCGTGTACTGCTTTAGGTGACCTGACACGTCGCTATTACACGTTGATAGAGCCCCTAGGATTCTTGCTTGACCACCAGCAGTATGAGGGCGATCATATAAGTGGGAGCTGGGGGTCTACAAGCATATCCTTAAAAGGTCCCTAGTCGTGGGAGTTTCGAGACCGGGCATCGATACTCCATTAGTAGACTAGTGTATACAGTCGAGACCCCGACGAGGGGCGGTGGCCGGTCACACAAGCCACTGGTGTCAGTTGGATCACCTAAGATGTATACAGGTGCTCATTGGGTTATGAGTACACCGGACAGGACTCGCCGGGAACATGCTAGTTGGTCATATACCAGACGTCAGATGGCAGTTCCCTGGTGACATGTGTGCAGGTTAGTTCATCGACCTGGGGATCGTCATTTGTCTCGTGTGAGTTCCCACTGTACTTTGATTACTACCCTACCACGGCTCAAAGGAGTCGTGCAAACAGGTTTTAGTTGGGTACAGTCCCGAGCCACATGGAGGCAGTGAGCGTATCTTCAGGGGTTCGTCTCTCCCGGTATTGGGGGTGAGGTCGTGCTGTGTCTAGGAGAGCCATTACACAAAGTCCTTGGCCAAGGCAAGGAGATTTACTGGTAGGTATTCCAGTAGTATCTCAGGATGTTCTGGGCTACACTCCGACACGACTTGTACCGCTTTTGGGGGTCTGACTTTTACCAACCCCCTAGGCCCGCCATGCGATGCTCATAGACGAACGGACCGGACTGCACGGATATTGTCACTGACAGGCTCAGTTGGGTGTCGGGGTGAACTTCCTCATCGACGTCCCATTTGGTCAGTACCTGGTAGCCCGTCACGTATTGGCTTATACCTCTGACGTGCTAGTGGTTAAATCCACAACCAAGGTGTTGACGAGTCTTTAGAGTCCTCCACATTCAGTTACTCAGCTTTCGGGCGAAAGGTTGTAGAGGCCGTATGGAGATATGGCAAGGTCTGATCGGATACGTGCGGCATTGCACGGATCAGGATCGGACAGTTTGTACTATAGGCCGTATGGTTATATGGCAGGGTTCGATCAGATACGTGCGGTATTGCACGGATCAGGATCGAACAGATTTTACTAGCCGGCTTTGGTATAAGCCGGATCTTAGTATAGTACAGTGTAGACTTTGTCTCATTGCATCTGTATTTCGGTCGAAATACAGATGCGAGTGTGTATGCACAGTATCGGGGTTTTTCCTGTAATTTATTACGGGAACAGTTTTCTGGAGTTGCCAGTTTGCTTTCCGTTTCGGCCGATTTTCATTGTTCCGTTCATTGGCCGAAGTTTGGTGGAGGAGGGCTTATTTGCATTGTTGCAAATAAGTATTTGTGGAGGGGGTATTTGCTTATTGTTGTATCATGACATCTTTTCATTGACCTTGACTTCTTCTTGTCATGATGGCATGACTTTTGGCTCATCATGGTTGTTGATGATGAGGTTGGTGGTTGGTGTTGGAGTGTTGGACTTTCCTTGCTATCATTTCTTTTGCATGATAGCTTTCCTCTCTCTCTTTGGTATTAGTAGAGAATGGCTCCCTCTTTTGTCTCTCTCTTGACTCTCCATTCTCACCCTCCTCTCATGGCCGGCCACTTGTGAGGTGATGGGGTTTTTCTTTTGGTTGTGAGAAAAATGTCATTCTCATTCTTTTGCATGATACATTTTTCCTCACCTCTCTCAAAGTTCTTTTTCCTCCACAAAAAGGCAACTCCACAATCCCAAAAAGAGACACAAGCTCACTACATATTCTACAACGTACCTTGGGCACGTCGAGTAGCCGGCTTCGTGCCCGAGTTGCCTCGGCATTGAGGTGGGAGCCCGTAAACGAAGAAGGCGATGTGGTGCACTTCCGGCGACGAGGAGGAGACGGGACTTTTCCGCAGGAGATCGGGACCATGACGAGAAGACCGGAGGACTTGGATCGTCGGTATATCTCTATTCCCCTTCTTGTAGTTAGCTTGGACTAGTTAATGGTTCGATCCGGGTTATAGTGCGCGGTGGTGCCGGTTTGCTAAGTCCGCAAAATTTAAGTTATTCACCGCTTCCGCATTTGGCCGTCGGATCGACGGCCGGGGCGCCGCCGTGCACTTACACAATCTACACGGACCAACACGACATACATACGTACTCTAAAGGGTTCGTGTTGTAGCTAACGTATATAGCGACACTATGAAACCAACTGAGAGCAACAGCAACACAGAACACACACCGTATCGGATAACGTATCGCGTGAAACGAAATACAAGAAATATGCAAAGTGGTCCCAGATTTTTCTGTACCAAAAATTTGTAAAAGTTGCAAGTACTATGAGACCACAAACAACCCCAGAGACCCCTACCCAAAAACCCAAACCCTAAGTCCCCAGTCTGGCCGCAATTTGCGGCAAGAACCAATTAAATTGCGGCTGTACGGAAAGGAATTGGGCTCGTATTTTGAGGATAGGTTCTAGGTCACTACACTAGGTTACTGTGATGTGAAATTTTGCAGCAATTATCTGGTTTGATAGCAGATCACCCGAGATCCAAACTTTCACTAAAAATACGATATTTACCCGAAACGATACGATACGCGATAAAAACAGAAACTAACAAGCTAAGCTGCACTTAAAGAACAGAAAGAGATCATTACCTACACAAAAGAACTCAAAGATCCAAGCTTTGCAAACTCCAAGGCATCCAAGAGGCAAAAGGTGATCAAAGATGTGATTTTTATGAGATTTGTGAAGTTTTTGACTCCAAGGCATCCAAGAGGCAAAAGGTGATCAAAGATGTGATTTTTATGAGATTTGTGAAGTTTTTGATGAAGTTTTCTGATGGAGAATAAGAGTGTTCAGTTGTGAGGTGAGAGATATGAAAGAATAAAAGAGATAGAGAAATGAGAGAGTGTGTGAGGATAAAAGAGAGGGAGGTGAGTGTAGGGTGAGATTTGTGGTGAGTGTAACCACTTGCATTAATGCACCATTAATGCATTCACGCACACCTCATCACATCCAAAACAAATATCTCCTCTCACACAAACAAATATCTAGGATTAAGGCAAGGATTGGATTAGGGTTAAAACAAAGATTAGATAAATGGTTAAGTGTCATGGTTGCTAAGAACTAGATAAACACAAACAAACCCCCACATTAACGTGCACACGTGCGTGCATGCTCATAACAAATAAAAATAAATTATTAATTAAATGTTATAAAATATGAGGAACCCGAATTGGTAAAATTTTTACAGTAAACTCGCATTAACGTCTAGACGTACACTAACCGAAATCTAAGATGTTACACATACTCTTGTCCATCTTCCAAAATACTTTTAGTTGGTGAATTTTAGATAAAATTTCTCACACATCCTTCAAGCGACCGTTAATACTTCTTGAGGTACTAAACGACCGATTACAAAATGTGCTTGTGCATTTAGGCGTAATTCCTCATCTTGCAATACCTAAAGCTTAGCAGTGACTCCCAAACCAGTTGGTCTAAGGCATTAGGTGATAAAGCACCCTCGCTATATTTTTTATTTATGCTGCCTTAAGTAATTACAAAACCAGTGTTCATTTTTTTTTATCTCTTTATTCACCACTTATACTTTTATTTTATTTTCCTTCATACTAAGGATTTTACACGAGCATTTCAAGGTATCATCTACTATCCCAAGTTTCAAGTGTGTGTGAGTACGTAAGGTAGGGTATATATTTTCAGAAATTGGACTTATGGTTCAAAATTATTTTTCAGACTTATACTTCAAATAGAGCTTTCAATACTCTTCCCTTATTTCGATTTAGCCCAAGAACTGAACTTAAAATTTGCCTATTTCTAAATAAACTAGAAGGACGTATATTTTCTACAGTTAAACTTTAAGAAAGGTTATTTTTAGGGTTTTTAATTTACTAAGTTTAGGATCTAGTTTTTCCTAACTAGTCAACCGTCATGTTGAACTTAAGTCAAATATGGCCAAAATAGAACTTTTCAATTTTTATAATTTTTAAAATTTTTCAATTTTTATTGATTTTATTTTTTTATTTTTATAATTTTTTTTTTTATTTTTTTATTTTTTATAAAGATGCAATGCGGAATTAAATATGCGAAGAAAAAATAAATATGTACAAAAAATAAAAATATGCAGATGCAATGCAAAGATAACTATTTACAATCAACCTCCACCCCCAAACTTATCGAAAGCAGTGTCCTCACTGCTTCCTGTGGCATCTACTAGATGCAGCCTCACTAGTCTCACCCTCCGTCTGCTTAATCGTGATCGGGAACGCTTTTCTCTAACCAGCAGGGTGCTCATGCCCTGTTCCAGGCTCGTTATACGCTGATCAAATTGCGTCATCATGCCTATCATTCTTTCCACCCCCTATGTGTTCTTCTAAGCAAGCGCGCTTGCGCAGCGGGTAAGCTCTTCATCGCTCGCGGTTGAGATCGAGCTGGGTGTCTTTGCAGGCACGTCCTCGGCCGGCTCGGTGCGCGACATAGATCATGTAATCGTGTGTATGATGTGGAGACACCCTCAAGAAGGGGTCTAATGGGAATCCCACCATGCATATAAAATTCAAACTCCTCCACAGGGAAGAAATAGCGACACAGTTGTGTCACCAACATAGGGCATGGATAGTTGGCAGCCCTCTTGCCCGTGCCAATTGAGTGAAGCAAAACAGTGCACATATCATAGCTAGTGTTTCTTGTCATTAGTGTGTACACTATATGTAGGGATGGTGTGAAAAAAGTTGTGTTGTGTGAACTTCCAAAAATATTATTTTGTGCCCAACGGCACACAGTTAAGATATTCGCAAAAAGTGTTCGAGCTTGGATGCCATTTCGTGGCTCCCTAGAACAATCATTACCCATCAATGGTAGGTAATCTTCAAAATGGAGGGGTTGGTCATGAATGGGGAGTCGTGGTATTAAAGTGACTTCGTGAATAAAGTCCCTATCAATTAAAATTTCCCTATCCCCCCACATTAATCTAATGTATCCATTTTGTGCAAGACAATCCTCCTCCATGCATTCATAAAAACGGGTGACAAGATCCGGAAGAGCGAAGGAATTCGGATGGTTAAATAAGAGAAAGTTCCATCCGCGCCTTCGGATCTCATCACCGAAGTAACTACCGTAAACAGTGTGTGTGAACATTTGGGAAAAGTCCCTTTCAAACTGAAGTGTGGGTGCCATTACAGGGATTAATTGTAGAATTTCTAAATAAACAGAGAAGAGTTTAGAAGATCGAACCGCCTCTGAAAATTTCAAAGGTTGACGAGGCTAAGCAGCGGCGGAAGCACGGCCAGATGCAGGGAAATGCGACGGTTGGGCAGTGGCTTGGTGGGATCTCTCCGGGCGCTCTTCAGCGGCGGCTAGAGTTTTCTGAAAGTGGAAATTAGGGTTCTGTAAAATGCAGAGAGGGGTCGGGGTGTTTTTATAGGGGTTATTGGTTATTTGCAAACAGGACCCCTTAGAAAGAGGAATTTAGTTTGTAAAATATATATATATATATATATATTTTAATTAGTATAACTGAATATTTACAAAAATAACCCTGAAAAATTTAAATTTTTTTTTATAATTACAAGTGGGAAATAACAATTTTGGTACAAACATACCCCCAAACTTATTTGAAACAGTGTTTCCACTGTTTATGGCTGTATAACCGAAATTTGGGGGTAGGTGAGAAACGGTTTAAGCCTGTGTCTGTTCACTTTAAATAGTGAACCGTCCTCCAGATTTTCTAAGTCGACCGCAGCGTGCAGATATACGGTACATACAAAAAATGGCCCTTTCCATCGATATCTGAGCTTGCCGGGATGGAAATCTAGCCGGGTGTCGTAAAGTAATACCTGTTGACCACGTGTGAATGTATTGTGCATAAGGTGTTTATCGTGAAATACCTTCGTTCGGTTTTTTACGACAACCACGTTCTCGTAAGCTTCATCCCGAAGCTCGTTCAATTCATTTAACTGCAGCTTTCTATGGCTGCCCGCACCTTTGATAGATAGATTCAGCTCTTTTATCGCCCAAAATGCATGATGCTCTATTTATACTGGAAGGTGGCAAGACTTTCCGTAAACAAGACGATTAGGAAACATGCCAAGATCGGTCTTATAGGCAGTTCGAAATGCCCAAAGATCGTCAGTAAGTTTTAAAGACCAATCCTTATGGTTTTTGGAAACCGTTTTCTCCAAAATCTGTTTGATTTGACGATTTGAAATCTCGGCTTGCCCAAATGTTTGGGGGTGATATGGCGTTGATAGCTTATGATTAATGGAATATTTTCGCATCAAGGACTCGAAAGTCCTATTACAGAAATGAGTTCCATTGTCGCTAATGATTGCTCGGGGGTGCCCAAACAGGGAGAAAATGTTTTCCTTGAGGAATCTAATAACAACCTTATTGTCATTAGTCCGGCTGGGCGCAGCCTCGACCCACTTAGAAACATAATCAATAGCGAGAAGAATATACAAGTTCCCTAAAGAATTGGGAAATGGCCCCATAAAATCAATCCCCCAAACATCAAAAATTTCCACAACCAAGATTGGTTGGAACGGCATTTTGTTTCTCCTAGATATCCGGCTGAAGTGTTGGCACCGGGAGCACGTCTTGCTGTAATCATGTACGTCTTTAAAGAGTTGTGGCCATTAGAAACCACACTCCAAGATCTTTTTGGCTGTTTTTCTAAGGCCAAAATGTCCGCCACATGCCTGATCATGGCAATATGACAGCACGCTCTTGAATTCATGGTCGGGGACACACCGAGGGATAAACTGGTCGGGACAGTACTTGAACAGATAAGGTTCGTCCCAGTAAAAGTGTTTTACCTGGGATAGGAATCAGAGTCAGTCCTGATTTGACCATTCATTCGGCAGTAGTCCGGTGGCTAAATAGTTCACAATATCTGCGAACCAAGGTTGGCATGATACCGTCAAGAGCTGCTCATCCGGAAAAACGTCGTTTATCGGAAATTGAAGCATCGGCGAAGAAGGGAGGCGTGAAAGGTGGTCGGCGACTACGTTTTCGCTTCCTATTTTGTCTTTGATGACAAGGTCAAACTCTTAGAGTAAGAGGATCCAACGGATCAGCCGAGATTTTGCGTCCTTCTTCATAAAAATATTGCGAAGAGCTGAATGGTCAGTGTATACGATGACTGGAGAGCCGATCAAGTAAAGCCTAAACTTTTCTAAGGCAAACATAATAGCCAAGAATTCCTTCTTGGTTGTTGTGTAATTCAAATAGGCATCGTTCAAGGTTCGGCTAGCATAATAGATTATATGCGGCATCTTATCGATGTGCTGTCCAAGGACATCACCAATGGAAAAATCGGATCCATCACACATAATCTCAAATGGATGCATCCAGTCAGGAGAAGAAAGAACGGGAGCAGAAGTAAGTGAGTTTTTTAATGGCTCAAACGCATTCATACAGCTCGAGTCGAAATCGAATGTGGTGTCCTTGGCCAGCAAAAGAGTCAAGGGCCTAGCAATCTTGCTAAAATCCTTGATGAACCGTCTATAGAAACCGGCATGGCTAAGGAAGGCTCGAATGTCTCGGACGCATTTGGGAGGAGGGAGATTGGAAATGACTTCAATTTTAGCTTTATCTACCTCAATGCCGTTTTGCGAGATTATATGTCCTAAGACAATACCTTCACGCACCATGAAGTGGCACTTCTCCCAATTTAAAGTAAGGTTCTTATCCTTACACCGGGTAAGGACAGCGTTGAGATGTAGCAAACACTCATCAAAGGAGTCACCGAAAATGGAGAAATCATCCATGAAGATCTCCAAGAATTTTTCCACCATGTCTGAAAAATTCCCATCATACACCGTTGGAAGTAGTGGGCGCATTGCATAACCCAAAGGGCATGTGACGATATGCAAACGTGCCGAAAGGACAAGTGAATGTGGTCTTGTCCTGATCTTTTTCGGTAATGGGAATTTGATTATAGCCGGAGTAGCCATCCAAAATGCAGTAGTATTCATGCCCAGCCAATTGTTCAAGCATTTGGTCAATGAAAGGTAATGGAAGTGGTCTTTCCTTGTCGCGGCGTTGAGTGTCCTATAATCGATGCATACTCACCACCCAATTTGGGTGCGAATAGGAATTAACTCGTTCGCCTCATTTGTTATGACTGTTATGCCTGATTTCTTGGGGACAACATGAATAGGGCTAACCCACTGACTATCAGAGATAGGGTAAATGATATCACTATCAAGACACTTTACGATCTCCTTTTTAACAGACTCCTTCATGACTGGGTTGAGTCGTCTCTGTGGATCCCTGGCTAGTTTGGCATCATCCATCATATGAATATGATGTTCAACTATCAGGGGAGTAATCCCCTTGATGTCCGTCATAGTCCAGCCAAAGGCTTGCTGATTGCTCTGCAAGACCGTCAGAAGGGCTTTCTCTTGCTCTGAGGCTAGAGAAGCAGAGATGATAACAGGAAGGGTCTCATTCTCACCTAAGTAAGCGTATTTAAGGTGAGACGGCAACAGCTTGAGTTCGAGCGTCGGAGGTGAAACGATTGAAGGTAAAATCGGCAAAAATGTCTCAAACTCGAAGGATTCCAGCAGAGGTTCAAAATGAGTGTAACCAACTGAGTCAGATGGTTTAGCTAATTCATTCGAAAACTCAAAGGATTCAAACTCGTGTGGTGATTTGTTAAGTTCGTTCGAGAAAGTGAAACACTCATAGTCATTATCGGGAGTATAAACAGTATCAGGTTCAAGGAGGAACGCACTAGTAGCATTAAGATTGCTGTGATTGAACAAAAAAAATTCTAATTCACAGTCCTCCGGGGTGATCTCTTGGATTGAGCAAACGTCTAGTATATCAGCATTAGGTTCAGAGGGCTGATTCTCCAACTTAAAAATGTTGAGTTCAATTGTCAAGTTTCCAAAAGATAGGTTCATCGAACCATTTCGACAATTGATCACAGCATTAGAGGTTGTAAGAAATGGTCGACCGAGTATCACCGGAATTTGATTCCGAGGGTTAGCCACAGGCTGTGTATCTAAACCAATGAAATCAAAGGGGAATATGAAGTCCCCTACTTTGATCAATACATCCTCTAGCTCACCCCTAGAATGGGTGATAGATCGGTCGGCCATTTAGAGAGTACAATGTGTAGGTTTCAGCTCTCCTACACCTAATTGCCCATATACAGAATAAGGAAGTAGGTTAACACTGGCACCAAGATCCAAAAGTGCGCGGTTAATGTTCTTATCCCCAATAGTTATTGAAATCGTTGGACAGCCAGGGTCCTTTCGTTTTTGAGGTAAAGGTTGGGTAAGAGCATCACTCACGGCACTAGCTAAGAAAACTTTCTTAGGTACCTGAGATTTCCTCTTCTTAGTGCATAAGCCCTTTGTTTCCTGATTTAAAATCAGGAAAGCCTACGGAAGAGGCATCACGTGCAAACACGTGACCAGTAGTCACGTGTTGGCCGTGACATTTAAAAGCAGCGGCAAAAGAACATCAGTTCCCTGATCAAATCAAGGAAAAGGCTTTAGAAAAGGTCGCGTGCTCACACGTGACCAGGGGTCACGTGTTGGCACGTGACGGCTGAACAGCGGCTAGGAGACAAAGCGCAGAAAGCAGAGGAAAGCTCGTTCCAAGGGGTCACATGCCTACACGTGACCAGGGGTCACGTGGCCACACGTGACCGGCTTTCAAAGCCTATATATTTAACAGAATCAAATTCTGAAGAGATCATTCAAATCTTTCCAAAGGAAAATGATTATTTGGAACCGATTGAACTAAAGATTTAAAGGTGATTAAATATCACCTATCTATGGAAAAATCTTGAAGTTGGAAAGATTTCCCCTTAAAATCTAATCGAAATAACAAAGGAAAATCTTTGGATTTAAAATCCAATGGTGAATAAAATTCACCTAATAATCCAAAGGTCCAAACGAATGGTGAATACAAATCAAATCTCTCAATGAAAGATTCATCAAAACTAATTGATTCTGCTTCTTCTCCTATAAATAGGAGCCAAGAGACACACAGAGAGATATAGATATACAAAGATCGATACATAGAGAGAGAGAAAAATAGAGCCTTAAGACTTTGGAAGAATTTGGATCTTCTGCAAAAGAAAATCTTAGGTAAGAAAGGGAAGGCCTCTAAACGAGAATTTAATTCTCAAAAGAGTTTAACTCTTATATTGAAAGAAGAACATAGTTCTCTCTTTAGTAGAGGATCTATAAAGTGTACATCTCCCCATGAATTGAGAATTTAATTCTCATTGGGTTGAGATCCTGCCATGCAGATCCAAAGCATAGAGAGGGAATGGAAATTTGAGAATTTAATTCTCACAGAATTATAGGAATTTAATTCCTTTGAGATAAAATTAGGGTTTAACCCTATGTTATAGGAATTTAATTCCTTCAGAATGAACAGAATCAGGGTTTAACCCTAGTTAAGAACTTAGTTCTAAATAACAGGAATTTAGTTCCCTTAAGAAAGAAGAAATTAGGGTTCCACCCTATGACAGAATCTCATTCCTCAGAATATAAATTAGGGTTTAACCCTATTTAAGAATAATTCTCTAAAAGAGAATGAGAATATAATTCCTCTAAAGCTTTTATTAGGGTTTAACCCTATGATAAAATTCAGTTCTTCACATATATGAGGAATTTAATTCCTACAGAAAAATCAGAGTTCAACTCTATCTGAAAATGTAATTCTTTAGAGGAAAAATCTTCAGAGGAAAATGGGGATTTAATGAAGAATTTAATCAGAAATTGCAAAGAGGCAGGGTCACGTGCTACCACGTGACCCCCGAAAAGATCCATAGAAAAGGGCTTTTGAGGCAATGCCTCACGTGACCCACGTGACCCTTGGCAGAAGCTTTAACGCACAAACACTTAAACGCACATCACGTGACAGCACGTGATACTCCAAAGTATTCAATATTCTCAGCAGAATAAATAAAAGGAGGGCGCCCTCACGTGCTACCACGTGACCCCTCTTGCCTTAGTGTTTAACACTAAATTGGAACCTCTGAATTCAGTGTTTAACACTGTTTTGCCTTAGTGTTCAACATTAATTAAAGAGCTTTACTTGCGGTGTTTAACACTGAATTTTTGAGTGTTTAACACTAAACTAAATCTCTGTTAACAGAGTTTGATATTAACTTTCTTAGTGTTCAACACTAAATTAAAATCTCTGTCACCAGTGTTTAACACTGATTATCTTAGTGTTTAACACTAATTTGAGATCTCTGTTGCTAGTGTTTAACACTGATTCGTTTTAGTGTTTAACACTAATTTGAACCCCCTGTTGCTGGTGTTTAACACCAACTATCTTTTAGTGTTAAAACACTAACTTGTTCCCAGTGTTCAACACTGCTGGTCTTTAGTGTTTAACACTAATCTTAGCCCAATTGGTTAAGTGTCTAGAGGCAAAGCCTCTCATGGACCAACAGGAAGTCAATATTCCAAATATGATTGGACTTAGCCCAAGATGGCCATAAGTCATCAATTCAAACTTAACTGGGCTAATGGGCTCATAACATAATTAATTGGTCTTGATCCCAAACTGGGCCAAAGACTGTTTAATCTACCTTGGTTTGAGGGTACATCTCTTCACTCCTTTGATATTTGGCATTGTAATTCCTCAACGTCTTCAAAGAGGTGACGGGTCCCGATGGCCACATATTGATACGGACTGTGGGGTCCTTAAACTCATAGACTATGAGGTCCTTAACCTTGACCGAGATGTCTTAAAACTAACTGTGGACTGTGGAGTCCTTAAATCCATGGACTATGACGTCCTTAACCTTGACCGAGATGTCTTAAAACTAACTTTGGACTGTGGAGTCCTTAAATCCACGGACTATGAGGTCCTTAACCTTGACCGAGATGTCTTAAAACTAACATTGGACCGCAATGTCGTTAAACTACCTATGGACCGCAACGTCCTTAAACTACCTACTGACCGTGATGTCACTAAACTAAACAACATGGCTCCCTTAATTGCTCTATTGTTGGATCTAAACGATCCCGTTAAGTTGATCTTAGTTTGAAAATTAGACTAACGTATCCTTAACAAGGGTTTAAGTCGATCTTAGTCTCGAATGAGGCTAATGTATCCTTAAACCCAAACCCCCAAACCCAAATCTAAGATAATACGGATTTGGGCTAGTCCACGCCCTACGGGCGACGACATAATTCAGTCTCCGTATACAATCCACGGGCAACCAAACATAAAATAAACACACACGACACGAAGTGACCATCTGGAGATGGAGAAAGTGGTTACTGCGATGCGGTAGCGTAATTAACTGCAGGGGCTTGCGCCTGCAGGGAAGAGCGTCCCCACAATCAAAACCCCCTCAAGCGAGGGGGAATCTGACGAAGTCTGCTACATCGGACGCATCCATTTAAACCTTCGATATACGGTGCCTTAAATCAACTTGGCATCTTCGGAGAAGTAGACGGATAGCACCAATTAGCATCTGCCCCGAACTTCAGGCTAGACGTCCGCCGTCGCGCCGTCGTTCTGAGGGGAACAGGTTCTGGCACGCCTGGTGGGACCTTTTCCTCTTTCCACTCCACACTTCGTGTGTCGTGATTCGCGAACCAATCGCGGTTCGCTAATGGTTGCCCTTGGGTTTCGAAGTACTAAGATTTGGTGTTTCGTTTGCTGCAGAAAGAAAAGAATCAATGGCTTCCACTTGTGCGACATGCTCGGACTGCAATTGCAACCAACGCTCTGCCTCGGCAGGAGGTATAGCCTACGGAACCCAAGCTGCTTCGCTATTCACAATGCCCGTGGAACAGGTCACTCGAGCCACCACAGGATTGTTTTTTGGGACCATGCTCCCGTCGACAAGCTTCACCGCTCCTATGCCGACACCGGAAGCTCCCAAGAAGTCGGTCTTCGATCGGCTAACAGCTACTGCGGCCCATCTCAGCGGGTCGTCCAGCACCGGCACCTCGGTCTTCTCCAGATTGGGCCACAGTTCCTATGAGCCCATGATGAAGCCTGCAACTCAAGAAAAGGTTATTCCGAAAAGAGTGACCAACCCTACTCCAGAAGTCGTCAAGGCGGTTTCTCCTACCAAAGGGTCAGTTTTTACAAGACTGACTGTTCCGGCTCCCGCTACGACTCCTGTCCCTGCTCAGTAGTCTGTTTTCAACCGATTGGATACTGCTACCCAAAGGACATCAGTCTTTAACAGGCTAGCGCCAGCAACAACCCCCCACCTACACAGGGGGCAAGACGAGACTATCGCCCTCACCAAGCCGGTTCCATCAGCACGACGCGCTCGACGTCGTTACTGGCACCGAATGAGGAAGGCCGGAGGCAACTCCCCTTCTGGGCTAACTCCTCCAGCCCCGATGGCAGAAGTTAATGCTGCTGTTCCAACTGGGAACTGCTTTGAGGTGCTAAATAAGGTGCGTAGGAATTCTCCTACCGCAGCGCTAAAGAAGTCTCCCCATCCGCTGAAAAGAGCTATAGAAGTAAAGCCAGAACAGCCCCAATCTCCTCAACGGCTGTCCTCCCGAATCTATAAAGTCTGGCTGCAGGCCCGAGACTCGATGATCGATCCAAATTTCTCCCGCTAGCACAAGAAGCTGAAAATCCAACAGGAAGCCAGTCACCAGGCTAAGCCATGAAAAGCTGTCTGGGTGCCCACCTCGACGGCCCCCTCAACTTCCACTGCTCATAAAAAGAAGAGGCCGGAGAAGATCCCCGGGCCTGGAACGAGAGCTAAAAGCGCTGAACCCAGACGCCCTAAGGCTGGGGGCAGGATGGTCCACACTGTATACATGGTGTCGGGGAAGGAAGACAGCCGTGCGTCTACAAGTCATAGACCGCTTACACGGTCAGTAACCAAAGATCAAGAGCAACAGCAAAAGCTCCAGGAAATGATGATTGCAATGGCCGCGCTTACTGGGCCGAAAGAAAGCCCCGAGGCGTCCTCGGATCAGCAACAAGAACAGGAAACTTACGCTGAGTTCCTTCGGAGAATATTGGAAAAGAAAGATAAAAAGGCTGCGGAACAAGCGGCCAATATAAAGCAGATAGCCCACTTATTCCAGGACATGGTGAGAATGATGATCCAACAAGACCCACCTGCTGAGGACCCTCCAATCGTCCTTGAAGACGACAGGGGAAAAACGTCAAATCCACCACCGGCTCTCTCAACGGCCAAGGAGGAGACAATCTCTAAGGCTGACTTGGACGACTATATAGCCCAGCAAATCCGGGTTCATCATGCGACTGAGGCAGCTGGTCAAGTCGTAAAAACGGGGCGACCATATCCGAGCTGGTACGACCAAATCAAATATCCGCCGGGTTATACAATACCAAAATTCCACGTGTATAAGGGGACCGGCAATCCCCATCAACATGTTGCCCAGTTCAGGGCCCTTTGCGGTAACACCGGCGGTGATGATAAACTGTTGCTTCGCCAATTCGTGGGCAGCTTATCAGAAACGGCGTTCGAATGGTATTCGGAACTCCCGAACGATTCTATCAAGACGTTCGCTGAAATGGAGTTGCTATTCACTCAGCGATTCGCTAGCGCCAGCGAACGCACTCCAATAACGGCATTGAATAATGCCAGGGTGAAACCAGGCGAAACATGGGTCCAGTATGCTATACGCTGGCGAAATTTGTGGTCGAAATGCGAGCAACGCATTGAGGAAGCGCCCGCGGTGGGCATGTTCGTGGGAACCCTAGACCCTCACGCAACTATCTCCCAGTTTATGATGTTCTTTAAGCCAACCACATTCCAGGCTCTAATCGACAAGTTGGCCCAGATAGACCAGATGGGTCATAGACCGTCTCCCCCGAAGCCCGAGTCTCGGAGTGACAAGGGTAAAGGAAAGGCAACCTTCGTCGCGAATGCTCAACAGCAACCTAGTGCCCCAAAGCTGGCGGATCAACTGGAAGAAAGACGCTGGTATTATAATGAGAAGATGAAGCACCCCTACTCGTTCCCAAGGGACAAGACGAAACGGTTATTCGAGCTGGCAGTACGCAACAGACTTATAAACTTTCCAAATCCAAGGCGACCGCCACAACCCACTGAGGTGAATAACCCCAACTATTGCCCTTACCATCAAACGGTAAGCCATCCGATTGAGGATTGCTTCGTTTTCAAAGGATGGATTGAAGATCAATACCTCCAGGGGAAGTTTGAACTATCCGAAAAGTGGAAGGTGAACCCGCCACAGCCGCATACTCCTAAGAAGACGGACGCATCGGGAGCAACTTGTTCCTTTATTGAAGAAGCTCCATGGGAGGTCGTGCTATCAACTAAAACCAAAAGAATGCTGAGGGACCTTCATGCGTGCCCGGTGGTCGAATAGAAGAACCCGCTTGAACCTCAGATCATCGAAGGGATGTTGAAGCCGCGCCCAACTACAAAGATTTATGGTGATGGCCCAAATTCTCACACCCAACCGTCAAAATCTTCGAAGAAAAAGAAGAAGAAATCCAAAAATCCCGTGAAGCCTGGAGACAAGCGCACGGATTTGTAGAAACAGATTGACGCGCTGGAGGAGTACAATCAAAAGGCGCGAACTCCCGTCACGCTGCAAGAGTTCCTCAACTACATCTTTCAAGAGGAAGATGAGGGGGAGAGTTCGTCGGATGAATCCGAGGGATACGTGGCGAGTTGTAATGTAATCTCCCACTTGTTTACCGACGATGAAAAAACTCCTGGCACTAAGAAACTGGGGGTAGAGCCTGAACCAGAGCTTGGGTGACCGACAGACGAAATGATCGACGCCTTTCTAGACGAGATTCGTTTGAAAAGTAAAGCCGACCAGGAGCGTGAGATAGCCGCATCAGAGGGAGCCAAACGCAGGAGACTAAACGAAAGAGTTGAAGTACTCCCGCCAGATCGAAAGGTATCCGACGCAGATAAAAACATATTCAAGACGAGGAAACGGTTTGCCAAAGCCATGTCAATAGGGATGAAGCTACCACCCTCGGAAGAGAACACGTTCGATGGAGTGGGGAGGCACCCTAATTATTGCTCGTATCATCGGAAAATTTCATACCCTACGGAGGAGTGCAACGCTTTTAGGATATTGTGGCAGGGATATGTTGTTCGCCGGCAGCATTTTAAGCGCATGAAACGCAAGACTCGTCGGGAACGAAGAAGTACTACCGACGGGCACAACAGAACTACTGGCAACTGTTACATGGTCGATGCCGGATAATCACAAGTTCTCACCTTTGGGAGCGACTCTGATGAGGAAATGGCTCTGGGCCCTCTCTTTAAAGAGTCCGTCTTAAGGAAAGAGGAAGAACCGGAGGCCTGCGAAAATATTCAGCTGCGCAATCGCACGCTCCCGGAAAAGAATCTCGGACCCGCGAATAGAAAAGATAAGGGAAAGGAGAAGGTCACTGGGGATATTGCCCTAGATGACCAAGTCATGAAAGAGCTGACTGCCAAGGACCCTCCCAGGAAGGGTAAGGTGGACTACAACATCCTAGCGCACCTAAGGAAGCTACCTTCTCAGCTCAGCATTCTCGATGCCCTCCTATTATCAAAAGAAGCGCGAGATTCATTAATCAAGGCGTTACAAGAACCCGAGCAATTCCAAGCCTTCCTCGCCGAAGAAAGGATGAAGAATGAACTGGAAGGAGTGCATACGGCCGACATCACTTTCGGTGACGAAGACCTCCTCCTCGGGACGTGCGACCACAACCGTCCCCTATATGTCTCTGGATACTGACATGATATCAAGATAGGCACGATCCTGGTGGATAATGGATCCTCCGTCAATCTCTTTAATGTTCGGGTGTTGAAGGAAATCTGCATGAGCATATAGCACCTCGCTCGTGACAAAATTACCATCTCCGGTTTCGACTCCCAGTCATCACGGACTCTCGGATCTGTAATACTAACATTACGCTTCGGACTGCTCGTCATGGACATCAAGTTTCATGTCATTGACGCCAAGACCTGCTACAACGCCTTGCTCGGTCGTCCTTGGTTACACGAGTACAACATCATCCCTTCTACACAACATCAGTGTATGAAGTACTTTAAGGATGGTTTCGAGTATACCGTAACAGGTGAGCTGAACCCATTCTCCGTGAACGAAGTCCGCAAGTACGAAGATGCAAAATAATTTTTGCCAGACTTCGAGGATACAGAAAAGAGTCGCAAGCCGGAGAACAAAGTCGCCGCCACCATCCCTTTTTTCGGGAGCGATACCGAAGAAGAAGAAGAGATAGTTTATGCTGGGCCGTCTCGACGCAACAACCCGGGAATGTCCGCCCCCATGTTGATCTTCGGAAGTGATTCGGAAGATGAGGTTAATGCCGTGTTCTCCAGTCGGCCGTCAATACAAGCATCCCCTAGCGATGATCAGAGTTTGCAAATCACCATGGTACCGCGGAAACACTACAAGGATCTCGATGCTCTTCAAGCTTACAATGTGCAGGACCTGCAGACATTTTACGTCCCTCCCAGGAGAAAGGGTGGAAAGGTGATCCTATTCTACCAATCCACAGAAACGAGAGTGGAGAAAGAGATATGGCATGGCGCGGATGTTACACTCGGCAGGCTCCAACCCATCCGTTTGCCCAGATATTACACAAATGGTCTAAAGAGGCTATTGAAGCACCAAGGAGTACCCTTAAAACAGACTGTTCGACAAGCTCGGTTCTACAACAGGATTTGGAATGTCCCTGGGGCTCAGCGCAAATTGCCCAACGGGAGAATGGAAACGTTTGGGCTCGGATATGTGAGATCCGGGAAACGGGAGCGAGTCCACGGCAGCTACGCCATATATAACTTCGATGAGGAGGAGGACACCCTGTCGGGAAATGCTAACCCCTCGTCAAAACTGGATCCCGCGAGTGAAGTGCCGAGTCCGTCATTTGAAGAACAAGTGGACAAGCTTATCAGGAAAGCAGGTCAAAAGGCTCGGGAAGACCACAACCGTGAGATGGCCATCTACGAGAAGGCCATGACGCAACGTCTGTTTCAACAGGCTGCAAAAGACAAAGATGCTCCTCCCTGTCAACCCGTTGTACAAAAGGCCCGACGCAGAGGCAGAAGTAAATCAAGAAGCGGAAAGAGGGGCCGACAACAACGGCGCAGGATTAGAGAGTTATGTGATCGGGTATTGCGCGGCCCGGATTTGTCCCTCATGAAGAAGATGAGTCGAGCGTATTCCTTCCCCCGAGACAAGACGAAGAAGTTACTCGAGCTCGCTATAAAACATCAAATGATCGCACTTCCAGAGTCTAAGCACCCTGAGCAAGCTAACAAAGTTTCTTATCCGGGCTATTGCTCTTATCACCGAGCCATAGGACACCCTATCGAAGACTGCTTCACCTTCAAGAACTGGGTCGAAGACCAGTACCAGCAAGGCAGATTTGCTTTATCCAGCAGCTGGAGGGTAACGCCGCCACAAAAGCACGAACCCAAAGCCGCAAGAGCAGAACCAGATCCGCATCAATCTTGGAAGCGGATTCGCACCTGTTACATGATTACAATATTAAAAGAAGAGCCCGAGGATATAAATGAGCTCCCTTGGTGCTTCGAAAACAATGACAATGAAGTAATTTCAGAATTTCCACCGGCTCCGAAAGAACTGGAAGATGGCATACATACTACTGCAGATAACCTCAAGAAGATTGAGTTGGGATCGGCAGACGATCCGCGACCGACATTCATCAGCGAGCTGCTATCTGAAGAAAGGGTGGCTGCGTTAAAGGACGTGCTTCTACAACATAAAGATTGCTTCGCGTGGAACTATTCCGAGATGCCGGGATTAGATCCAGAGATTGCTGTGCATAAATTAGCAATATCCCCAGATATCAAGCCAGTCAAGCAGGCGCCGAGAAGGATGCGGCTCGAGCTTGAGATGAGCATCAACGCCGAAGTCAAGAAGCTGATCGATTCTGGATTTATCCAAGAAGTCCAATATCCTGACTAGATCGCCAACATCGTCCCGGTAATGAAGAAAAATGGGACGGTGTGCATATGCGTGGATTTCAGGGATCTCAATAAAGCCTGCCCAAAGGACGATTTCCCAGTACCGGTAACCGAGCTAATGATAGATAACACGTCCACTCACGAGGTTTTCTCCTTTATGGACGGTTCATCAGGGTACAATCAGATAAAGATGCATCCCGAAGACCAGAAGCACACCGCCTTCAGGACTCCTTTGGGTATATTCTGCTACAAGGTGATGCCCTTCGGTTTAAAGAATGCCGGTGCCACCTATCAAAGGGCCATGACAAAGATATTCGATGATCTCATACATGAAATCATCGAGTGATATATCGATGACCTCGTAGTGAAGAGCATGTCATACGAAGAGCATTTAGAGCATCTGAAGACCGTATTTCAGCGCCTTCGGCAATATAATTTGAAGATGAATCCCCTCAAATGCGCGTTCGGAGTCTCCTCGGGTAAATTCCTGGGATTCATCATCCGACACCGAGGTATCGAAATAGATCCATCTAAGATTAAGGAGATCATGGAAATGCCACCTCCGAGGACTCTCAAACAGCTGCGGTCTCTCTAGGGGAAACTCGCGTACATCCGGCGGTTTATCGCCAACCTGTCAGGCAAGTGTCGTCCTTACAGTCACCTGATGAAGAAGGGAATTCCATTCGTTTGGGATCACAAATGCCAAGGCGCACTGAACGAGATCAAGCAGTACCTGCAGAACCCCCCAGTGTTGGCTGCTCCAGTTAAGGGAAAGCCTCTCATTCTTTATACAACCGCCCTCGAAGGTTATTTAGGCGCCTTATGGGTGCAAGAGAATGACCAGGGTAAAGAAAGAGCACTCTACTACTTAAGTCGAGTTCTTCTGGGGGCAGAAAGCAATAACTCCCCGATCGAAAAACATTGCCTGGCGCTAATCTTTGCGATAACAAAACTCCGGCACTATGCATTGGCACATGAAGTCCGTCTTATATCAAAGGTGGACCCCTTAAAATATCTAATGTCGAAGGCCATATTGACGGGGAGACTCGCTAAATGGGCCTTACTCCTGATGGAGTTTTCAATAACCTATCAGCCTCTTAAGGCAGTGAAAGGCCAAGCCATTGCCGACTTCCTTGCTGAGCATCCAGTACCTGCCGGTTCTCCTCTAAATTGCGATTTGCCGGATGAACATGCATTTGACGCGGTCAATGGTGGGGATACCCGATGGGAACTTTATTTCGATGGAGCATCTTCTATGAAAAAGCGCAAACAAAGTACCCCTATAGTCAAGTCGGGAGTAGGCCTTATCTTCATGACCCCACAAGGAGGGATAATGCGCTTTGCTTTCTCCTTAACGGAATCGAGGACGAACAATGAAGCCGAATACGAAGCTTTGATAGCGGGCCTCGAGATCGCCATTGACATGGGAATTGAAGACCTCCTTATATATGGGGATTCTCAACTGGTCGTTAGTCAAGTAAATGGTGACTACCAAATGTGCAAACCGGAGTTGGTGAAGTACGGCGAAAAGGTGCAACAACTGTTGACCCAAATTCCCTCCTATACTTTAGAAAGCATACCACGCGCAGAAAATAGCAAAGCGGACGCGTTAGCTAAGCTCGCTAAAGAATTGGCTGACGAGAACCTCGATGACGTTAAAATCATGGTACAAAGCCGTCGAGTGCTCGCCCCAGCAGAAATATCCTCGGTATCATACGAAGAAAAGGGAGCGACTGAGCAGACGACCCTACAAATAAAAGACCGTGAGAAGACTGAGGACTGGAGGGAAGTCTTCATAGACTACTTTAAGTCCCACCGAATGCCCGAAGAAGCGTCCTCAAGACATCAGCTCATGAAACGAGCTCTATCTTTCGCTTTTGTCAATGATACTCTGTATAAGAGGACGTTTGATTCTCTGTGGCTGAGATGTTTAGGACCTGACGAAGCAGAAAGAGTCGTTCAGGAAGTTCATGACGGAATCTGTGGTTCTTATCAAGCAGGCTCGAAGATGAAGTTAAAAATTAAACGAATGGGTTACTACTGGCCCACGATGATCCAGGACTGCCTCGAATATGCGAAGCAATGCCACTCATGCCAAATCCACGGGGATTTCATCCGCCAGCATCCGAATCCACTACATCCAACGGTGGCTAGCTGGCCATTCGAAATGTGGGGGACTGACATAGTCGGCCCCATCGAACCAGCATCTTCCAGGGACATCGTTTCATCCTGGCGACAACTGATGGGCGGAAGCAGTACTGCTGAGGGATGTGAGGACGGAGAATATCCTCCACTTTTTCAAAACGCACGTCATTTATCGGTTTGGAACTCCACGGCGGATTATCTCCGATAACGGGCCAGCCTACAGATGCCATAAGATTAGCCGCTTCGCGCAACAGCATAATATAGACTGGAGATACTCCTCAGTTTATAATCCACGAGCTAACGGTCTGGCCGAGGCCTTCAATAAGACCTTGACAAAGATCATAAAAAAGACGGTGTCCCGAAATAAGAAGGATTGGCACGAGAGACTGCAAGAGGCTCTTTGGGCATATCGAACTACGTTCAAGACGGCCACAAACACGACGCCATACGCACTGGTATTCGGTACGGAAGCGGTACTCCCCTTCGAGATAGAGCTGCCTTCTCTACGAGTGGAAGTCCACCACGAATTGACAAACGAAGAAAATGCTCACCTTCGGCTTGAGGAGCTTGATGCCCTCGATGAAACCCGGCTCATAGTGCAACAAAATCTGGAGGCCTACAAAGCAAAGATGATGCGCTCGTACGAAAGATTGACCAGGCCGAGGACATTCCGCCAAGGCGAACTCGTACTAGTGGTCAAAAGACCTATGATCTCCAATCGTGCCAAGCGGGGAAAATTTGAGCCAAACTATGAAGGCCCGTACATCATAGACAAGGTCTACCAGGGTGGAGCCTATCGACTCATGGACATGCACGGCGAAAGGCCTTTCAGGCCAATAAACGGCCGCTTCCTAAAGAAATACTACGCTTAATGAGCCACAGCCTAGGTCAATGATAGATGACGACGACTATGTCCGCTCGCTATCTTCCTAAGCTCAGACTTTATAAGCAGTAGCCGGCCGTCCCCTGAATGGACCAAAACGTCCTTAAACTAACGATGGACCGAAATGTCCTTAAACTAACGACGGATCGAAACGTCCTTAAACTAACGACGGACCGAAACTTCCTTAAACTAACGACGGACCGAAACGTCCTTAAACTAACGACGGACCGAAACGTCCTTAAACTACTACCATAGTATCCTTAGGCTGACGAGATGAATAAAAAAAAGAGAAAAAGAAAACAAATATATAAATAAAAAAAAATAAAAAATAAAAAATAAAAACGGTATGTCCATAAGCAAAATGGGCACGGATGAAAACCCGAAAGGGCTCCGTGAGTAAAAACAGCAGGGCTACCGGCGAGTGTTCGTGAAAACCCGAAAGGGCGCGACCTTGTAAAAAAAAGAGAAAAGAATAGAAAAAACGGTATGTCCATAAGCAAAATGGGCACGGATGAAAACCCGAAAGGGCTCCGTGAGTAAAAACAGCAGGACTACCGGCGAGTGTTTGTGAAAACCCGAAAGGGCTCAACCTCGTTAAAAGACACTTACAAGATCCTCTCGACCTTGTAAGGAGAAACCACCCGCTTGGGATCCTTACGACTCACAAGGGAGCGACACACTTAGGGATCCCCACGATTCCTAAAGAGAAAATACACTTACGAGATCCTTACGACTCGTAAGGAGAACTCTCTTATGGGACCCTCACGGCTCATAAGATTTGAAAGTCTTAAGTTACAGAAACCTAAACCTGTTCTTAAGCAAATCCCCCACAACCTTCGATATTGCCCTACAAGTGGCTCAATACTGACCCTTGTATACAATCCACGGGCGCGAATAAACATTCCCCCAGCAAAGTCCCACCCGTGACTAGGGATATGTCCATATGGTGAGCAACCCTTGTAAGTCCTCTCGACTTATGAGGAGAAGACCCTTTTGTAAGATCCTTACGACTTGCAAGAGGACATGCACTTAGGAATCCTCATGATTCCCAAGGAGAAAACACACCTACAAGATCCTCACGACTTGTAGGGAGAAATACCTTTGTGAGACCCCTACGGCTCATGAAGTCAAAAGCCTTGGTCGACAGGACCCTTAACCCTTTTTACTAAGCCACCTTTGTTCAACATCGACAGAGGCAAATGATGATTCGCTTCTGGCAACATCCCAGTTGTAGCGGTGCTGATGCCGAAATCGGTGTCTAAAATCCAAGCTTGCAGCGAAAAAGCTAGCGAGCCACACATGCATACGAAATAGCCGAAATGATGGGGCAACTTGCAATAAAAAGCAGCAAGTAAAAATGTATGCATGACAGATAGCCGAAATGATTAGGCAACTCGCAATAAAAAGCAGCGAGTAAAAATGAAATAAATAGCCGAAATGATTGGGCACCGTGAAAAATGGCCGAAACGATAGAGCAATCACGACCTTCGCGATATAAACGCTGAAATGATGGAGCACCGCGGAAAAAAGAAATGAAATAAAATAAAAAAATTTATGCCCTACAGGTGATGTTCCATCATACCCTGTATACAATCCAAGGGCGTAAACAAAAAAGGGATCATATTTCTCCCCCAGGTTTCACCATAAGAAGAAGCAAAATCTCGACGGGCCGCGAACGACTTAGAGATCATCTCAGCAGTCGTCTCGTAACAACGAACACGACTTCAAGAGAAACGGAACAGCAGCAACTCCCAAGTCCATGGCTCGGCGATATCCTGATCACCGAAAAGTCAAATCCCAACTCCGTGAAATGCGAATACAATCAACGAAATTCCTGGTTACGTGGAACGCGGATAACATCACTCTTTGACCCAGTGTGAAGCATCCAGAGCGGAGCCTAGTCCTCGCCGAGCACGGCAGTAAACCCGTATGAAACATCTAGTGCAAAATTCCTGGTTACGTGGAACGCGGATAACGTCACTCTTTGACCCCGTGGAAAACGTCCAGAGCGGATCCTGGTCCTCGCAGAGCACGGCAGTGAACCCATGTGAAGCATCCAGAGCGGAGCCTAGTCCTCGCCGAGTACGGCAGTGAACCCGTGTGAAGCATCTAGTGCAAAATTCCTAGTTACGTGGAACGCGGATAACGTCACTCTTTGACCCCGTGGAAAACGTCCAGAGCGGATCCTGGTCCTCGCAGAGCACGGCAGTGAACCCGTGTGAAGCATCCAGAGCGGAGCCTAGTCCTCACCGAGCACGGCAGTGAACCCGTGTGAAGCATCTAGTGCAAAATTCCTGGTTACATAGAACGCGGATAACGTCACTCTTTGACCCCGTGTGAAGCATCCAGAGTGGAGCCTAGTCCTTGCCGAACACGGCAGTGAACCCGTGTGAAGCATCTAGTGCAAAATTCCTGGTCACGTGGAACGCGGATAATGTCACTCTTTGACCCCGCGGAAAATGCCCAGAGCGGAGCCAGGTCCTCGCCAAGCACGGCAGTGAACCCGTGTGAAGCATCCAGAGCAAACAACGGACTGTGGAGTCCTTAAAATCCACGGACTATGATGTCCTTAACCTCGACCGTAATGTCTTAAAACTAACAATCAACCACCCTGATTCTGTACTGATTCTACCTTGGTTTAAGGGTACATCTCTTCACTCCTTTGATGCATGACGTTGTAATTCCTCAACGTCTTCAAAGAGGTGACGGGTCCCTACAACCAAACATCGGACTGTGGATTCCCTAAATCCACGGACTATGAAGTCCTTAACCTTGACCGTGATGTCTTAAAACTAACATCGGACTGTGGAGTCCCTAAATCCACGGACTATGAGGTCCTTAACCTTGACCGTGATGTCTTAAAACTAACATCGGACTGTGGAGTCCTTAAATCCACGGACTATGAGGTCCTTAACCTTGACCGTGATGTCTTAAAACTAATATCGGACTGTGGAGTCCCTAAATCCACGGACTATGAGGTCCTTAACCTTGACCGTGATGTCTTAAAACTAACATCGGACCGTTGAGTCCTTAAATCCACGGACTATAAGGTCCTTAACCTTGACCGTGATGTCTTAAAACTAACATCGGACTGTGGAGTCCCTAAATCCACGGACTATGAGGTCCTTAACCTTGACCGTGATGTCTTAAAACTAACATCGGACTATGGAGTCCTTAAATCCACGGACTATGAGGTCCTTAACCTTGACCGTGATGTCTTAAAACTAACATCGGACTGTGGAGTCCCTAAATCCACGGACTATGAGGTCCTTAACCTTGACCGTGATGTCTTAAAACTAACATCGGACTGTGGAGTCCCTAAATCCACAGACTATGAGGTCCTTAACCTTGACCGTGATGTCTTAAAACTAACATCGGACAGTGGAGTCCCTAAATCCACGGACTGTGAGGTCCTTAACCTTGACCGTGATGTCTTAAAACTAACGTTGGACTGTGGAGTCCTTAAATCCACGGACTATGAGGTCCTTAACCTTGACCGTGATGTCTTAAAACTAACATGGGACTGTGGAGTCCTTAAATCCACGGACTATGAGGTCCTTAACCTTGACCGTGATGTCTTAAAACTAATATCGGACTGTGGGGTCCTTCAATCCACGGACTATGACGTCCTTAACCTTGACCGAGATGTCTTAAAACTAACTTTGGACTGTGGAGTCCTTAAATCCACGGACAATGATGTCCTTAACCTTGACCGCGACGTCCTTAAACTACGATGCCTTGAACAACCCCTGACCCCGTGAAACACGAATAAGGGTGACCACATCCAGCACTTGCAAGTCCTCACTACCTGTAAGGAAGAAAAACTCTCTTCTGAGATCCTTACGACTCTCGAGAGAAAACCCGCTTAAGAATCCTCACGATTCTTAAGAAGAACTCACACCTATGGGATCCTCTCGACCTGTAGGGAGAAAAAACTCTTTATGAGACCCTCATGGCTCATAAAGTGCAAAAGTCTTAGGAAGCAGATCTTAATCCTGAATCCTAAGCCATCGCTGCCCTGCAAGTAGGCCAAGATAAATTATCCGCAGAATACATTCAGTAAAAGAGACACATCATTGAGAAGAAAAATGTATCTTTTATTCATAAACCAAAATGGATACAAAGTACAATTCATGAAAGAACAAAAGAAAATACTCTCATTTATGAGTATATACAAGAAGGAAGGAAAAGATACAAATGTTTCAAGCCGGCGGGCGATTTAGCAGCTTGGTCAGCTCATCCTGCTTTTGTTGGGCCACGGCCTCATGATTTAAGATCGCCAAAAGACGGGCCTCCGCCTGAGCCTACTGGGCCTGATACGAAGCGAGCCGGCCTTCAAGCTCTTTCTCGGTGGCCTTATGAGTCTCGACCCTCTCACGAGTGAACGTAGCAGCTTTATCAAGAGTCACCACCTTCCTGATAGACTCTTGAAGCACCCGCCAGAGTTCATACACTTTGTTGGCCTTGGCAGTAAGACTCTCCTGAAGCTCGCTCAGCGCTTTAGAACCCAGCTCTCTCTCCGAGAATTTGCGGCCGAGCCTCTTCTCGCACGATGTCATGTTTGCCGCGCACCGCGCTATCAGCCCCCGCAAGTCCGCCTTTCCAGCCATGACCTCCGAGGAAAGACGGGAACATTCAAGTGCGTGCAAGCAAGCCTCCACCTGCCGACAGAACTCCACCCAGACTCGCACCACCTCTTCGCTATGGTAGGTGGCGAGAAAAGGAAGAGAACCGTTAGCCTCGGCAGCAAATGCTTCAGCTGTGGTTGCACTGCCAGCACGAAGCTCCTCGATCAAAGACGACAGGGAGACAAGGCTCAATTGGGCCAAGCGTTCTGAAGCTCGCAAAGCATAAGGGCCAGGAGGCATGACGACACGCGATTCCAACGCTATTGGAGCTGGCAAGGCTGTTCAGAGTTGAAAAATATTAGTAAGACTCTTAAGCAAAGGAACAAGTGAGGCTATACCGAAATGTCACTTACCTACGGTCATGCAAGTAAGAGCTGAGGGTTCCCCTGGCCCTTCGAGAACCTCGACCTCATCATCGGCCTCCAAAACTGTAGAGAACATCAATATCAATACGCAAAATAACAACGATGCTATGAGAAGTGATGAACAACACTCACCTTGTCCAGACGAGAGGACGATGCGTTGAGGAGATATCGCCTGCGGAGCGACCATTTCCAAAAGACGCTGGAAAGACTGCCGAGGAGACAGATCGACAATGGACGCCACCAGTCCATGCAATTCTGAAAAGACAAAAGAGTTCAGGTAACAGAAAGATTACTAGCTCAAAACGTGGAAGGTTACCTTCGACACTCCTCCCATTCTGAGCCGGGGGGATAGCAGCTTCAGCGGCCTCTGTCGTGACCTCAGGCTCCAACAAAGGAAGGGTTGTCCCGACTACCTCCATCTTAACCTCTGGGCCGCCTTCGGGTAAAGTCGTTGGGACGGAGACCACCGAGGGAACCTCTCCTAAAGGAGCGAGTACCCTGGAATCAAGAGCCTCCATTGGAGGTTCTATTGCGAGAGGAATGGCATTGTCGGCCCCATCAAGTAAAGCTGCATCGGGAATGTCAACGGGCTCTAGCTGCAGCAAGCCAGTGGGGATCTCTCCCATCGCCGAAGACTCTGCACAAGTCGTACAAAATAAGGATACATATATATAAGCATAAGCAATCTGAAGAACTGCAAAGAAATATAAGAACATACCAATGCGCAGGGAAGCCTTCAGTATGGCTTCTTCAAGCTGATGCTCCTTCTCAAGGAGGCATGCTCGCCGAGGTTCGAGGGTAGACTCATGGCCGCCGGTCCACAGGGAAAGCGCGTCCGCAGCATCCTCCGAAGCGGCCTGTTTCAGGGCCCTTTCTCCCCATTCCTCCAGAGGGCCAATGAACCGCCGCCGAATCCATGAGGGGTCTTCGTAAAAGATTACAGCGGGATAAGGCTTCTTCGGAACCCTGGCGTTATGAGACACGTCTTTGGAACGACGTATGGCCTCGGCCAACTGTGCGGCTTCCTCATCGGCCGAACTCGGGAAAAGAAGTCCAGCGTCTGACTCTTGCATGGCCAGCGACTCATCTGGAAGTAAGGGCTCCGACCCCGTTAAAGAATCAAGTAGGTTGGTGGCCACCCTCTTCCGCCTCTTAGATCCAGAACCGGCCGCCGAAGATGACCGTTTCTTTCCTCGCGGAGCTTTGGTGCGGCGGCGACCCACGTCGCCTTCAACACCATCGTCCCTGTTACCCTCGTTTGGTGCCACAACCGAGGATGACACCTCCATTGTCAATGCTACGGGAGGCAATGCTGCCGCAGGCGGTGGTGCTGCTACCGGGGCCCATCTACCCCGCGATCGGGTACCTAGAAGCATACCAGCTGTTGGAGTAAGGTCCACCCCTGACTCCCCCGGAATGAGCGCGGTGCCAATCTCCCTCAGAGGGAAGCGGACCGGAGCCCTCGGTCGCAGCTTAGCTCTCGGAACCTGAGGAGGGGCATCATGACCAAGAAGCACCCTTCTTTCCTCAAGAATAATCGGGTTCACCTGATGGAGATACCATCCCGTAAATGCCCCCATGCATCGGAGCATATGCTCAGCTTCAGGAATCATAAAGTGGGAGCCGGTGTTCAACCTCACGAAATGATGTACGGCATCGCGAACGGAATCAAGTGAAGGGACCGGCGCAACTATGAAAGCCTCAAAGGGAACGCCCTGGTCGTATCCAAGCTGTCGAGCGAAGCGATGCGGATTGTACCGTATGAAAAGAGCCGCGCTGTCCTGGCGGAATACAAAATAGCCTGGTCTAATGGTATACAAGTGCACGGCCTCCCAAGGCCTCAGAGAGGGTGCATTGTCTTTTGACCGGTCCCAGAGTTGCTGGACTGGACCTGAAGGGGAAGACAGGACCCGATCGTTAAAAACCAGCCCGCCGGTGGTGGCGTGAGCAGAAATCAGCACCCGAATGGCCCCGAATTGAGTCGGGTCGGCGGCAGAAGCATCCACCAATCGCATAAGTCGCGGGAAGGGGTAGGCGTCGTAAAACGCGGGCCTCTGATGCATAGCGAAAGCCCCCAGCACATGCATTTCGACCCAGGACGTGAAATAGTGAAGCAAAAATTTTACTACATCCATGCCGGGAGTAGAGGTATTAGCTGCGGTACCCAACCCATGATAAAGGTGCGCCAAGGCCGGGATGCCGATGGCGAACCGCGTCCCCTCAGCGATACGATAAGCCGGGTAGATAACTGAAGCTCTCATAAAGCGACGATGCATGGGGATGACAAACCAACTGAGCCAGATACTAACAAACCCCACGAAGAACGTCTCCTCATCCATGCCAGGAGCAGCAATGAATTCAAAAGACGTCGGCGATATAATAGGGATGTAGTACTGTGGTAAATCCGATTCAGTGGTCGGCAGCTTCTTCGGACCAAACCCAAAGGGGTCTCTAATGTCGGCGAACTTCGGAGCGGTCTTCGACAAGACATCCTCACGAAGGAAACAAGCAATGAAGCTCTTGAAAGTAACACCCTGTTCTTCGGATTCGGTGAACAATCGATCGAAGGTACCTAGCGCCTTGATCAAACTGGGACGCTTGTGGCGGACGGCGTTCTCGACAGACAGGCCGTCGACCGGAGCGGGCTCGGGCTCAAAGATGTACTCGTCAGAGGGCAGCAACTCCTCATACAGACTACCTCTGATTGGCAACCCCGAGATGTCATAGAATTCTTCCAGAGAGATCGAGACCTCGCGGTCCCCTAAAAGGAAAGTGTTGGTGGGGAGGTTCCACTGGTTCAAGAACGCCTTAACCCACCAGACATGCGGGGATTGGTAGTGAAAGAGCGACGCGTATATCGCCTGGTAAAGCCCTACTTTCTGTAGCCGCGCACGATGGGCGGACAGGATGTAACGAGCCCAGAGAAGGTACCCCGTAGGGTGTCGAGGAGTGAGCCCTATCTTATAAATTTGCCCCCACGGGTGGGCCTCACCCTGGCAAATACGCCGCCCCAGAATGTCTATAGACGGGATCGGATGGTTCGGAATACCGGTCGTCGAAGGCTCGAGCCTCCCCGTTGGAGTCCAATTGGGCATCTCCACAGCAAAGACCGTCCTCGGAAGGTCCATCGGCAAAAACGGGAAAGTAGGCTCTGTTGGTATTGCGCAGAGGAAACTTCGGCGACCCCGGATAATATGGCTGTACCAAGTTCCCCATAGAAGCAAGTTGGTACAGTTCGGGTCGTGAGCCCGGATCATCACCATCGCTTCCTCATCGGACGGTGATTGAGGAAAAGCGGCCTCCGAACGGGTAAAGTCAAAACACGGAGCAGAAGCCATCGCACCTAAAATCGAATGGAAGAAGACCGTCAAAAGCAAAGTCAGCAATATATATCCATGCATGAACATGAAGACTAATTGAAGAAAACAACAATAGACTTTTTTTTGGGACCATTGGCTACAAAACACATGGGCCCCACGGAATCAAGATGACGGCTCGTTAATAATGAGACCAAGCGGTTGTAATAAGACAAAGGGGATACCCTCATTAAATAAAAAGTGGGTTTCAAGTAGCCCTACACATTCTCCTAAAGGACAAATCTACCTTGTGCTCTACAACAAATCAAACAAGATCAGAATTAAATTCCCACAAAAGACATCCTTGCAACCGTCTTCTTCACTGATCACAGAAGGACAACCTAGGGCGAAGGAAACCCTAAGAAGCCTCTATGGGGAAGAACTTAGTTCTTCACAGGAATTGAATTCCTTTTGGAAAGGGGAATTAAATCCCCAGAAACTTTTTTCTGTGAACGGAGTTAAAACTCCATGGATTTGAACTGTCATCATCATCTCCTTGGAGGATCAGATGGACCCTAAAAGAGATTTACTGCTGAAGATTAATTGGTTTCATGGGTTCATATTTAAAGGGTAAAAACCCTTGTTTTGGATTTAAAATCCAGAGGAATGTGAAAGTTCATCGTTTGTTCAAGGACATTACCTGAGGAAAAGAGTCTTTCTGAACAGAGTTAAACTCTGAAAAGGTTTCAAGGCAGAGAACTAAGCTGTGAAAGAAGAGAATTAAATTCTCAGAAAAGTTTGCAAGAGAAGAAGATGAGCAAAGTGGAGGCTCTTCTGAAAGGACATAGGTATTTATAGGATGTGATGGAGACGCATCATCTCCCCAAATCCTTAGAGGAATCCAACGGTCACAAAAGTGACAGCGTTGCACTCACGTGTAGACATGTGAGAACAACGCTGTGGGGGCATTTGTTTCCTGATTTAAAATCAGGAAAGCCTACGGAAGAGGCATCACGTGCTAACACGTGACCAGCAGTCACGTGTTGGCACGTGACATTTAAAAGCAGCGGCAAAGGAACATCAGTTCCCTGATCAAATCAAGGAAAAGGCTTCAGAAAAGGTCACGTGCTCACACGTGACCAGGGGTCACGTGTTGGCACGTGACGGCTGAACAGCGGCTAGGAGACAAAGCGCAGAAAGCAGAGGAAAGCTCGTTCCAAGAGGTCACGTGCCTACACGTGGCCAAGGGTCACGTGGCCATACGTGACCGGCTTTCAAAGCCTATTTATTTAACAAAATCAAATTCTGAAGAGATCATTCAAATCTTTCCAAAGGAAAATGATTATTTGGAACCGATTGAACTAAAGATTTAAAGGTGATTAAATATCACCTATCTATGGAAAAATCTTGAACATAGAAAGATTTCCTCTTAAAATCTAATCGAAATAACAAAGGAAAATCTTTGGATTTAAAATCCAATGGTGAATAAAATTCACCTAATAATCCAAAGGTCCAAACGAATGGTGAATACAAATCAAATCTCTCAATGAAAGATTCATCAAAACTAATTGATTCTGCTTCTTCTCCTATAAATAGGAGCCAAGAGACACACAAAGAGATATAGATATACAGAGATCGATACATAGAAAGAGAGAAAAATAGAGCCTTTAGACTTTGGAAGAATTTCGATCTTCTGCAAAAGAAAATCTTAGGTAAGAAAGGGAAGGCCTCTAAAAGAGAATTTAATTCTCAAAAGATTTTAACTCTTATATTGAAAGAAGAACATAGTTCTCTCTTTAGTAGAGGATCTGCAAAGTTTGCATCTCCCCATGAATTGAGAATTTAATTCTCATTGGGTTGAGATCCTGCCATGCAGATCCAAAGCATAGAGAGGGAATGGAAATTTGAGAATTTAATTCTCACAGAATTATAAGAATTTAATTCTTTTGAGATAAAATTAGGATTTAACCCTATGCTATAGGAATTTAATTCCTTCAGAATGAACAGAATCAAGGTTTAACCCTAGTTAAGAACTTAGTTCTAAATAACATGAATTTAGTTCCCTTAAGAAAGAAGAAATTAGGGTTCTACTCTATGACAGAATCTCATTCCTCAGAATATAAATTAGGGTTTAACCCTATTTAAGAATAATTCTCTAAAAGAGAATGGGAATATAATTCCTCTAAAGCTTTTATTAGGGTTTTACCCTATGATAAAATTCAGTTCTTCACATATATGAGGAATTTAATTCCTACAGGAAAATCAGAGTTCAACTCTATCTGAAAATGTAATTCTTCAGAGGAAAATGGGGATTTAATGAAGAATTTATTCAGAAATTGCAAAGAGGCAGGGTCACGTGCTACCACGTGACCCCCGGAAAGATCCATAGAAAAGGGCTTTTGAGGCAATGCCTCACGTGACCCACGTGACCCTTGGCAGAAGCTTTAACGCACAAACACTTAAACGCCCATCACGTGACAGCACGTGATGCTCCAAAGTATTCAATATTCTCAGCAGAACAAATAAAGGGAGGGCGCCCTCACGTGCTACTACGTGACCCCTCTTGCCTTATTGTTTAACACTAAATTGGAACCTCTGAATTCAGTGTTTAACACTGTTTTGCCTTAGTGTTCAACATTAATTAAAGAGCTTTACTTGCGGTGTTTAACACTGAATTTTTGAGTGTTTAACACTAAACTAAATCTCTGTTAACAGAGTTTGATATTAACTTTCTTAGTGTTCAACACTAAATTAAAATCTCTGTCACCAGTGTTTAACACTGATTATCTTAGTGTTTAACACTAATTTGAGATCTCTGTTGCTATTGTTTAACACTGATTCGTTTTAGTGTTTAACACTAATTTGAACCCCCTGTTGCTGGTGTTTAACACCAACTATCTTTTAGTGTTAAAACACTAACTTGTTCCCAGTGTTCAACACTGCTGGTCTTTAGTGTTTAACACTAATCTTAGCCCAATTGGTTAAGTGTCTAGAGGAAAAGCCTCTTATGGACCAACAGGAAGCCAATATTCCAAATATGATTGGACTTAGCCCAAGATAGCCATAAGTCTTCAATTCAAACTTAACTGGGCTAATGGGCTCATAACATAATTAATTGGTCTTGATCCCAAACTGGGCTAAAGACTGTTTAATCTACCTTGGTTTTAGGGTACATCTCTTCACTCCTTTAATATTTGGCGTTGTAATTCCTCAACGTCTTCAAAGAGGTGACGGGTCCCGATGGCCACATATTGATACGGACTGTGGGGTCCTTAAACTCATGGACTAAGAGGTCTTTAACCTTGACCGAGATGTCTTAAAACTAACTGTAGACTGTGGAGTCCTTAAATCCATGGACTATGACGTCCTTAACCTTGACCGAGATATCTTAAAACTAACTTTGGACTGTGGAGTCCTTAAATCCACGGACTATGAGGTCCTTAACCTTGACCAAGATGTCTTAAAACTAATATTGGACCGCAATGTCCTTAAACTACCTGTGGACCGCAACGTCCTTAAACTACCTACTGACCGTGATGTCACTAAACTAAACAACAGGGCTCCCTTAATTGCTCTATTGTTGGATCTAAACGATCCCGTTAAGTTGATCTTAGTTTGAAAATTAGACTAACGTATCCTTAACAAGGGTTTAAGTCGATCTTAGTCTCGAATGAGGCTAATGTATCCTTAAACCCAAACCCCCAAACCCAAATCTATGATAATACGAATTTGGACTAGTCCACACCCTACGGGCGACGACATAACTCAGTCTCCGTATACAATCCACGGGCAACCAAACATAAAATAAACATACACGACACGAAGTGACCATCTGGAGAAGGAGAAAGTGGTTATTGCGATGCGGTAGCGTAATTAACTGCAGGGGCTTGCGCCTGCAGGGAAGAGCGTCCCCACAATCAAAAACCCCTCAAGCGAGGGGGAATCTGACGAAGTCTGCTACATCGGACGCATCCGTTTAAACCTTCGATATACGATGCCATAAATCAACTTGGCATCTTCGGAGAGGTAGACGGATAGCACCAATTAGCATCTGCCCCGAACCTCAGGCTAGACGTCCGCCGTCGCGCCGTCGTTCGGAGGGGAACACCCTTCAAGATTTTTGCGTAAGAAGGGACTTGTTGGATTGCATCCAAGCGGGGAATGTTAATGTTAACCTTTTTAAACAACTCCACAATCTTCTCCATTTGTGGATTTTGTTTATTGGATCTCAACCGGTTTGGAAATGGAACATTTTGAAAATTGGTTGAGTCCAATACTTGTGGAGGAAATTGTAGAGTTAGAATGGATCCCATTGCTGGTATTTTCATGGAGTGAGATGTGAGTCCGTTCGGAGCAGCAGAAGAAATAAAGCCTTGTGAAGAATGGAGAACAGGCTCGGAAGACGAAGAAGAAGAAGAAGAAGAAGAAGAAGCGGTGTTCAGTATGTCATCATCTATGCCAACATTGTTGTGCGGCATCCTTCCAGATCTCAAAGTATTCATGGCACTCACATTATGGTTTTGTTGTTCAAGAGCAACATGTGAATTTTGTGGGTGACCAGGATTTGGGAGTGGTTGAGATGGAAGCTTCCCTTTCTCTAGCTTGCTTAAAGCCGCATTCAGTTGTGCAATCTGGGCTTCGATAGTTTTGATGCTTTGCCCATGTGCAGTAGTGTGTTGCACCAAAGACTGAATGGAAGACTGGATATTGGCGGAGGATTGGGTCGGTTGTTTTAAAAATGCCTCCGGACTTCGTTCTAGCGAGAAAACCTTATCGTTATTTGGTGGAACAAAATTGTTTTGAGGAAAAGAATTGTTGGGTGAAAAATTGTTCGGAGGATTTTGGAAAGGTTGGGGTTGGAAAGGCTACTGATATTGAGCTTGTTGAGGAGCTTGTTGTTGAGGAGGAGGCCTTTGAAAGTTGTTGTGGCCTTGGAATTGTTGTTGATTCTGATTCCAGGCAAAATTGTGGTGGTTCCTCCAACCAGGATTGTAAGTTGAAGAGTATGGATCATTTCTTTGTCACTGCTGAAAGGAAGCATTGACTTGATCCTGTCCTTGAGTAGGTGGGTTGTAAGGACACTCTTCGGTCAAATGGGATAGATCCGAACAACAAGCGTATATAGTGCGAGGGGGAAGAGTAGGGGCAGGAGAAGGCGATGAGAATTTGCTCTCAATTGCTTCTAGTTTTCATGTAATCGCTGCCATTTCGGCTTTCATTGCAATTGACATATCAAGTTGATGAACGCCCGCCCTAGATAGACAGGAAGAAGTAGACGAAGTGGATGAAGTGTTCGGTCTAGTGCTTTCCCACTGAAGCGTTTGTTCAGCAAGATCGTCGAGAAATTGCCAAGCTTTCTCGTCAGATTTGGATAAGAAGTGGCCTTGACAAATGGTTTCCAACAACTGTTAAGTTGCTGGGTTCAGTCTTTCGTATAAGGTTTGGCAAAGTTATCATCTCTCAATACCGTGATGAGGGCACTGAACAAGAAGGTCTTTGTATCGTTCGAAAAACTTCCAAAAAGGTTTGGTAGGAAGTTAGGAAAATTGGTTAATTTCATTTCGTATTCTCGCAGTCTTGTGATTTGGGTAAAACTTTTTAAGAAACGCTTTAACAAACTCTTCCCAACTGTTTGTGGAATGAGATGCAGTATTATACAGCCACTTCTCAGCCAGGTCACACAATGTGAAAGGAATGACTAGTAACCGTATAGCATCATCGGACAGTTAGGTTGTCTTCATCATTGCACATACGTTCTGGAATTTGTTGATGAAGATATAGGCATCTTCAGATTCCAGTCTGTGAAATTTAGGCAACATGTTGATGAAGCGGGGCTTAATTTCGAAATTATCCCCATTTTCCGGCGGTAGTGAAAGACAGGTAGGAAGTGCGGAGCGGGTAGGATAGAAATGATTCTGGAGCACGATTCGCTGTCGCGCTTCAACAGAAGGTTGTTGCGGGTTATTCGCACCAAGTTGAGGTGGAATCAGTCCCGAGATAGGTAAAGGGTTGTTAGGATTGAATCCTGACATCTCAGAAGAAGATGAAGATGAAGGTGAAGATGTATGAACAGAATTCCGGTCAACGTTGGAGTTGGCCTGCAAAGGTAAGGATGAAAAAGGTGTGAAGGGAGTTTCGACTTCAGAGTCGATCGTGTAGTCGGTAGCGACTAACGAAACACGGACTAGGCGGGCGCTAGTGTCCCAAGTCCAACCGGACATACACTAAACGAGTTTAGTGTAGTCAAAGCGTAGAATGTGAGAGTAAGGAAACGTCAATGAAGAAAGGTAGGGATGGAAGGTGGGTGAAATGGGATTATAGTGACAAAGGGCAAGTTTTTGTAAAAAAATTTATGTTTTGTGTTTTTTTCTTAAATTTTTAGAAAAAAAAAAATTTTGCAAAAATGTGTACGGACTCACGGCGTAACTTCAAACAATCACAGTTAAAACATGCACAATCATACCTAGAGCTATGGTCTTCTAAGTCCACTAGACTGTTTCTAACTGTTCCAAAGTGACAAGTTGTGAGATATCCCTCAAATTGCCTCTTCACCGCCAATTGTGTCCAGGTAAGCACAAATGAAGAAAAGAGGGTTCCGCTCACAAATCACCGTGAGACGGGCCTTTTAAAATTATCTTTCTCACTTTTCTAGTCTAGGCACCACAAAGTCAAGTTTAGATAAACGAATAAATGCCCACAACCTTCCTCTTTCCTAATGAGCACGACAGTCCTTAATTGGCTGAGACTAGATATTTTCAATTAACTCAAGGGTGATGCATATGCTTTTAAGTGATTTTTGGGTTCTTAGAAAGGGTAATGAAATCCCCACCTAATCTTAATTGGTGTTATAGCCCCTTAGATTCCGTATTAATTATGCAAAGCAGTAACACACCAATTTTTATTTTTTTTGCGGCGCAAAGAATCCTGCATAAAAACAATTTATTGGAGAGGGAGAAAAGGTTGCGATGCAAAGAATCCTGCAGGAAAAATTATTTCAGGGGAGATGAGAGGAAAAAAAAAGATACTTACAGAGAAATTCAACTGCTGACGTCACCAGTTGACTGTGGTTCCGCGGTCAAAGCCGTGATTCTGCTGCGGTTCCGCGGCTGAACAGTTGATTTAAATCTTCTGAATTTTTCCCCGAGCTGAGTTGGTTCTCCTCTTTTTGTTTAGATCTCCCGTTTCTGGATTTGTTCACTGAGTTGCTCCAGATCTGAACCAGTCCTTCTTCCTTTCCTGCACAATTTGCACAAAAACCAATCAAAAATAACAAGATGAATTTTTGTATATTTTTAATTTTTCAAATTTTTTATATTTTTAATTAACACGAAATTACACAAAGAAAGTAACTACCGTCTCCCCGGCAATGGCGGTATTTGATTGTCAAGGTATTTCTATGCGTGCTTAAATTTTAATTACCGCAATCAAGACGATTTCGCTTGGTAGCTAGCCGGTTGAGTACGGGTCGATCCATAAGGAGATGGAATCATTTTCTTTATGTTTTAACGAGTTAAATCCGATTAAGTCGGGTTTTGTTTTAAGATCTACAAATGAGATAAAAGATGATAAAAGACTTGCTAGAGTTAGGATTAGGTTAGTTCGAGTTTAGGAAATGCTTACTTCTTTCAATGCCCTTCTGATTATAGGTGTTAAGGTAATCGGCAACAACGGGGATTAGCAGAACTAGGAAGAAACTTACATGTCTATGCTAGGCTTTCCATGCTTAGTTTCTTTCTTTTGGTCCTTGTCCGCCCGTTCTTGTTTCTTAGCCCTAACCTCCAATTAATTCAACCACAACCGGTCTAACTATGGAATCACCGCTATCATGTAGGATAGGGTGCCGTAGTGAGCGGATTATGGTTGAATTAAGTGTAGTCCGTATTTTAAGATGTTGGGCAAAGAAAGGAGTGAGAGAGATTTCCATCTCTCAAACCTTCCCTCTCCTGCCCTAACAAGTGAGGAATTACTCACCCATTAAAAAGATAAAAATAAAATTTGAGATAAGAAAAATTCAGATTAAATTCTATAACTAGATTAACAAATAATAATTGCAGATAATAAAATACGATAAGAAGAATGCGAGAAAAATAAAAGAACTTACTTTTTATTGATAACCTCTCAACGATCTCTACAATTTTTGAATTGATAAATATAAAGAACAAAATTAAAATTCTAGATCTAAAAATAAAAGGAGGCATAACAATTTGGGTTTGAGCTCTCCTATTTATAGATAAGAAACCCTAGGTTTACATTCTGATCCAATCACTAATTTACAAAACTACCCCAAGACAGCCGAGTCAAAGCACTGACACTGCCGCCGACACGTTCATAACACGACCGTGGTTCCGTGGCAGAAGTGCATGTTTGGCCGCGGTTCCGCAGCCGTTTGGTGGAATCATGGGGCCATCTCTTCAGGGTTTGTCCATGTTGCTTTCATCTTCTGTTTTATTCACTTAGTTTCTCAGAATCTCTTCAATCTCCTTCCAGATTTCCCACAGTGCAGAATGATATGGACTCTTGCCTTGAGCTCCGCGTTGAAGTCTTGGATCTTGTGCTGCCTTTGTGTTTTGTGCATTGAAATGCCCAATGATTTTCCATTTGTTCCTTGAACTGGTAGATGACATTATACGGATAGTGTACGGAAACCCGTATTTCTCTGTTTGTTGGTCGTAGTCCCACATTTGTTGTGACTTTTCATGAATTTCACTGTAAAGAGCTGAGAACCTGTAACCTGCAACTATTTAGCAGACATGGATCAAAAGTGCCTATTTATATGCAATGTGATTAAGAATGGGCGGTATAAAAATGCAAAAATCTGATATGAATAATTGTCTACAAGTCGGACGCTCGCCCTGCAAATAATGAATATACAAATGAATCTAAACTGTACAACTATCATTGCACTAGAGGCTATCTCACATGACAATCCGAACATAACCATCACAGATATCAACATCATAGCAGTATAAGCAAGTATGTGCAGCCATAGACGACGTTTGAAAAACACATACACCACATCATAAATATAAACGATGCAAAATTTCAAGTTTTGAAACTTTCCAAGTTTCCCCAAAGCAAAAGACATCACTAAGTAAAATCTGGGGAAATCAAACAAGACCAAAAACACCAATTTACAAAACCCAAGACACTAGATGAAAACGAGGCCCAGATGTGAATAGTAAAAAGGTGGACTCAGGAATTTCAAGGATTTGGCCGGCCAAGTTTGGATGGAATGGGCTCTTTTTCATCGTGTGTCACATACATGTCTAGACTAAGTCTCTGCATTTGTTTAAAAAAATTTTAGAGACCAAAAAAATTTCAAAACAGAGAGTAGGTTTTGAAATCAGAAATTTTCAGTTATGAAACTAATGCATCGTCTACTACTAGTTTCTAATTTTTTGGTGGCTCTGATACCATGTTGGGGTTTCTAATGCCCTGGCCGTCGACCATGACCGTTGCGGAACGAAAAATTTTGGGGTTTAAAAACTTGGCTCTAGAAACAACTACCTATAATCGAAACCAAACATGAAACTAGCAAGCTACAAAGATATTGTCTACCGTGATAGAGTTGTTTTACCGAATGATTCGTGTCCTTCGGTCTTCTACCCTCTTCTTTGGCTCATTAAGGTGTTCTCGATTAAGCATGGCCGCTGGTCTTCCTCCGTCGAAGATGATCCACCCGAGGGATGTAGCTCATGGCTTTAGCTCCACACTAAGAATCTAGTGAAGCAACTAAGGACTCTAGGTTTATAATCTAGAGTGCTTAGGGATGTAGTGAGTGGCTCTAAGTGTTTATCTATCTCTCATGTACCCTTGTTTCTCAATACATGAGATGGTAGGGTAAAAGATCAAGAAGATAGAGGAGGTAAAGAAAGGTAAGTGAAGGGGGAAGAAGCAAATGGTTAGAGTGTTTCCAAAAACAACCATGCCAAACTCTCAAGTGAAGAAAAACCCAAGTGAGTAAAAACTCAAGTGGAAGAACAAGTGAAAAAAAAGTAGAGAGAGAAAAACATGAAGCATGGTTTTGTAAAACACATTTTCCAAATATAATATTGCAACCATACTTGAATAGTGAGCACAAATGAATTAACAATTCATTTGTCAACACTATTCAAGCATGGGTCTCACCAAACTCTCTTCTTTACCTTTACACCCCATTTACATTTAATTTAATAAATCGATAAACCAAAATGAAGTGTCCACCTTCGAGAATGTTTTCCGTGTAAATACGGATTACACTCAACTGTATATATAAACCTGTATTCGTACCAAAATCCGAATACCCAAAAAGATAGAATAACAAAAAGAACATAATACTAGAATATAAATATCGAAATACATATACTTAAATTATTAAATCAATACCTTATTTAATAATCCAGCTCAATCCCAAGCCGGCTAGTATTATCAATCGTCCCATCGAAAGTCCGGGTAACTTGTACAATCATTCGATCGGAACCCTGCACGTATCAAAATACGGCTACTATATCATTTCTCCTTAACTAAGAAAACCCTCTATGTAGGACTCTAAAGACTCGTCAATACGCTGGCAGTGGGTTTAACCACAAGCACGTCAGCGGCACTAGCTGTACGTAACGGCTACCCAGGTATTGAGCGAAAGGAAAGCCGACGAGCAAACTCGTCCGAACCTCTACTGAGCCTGCCTGTGACAATCTCTATACAATTCGGTCTATTCATCTAAGAGTATCTCATATCGGGTCTAGGGGGTGGATAAATTCAGACCCTTAATAACGCGATATTTCGTGTCGGTATGAAGACATCACCCACTGAGAAACTACTAATCCAAATCAGTAATTCTCATCCACGTTGGCCAAGGATTTCTGGTGATGGCCACCCAAGGACAGCGCGACATCAACCCCCAATACCGAGAGAGATGAATTCCCAACGATCCGCTCACTGCTTCCATATAGTTCGGGACTGTACCCAACTAAAACCTGTTTGCACGACTCCTTTGAGCCATGGCAGGGTAGTAATCAAAGCATAGTGGGAACTCACACGAGACAAATGATGATCTCGGGTCGACAGACTAACCTGTACTCAAGTTACCTGAGAACTGCTATCTGACAATAGGTATAATACCATCTAGCATGTTCCCGGCGAGTCCATCCAGTGCACTCATAACCCAATGAGCACCTATATACTATCTTAGGTGACTAACTGATACCAATGACTTGTGAGACCGGCCACCGCCCCTCGTCGAGGTCTCGAAAAGTATACACTACTATACTCCGGAGTATCGATGCTCAGTCTTGATACTCCCTCGACTAGGGACATTTAAGATGTGCTTATAGACCACCAAGCCCCCACGTATATGATTGCCATCATAATACCGGTAGTGAAGCAAGAATCCTATGGGCTCTATCAACATGTAAAAGTGATCTGTAATAACACATAATGTATGTACATGATGATAAAGACAGAACAGATAGCATACTATCATTTTGAGTAAGACTGTTCTACCCATATAGGTCTCCCTCAATCATTACAATTGCATGCCTGCGATTAAAATAATTGACTTGAGGGCACTATATCCAACATAAATCTCATCCACCATAGCTATGGATTTCTGGTGATAGCCAACTGAACACAGCGCGACATCGACATCGACTCCTAATACCAGGAGAGACGAATCCTGACAGTCGACCACTGCCTCCATGTGGCTATAGACTCTAACCAACTAAAACCTGTTTGCATGACTCTTTTGAGCCGTGGTAAGGTAGTAATCAAAGTACAGCAGGAACTCACACAAGACAAATAACGACTTCAGGTCAAAGGACTAACATGTACTCATGCTACCTGAGAACTTCCATCTAACGATAGATATAATACCCTTCAGATGTTCTTGTCGAGTCTGTCCAGTATACTCACCTCCAGTGAGCACCTGTATACTATCTTAAGTGACATAACACCAATGGCTTATGAGACCGGCCACCGCATCTTATCGGGGTCTAGTAGCGCATACACTAGTCTACTCCAGAATATCGATGCCCAGTCTCGGTACTCCCACAACTAAGGACATTTAAGGATGTGCTTATGGACAACCCAGCTCTCACATATATGATCACCATCATAATGCTAGTTGTCAAGCAACAATCCTACGGGCTTCATCAATGATGAAGATAAACCATATAACATACTATAATCTCGAGTAAGACTGTTATACTTGTATAGGTCCTCCCTTAATTATCATAATCGCCTACTTGCAATCATAATAATTTCCTTGAGGGCACTATATCCAACATTATGGAAGACCCCTCTAAGCTCGTAGCCGGCGGGATCGCGCTTGAAGGTCGACCATCCTCGCCGATGATGATCCACCCGAGAGAAATCAAAGGAGGCTCTAACCGATGATCCAAACTCGCTAGGTGTGGATGGTCGGTGATGTAAGAATTTTTCACTAAAAATTTCTCTCTTTTTTATCTCAAGCTCATGAGAGCAAGAGAAGGAAGAAGAAGGAGAAGAGAGGTTGAAGATGGTTGCTAACACTTGCAACCATGAAGCATACTCACTAGAGTAAATGAAAAATCAAGTCATCAAGTGTAGAAAAGTGAATGGCTTCCTCTTTTACAACCATGCATCAATAGTGCATCCAAATGATTTTTATCATTTTAAAAGAAAAGCCATACCTCTCTACATGTTTGCATCTATGCCTCATGACACCTCCTTTCCACCTCATTGCCATTTAATTTTCTAAATAGAAAATCAAATATAAGGCGTTCTTCTTCTAAAAGCATTCCCGTATAAATACATAATACTTCACGCGGTATATGTATCGCTACATATACCCATATCCGTATAAAAATACGGATAGCACCAAAAAGAGAAAATGAATAGTGAACAATAATACTAAAATATATGTATCAAAATACATATATAAATTTTTAAATCAAATCCTGATTTAATAATCCAGCTTAATCCTAAGCCGGCTAGTATTATCAACCGCCCGATTAAAGTCCGTGTATCCCATACACGTATTTAATCGGACCCCTGCACGTACCAACGTACGGCTCCTACATCTGTCGCCTGAACCGGAAAAATCCTATGTGTGGGACTCTAAAGACTCGACAATACGTTGGCAGTGGGTTTAACCACAAGCACGTCAGTGGCACTAGCTGTACGTAATGGCTACCCAGGTACTTGTCGAAAGGGGGGTCGACAATCAAGTGCGTCCTTACCCTACTGAGCCTGAATGTGACAATCTTCGTACGGTCCAGTCTCTTCGTCAAAGAGTATCGCATATCGGGTCTAGGGGGTGGATAACATCAGACCCTTACTAACCCGATAAGTCGTGTCTGGGTCATGCCCATCACCAACTGAGATACTACTGATCGACTATCAGTAATTCTCATCCACCGTGACTATGGATTTTTAGTGATAGCTGAATGAACACAGTGCAACATCGACTCCTAATACCAGGAGAGACAAATCCCTGACAGTCGACCACTGCCTCCATGTCGCTCGGGACTGTACCCAACTAAAACCTGTTTGCACGACTCCTTTAAGTCGTGGTACGGTAGTAATCAAAGTACAGTGGGAACTCATATGAGACAAATGACGACTTCAGGTTAAAGGACTAACCTGTACGCATGTTGTTAATGATATATGTCCTAGAGGCCATTATTGTATCATACTGGATTGTATATTACTTAATAGGAGCTTGGGATATACACGAATATAGTAACAGTCTTGCTCGAAATGGTAGTATTCTACCTGATTTGTTTCTACCTTAATATGTGCATGTGCTTTTTAGCATATCTCTTATACATATTGGTAGAGCCCTTAGGATCTTTTCTTGATTACCAGCGTTGTGATGGCAGTCACACTAGTGGGGGATGGGTAATCTATAAGCACATCCTATACAGGTCCCTAATCGTAGGATTATCGAGACGGGGCATCAATACTCCATAGTAGACTAGTGTATACGCTTCTCATACCAGCAGGGGAGATGGTCTGTCCTACAGCCATTAGTACGTCGTACTGGAGATAGTATGCAGGTGCTCATTAGGTTATGAGTACACTTGACAGGACTCGTCGGGAACTGTTGGTGGGTAATATACCTATCATCAGGTAGCAGTTCCCAGGTGACATAAGTACAGCTTAGTCCGTCGACTTGACACCGCTACTTCACTTCGAGTGTGTTCCTACTGTACTTTGATTACTACCCTACCACGGCTCAAAGGAGTTGGGAAAACAGGTAGTAGTTGGGTGCAGTCCCGAAGCACTTAGAGGCAGTGTCGGTTAGATAGGATTCATCTCTCTCGGTATTGTAGGTTGATATCGCGCTGTGTTCGGAAGGCCATTACACAAAGTCCTTGGCCAAGGCAAGCGAGATTTACTGGTTGGTACTCCAGTAGTTTCTCAGGGTGTTTTAGGCTACTCTCCGACACAACTTATTTCGCTATTAGGGGTCTGACGATTACTTCCCCTAGGCCCGATATGTGATACTCTTCGACGAACAGACCAGACTGTACGGAGATTGTCACATACAGGCTCAGTAGGAGTTTGGATGGGTTAGCTCATCGGCCATCTTATCGACACATACCTGGGTAGCCATTACGTGCATCTAGTACCGCTTGCGGAATGTGGTTAAACCCACTGCCAGCGTAGGGTCGAGTCATTAGAGTCCTACACAGAGGGTTTCCCTGCACTGGGCAAAAGGTGTATAGGTCATATGTTTTTGCGATAGGGCTTCGATCACGTACGTGCACTTGTGCGCGTATGATGATCGGGCGGATAATACTAGTGGGCTTTGGTTTATGCTGGATCCTAGTATTATATCGATGGATTATTTTCGTCTCTTTGTAATTGTATTCTTCAGAATGCGGATGCGGGTATGTATATACGGATGAAGGGCATTCTCGTAATTTGATCGGGTTTGCTTATATAAGGTAACACCTCATTTAGGGTTTTATTCTTTTTGAATAAATGAAATGTGGTGGAGGAAATGAGGTGGAGGCTAGCATTAAGTGAGACATGGCTTTTGGTGACTCATGGCATGACTCACACTTGAGATATTTTCAAGCATGCTTGATATTTTGTGAGATATTTATCTCATGAATTATTGCATGCTTGATTATTCTCTACACAAAATACTTAGCCATTCTCACCCAAAAGCTCTTTCTTCACTAGGTTTTCCTCAAGTGACCATCTTCTTCATAAAACCCTAAAAGCTCTCATGTGTTGAGAATCCTAGGGTTCCAAGAGACAAATCAATTTATCTTCTCACTTTACACAATCTAGGACATCTAGTTTATGTTAGTTGTATGTATGCCCTAGAGGCTAGTATTGTACAGATGATGTATATTATATTGGATGCTTGGACATATATAGAGATGACTTTCTTGCTCGATATGATAGTATGCTATATGGTTGCTCTTTATCTTAACATGTATACTTGTCTCTTTATACTTTCTTATAGTTACATGTTGGTAAAGCCCTTAGGATGTGTACTTGACTACCTGGACTATAATGCGGATCATACTAGTGGGGACATGGTAGTCCATAAGTACATCCTTCAAGGTCCCTAGTCGTGGGTGTATCGAGACGGGGCATCGATATACCAGTGTAGACTAGCGTATACGCTTCTCGACCCATGAGATGGGCGATGGATGATCCCATATCCATTGGTGTTTGACATCAGAGATGATATACGGGTGCTCAGTGGAGACTGGGTACACTGGACGGACTCGCCGAGAACTCCCAGATGGTATTATACCTCACGTCAGATGGCAATTCTCAGGTGACAACTTGTGCAGGTTAGTCTGTAGACCCGAGATCGTCATAGAGTCTTGTGTGATTTCCACTGTGCTTTGATTTCCACCTTACCACGTCCATGAGGGCGTGCAAAACGGTGGTTTTTGGGTACAATCCCGAGTCACATGGAGGCAATGAGCGATAGGAGGGGTTTCGTCTCTCCCGGTATTGGGGGTTGATGTTGCGTTGTGCTCGATTCGCCGTAACAGCGAAGTCCCTGGCCAGGGCTGATTCAGAGATTTACTGGTAAGTGTTACCAGTAGTTTCTCGACCCGTTATGAGCCTCACATCGGCATGACTTATCGATTATTGGGGTCTGACGTTTACTACCCCTAGACTTGATATGCGACATATCAGACGAGGAGACCGGACTGTACGGGAAGTGTTGTCGGTTGGCTCGACGGGAGTTGTAGCAGGTTCGCTTGTTCTCTTCTGATCGCTCAATACCCGGGTGGCCGTTACGTTTAGCTGACCGCTTGCGGCTTGGGGGTGCCTGATATGATCATCACCCGCTGCCGGCGTATTGACGAGTCTTAGAGTCCCACAAAGGAGTTATCTAGTCCAGGCAAAACGTTGTGGTGCGCGTATGCGATATGCGTATGGACCCGATTAAAATGCGCGTATAGGATACCGTATACTGATCGGGCGGCTTGCTTTTGGTTAGGGTCATATGTGATATGACCGGATTGATAAATCAAGTGTTGATTTATCATTTAACCATTAGTTTCTTACTAGAAATCCTTTCTTGTATTTGATGGATGTATGCATGCATGTATGTTCTCTTTTTAGATTCATGCACATATGGATGTACATATACACATACATACATACATACATCCTTCATGGTTGTACATACATGAAAATGGTGGCAATATAAGACTCACACCATGGTTTTATATATGGTTTTTATTGCATTTGATTTAAAGCAAAAAGGAAAAAGGAAAATGGTTATGATTGATTTGTTTCTACACTCTTCTTTTGACCTAACCATTCTCACCCATCTTTTAACCTTGGGTAAACTTTCCTTTTGTGTTTTAACTCTAGTTCAATAATATATTCATTGTTTAAACCATGGTTTGAGATGAGAACATGAAAATATATATTCATATATTTTCATTTTTCTAAAACAAGAGTTATTCTTTTCACTCTTGTAAAAGATATAGCCATCATCTTCTTCTTCCTCTCTCATTTGCTCTCTAGATTTTTGTAGTGAACAATATTCTCATCAAGTTAGGATTTTGAAGTGAGAAAGAGAACCACAACATCATTCTACACAAGTCTAGCACACTTGTTTGGAGTGTTAGCTTCATTTCATTCTTTTGATCGGGTGAAGTTGCAAGCTTGGACAAAGCGGACTCCGGGTGGATCATCGGTGACCTAGAGGAGTTCAAGCGGACCTGTTTCTAAACCACAAGTAGCCGAAGAGTCTAGCGTAGGGAGCTACAAAGATTGTATTCTCAAAACCCTAGCTTTTCTTGCTTATGTTGATATGCAAAATTTCGAAACCCTAATTTTCTAGGAACGATTCAATGATCGTTAACTTAGCACCCTAAAAATTCCATCTTTGGTACATGTGATGCTTCCAATCCCTTCATGAGGTGCTAGGTAAACCCATCACTGGTATCAGAACCAACCTAGAACATTAGGCGACACTTCTACGAAGTAAAAACTCCGATCGAACCAAAATACGACGTTACGGGACCCTCTCTGGACATTTTTTAAAAACTGGTTATTTTCAGAATTAAAAATATGTAAAAAATCCAGCAGGTAAATATAAGAATTACTGTAAAATTCAATGCAGTGAACAGTCTTTCTTGCCGTGGAAACGCGGCTTAAGCTTGCTTGGGCCGCGGTTCCGCGGCCGTACACATCAATCACTGCATGAATTTTATACAGTAATCCTTGTTTCTGCTTGTATATCTTTTAGGGTATTTTTAATCTGAATTTTGTGCTGTTTGTTCTGGAGATGGTTTTGGACTCGTCGATTCGATCGGAATTTTCATTTCGTGACTTTTCCGGATAAATTAGAATGTATTGAAGTGTTTGAACGAGTATCATTTGCTCACTTTTCACGGGGTTTAAAATCTTTCGGAAATACGTGCAAGTTTGTTTGTGGTGGACCCTCTAGAAGACAACAAACCTTAACTCGATTATGTGACCGTCTTGAACTGCCTTTTGAACCTTAGGGTTTGGGGCAGTACGGCATGCCACATGTGAGGCGTTGGCTTGACCCTTCTACGGCTAGACCGCTACCACTGTGTCACACTACGGGTTTTTGAACTCCGCTCAAGTGTTGAGCTTTAGCGAATCTTGGGTATTTGATCGTTCGTTCGAAAACTTTAATACCGTCTATTTATCTGGAATGTGATGCAATATGTGGAATTCATATAGTTGGACATGAAATGCGAAGTATGTGATATTTCGCATTTACGATGTCTAAAGAGAATGTGGATTCCAAATATTGCAGTTTTACACTTTCTTTTCTGTGACCGTAAGTGTAGTATGTCGATATCGCCGGTTTCGTTGCTATACATCAACGACAATTGGGGTACGCATGCTTACTTACGTTGATGATATATGATATTATGTGTTGCTGAGATATGATGTGCAGGATTGTCGCAATTGAATAGCCGGGGGGGTTTATGTGAGATGAGAGTTTTATATTTTCATTCATGTAAATTCAAATGTAATATTCTTTTATTTGGGACACTTCCGGGTTGAGGTCGATGCCACCAGTGTTGTATATTATTTTCTTTTCCGCATTAGGATGGACCCAAGGAGGGGAGCACAGGTGACCGGGTTCTGGGGTTCAGTGGGAGGCCATCTCGAGGAGTCGAGACCGGGTCTCCTAAACTCCAGAATTGGTAGGGTCGCTTGCCGCTCTCGTAGGGGTCCAGGGTGTGGGCTTGGCTATTCATCGCGACTGTGGAATCTGTATTTTCTATTGTTGGCTAAATACTAAATACGAACGTCCTAGTATATCCCATATTATATCTATGTTTCTGCTGCGATATCTGTGATGTGATCATTAGATATGTTCTGTGATGAATACAGTATATAGTATATATGATATATTATATAGGCGTTATGTTTTACACCCGCGCTAGCACTGCCCTGCTCTGCCGTTAGTTACCTAACATAACGGTGCATGAGGGGACATCGAGGCGAATGCGGATGGCATAAGTGTACGTCGTATTTATCTGTGATGTTTAGGTGACTTAAATGATGGGACATCATTAATGTGATTAATGAAAGAAAAGAAACCTAAAAGATGTTGCAGAATCAAATTTTCAAATAAAATGGTAGCTACAGTTTTGCTTTGCATAGCGGTATATATGATATACTCTACACCTTATTCGATGAGGAAAGAGCCGAGATCCCTTCACCGGGAGTGACCTCTTTAGCAAAACTGGCAGATGCTACAACACTCGGTTTGAATTTTGACTGCTTTTGGAGTTTTGCTTTGCACAGTGATATATATGATATATCCCGCACCTTATTCGATGAGGAAAGAGCCGAGATCCCTTCACCGGGAGTGACCTCTTTAGCAAAACTAATGAAAGCCTCAAAATCACTCCATTTCAAACTTCACTTGATTCTACAACGATATCAAGTTCATTACGCTCATGGTTTTCAGAAAAACCTGCGTAGCCCTCCGTCAATCCAGATATGTAATATTTAGTATTCGTGCTACGGTTGTTTGGCATGCGTCAAGGCGTAGTGTACGGTAGCTGATTATTACTTATCTGTAGCATGAGATGTGATTGGATTAGGGTATTCGTACGGCGTTGTTTGGCATGCGTCAAGGATCGTACGGGTGGGTTTAATTCAATCACGAATTGTATGGGTTGAACTTGACTAGCGGACTATGGGTTGTTTGGCATGCGTCAAGGTCATAGCACGCTAGGGGCAAAATATTATCGAGAATTTCAAGTGTTGAGATTTGCAATGAGATTGCATACCTTCTATAAGATAGTTGGATCCCGATACCCACTGCGAGTAATTGTTACTCCTGGGAGAGTTTTACATAGGACAATTAGCCGATCAAGTAGATGTCTAGAAAGGTGTCAACGGGGTTACGCCTCTGGGAAAACGAGGTTTACTTTAATTAGGTCTGTGCGAAAGCACGGGGAACCTCCCTCAAAGTACCGACACTGGCCTGGCTGAAAGATCGGCGAAGTTGTAGGGTGTAATTAATCTCGGCTAGTCTTTCCTTTTAGGGTTTGAAGGAAGATTTGATAAAAACAGTGGGAGCCATCCTGATTAGATAAGATAATAACCAATCTGGTCTTGCAAGAGTATACGCTAAAGTGTTTTCTTCTCTCTCTCTCCAGGTAGCGACCATGTCATGCCTTAATCAAGATAATAATATGGATGTATTGACCGAACCCGCATGTCATACTGTGCAGGGGAACGTTGGACCCGTTCTATCTTATAAGTGTTATAAGACTGAACAGGAAACAGGAGAATGTCTGGATTCTCACGCCGCCCAAACGGAGGACATGGATGTTGATGCACCTTCTTCGGGTGTGTTTGTCATTGAGAACTGTTTTTCAGTTCACCCTACGTCCTGGGTATTAGATACCGGATCAGGATCCCACGTATGTAAACAATTACATGGGCTACGGAAAGGTAGAGAACTGGGAAGGGGTGATCATTCCGTTCAAGTAGGGAATGGTGCAAGTGTTGCAGCCAAAGTAGTTGGCGAATATCACCTTGTATTACCAAGTCGTAATACACTGGTTCTGAATGAGTGCTATTATATACCGAACATGATGTGCAACATTATATCAGTTTCTTTACTAAGTAAAGAAGGATATAATTTTGTAGTACAGGATAATGTTATGAACATCTTCCTAGATCAAAAATTGATTGCATCAGGCTCATTACATAATGGCATATTCATTCTCAATCAAAATACAGTCCTCAATTTACAAAACACACACAAGAGGAAGAGTTCAGAACTGAACGAATCCTTCTTGTGGCATTGTAGACTAGGTCACATAAATGCGACACGACTAGCTAAGTTGCATAAAAATGGATATTTGAATCCGTTTGAATTTTCATCTTATGACACTTGCCAGTCATGTCTCAAAGGTAAAATGACCAAAACTCCATTTACGGGACACGGAGAAAGAGTTACGGAACTCTTAAGGCTGATACATAGTGATGTATGCGGTCCCATGTCTACACATGCCAGGGACGGTTCTTCCTACTTCATTACATTCACTGACGATCTCTCTAGATACAGACATGTGTTCCTGATAAAACACAAGTCTGAAGCTTTTGAGAAATTCAGAGAATATAAGCACGAAGTAGAGAACCAAACGGGCAAAAGTATTAAGATCCTTCGATCTGATCGAGGAGGAGAATAATTGAGCAATGATTTTCTAGATTATTTAAAAGAGAATGGGATTCTCTCTCAGCTTACTCCTCCTTATACACCACAGCACAATGGTGTATCAGAACGGAGAAACCGCACCCTATTAGATATGGTGCGCTCAATGATGAGTACAGCTGAGTTACCTATTTCCTTCTGGGATATGCGCTTGAGACAGCCATGGACCTATTGAATAGAGTTCATACCAAATCAGTGCCTACCACTCCATATGAGATATGGAAATGGAAGAGACCACATCTTAATTACATTAAGATATGGGGCTGTCTAGCCTATGTCAAAAGAAAAAATCGGACAAACTCGAGGCAAGATCAGTCTTATGTAAGTTTATAGGATATCCCAAAAATTCACAAGGGTATATCTTCTACCACCCCGAGGAACAAAAGGTGTTTGTTTCTCGATATGCCACTTTCTTAGAAAAAGGTTTTCTTATGAAACAGACAAGTGGCATTGAGGTAGAACTGGAAGAGGTTCCAGCGACACAAACTATAACAGAAGACTTGGTAGAACCAGAGGATTCAGTAGTACTTGACGAACCCCAGCCGCTCCGCCGATCTAGCAGGGTTTCTCGTCCACTTGAGAGATACTACGGTTTTCTCATTGACGGTGGGAGAGAGGATTGCATCATGGAGGATGATGACCCAACTAGCTTCGAGCAGGCCATCACGAGTGGGGACTCAGTGAAATGGCTGGATGCTATGCGGTCCGAGATGGAATCCATGTACACCAACAAAGTATGGACTTTGGAAGATGCTCCTGAAGGGGTAAAACCCATTGGGAGCAAGTGGATCTTCAAGAAAAAACTTGGTGTAGATGGGAAAGTAGAGACTTTCAAAGCTAGAGTTGTTGCAAAAGGTTTTCGTCAAAGACCAGGTGTGGACTATGACGAGACCTTTTCTCCAGTGGCTATGCTTAAATCCATCCGGATCATGCTTGCCATCGCTGCATATCATGACTACGAAATCTGGCAAATGGATGTTAAGACCGCCTTTCTAAACGGTGATTTAGAAGAGTGCGTGTACATGACTCAGCCAGAGGGCTTCATAGATAGTGGGAGCAGCGGGAAGGTGTGCAAGCTGCTTAAATCCATTTATAGATTAAAGCAAGCATCGCGGAGTTGGAACATCTGCTTTGACGTCGTTATCAAAGAGTTTGATTTCGTCAAAAACGTAGATGAACCTTGTATCTACAAGAAGGTGGCAGAGAGTAAGGTTGTCTTCCTCGTATTGTACGTGGACGACATACTCTTCATAGGAAATGACATTCCTATGCTGCAATCGGTCAAGCTCTTCTTATCACAAAGATTCTCGATGAAAGATCTTGGTGATGCCTCCTGCATATTGGGGATTAGGATCTATAGAGATAGATCCAAACGAATATTGGGATTGTCCCAATCCAGGGACATTGACACCATACTAAAGAGATTTAGTATGGAAAAATCCAAGCGTGGGAACTTACCCACGATCTCTGGAGTCACTCTCTCCAAAGAGATGTCTCCCAAGACTGATTTGGAGAGAGCTCGCATGGAAGGGATACCCTATGCTTCAACTGTAGGCTCTATCATGTATGCAATGCTATGTACCAGACCCGATGTAGCATACTCACTAAGTGTAGTGAGTAGGTATCAAGCTGATCCTGGAGAGAGTCACTGGACAGCAGTGAAGAGCGTTCTCAAGTACTTACGACGGACTAAAGAGATGCTCTTGGTGTATGGTAACGGAGAACTCCAAGTGGAGTCCTTTACCGATTCGAGTTTCCAAAATGATAAGGACGACTCTAAGTCGCAATCGGTATTTGTCTTTACCCTTTACGGAGGGGCGGTTAGCTGGAAGAGTTCCAAGCAGGAAACCGTGGCAGACTCGACGATGGAGGCTGAATACATCGCTGCCAACGATGCTGCCAAAGAGGCTGTCTGGATCAAGAAGTTCATTACTGAACTTGGAGTGGTTCCATCCATTGAGCATCCAATACCTTTGTATTGCGATAACAATGGAGCGGTGGCTTTGGCCAAGGAACCCAGGTCCCATCAGCGATCCAGGCATATTCTGAGGCGATATCACCTGATCCGGGAGATAGTTGATCGCCGGGAGATCGAGGTCAGGAGAGTTGACACGAAGAATAACACAGCGGATCCACTCACGAAGGGCATTCCCCAGATACAATTTGAGAGACTCTTCGGGATGCTCGGTATGCGATACTACAGCAGCTGGCCCTAGTGCAAGTGGAAGATTGTTAGTTGTATATATGCCCTAGAGGCCAGTATTGTACAGATGATGTATATTATATTGGATGCTTGGACATATATAGAGATGACTTTATTGATCGATATGATAGTATGCTATCTGGTTGCTCTTTATCTTAACATGTATACTTGTCTCTTTATACTTTCTTATAGTTACATGTTAGTAAAGCCCTTAGGATGTGTACTTGACTACCTGGACTATGATGCGGATCATACTAGTGGGGACATGGTAGTCCATAAGTACATCCTTCAAGGTCCCTAGTCGTGGGTGTATCGAGACGGGGCATCGATATACCAGTGTAGACTAGCGTATACGCTTCTCAACCCATGAGATGGGCGATGGATGATCCCATATCTATTGGTGTTTGACATCAGAGATGATATACGGGTGCTCAGTGGAGACTGGGTACACTGGACGGACTCGCCGAGAACTCCCAGATGGTATTATACCTCACGTCAGATGGCAATTCTCAGGTAACACTTGTGCAGGTTAGTCTGTAGACCCGAGATCGTCATAGAATCTTGTGTGATTCCTACTGTGCTTTGATTTCCACCTTACCACGTCCATGAGGGCGTGCAAAACGGTTGTTTTAGGGTACAGTCCCGAGTCACATGGAGGCAATGAGCGATAGGAAGGGTTTCGTCTCTCCTGGTATTGGGGGTTGATGTTGCGCTGTGCTCGATTGGCCGTAACAGGGAAGTCCCTGGCCAGGGCTGATTTAGAGATTTACTGGTAAGTGTTACCAGTAGTTTCTCGACCCGTTATGAGCCTCACATCGGCATGACTTATCGGTTATTGGGGTCTGACGTTTACCATCCCTAGACTTGATATGCGACATATCAGACGAGGAGACCAGACTGTACGGGAAGTGTTGCCGGTTGGCTCGACGGGAGTTGTAGCAGGTTCGCTTGTTCTCTTCAGATCGCTCAATACCCGGGTGGCCGTTACGTTTAGCTGACCGCTTGCGTCTTGGGGGTGCCTGATATGATCATCACCCGCTGCCGGCGTATTGACGAGTCTTAGAGTCCCACAAAGGAGTTACCTAGTCCAGGCGAAACGTTGTGGTGCGCGTATGCGATATGCGCATGGACCCGATTAAAATGCGCTTATAGGATACCGTATATTGATCGGGCGGCTTGCTTTTGGTTAGGGTCATATGTGATATGACCGGATTGATAAATCAAGTGTTGATTTATCATTTAACCATTAGTTTCTCACTAGAAATCTTTTCTTGTATTTGATGGATGTATGCATGCATGTATGTTCTCTTTTTAGATTCATGCACATATGGATGTACATACACACATACATACATACATACATCCTTCATGGTTGTACATACATGAAAATGGTGGCAATATAAGACTCACACCATGATTTTATATATGGTTTTTATTGCATTTGATTTAAAGCAAAAAGGAAAAAGGAAAATGGTTATGATTGATTTATTTCTACACTCTTCTTTTGACCTAACCATTCTCACCCACCTTTTAACCTTGGGTAAACTTTCCTTTTGTGTTTTAACTCAAGTTCAATAATATATTCATTGTTTAAACCATGGTTCGAGATAAGAACATGAAAATATATATTCATATATTTTCATTTTTCTAAAACAAGAGTTATTCTTTTCACTATTGTAAAAGATATAGCCATCATTTTCTTCTTCCTCTCTCATTTGCTCTCTAGATTTTTGTAGTGAGCAATATACTCATCAAGTTAGGATTTTGAAGTGAGAAAGAGAACCACAACATCATTCTACACAAGTCTAGCACACTTGTTTGGAGTGTTAGCTTCATTTCATTCTCTTGATCGGGTGAAGTTGCATGCTTGGACAAAGCGGACTCCGGGTGGATCATCGGTGACCTAGAGGAGTTCAAGCGGACCCGTTTCCAAATCCTAAGTAGCCGAGGAGTCTAGCGTAGGGAGATACAAAGGTTGTACTCTCAAAACCCTAGCTTTTCTTGCTTATGTTGATATGCAAAATTTCGAAACCCTAATTTTTTAGGAACGATTCAATGATCGTTAACTTAGCACCCAAAAAATTCCATCTTTGGTACATGTGATGCTTCCAATCCCTTCATGAGGTGCTAGGTAAACCCATCAGTTTAGCGAGCTAGATGCCGTAGTTATCTCGTATTTGAGGTAAGAGCTCGAATTATAGACTCTCGGGTGGATCGTCTTTGACTCGAGGATGCCGTCGAGGTTGCCTGATCCGTTTCAATCCTTGGAGCTAACGACGAGGTGGAGGACAGCGAAGAAGACCCGAAGGAATTGGTATCGTGAAGTATAACTTTCATCCGATTAGTTAAACCTCATTACATGTTAGCTAGTTAGGGTTTAGTATCGATCCTGGAGTTTAAGTCGGTGTTGCGAGCTTTGAAAAATCATTTTTTGAATATTCTGCCTCCCCACGGACACGCGGAGTGTGCGATATTAACTTACACATGCCACCTGAGAACTTCCATCTGATGATAGATATAATACCATCTAGAAGTTCTCGGTGAGTCCGTCCAGTATACTCACCTTCAGTGAGCACCTGTATACTATCTTAGGTGACACAACAACAATGGCTTGTGAGATTGTCCACCGCCCCTCATCGGGGTCTAGAAGCGTATACACTAGTCTACTCCGGAATATCGATAACTAGTCTCTATACTCCTACGACTAGGGACATTTAAGGATGTGCTTATAGACAACCCAGCTCTTATATCTATGATCGCCATCATAATGCTGGTTGTCAAGCAACAATCTAACGGGCTTCATCAATGATGAAGACAAACCGGATAGCATACTATCATCTCGAGTGAGACAGTTATACCTATATAGGTCCTCCCTCAATTATCATAATCGCCTACTTGCGATCATAATAATTGCCTTAAGGGCACTATTTCTAATAACATGCACATGACCAGCCGGCGTCCAGCGGCCATGTGTCGTCTCACGCGCCCTTAGGACGCTCTTCACCCCTCTTTTTCCCACACGTTCCACACTCAAAACATTTCCCCCATTAGGAGAAAATTTCTAACGGGGCGCTGTCCGGGTAGCAGGACGTATATAAACCTCGGCCCGCTATCCGGGTAGCAGGACCTATATAAACTCTTCGAGACTCCTTATACGTCCAAAACACCTTCAAAACAAAACACATGCACACTTCGCATTGAGTTCGCATGACCAGTTTGACCCGTCAATTGGAGGTTCTCTCGCTCTAAAGGCGAGGGGTAATTAACGGCAGCTTAGTCCACGACTGCCGAAGATTCAGATCCCCACAATCAATAAACCCCAGCCTACCCTAGACAGAGGGAATCTATATATTCCTGACAAGCGCATGCATTCGTATCTCAACAGGATGACGAAAAACACTCTCCAATTGTACCAAACTAAAACCCATATACACAGCCCGTTTGAACCATGGTTAGGTAGTAATCTAAGTACAGTGGTGTAACGACCCTAAAATCCATGTACATTTTTAATATTCCAATATTAATAAAAGAGTATATTTCTTTTTTGATTGGGAGCTATAAGTAATTCTTGTTAAATAAGTGCAAGAAACAACTTGTAGGTCATTGGTTAAGTCTCCATGTTGTTGTCCCAATGCCCACGAGTTTGAATCCTTGCAACCACATTTATTTTATTTTAAATTCTTTTAATGCTTCAGAGTTCCTGAAAGTTTCATGGGCATTTGACTAAGTTGCATAAAGTTTGAACGAAAAACAAATATATTTTTGGACTTGTAGCATCGACACTAACACTTGACCCGAACCCTGAACCAATTCTCCCCAGCCTGGCCGCTTCGGGCGGCCCTAACCAATTTTTAGTCGGCATGTCTTAGTCCATAAGGGCTAAGCCCATAGGGGTGCTACTCTTGGACTAAAAACTTTTCGTTTTGATATTCCAAAACTCCCAATTCATTACAGAGAACAACAAACTCTTCATCTACCCCTTTAACCTCACTTTTAATTCTTTTTATTATCTTTTTAATTCATCATACACTTATATTCATTCCCTATAAATACCAAGCTATTCTAGCTTCCTCTCCATATATGAAATTAATCTAAAATTCCTTTCAAAAGTTCATTCTCAAGTCCAAGTTCCAAGCCATTCTCTTTCGAAGCAAACAAGTCTTTGTGCTCGCTTTCTTCCTCTCGCGTCGTCCGTCTTAGTTCTTCCAGCTGAGGCTTCTCCCTCATCTCTACGATCCTATTTAAGATCAAGCGTAACCTATAAGTCTCCCCTCTCTCTCTCTTTGTTTCTTCTCCCACCATCGTCACAATACGACATATTAAAGTTTAAACAAAACAAATTATTTATTTGGTGCAACTTGACATGTTCATTATAATATGTTAACAAGAATAAAGCTTTCAAGTTATCATTCTTGTAATCCATATCTTATATAATTTAATATGTAATTTTATATACGGTTTGCCATGTTAAACAATATTAGAAATTAACGTTAAAATACCATGCTTATTTACTCTTGTTAAAACACTAGGGCTTGTGACAAGTTTATATAAATATACATGAGGTAATAACCTACCCCACACGCACACTTTGGATTCATGGCACAATCACACGATTTTACCGTTTTTATAGAAACGATTTTCATTAAAATACCCTCAAGTCTTGAAACATAGAATTTTAACCCTAAAAACCTTTTCCCTTGGCAATTACGCCCCTACAATCCTCTTTAGGAAAGCCCTGTTAAAATATGGTACAGATTATCGCACATCTAGTAGGTGAGATCGAAGCTTTTCACGTAGCGCATTCTCGAACGAAAAGAAAATACGGAATTTTAAAACAAAGTTAAACAAAATTTAAAAAACAACTTAAATATCATATTTGTAACTTCAAAGAAAATAAATTTTGCAAATTAGATTTTAAATAAAATACCCTAAAATGAAAAGATTTAAGTTTCTAATAAAATACCTCAAGTTTTCCAAAAGATATATTTTTCATTAAAATACCATAAACTCTTAAAAGCTAGATTTTGTCACAAAAATACCATGAAATATAATATATTTTTTTATTAAAAACCCTCAATATTATAATCAATATATTTTTTTCCCAAAACACCCTCGAGATTTACTTTTAACATAAAGTATTTTACATAAAACTACCTTGAACTTTTAATGATATAATTACATAAAAATACCTAGAACTATAAAAACAAGTAGCTAGCTGGTATATAGGTAGCAGATGAGTTTAAATGACATGTTCTCTCTTGAGCCTCGGGAAGCCAGAGACAATTAGCGTTATCACTTGCCTACTCTCTAAATATAATTTGTAACTTCACGGAAATCAAACAGCATTGAAACTTGACTTAAACCTGAACTTGAACTTGACTGGAACCATAAATACAACTTAACTTATATACTTGATCTTAACATGAACTCAATTGTATTTACATGATTTATTCGATCAAACCTATTACATGCTTGACTAGAATTGACCCGAAGCATGAATACGTAATGACTTAAAATGAACTCTTGACATGAATACTTGAATTTGACAAGAATACATGAACTCGACTTGAACCATGAACTTGTACTATTCTTATGTATTTATTGACTCGGGAAAGACTTGTGTCTATAATTGTAAATTAGATTACGCGGGGTGTTGGGGTAGCTTAAATGTGAATCCAACGAAATCTCAGGAGTTCTCCAAGTTCATGAATCCGTGTTTACTAACACATGCAATCTATCATGAGGGCCCGTTTTTCCAAGCCCTTAGACGATAGCCTATTGGGTTCGGAATACTTCAACATTAGGTTGAAGTCCTGTTACCAGCACTCCACCAACAAGTAGAGCGGGTGTTTCCCTGGCTTTCTGTAAGGTGCCCTCTGCACTCCTCAACATGTTGAGGAGTTCCGGAAGTTCAACTTTTTTACCTTGAATATTAAAATTCAAGATAAACTGGGCGTGGGTGGAAGGAAGGGACTGCAGAATTAAGTCTATATACAGCTCATTCTCTAACGTGGTCCTGAGGTCCGCGAACTCTTCAATAAAGCTGATCATCTTAAAGACGTGTTCTCCTACAGAAGATCCGACGGCCAAACTCGCCTGAAAAGTTTCTTCGAGGTCTCGTATCTTGCGATACGAGATTGCTCTCCATATAATTCTTTGGTATGGAGGAATATGGATTTAAGATCCATATTCTCGTGCCGCCTCTGATGCTCGTTGTCCATAGAGGCCAGCACGAGGCACTTGGCTTTCGCTCAGTCAATCCCCCAGGTCTTATGAATTTCCTTATCCGCGACACTGGATTCTGGACCTGGGACGGCGGGGGCTTTAGTAGTGAGGACATAGCCCAACTTGTCATAAGTTATTGCCATCTTGACATTCCTGAACCAATCTTTGTAGTTTGGCCCTGTCCATATATTTTTATCTAATAGTAACTTAAGGCTTGTCATGTTTGTGGTCGCTGCAATTAGAAGAGAGAGAGAAGAAACACTTTAGCATGATGCTCTTATAAATTTAGATTGGTTTTTAGTTTATCTAAATAGGATGGCTCCCAATGTTTCTCGAATCCTTCCTCAAACCATAAAAGCAGAATTAGTCAGGATTAATCTCACCGTACAATACTTGCCTAACTGTTCTGCCAGGCCAGTGTCGGTACTTTGAAGGAGGTTTTATGACGCTTTCGCGAAGTTCCTTAATTAAATAAGCTCTTTTCCCTGGGGGCGTAGCCATACTTACACCTTTCTAGACACTTACTTGGTTTATAGCATTGATCGTTAAGTGAAAAAAATTCTCCCGAGGAGTAGCGGATACTCAAAGTAGGATCGGGATCCAAATATCATTGTGTGATAATCCTGAATGAATCCTACCAACATTATCACACTCCAAATGGTATGCAGCACTAGCAAGTTTCGGTTTCTTTAGAAACTCCCGATGTGGATTTTTGCCCCATGCTCTTATGACCTTGACGAAGGCCAACATATCATAAGTCACATGTCAAGTTCTATATGTCATTATCCAGGTTAATTTGAACCCACCCGTACATACCCTTGAATAAAGCTAAAATATTAGTACGACTGTCCCAAACCAACCCATCTATCTATGCTACAGATGAATATTCAGCAGCTACCAATCACTATGCCTTGGCGAAGGTCAAAATATATAGTTTGAATACAACTGAATATCCAACTGAAATAACGGAGGGCTACGAATGATTTTGGAAAAACCGTGAACGTAGTGAACTGGATATAATCGAAGGAACCTGATAACTTTTAAAAGGAGTGGTTTAAGCTCCGCATTTTAAAAGTTTTGCTGTTTTGAAAAAAATAAGTGGTTTTGAAATTGTTCCAACGATTCAACTTTGGTTTATTTGCTTAGTATTAATTTAATGCAGTCCTATCAATTAATCCTACCATTGCAGAAAAAAACGAAAATATAACGTACACTTATGCCATCCGCATGCGCCATGGGGCCCCGTCATCACCCGTTAGGTTACTTAACTAACGACAGAGCGGGGGCTGGACTAGCGCGGATGCAAAACATAAGCAACGTCTACTAAATATCATATATAGATATATACATTCGTCAAACGCAATGATAGGCATTCCAGATCACAGATGAACACATTTGAAATACTAGGAAATCCGTGTTTCGTTTGAGCCTATAACGAAAGACGGATTCCACGGTCGTGATGAATGGCCAAACCCCACCCCAGACCCCTACGGGTGCGGCAAACTACCCGCAAAATACCCGAAGTGAAGTAACCTCTATCAACAAAGTGAGTAGGCCACTCGGCATTTCAAAGTACCCGATAGTTTGTGCACTTCATCTTGGGTCTATCCTAAGAGCAAAAACAGTAAAAAAAAATAATACAACGATGGCTACAACCTCAATCCGGATGTGCACCGCAAAAATATTATTACACCACTTTACAAATTTTACATCGAATGAAAGATAAAACACTCATCTCATATCCCAGCTATTTATCCACAACAATCCAACAAGTTCATATACACAAACCAATATAATCATCACAGAAATGTGAAACCCAAACTAACCGACATATAGCAATTAGCGGAAGTTTACGAACACATTTATCACAACACAGATAACATCCAATTAGCCAAAATTCTTAGAATTTCGATCAATAACCAAATTTGAATCTACTCCATGTACAACACTGTACACAAAAATTCCTGAGCAGAAACAAAATATCCCAAGCAACACAAAACAACATAGTGGACCACTAGAGGAAATTTGGACCAACTCGGAGTTGACTCGGCCGCAGAACGGCGGCAGAACGCTTGGTTCTGCCGCGGTTCCGCGGTGGTCTCACCGAGTTAGGCGTCCAAATTTCATCAGTGGTCTACAAAAACCCTGCACGTATTTTTCAGGTCCCTGAAAATATTCTTAGACCAGATTTTAAATTCGACAGAAACTGCAAAAATTAGTCGTGTTTTCGGGATTTTTCCGTGATCGAAGTTCTAAAGACTTTGCTAACATGTTAGTTATGGCTTAGTTAGGCTCTGATACCACTGTAAGTCGACGTTACTCATCCCATGGGTTTGCGGGGAGGCGGAATAGGTAAAAATCGATTTTTTCTAACAAAGTAACATCGACTATGCATAAGGATCTTTGCTAAACCCTAACTAACAATATAACTAGGAGTTTTAACTACTATGTAAAATGATTATACCTTAAGCTACAAGTCCTTCTTCTCTCCCTTGATGTGAGCTCCTTAAAGTGGTGGTGGATGTGCCTCTTCATCGGCTTCTCGAAGTCAAAGAAGATCCACCCGAGAGTTCTAACCTTGAGCTAAACCTCTAAGTTGAGATAACTAGATCACTTGGTGTGCTAAATAAAGTAACCTAGAGTGAGTAGTGAGTGATTTTAATAGCTTAGTCTCACTAACCCTTGATTCTCAACTCATGAGACACTAGGGTTTTGAGAGGAAGAAGGAGAGAGTGAACTCTTGATGAAAGAGAAATGTTTTTGATAAATGATAATTGATAAAATGTAATGGCTAGCTTGACATGACCATAAGCATGGCACAATAAAAATATCTCACCAAAATATCTAGAGTCAAAAATATCTCACTAAAATATCTAGAGTCAAAAAGTCAATCCAAGTCAAATAGTCAGCCTAAGTAGCCATTCCACAAAATTATCATTTACCAAAAAATAACAAAGACTTTTCTCCACCTCATTTTTTTGACCAAGTCAATGGTCAAAACCCTAATGAGGTGTCTCCTTCTATACCCCCTCTGATCCTTATATACATACCTGCATCCGTGTTACGAGAAACACGAATACAATGAGACGAAACTAATCCAATAATCAAATACTAAGATCCGGCTTAAACAATAGCCCACTAATATTTTCCGCTCGAACACCATACGCGTACAAGTATACGTATGTGAACGAACCCTGTCGTAAAACCATACGACCTCTACACCGTTTTGCCCGAAGCTGGAAAACCCTCTGTATAGGATACTAAAGACTCGACAGTACTCTGGCAGTGGGTTTAACCACAAGCACGTCAGCGGCACTAGCTGTACGTAACGGCTACCCAGGTATCTATCGATAAGAAGGTCGATGAGGAAACTCATCCGTACCCCTACTGAGCCTGTCTATGGAAATCTCCGTATAGTCCAGTCTGCTCATCTAAGAGTGTCACATATCGGTCCTAGGGGGCGGAAAGCATCAGACCCCTAATAGTGCAATAAGTCGGGTCGAAGTGCAGCCAAAAACACCCTGAGAAACTACTGGAGTACCCACCAGTAAATCTCACTTGCCCTGGCCAGGGACATTGTGTAATGGCTTTCTGAACACAGCACGATATCAACCCCCAATACCGGGAGAGACGAATCCTATCTAACCGCCACTGCCTCCAAGTGCTTCGGGGCTGCACCTAACTACTACATGTTTGCACGACTCAGCAGAGCCGTGGTATGGTAGTAATCTAAGAACAGTGGGAACACACTTGAGGCGAAATAGCAGTGTCAAGTCAACGGACTAAGTTGTACTCATGTCACCTGGGAACTGCTACCTGACGATAGGTATACTACCAACCAGCAGTACCCTATGAGTCTGTCCAGTGTAACTCATAACCCAATGAGCACCTGCATACTATCTCGAGTACGACGTACTGATGGCTGTGGGACAGACCATCTCCCCTGCTGGGATAAGAAGCGTATGCACTAGTCTACTCTGGAGTATCGATACCCCGTCTCGATAATCCTACGACTAGGGACCTGTATAAGAATGTGCTTGTAGACTACCCAGCTGTCACGCCCCGCTTCCAGGTATACGGCGAAGGGGACAGGACTGGTCAACTAAGTATTTACTTTGAAGTAAATACGCTAAGCGTATCTAAGCAATATAAAAGTAAGCAAAAGAGACAAGAGATATAAACTGAACAGCAACTTTATTTATTAACATTCTTTTGTACAATGCATGAAAAGTAAATACAACTGAATAAAAAGCGATGCCTAAACAATGGCATAACAGGAACTGAAAAGTACTGAATGGAAAGTGTACAATGATTAGAGCTCTGGGTCTTCACTGAACTGGTCCAAGTCTTCAGCAGTAGGCTTGTTCTCTGACGGGTCCAAATCACCTGACGACATTCAAAGAAGAAACAAATAGAATGTCGTCAGCGAACAGATCACTCGGTAAGTCCCAAAGATAAGAGGAGAAATATAATAGACAGAGAGTAAGAGAGAGAGAGTAGATTTTACAGTTGTATTATATTGTTATATTATTGTATTTAGTGTTAACGTTGTTGTTGGTAGCTTGGTACAGAAGAATGCCAGTGTATACGAGAGGGGTCTCTATATGCTAGAGACCAGGGCAAACAGAATATAGAGTACTAGGCTCTGTTAGAAGGCCCGGAACAACGGCAATTGGATTCATGTTAGGTGTCTTAAATCTTACCGTCTCGTGCCACTTTTAACACCTTCCATACCAATCTACCCCTTAAACCCCGTAGTGTCTTGTTTGTATTGTATTGTATTGTAAATTGTGTTGATTATATAATTGATTGACTGACCGAAACCATGATATCAGTAAAAGGATGTAACCGTAGAATCATGTAAATGGAATAACTGGAGAACCATGTAAATGGAATGTATATCGATAGTTCGGTTCAGTCAAGTTGTATAGATTGATAATTGGATTCATGGATTCATGTTGAATTATAATATTGAAGATTGTCGATTGTAGATTGTAGATTATAGATTTTACTTGAATCATATTCAAGTCAGATTATAATTAGACTCGCTCTGAGTAAGACAATTAGCAAAGTAATTTGAAGTCCTGATTGTTTTTATTAATTTGTCTACCTTAAATAGGCAGGCACCCACTTCTCCGGCTCCCTGAGGCTCAAGAGATTGATCCCGCTTAAACCTATGTTTACTAGTGTTCTTAGGGTAATTTATAGAACTTGAGGGGTTTTTATGTAAAAATACTTTTATATACTTTTCAAAACACACCCCAAGTATTTATTAATCATCTTTAGAGTTGTAATGAATGTAGATTTTATATTGTGATATTTCTAGTGGAAATATCCTAATTTCAGAAATAAAGATATTTATTTGTAATATTGATTTGTATGGAATGCATGGTATTTTAGTGTAAAATTGATTCTTGTGATATTATAGAAAAGGTGGAATATTTATAATACTTCAAAATTAGATATGTTTATATTACATATACATATATTTATAAGAAAATAATTTTTGTATATATTTATAATATTCTAGAAATCTCGTTTTTCTTAAGATGTCGTATTTTTATCTTTCGAGACCGAATGCACCTTGCGGAGGTCTGAATCTCGCACTGCTAAGCCCGAGGATGTGCGATAATCCGCACCATCCCGAACGGGTTCCCCAAAATGGGTTGTAGCGGCGCTTTGCAAAGATTGTATAAGTACTAAATCCTTTAGAAAACGGTTTTATGAAGTAAATGGTATTTATTTGTAAAGTTGTCAAATTTCCCGTATTCTATGTTCTAGGGACTCCTAAATCAACTAGACAACTCCTAATTGGTCCAAAGCAACAAGTTGTAAGATACCTCAAATCGCCTCTTCACCGCCAATTATCGCTAGGTAAGTACAAGTGAAGAAAGGAGGGATCCGCTCACGAATCACCGTGAGACAGGCCTTTTAAAATTACCTTTCTCACTTGCCTAGCCTAGACACCACAAAGTCAGGTTTAGATAAACAACTGATGCCCACAATCTTGTCCTATTTTCATTATAAGTGGTATTTATTTGTAAAAGTGTATCAATACTAAATCTTTTAGAAATGGTTTTATTAAGTAAATGGTATTTAAATGAAAATGTTTTTTTTCTTGTATTCTGAGTTCTCGAAGGTATCGTGTAGGTTGTATATGAGTGTGTGACGAGGTAGGTCGTTATCTCGTGATCTACTTTAAAGGTATAGCAAGTTTAATGGAGTTAAATGTAGAATTAAAACAATGTGGTATTTAAGTGAAAATACGATAAATTGAAATAGCCATCATTTTATGTAATGAAACTTGATCGATTTGGTTGATTAGTGTTTAGCAGTCAACATGAAGGAGTTTAAGCATAATTGTATTAACTAGAAGTGGAGTTTAATGAAGAAACAGAATCGGAAATCGGATTTGTTCCGATTCCGTCGGGTTTTGTAAATCCGTATTTTTAGAATAGAAAAAGAGAGATAGAAAATGGGACTTACGGGTTTTGGACAACAAAGAGAGGGAGATGGATTGGAAGGAGTTTCCGGTGCGTCGTTTCGTCTCCTGGAGTTTCTAGAATGATCGTCGAAAGTTCGCCGGAAAATTTACCGTAGCTTTGCCTCGTGCTCACTTCGATTGCACACTAGGGTTCTAAGGATTTTTCTTGAGAGTTGGTTCAGAAATGTGAGTGAGAGGGTAGAAAGTAGGGGTGGTATTTATAGGGTTAGGCTAGGGTTAAATTGAAAAAAATGTAAAAATATATAAAAATGTATTAAAAATCGGAGTAAATGGGGCTTTCTGAATTCTCTGGAACCGATCTGGGAATTTGAAGTATACAAGGGGGTATAGAATGCCAAGAGCCCCAACTTTTGTGTTGGGGACTCGGCCGTCCGGCCGAGTCCGGCCGGCGGCGCCGGCCGACTTAGCCAAGTCGGGCCGAGTCGCCAGGTCGGGAGGTGGGGGGTCTCGAGATGTAAGCTCTGGTACTTTCAGTTTTTAAAGTGTAGTAGGAAAATCTGGAGTTATCTTGTGTGGACTGTTGGGCTTCCATAAAATTTGAAACAAAATAAATATTAAAAATAATGTGGGGCATGGGATTTGAACTCTGGTGGCTTGGTTCAGCAATGCAAGGTATTACCAATGAGCCACAAGCTCCTTCTTATAATTAAATGGGTAATTAATTACTTAAGTTTTGTGCTCAGGCAATAAATACCCCTTTATGGATTTTTTTGAATTTTTTTTTGTAAAAACTTTTATAGGAAATTTAGGGTTGTTACATTCTACCCTCCTTATAAAAATTTTGTCCTCAAAATTTGTAAAAGTCAAGTGTAACAAATTCAAAGAAAGTTTGGTGTCTGGAGTACTTGATAGTGTATAAAAATAACAAAGTAATACAAGGGTGAAAAAGGCTTACCGGTGTTACTTTGATCTACAGTCTAGGCTTCTACGGCTTCTAATATGAATGTCTGTCGCCGTGGTACATTCCTTCTAGCTGGAGGCACATTCTGCCTTTGGGGCCTGTTTCTCTGCCCTCTAGGCATGTCCCTCATTGCTTGTTGGAATTGGCGAGTAGGCTGTGCAGGTGGTGGAGCAGGTAGTGCATACGAGATGCAGGAGCCTGGATAGCTGGCCCCTGCGAGTAGTTGGTGGGTGTGTGAGCTGAGTTGCTATTATAAGGATAGTTTCCAATTTCGTGGTTAGATGCACCGCAAATTAGACACAGGCCTTTTGCGCACCTACAGTCCTTCCACAAGTGTCCCTTTCTTCTGCAGTAGTAGCAGAAATCTGGAATCGACAGGTTATTGGTTTCTTCTGGTCTCCTGGGTTCAAACGACGTCCTGGAAGAGGCTCCTCCTGCTATTTAAGTGGCAGGGCGTTTCAAACCGGCAGATTGGGGTCTGCCCCTCTCCATTATTACTGCCTCATAACTCCGGGCAGCTTCCAGAGCATCTTCATGAGTCAGAAATTTCCCTGTGGCTAGTGCAGCCTGGATTTCCGTGTCCAAACCTTGTTGAAAGAGACGGGCTCTGATATCATCCGTCGGTATCAAGTGTGCCGCGAATCAACTTAGCATGGTGAATTCAGTGTCATACTCATCTACTGACTTGTCCCACATCGAATCTTGTTGTAGATGAATGAACTGCTGTTCCATGAAAAACTTGGCAGTCACAGGGAAGTATTTTGCGTCGAACTTATCGCGAAAAGTCTTCCATTCAATCGGCTGTACAAGACGGCTTTCTTCCGCCTTCCACCAGTTGCGAGCATTGTCCATGAGCTGTAGTTTTGCCACACGGACCCAAGCTATGTCTGGCACTTGTGCTGCCGCCAGATCATCCTCTATACTTTGAGCCCATTCCTCAGCTTCCAGTGGGCTCCCCTTTCCAGAGAAATGTTTGGGATGTAAAGCTCTGAATTGCTTCCCTCAGGTGCTTCAGCCTCGGGACGGTTCAAGAGCTGCTTCTGTCACTCTAGGAGGCTGCGAATTGCCTCAAGCAGAACCGTTTGCTCGTTGAGTGGAGCAGGAACGGCAGGTGTGAGAGGTAGTGGTGGAGGTGTGTTGTTGACATTGGTGTTGGTGTTGTTCGGGGAATCCATAACCATGAAGAAAATTTTGGGTTAGGAAAGATTCAAGTACATGAAATGAAAAGATTCAAGGAATATGAAATTGTAAGATTCAAGGAACATGAATTATAAAAAAAGTTTTAGTTGTCGGTTCTTGTGTTTTATTGCTTAGATTGTTCACGCAGAACATAACTGCATAATAGAGTTTCATACAGCTCTGACCTGCATGGGCCGCCAACAAAACCTGTCATGCCCCGCTTCCCGGTATATGGCGAAGGGGACGGGAATGGTCCGCTACGTATTTACTCTGAAGTAAATAAGCTAAGTGTATCTAAGCAATATAAAAGTAAGCACAAGAGACAAGAGATATAAACTGAACAGCAACTTTATTTATTAACATTCTTTTGTACAATGCATGAAAAGTAAATACAACTGAATAAAAAGCGATGCCTAAACAATGGCATAACAGGAACTGAAAAGTACTGAATGGAAAGTGTACAATGATCAGAGCTCGGGGTCTTCACTGAACTGGTCCAAGTCTTCAGCAGTGGGCTTGTTCTCTGACGGGTCCAAATCACCTGACGACATTCAAAGAAGAAAGAAATAGAATGTCGTCAGCGAACAGATCGCTCGGTAAGTCCCAAAGATAAGAGGAGAAATAGAATAGACAGAGAGTAAGAGAGAGATAGAGTAGATTTTACAGTTGTATTATATTGTTATATTGTTATATTTAGTGTTAACGCTGTTGTTTGTAACTTGGTACAGAAGAATGCCAGTGTATACGAGAGGGGTCTCTATATGCTAGAGACCAGGGCAAACGAAATATAGAGTAAAAGGCTCCGTTAGAAAGCCCGGAACAACGGCAATTGGATTCATGTTAGGTGTCTTAAATCTTACCATCTCGTGCCACTTTTAACACCTTCCGTACCAGTCTACCCCTTAAACCCCGTAGTGTCTTGTTTGTATTGTATTGTATTGTAAATTGTATTGATTGTATGATTGATTGACTGACCGAAACCATGATATCAGTAAACAGATGTAACCGTAGAATCATGTAAATGGAATAACTGGAGAACCATGTAAATGGAATGTATATCCATGGTTCAGTTCAGTCAAGTTGTATAGATTGATAAATGGATTCATGGATTCATATTGAATTGTAATATTGAAGATTGTAGATTGTAGATAGTAGATTTTACTTGAATCATATTCAAGTCAGATTATAATTAGACTCACTCTGAGTCAGACAATTAGCAAAGTAATTTGAAGTCCTGATTGTTTTTATTCATTTGTCTACCTTAAATAGGCAAGCACCCACTTCTCCGGCTCCCTGAGGCTCAAGAGATTGATCCCGTTTAAACCTATGTTTACTAGGGTCCTTAGGGTAATTTATAGAATTTGAGGGGGTTTTATGTAAAAATACTTTTATATACTTTTCAAAATACACCCCAAATATTTATTAATCGTCTTTAGAGTTGTAATGAATGTAGATTTTATATGGTGATATTTCTAGTGAAAATATCCTAATTTCAGAAATAAAGGTATTTATTTGTAATGTTGATTTGTATGGAATTCATGGTATTTTAATGTAAAATTGATTCTTGTGATATTGTAGAAAAGGTGGAATATTTATAATACTTCAAAATTAGATATGTTTATGTTACATATACATATATTTATATGAAAATAATTTTTGTATATATTTATATTATTCTAGAAATCTCATTTTCTTAAGATATCGTATTTTAAATCTTTCGAGACCGAATGCTCCTTGCGGAGGTCTGAATCTTGCACTACTAAGCCCGAGGATGTGCGATAATCCACGCCATCCCGAACGGGTTCCCCAAAATGGGTTTTAGCGGCGCTTTGCAAAAATTGTATAAGTACTAAATCCTTTAGAAAACGGTTTTATGAAGTAAATGGTATTTATTTGTAAAGTTGTTAAATTTCCCGTATTCTATGTTCTAGGGTCTCCTAAGTCAACTAAACTGCTCCTAATTGGTCCAAAGCGACAAGTTGTGAGATATCTCAAATCGCCTCTTCACCGCCAATTGTGGCTAGGTAAGTACAAGTGAAGAAATGGGGGATCCGCTCACGAATCACCGTGAGACGGGCCTTTTAAAGTTACCTTTCTCACTTGCCTAGCCTAGACACCACAAAGTCAGGTTTAGATAAACGGCCGATGCCCACAACCTTGTCCTATTTTCATTATAAGTGGTATTTATTTGTAAAAGTGTATCAATACTAAATCTTTTAGAAATGGTTTTATTAAGTAAATGGTATTTAAATGAAAATGTTTGTTTTCCTATATTTTGAGTTCTCGAGGGTAACGTGTTAGGTTGTATATGAGTGTATGAGGAGGTAGGTCATTACCTCGTGATCTACTTTAAAGGTATAGCAAGTTTAATGGAGTTAAATGTAGAATTAAAACAATGTGGTATTTAAGTGAAAAATACGATAAATTGCAATGGCCATCATTTTATGTAATGAAACTTCATCAATTTGGTTGATTAGTGTTTAATAGTCAACATGAGGGAGTTTAAGCATAATTGTATTAACTAGAAGTGGAGTTCTATAAAGAAACCAAATCGGAAATTGGATTTGTTCCGATTCCGTCGGGTTTTGTAAATCCGTATTTTTAGAATAGAAAAAGGAGATAGAAAATGGGACTTACGGGTTTTGGACAACAAAGAGAGGGAAATGGATTGGAAGGAGTTGTCGGTGCGTCGTTTCTTCGCCGGGAGTTCCTAGAATGATCGTCGGAAGTTCGCCGAAAAATTTGTCGTAGCTTCGCCTCGTGCTCACTTCGATTGCACACTAGGGTTCTAAGGATTTTTCTTGAGAGTTGGTTCAGAAATGTGAGTGAGAGGGTAGAGGGTAAGGGTGGTATTTATAGGGTTAGGCTTGGGTTAGGGTAGATGAAGGGTTTAATTGAAAAAAATGTAAAAATATATAAAAATGTATTAAAAATCGGAGTAAATAGGGCTTTTTGAATTCTCTGGAACCGATCTGGGAATTTGAAGTATACGGGAGGGGGGGTATAGAATGCCAAGAGCCCCAACTTTTGTGTTGGGGACTCGGCCGTCGGGCCGAGTCCGGCCGGCGGCGCCGGCCCGAGTCGGGCCGAGTCACCAGGTCGGGAGGTAGGGGGTCTCGAGATGTAGGCTCTGGTACTTTCAGTTTTTAAAGTGTAGTGGGAAAATCTGGAGTTATCTTGTGTGGATTGTTGGGCTTCCATAAAATTTAAAACAAAATAAATATTAAAAATAATGTGGGGCATGGGATTTGAACTCTGGTGGCTTGGTTCAGCAATGCAAGGTATTACCAATGAGCCACAAGCTCCTTCTTGTAATTAAATTGCTAATTAATTACTTAAGTCTTGTGCTCAGGCAATAAATACCCCTTTATGGATTTTTTTGAATTTTTTTAAGAAAAAACTTGTATAGGAAATTTAGGATTGTTACACCAGCCCCCACTAGTGTGACTGCCGTCACAACACTGGTAGTCAAGCAAAGATCCTAAGGGCTCTATCAATATGTATTTAGCGATATGTTGAAAGAAACATATACACATATTAAGATAGATACAAACCAAGTAGCATACTACTATATCGAGCAAGAATGTCATAAATCCGTATATATATCCCAAGCTTCCAAATGTAATATACAAACTAGTACCATACAATAATGGCCCCTAGGGCATATCACACTAACAATCTCCCACTTGCACTAAGGCCATGTGCTGGCATATCACAGACCTATCATCTCGAATAGCCTCTCGAACTGTATCTGAGGGATGGCCTTTGTGAATGGATCTGCAGTGTTTTCTTCAGTAGCAACTCTCCGAACCTCGATCTCCCGGTGATCCAAGATCTCCCTGATCAGGTGATACTGCCTCAAGATATGTCTAGATTTCTGATGGGACCTGGGTTCCTTTGCTAAATCTATAGCCCCGTTGTTCTCACAATACAGAGGTATTTGATCAACAATAAACGGAACCACCTGAAGTTCTGTTAAGAACTTTCTCATCCAGACTGCTTCTTTTGCGGCATCAGAAGCTGCGATATATTCCGCTTCCATCGTCGAGTCAGCAATGGTGTCCTGCTTGGAACTCTTCCAATAGACCGCCCCTACATTGAGGGTAAAGACATAACCCAACATGGATTTGGAGTCATCCTTGTCACTCTGGAAGCTGGAGTCAGCAAAGACCTCGATCTGGAGGTCTTTTCCGCCGTAAACCAAGAACATTTCCTTAGTCCTTCTCAGGTACTTAAGAATGTTCTTTACTGCTATCCAGTGCTTCTCCCCAGAGTTTGACTGATACCGGCTTACCACGCTCAGTGCGTAAGCAACATCTGGTCGGGTACACAACATCGCATACATTATAGAGCCTACCGCAGAAACGTAGGGTATAATAGACATGTGATCCCTTTCCAAATCAGTCTTGGGAGACATCTCTTTGGAGAGGGTGATTCCATGACAATTCGGTAAATTATCGCGCTTAGAATCTTCCATATTGAATCTTTTCAGTATGGTGTCAATGTACCCGGACTGTGAAAGTCCCAACATCCTCTTAGATCTATCACGATAGATCTGGATCCCCAGAATGTAAGAGGCATCACCCAGACCTTTTATGAAGAACGTGTGTGACAAGAACCCTTTGACAGATTGTAGCATATGAATGTCATTTCCTATCAAGAGAATGGCATCCACGTACAAGACGAGAAATACAACAGTTCATGCTACAATCTTACTATAAATGCATTGCTCATCTGGATTTTTGATAAAGTCAAATTCTTTGATTGTTTCATCAAAACAGATGTTCCAACTCCGCGATGCCTACTTTAGTCCATAGATAGACTTAAGCAACTTGAACATTTTCCCGCCGCTTCCACTCTGAATGAAACCCTCTGGCTGGCCCATATAGATACACTCTTCTAAATTTCCATTTAGAAAAGTGGTTGTTACGTCCATCTGCGAAATCTCAAAATTGTGGAAGGCAGCAATGGCAAGAAGGATCCGAATGGATTTGAGCATAGCCACTGGAGAAAAGGTTTCGTCATAGTCTAAATGTTAGTTATATGTATGCCCTAGAGGCCATTACTATACATAGGATGTATATTGTAGTGGATGCTTGGACATATATAGGGAGGACTTTCTTGCTCGATATGATAGTATGCTATCTGGTTGCTCTTTACCTTAACGTGTACACTGATTGTCTCTCTGTTACATGTTGGTAAAGCCTTTAGGATGTGTACTTGACTACGTGGACTATGATGCGGATCATACTAGTGGGGACATGGTAGTCCATAAGTACATCCTTCAAAGTCCCTAGTCGTGGGTGTATCGAGACAGGGCATCGATATACCAAAGTAGACTAGCGTATACCTTCTCGACCCATACAGATGGGCGATGGATGATCTCATATCCATTGGTGTTTGACATCAGAGATGATATACGGGTGCTCAGTGGAGACTGGGTACACTGGACGGACTCGCCGAGAACTCCCAGATGGTATTATACCTTACGTCAGATGGCAGTTCTCTGGTGACACTGGTACAGAGTAGTCTGTTGACCCGAGATCGTCATAGAGTCTTGTGTGGTTCCCACTGTGCTTTGATTTCCACCTTACCACGTCCAAGAGGGCGTGCAAAACGGTGGTTTTTGGGTACAGTCCCGAATCACATGGAGGCAATGAGCGATAGGAGGGGATTCGTCTCTCCCGGTATAGGGAGTTGATGTTGCGCTGTGTTCGATTGGCTATAACCGGAAATCCCTGGCCAGGGTTGCTGAGATTTACTGGTAAGTGTTATCAGTAGTTTCTCGAACTGTTATAGACCTCATATCGACACGACTTATCGAGCTATTGGGGTCTGACGTTTACCACCCCTAGGCGAGATATGCGACATATCAGACGATCAGACCGGACTGTACGGTAAGTGTTACTGGTTGGATTCACAGGAGTGTGAGCGGGCTTGCTCGTCGATCTTCTGATCGCTCAATACCCGGGTGGCCGTTACGTTTAGCAGACCGCTTGCGGCTTGTGGGTGTTTGATATGATCATCATCTGCTGCCGGCGTATTGACGAGTCTTTAGAGTCCTACACAGAGGTTTCCTGGCTCAAGCGAAACGAAATAGGAGCGCATATGAGATATGTGCGGGACCGAGAATGATACCAGTATGTGATACTGTATTCGATTCTCGCGATCTGTGACATTGATCGGTTATATGAGATATAGCCGGGTTATCGGATCAAGTGTTGATTCGATAAGTTGTTACTGTTGATATTAGTCGGTTATATTCGATATGACCGGATCATTAAATCAAGCGTTGATTTAATGATTTAATGCATAATGATATATTTGATATATTACTTTGCATTAACTAGTATCGGTTCACTTAAGATGGATTTTCTCACTCGCATGTGCACATCGTATATGTGATATATTTTTGTGCACTTGATTGTATCATGTTTGATGATGCAAGATTGCTAGGGTTTGTGTAAAGAATTAATCCTTGGTTAAGTAAATGGTTAGGGTTTTATTTATTTATTCATTCATTTATCTATTTATTTTTGGATGAAAAGAATGAGAAAAGAAAACAAATGGTTGCTTTCTTAGAAGTTGCATGAAGCTTGAAGAAGCCCTAGCAGTTTTCCGCCTTGGTGCACTTCGTCGACGGTATCGGGGGTGCGGCCGTCTACTAAAGTTTGCGATGAGTATTCAATCAGCATCTCGGGAATCCTGTTGAATTGCCCAACTTGATATTGAAAAGTGTTTTCGATAATGAGACTGAAATGCGGGGTTTATAATTGTTAGGCATGTGATGTCTAAGGAATTCATTTGCTCAGGCATGCGATGTCTGAGGTGGTTGCGGATTCCAACTGTTGTAGTTTTACACTTTCTTTTCTGTGACCGTAAGTGTAATATGTGATATCGCCGGTTTCGTTGCTATATGTCAACGACAATTGGGATACGCATATTTACTTACGTTGATGACATGTGATGTTATGTGTTGCTGGATATGTTATATTGGATCGTCGTGTTTGAATAGCCGGGGGTTTTTATGTGAGATGAGTGTTTTTCATTTTCATTCATGTAAAAACGTGTATGTAATATTCTTTTATTGGGGCACTTCCAGGTTGCGGAAGATGTCACCCTTTGTATATTATTTACTTTTCCGCACTAGGATAGACCCAAGGAGGGGAGCACAAGTAACCGGGTTCTGGAGTCCAGTGGGAGACCAACTCGAGGAGTCGAGTCCGGGTCTCCTAACTCTAGAATTGGTAGGGTTGCTTGCCGCTCTCGTAGGGGTCTAGGGGTGTGGGTTTGGCTATTCATCACGACCGTGGAATCCGTGTTTTATACTGGCTCGTATTGAAAACACGGACGTCCTAGTATATCCAATATTTCATATGTTTCTTCTGCTGCGATATCTGTGATGTGATCATGTGATGTTCTGTGATAGATACTGTATATAGTATATATGATATATTATATAGGCGTTACTTATGTTTTACACCCACGCTAGCCCTGCCCCGCTCTGCCGTTAGTTACCTAACCTAACGGTGCACGAGGGGACATCGAGGCGAATGCGGATGGCATAAGTGTACGTCGTATTTATCTGTGATGTTTAGGAACTTAAATGATGGGACTTCATTAATGTGATTAATGAAATAAAAGAAACCTAAGATGTTGTAGAATCGAATTTCAAAATAAAACAGGTAGCTACAGTTCTTGCTTTGCACAGCGGTATATATGATATATCCTGCACCTTATTCGATAAGGAAAGGACCGAGATCCCTTCACCGGGAGTGACTCCTTTAGCAATAACTGGAAGATGCTACACACTCGGTTTGTCTTTTGATTGCTTTTAAGTGTTTTTGCTTTGCACAGTGATATATATGATATATCCCGCATCTCATTCGACGAGGAAAGGACCGACGATCCCTTCACCGGGAGTGACTCGTTTAGCAAAACTAGAAAAGCCTCAAAAACACTCCATTTTAAAATCATTTGATTCTACAACGATTTCAAGTTCTTTACGCAATAGGTTTTCAGAAAAACCTGTCGTAGCCCTCCGTCATTTCAGATAAGTACTAGTTAGTATTCATGCTGCGGTAGTTTGGCATTCGTCAAGGCGTAGTGTACGGTAGCTAACTAGTATTTATCTGCTTTTGCATATGATGCAGATTGGATTAGGGTATTCGTACGGCGTTGTTTGGCATTCGTCAAGGGTCGTGCGGGTAGGTTTAATTCAATCAAGAAATGTACGGGTTGAACTTGACTAGTGGACTATGGGTTGTTTGGCATTTGTCAAGGTCATAGAACACTAGGGGAAAAATATTATCGGGAATTTCAAGTGTTGAAATTTGCAATGAGATTGCATACCTTCTATGAGATAGTTGGATCCCGATACCCACTGCGAGTAAGAGTTACTCCTGGGAGAGTTTTACACATTACAATTCGCCGATCAAGTAGGTGTCTAGAAAGGTGTTAACGAGGTTACGCCTCTGGGAAAACGAGGTTTACATTAATTAGGTTCGTACGAAAGCACGGGGGACCTCCCTCAAAGTACTGACACTGGCCTGGCTAAAAGATTGGCGAACTTGTAGTGTGTAATTAATCCCGGCTGGTCTTTCCTTTTAGGGTTTGAAGGAAGATTTGATAAAAAGCAGTGGGAGCCATCCTGATTAGATAAAATAATAACCAATCTATTCTTGCAAGAGCGCACGCTGAGTGTTTTCTTCTCTCTCTCTCCAGGTAGCGACCATATCACGCCTTAATCAAGATAATAATACGGATATTTGACCGAACCCGCTTGTTATACTGAGCTGGGGAACGTTGGTCCCGCTCCAACTTATAATTGTTATAAGACAGAGCAGGAAATTGGGGATTACCAGAATTCCCGTGCCGCCCAAACGAAGAGAGTGCATGATGATGCATCATCTTCGGGTGTGTTCATTACAGAGAACTGTTTCTCAGTATCCTTTACGTCCTGGGTATGTGATACCAGATCAGGATCCCAGATATGTAATCTGTTACATAGGGCTACAGAAAGGTAGAGGACTGAGAACGGGTGATAAGTTTCATGAGGCAGAAAACGGGGTAAGAGTTGCAGCCATGTCTGTTGGTCACTGTCACCCTGTATTACCAATACATTGATTCTGAATGAATGTTATTAGATACCAAACCTGATATACAAAATCATATCAGTCTCTTTATTAGCAAAGAAATGATAAAATTTTGTATTGTTGGATAATGTTTTGAACATTTCCTATATCAAAAGTTGATCGGTTCAGGCACGTTATCTAAAAGCGTTGATGTTCTAAATCAAACTACAGTTCTTTAGTATACGGAACACACACAAGAGGAAGAGTTCAGAAATGAACGAATCCTTCTTGAGGTATTGTAGACTAGGTCATATCAATGCGACCCGACTAGCTAAGTTGCACATAGATGCATATTTAAATCAGTTTGAATTTACATCTTGTGAAACTTGCCAGTCATGTCACAGAGATAAGATGACCATAGCTCCGTTTACTGGAAACAGAGAAAGAGTTAGTGAACTCTTGGGATGATACATGTTGATGTATGTAGGTCCCCTGTCTACACATGCCAAGACCGGTTCTTTGTACTTCATTACATTCTCTGATGATCTCTCAAGATTCAGACATATGTTCCTGTTGAAACACAAGTCCGAACCTTTTGAGATATTCACGGAATATAAGTTAGAAGTAGAGAACCAAATTGAGGGTATAAGTATTATGTCCTTTGATGAGATCGAGGAGGAGAATACTTGAGCACGGAAATCCTGGATTATTCTAAAGGAGAATGAGATTCTCTCTCAGCATTACTCCTCCGTATACACCATAGCACGATGGTATATCGGGGTGGAGCATTCATACCCTATATGATAAGGTGTGCTCTATGATGAGTACTACTGAGTTACCTATTTCCTTTTTGGGAGTTATGCACTTGAGAAGATGCATACCTATTGAATAGGGTTCAAACCAAATCAGTTGCCTACCACTTCATATGTGATATGGTAAGGGAAGAGCCCATCTCTTAAGTTAGTTAAGATTTGGGGTTGTCCAGCCTATGTCTGAAAAGCAAAATCGGGACAAGCTCGTGGCAAGATCTGTTATGTACAACTGGAAAGGTTCCAGCTATACAAACAACAGCAGATGATTTGGTAGAACCAAAGGATTCAGTAGATTCCAACGAACCTCAGCCTCTCCGCCGATCTAGTAGGGTTCCTCACCCACCTGAGAGATACTTTGGTTTCTCTATGACAGTGGGAGCAAGGATTGCGTCATGAGATAATGACCCAACTAGTTTCGAGCAGGCCATCGAGAGTAAGGACTCTGTAAGAATGGCTGGATGCTTAGTGATCTGAGATGGAATCCATATACACCAACAAAGTATGGACTTTGGTTGCTATATCTGAAGGGTTAAATTCCGATCAGGAGCAAGTATATCTTGAGAAGATTACTTGGTGTACATGGAAAAGTTGAGACTTTCAAAGCTAGACTTGTTAAAGCTTTTCGTCATCGACCAGGCATGGATAATGATGAAACATTTTCAAGTTGCTATGCTTAAGTCCATCCAGATCCTACTTGCCACGGCTACATACCATGACTACGATATCTGGCGGTTGGGTGCCATGACTGCTTTTCTAAATAATGTTTTAGAAGAGTGCGTCTATAAGTACACAGCCAGAGGGCTTCATAGACAGTGGGAGCAGCGGAAACGTGTACAAGATGCTTTATAGGATAAAGCAGGCATCGCGGAGTTGGAACATCTGTTTTGATGGAGTGGTCAAAGAGTTTGACATCATCATAATGGTAGATGAACCTTGTATAAACAAAAAGGTAGTAGGGAGTGTGGTGGCGATCCTCGTAAAGAACGTGGATGACATACTCTTGATAGGGAAGGAGTTTCCTATGCTACGCTCGATCAATCTCCGCTTATCACTATGATTCTCCATAAAGGATCAAAATGATACCTCCTAAATCCTGGGTTTGGATCTATGAGATAGATCTAATTGGATATTAGGATTCTCACTAGTAGTAGTGAGATGGTATCAACCGATCCTGGAGAGAATCACTGGAAGGGTTCCAGGGTGATAAAGACGACTGAAAGTCAGTCACAGGCATTGTCTTTACCCTAAGTAAAGGGACGGTATGTTGGAAGAGTTCCAAGCTAGATACCGTGACATACTAGACGATAAAGGCCGGATACATCGCTACTTAAGATGCTACCAAAGAGGCTGTCTGGGTGTATACTAGTTCATGAGATGAACTAAGTTCCTCCCATTGTGTGACAATGGAATTGTGGCTTATCCCAAGGAACACCCGTCCCATCAGTGATCCAGACATATTCTAAGGCAGTATCATCTGATCATGGAGATGGTTGATCTCCAGGGTGATCGAGGTTAGGAGAGTAGACTCAGAGGACAACACAGCGAATCCATTCACGAAGGCCTATTCCCAGAGAGAGACTTTTATGGGATGGTTGAGTATGAGATACTGCAACCACTGCTACAGATGGCCCTAGTGCAAGTGGGAGATTGTTAGTTATATGTATGCCCTAGAGGCCATTACTATACATAGGATGTATATTGTAGTGGATGCTTGGACATATATAGGGAAGACTTTCTTGCTCGACATGATAGTATGCTATCTGGTTGCTCTTTACCTTAACGTGTACACTGATTGTCTCTCTGTTACATGTTGGTAAAGCCCTTAGGATGTGTACTTGACTACCTGGACTATGATGCGGATCATACTAGTGGGGACATGGTAGTCCATAAGTACATCCTTCAAAGTCCCTAGTCGTGGGTGTATCGAGACGGGGCATCGATAAACCAGAGTAGACTAGCGTATACCTTCTCGACCCATACAGATGGGCGATGGATGATCCCATATCCATTGGTGTTTGACATTAGAGATGATATACGGGTGCTCAGTGGAGACTGGGTACACTGGACGGACTCGCCGAGAACTCCCAGATGGTATTATACCTTACGTCAGATGGCAGTTCTCTGGTGACACCGGTACAGAGTAGTCTATTGACCCGAGATCGTCATAGAGTCTTGTGTGGTTCCCACTGTGCTTTGATTTCCACCTTACCACATCCAAGAGGGCGTGCAAAACGGTGGTTTTTGGGTACAGTCCCGAATCATATGGAGGCAATGAGCGATAGGAGGGGATTCGTCTCTCCCGGTATAGGGAGTTGATGTTGCGCTGTGTTCGATTGGCTATAACCGGAAATCCCTGGCCAGGGTTGCTGAGATTTACTGGTAAGTGTTATCAGTAGTTTCTCGAACTGTTATAGACCTCATATCGACACGACTTATCGAGCTATTGGGGTCTGACGTTTACCACCCCTAGGCGAGATATGCGACATATCAGACGATCAGACCGGACTGTACGGTAAGTGTTACTGGTTGGATTCACGGGAGTGTGAGCGGGCTTGCTCGTCGATCTTCTGATCGCTCAATACCCGGGTGGCCATTACGTTTAGCAGACCGCTTGCGGCTTGTGGGTGTTTGATATGATCATCATCTGCTGCCGGCGTATTGACGAGTCTTTAGAGTCCTACACAGAGGTTTCTTGGCTCAAGCGAAACGAAATAGGAGCGCATATGAGATATGTGCGGGACCGAGAATGATACCAGTATGTGATACTGTATTCGATTCTCGCGATCTGTGACATTGATCGGTTATATGAGATATAGCCGGGTTATCGGATCAAGTGTTGATTCGATAAGTTGTTACTGTTGATATTAGTCGGTTATATTCGATATGACCGAATCATTAAATCAAGCGTTGATTTAATGATTTAATGCATAATGATATATTTGATATATTACTTTGCATTAACTAGTATCGGTTCACTTAAGATGGATTTTCTCACTCGCATGTGCACATCGTATATGTGATATATTTTTGTGCACTTGATTGTATCATGTTTGATGATGCAAGATTGCTAGGGTTTGTGTAAAGAATTAAACCTTGGTTAAGTAAATGGTTAGGGTTTTATTTATTTATTCATTCATTTATCTATTTATTTTTGGATGAAAAGAATGAGAAAAGAAAACAAATGGTTGCTTTCTTAGAAGCTTCTTCAAGCTTCATGCAACTTTGACCAAAGCAACCATTCTTGTCTTCTTCTCTAACCCTAACCATTCAACCTAACTCAAGTTAATTCTCTACACTTTACCATGGTTAAAATTATGATAAGAATTCATTTTCTTTTCTATTTCTATTATTCTTATCATAACATTATCATCATCATCTTCTTCTTCTTCAAGAAGAAAACCTAGACTTCATCAATGGTGACTTGATGAAATGAGTGAGAAATCCAATTCTAAAGTGAACCCACTTCCTATTTCTTCATCCTCTACCTCTTGCCAAGTAGTATAGGGTGTTTCCTTCATAAGTTTTCATGGCTTGGTGAAGGTGGAGCTTGGTCTTGTGATGCCTCGACGTAGATCATCTTCGGCACGAGGCCGATGACCTTGCCCGCCCATTTCTCCGATGAAGCCGATGCTAGAGCCCGGGATTCCATTTGGACAGCGAGGAGACTTCATTGCGGAGCTATGGAGGTGGAAGACCGGATCTACAAAGGTTGTATTTCCGTACTTTTAGTTAAGTAGTTAACTAGCTGCTTTTGTCGCCTAAACTCTAGTCAACGATCCGTATTAGGGTTTCTCGGCACCCGTAAATTTTGAAATTGGCATGGTTGATGCCTTGTGTGACCTCATTAGCGTGCCTAGGAACCCTACACTAAACTAGGTCTTTGACGAAATCCTTTTGCAACAAGTCTAGCCTTATAGGTTTTAACCTGTCCATCTACACCAATCTTCTTTATGAAGATCCATTTGCAGCCTACGGGTTTTACCCCTTTTGGAGCAATGCCCAAAGTCCATACTTTGTTGGTGTACATGGACTCCATCTCGTTCTGCATTGCATCTAGCCATTTTACCGAGTCAATGCTTTGAATGGCTTGCTGGAAGTTAGTCGGCTCATCATTATCAATGATGCAATCCTCTCTATCCGTACCTACGAGAAAACCGTAGTACCTCTCAGGCGGATGAGACAGCCTACTACTCCTGTGGAGTGGTGTGGGAATGTCCTGTTCTTTTGAAACTTCTGGTTCCACCAAGCTTTCAGTAATAGCTTGTGGTTCTGGAATTTCTTCCAGTTCTATTACGCTCTTACTAGTTTCTTTTTCTAAAGACTGATGTTCCAGAAAGTAGGCATGAAGAGAAACAAAAACCTTTTGTTCCTTTGCGTAATAGAAAATATACCCCCCTGGAGTTCTTTAGGTATCCCATAAACTCACACAGTACTGATCGTGCCTCGAGTTTGTCCGCATGCTGCTTTTTAACAAAAGCTGGGCATCCCTATATCTTAAGATACTGAAGATAGGGCTTCTTCCCACTCCACATCTGATATGGTGTGGTAGGCACAGTCTTGGTAGGAACCTTGTTTAAAAGATATGCAGCTGATTCTAGCGCGTAGCCCCAGAATGATCGCGGTAACTCAGCGTTACTCATCACAGAACGTACCATATCCAATAGGGTTCGGTTTTGTCTCTCCGATACACTGTTGTGGTGTGGTGTGTATGGAGGAGTAAGCTGAGAGAGAATTCTATTCTCTTTTAGGTAATCTAGGAACTCGGCACTCAAGTATTCACCACCCCGATCAGATCTCAGTGTCTTGATACTTTTGCCGGTTTGTTTTTCTACTTCATTCTTATATTCTTGGAATTTCTCAAAGGCCTCGGATTTATGTTTCAACAAGAAAATATGTCCATACCTAGAGAAATCATCCGTAAAAGTAATAAAATAGGAATAACCACTTCTTGCATGTGTAGACATTGGACCACACAAATAGTTTTGTATTAGTCCCAAGAGCTCGCTCGCTCTTACTCGGCGTCCAGTGAACGGAGTCTTTGTCATCTTTTCTTTGAGACATGATTGACAAGTTGCATAAGATTGATATTAGAACGGATCCAAATATCCTTCTTTATGTAACTTGGTCAACCTTGTTTCGTTGATGTGACCTAGTCTATAATGTCATAAGAAAGCATGATTTATTTCTGGAGTCTTTCTTTTATGTGTGTTCTGGACATTGAAAATTTGTAGTTGGTTTATTATGTATATACCGTTGTTTAGAGTACCTGACCCAATCAGACCATGATTAAAGTGGATGTTTACGACATCGCTTACAAATGTAAAATCATAACCTTGTTTAGATAACAAAGATACAGAAATGATATTACATGTCAAACTAGGTACACAAAAATAGTTGCGCAAAACCAAAATATGTCCACTCATCAATCCAATGTGATATTCCCCTACGGACACAACATCCACGCTCGCTCCGTTAGCAACCCTGGGGGGCATATCACCAGTCTTCATAACCCTACGGCTTCTCAGTGCCTACAAAGAATTGCAGATATGAGATCCTGACCCGATATCCAATACCCAAGAAGTAGAGTTGATTAATAGACGGTTTTCAATTACAAACACACCTGAAGCCAAAGCCATAACTTGCTTCGGGTCCTAGTTCTTGGCCTTCCAAGCCATGCAACCTTTCTTCCAATGGCCCTTTTTATGACAGTAGAAGCATTCTTCCTTTCATACTATCAGACCCGCCACTTTTTCCTTGCTCTTTGCTTCCACCTTAACAACACCGCCTCTCAGCTTGGTGGGGGCCTTCTTCTTCTTTCTTTTGGCTTTCGCCTCTGACCTAGAAGATGAAGCTCCACCAACAAGTAGAGAGGGTGTTTCCCTGGCTTTTTGCAGGGTGCCCTCTGTACTCTTCAACATGTTGAGAAGTTCCGGAAGTTCAACTTCTTTACCTTGAATATAAAATTCAAGATAAACTGGGCGTAAGTGGAAGGAAGGGACTACAGAATTAAGTCTGTATACAACTCATTCTCCAACGTGGTCCCGAGGTCCGCGAGCTCTTCAGTATAGCCGATCATCTTAAGGACGTATTCCCCCGCAGATGATCCGACGGCCAACCTCGCCTGAAAAAGTTTCTTTGAGATCTCGTATCTTGCGATACGAGATTGTTCTCCATATAATTCTTTGGTATGGAGGAATATGGATTCAAGATCCATATTCTCGTGCCGCCTCTGGTGTTCGTTGTCCATGGAGGCCAGCACGAAGCACTTGGCCTTCGCGTAGTCAATCTCCTAGGTCTTAAGCATTTCCTTATCCGCGACACTGGATTCTGGACCTGGGACGGCTGGGGCTTTAGTAGTTAGGACATAGCCCAACTTGTCATAAGTTATTGCAATCTTGACATTCCTGAACCAATCTTTGTAGTTTGGCCCTGTCGATATATTTTTATCTAATAGTAACTTAAGGCCCGTCATGTTTGTGGTCGCTGCAATTAGGAGAGAGAGAGAAGAAACAGTTTAGCATGATACTCTTGCAAATTTAGATTGGTTTTTAGTTTATCTAAACAGGATGTCTCCGACTGTTTCTCGAATCCTTCCTCAAACCATAAAAGAAGAATTAGTCAGGATTAATATCACCGTACAATAATTGCTTAACCGTTCAGCCAGGCCAGTGTCGGTAATTTGAGGGAGGCTTTACGATGCTTTCGCGAAATTCCTTAATTAAATAACCTCTTTTTCCTGAGGGCGTAACCCCGTTAACCCCTTTCTAGACAACTTTTTGGTTTATAGCATCGAGCGTTAAGTGAAAAAAAAATCTCCCGAGGGGTAGCATATACTCACAGTAGGATTGGGATCCAAATATCTTCATGTGATAAAGTCGAAGGAATCCTTCAAAAATTATCACACTCCAAATGGTATGCAATACTAGCAAGTTTCAGTTTCTTTAGAAACTCCCGATGTGGATTTTTGCCCCATGCACTTCTGACCTTGATGAATGCCACGGGGCCCCATCATCACCCGTTAGGTTACTTAACTAACTACAGAGCGGGGGCTGGACTAGCACGGATGCAAAACATAAGTAACGTCTACTAGATATCATATATAGATATATACATTCGTCAGACGCAATGATAGGCATTCCAGATTATAGATGAACACATTGGATATACTAGAAATTCCGCGTTTCGTTTGAGCCTGTAACGAAAGACGGATTCCACAGTCGTGATGAATAACAAAACCCCACCCTAGGTCCCTATGGATGTGGCAAACTACCCGCCAAATACCCAAAGTGAAGCAACCTCCCTCAACAAAGTGAGTAGGCCACTCGGCACTTCAAAGTATCCGGTAGTTTGTGCACCCCATCTTGGGTCTATCCTAGGAGCAAAAACAGTAAAAGAAATAATACAACGGTGGCTACAACATCAACCCGGATGTGCCCCGCAAAAATAATATTACATCATTTTACAAATTTTACATCGAATGAAAGATAAAACACTCATCTCACATCCCGGCTATTCATCCACAACAATCCAACAAGTTCATATACACAAACCAATATAATCATCACAGAAATATGCAACCCCAACTAACTGACATATAGAAATTAACGGAAGTTTACGAACACATTTATCAAAACACAGATAACATTCGATTAGCCAAAGTTCTTAGAATTTCGATCAATAACCAAATTTTAATCTACTCCAAGTACAACATTGTACACAAAAATTCCTGAGCAGAAACAAAATATCCCAAGCAACACAAAACAACACAGTGGACCACTAGAGGAAATTTGGACCAACTTGGAGTTGACTCGGCCGTGGAACGGCGGCAGAACGCTTGGTTCTGCCGCGGTTCCGCAGTGGTCTCACCGAGTTAGGCATCCAAATTTCTTCAGTGATCTACAAAAATCCTGCACGTATTTTTCAGGTCCCTGAAAATATTTTTAGACCAGATTTTAAATTCGACAGAAAGTGCAAAAATTAGTCGTGTTTTCGGGATTTTTCCGTGATTGAAGTTCTAAAGACTTTGCTAACATGTTAGTTATGGTTTAGCTAGGCTCTGATACAACTGTAAGTCGACGTTACTCACCCCACGGGTTTGCGGGGAGGCGGAATAGGTAAAAATCAATTTATTCTAATAAGGTAACATCGACTATGCATAAGGATCTTTGCTAAACCCTAACTAACAATCTAACTAGGAGTTGTAACTAGTATGTAAAATGATTATACCTTAAGCTACAAGTCCTTCTTGATGTGAGCCCCTTGGAGTGGTGGTGGATGCGCCTCCTCGTCGGCTTCTCGAAGTCAAAGAAGATCCACCCGAGAGTTTCAACCTTGAGCTAAACCTCCAAGTTGAGGTAACTACTTCACTTGGTGTGCTAAACAAAGTAACCTAGAGTGATTATAGAGTAATTTTAGTAGCTTAGTCTCACTAACCCTTGATTCTCAATTCATGAGACACTAGGGTTTTGAGAGGAAGAAGGAGAGAGTGAACTCTTGAGGAAAGAGAAATGTTTTTGATAAATGATAATTGATAAAATGGAATGCCTATCTTGACATGACCGTTGTTCCCCTCCGAAAACCGGGAAGACAAACGTCTTGCCTGAATTTGGGGGCAGATGCTAATAGGTGATATCTGTCCACCTCTCCGAAGATGCCAAATTGATTTATGGCACCATGTATCGAAGGTTTAAACGGATACGGCCGATGTAGCAGACTTCGTCAGATTCCCCCTCGTTTGAGGGGTTTTTGATTGTGGGGACGCTCTTCCCTGCAGGCGCAAGCCCCTGCAGTTAATTACGCTACCGCATCGCGGTAACAACTTTCTCCTTCTCCAGATGGTCACTTCGTGTCATGGGTGTTTGTTTTGTTTGTGGTTGCCCGTGAATTGTATACGGAAACTAAGTTATGTCATCGCCCGTAAGGCGTGGACTAGTCCAAATCCGTATCTTCTTAGATTTGGGTTTGGGGGTTGGGTTTAAGGATACGTTAGCCTCATTTGGGACTAAGATTAACTTAAACGTTTGTTAAGAATACGTTAGTCTAATTTTAGACTAAGATCAACTTAACAAGATCTTTTAGATCCCACAAGAGAGCAATTGGGCTCTATTGTTTAGTTTAGGGATATTGCGGTCGATTACCAGTTTAAGGACATGGTGGTCCATTGTTAGTTTAAGGACATCTCGGTCCATTGTTAATTTAAAGACATCACGGTCGAGGTTAAGGACATCATAGTCCCGAGGTTTAAGGACCCCATAGTCCAATGTTAGTTTAAAGACATCACGGTCAAGGTCAAGGACATCAAGATCCATGAGTTTAAGGACCCCACAGTCCAATGTTAGTTTAAAGACATCACGGTCGACATTAAGGACATCATAGTCCATGGGTTTAAGGACCCCACAGTCCAATGTCAGTTTAAAGACATCACGGTCGAGGTTAAGGACATCATAGTCCATGGGTTTAAGGACCCCACAGTCCAATGTCAGTTTAAAGACATCACGGTCGAGATTAAGGACATCATAGTCCATGGGTTTAAGGACCCCATAGTCCATTGTTAGTTTAAAGACATCACGGTCGAGGTTAAGGACATCATAGTCCGTGAGTTTAAGGACCCCACAGTCCAATGTTAGTTTAAAGACATCGCGGTCGAGGTTAAGGACATCATAGACCATGGGTTTAAGGACCCCACGGTCCAATGTAAGTTTAAAGACATTGCGGTCGAGGTTAAGGACATCTTTGTCCGTAGGTTTAAGGACCCCACAGTTCAATATTAGTTTTAAGACATCACGGTTGAGGTTAAGGACATCATAGTCCGTGAGTTTAAGGACCCCACAGTCCATGAAATGTGTGGTTGTCGGGACCCGTCACCTCTTTGAAGACGTTGAAGGATTACAACGCCAAATATCAGAGGAGTGAAGAGATGTACCCTTGAACCAAGGTTGCTTGGGGATCTGTAGTCCAATTTGGAACTAAGATCAAATAATTAGATTATGAGCACATTGGCTCAGTTAAATCTGAATTGAGGACTTATGGCCAATTTGGCTATGTCCAATTAGATCTGAAGTGTTGGTCCTTTGTTGGACCATTAGACACTTGTCTGGGTATAAGCCCACATTATTTAGCAATGGCATGGATAACATTTTTATCTTTGTTGAGTGCTGGGCACTCATATGTCATATGAGATGATCAATCTTGGAAGACAAGGGTATATTTGAGGCCCAGTCAAAGGGGAGTCTTGCCTCAGAAAGACTTAGCCAATTTAGGCAAGGGTTGATTTGAATATAGTGTTAAACACTAACATATATTTTATAGTCACGTGTTCCCACGTGATGCGCTGAAAATAGTGTTAAACGCTAAGAACAAAACGCTTCAAAAATAGTGTTAAACACTAAAATGGGATTGGTCACGTGGGTCCATGTGAGGCATCTGAAGGTGGAGACTAGTCTTCCTTTATTTTGTTCTCAGAATAAATAAGTGTTAAACACTTTTATTCTTTAAGTCCGTCACGTGTGAGCACGTGATGGGTATCCATCCACTGGATATTAAAGGGATTTGTTAGTGGTCACGTGGGGACACGTGAGGGCGCCCTAAATGTGGGGCCAGATCTCCTTTGTTTTATCCTCAAATCTGCGAATAAGTGTTAAACACTTTTAATTTCCTGGCCATCACGTGTGGGCACGTTATAGGCACTCATGCACTGATTTGTTAAGGCTTTTATTAGGGGTCACGTGAGGACACGTGAGGGCGCCCAAATTAGAATCTGCCTTTGCTTTAATTCTTGTTGTTTTGGAGGTCACGTGGGAGCATGTAAGGCATTGCCTCTAAGCTGTTTCCTTCTTATTTTTGGAGGATCTTTTCAGGAGTCACGTGGGGACACGTGACCTAATTCTTTATATGCATGGAGATCTTTCAAGTCTCTTTATTTTTTTAAGAATTAAATTCTTTGTAGGGTTAAACCCTAATTATGTTTTAGAGGAATTAGATTCCCATGTATGTGAAAGAATTAAATTCTTATGTAGGGTTAAACCCTAGTTCTGTCTTGGAGGAATTAAATTTCTATGAATTTGGGAGAATTGAATTCTCATATAGGGTTAAACCCTAGTTTTATCTTGGAGAAATTAAATTCCTATAAATTGGGAGAATTAAATTCTCATATAGGGTTAAACCCTAGTTTTATCTTGGAGGAATTAAATTCCTATGAATTGGGAAAATTAAATTCTCTAAACTCAATTCTCCCTCTAAGTCTTGGATCTGCATGGCAGAATCTCAACCCGATGAGAATTAAATTCTCAACCTATGGGGAGATTTGCTTCTGCAGATCTTCAACCAGAGGAAGAACTAAGTTCTTATTCAGAAGAGTTAAACTCTTAAATTAAGAATTAAATTCTCTTTATTTTATGGAACTTAGATCTCTTTCCCCTTTCTCACCTAGGGTTTCTTTTCTCTGAAGAGAACTTTTTTTTCACTTGAGAATTAAATTCTCCTCTCTTTTTTCTCTCTGTTGTTGTTATCTCTCAAAAAAGTCGATCCTCCTCTCTTCTCTTCTTGGCTCCTATTTATAGGAGAAAGAAAAGAATCAATTTGTTTTGTCAATCTTTCATTGAAAGATATTAATTGATTTTGTAACCAACATAATCTTTTAGATCACTCAGTGAATTTTATTCACCATTGGATTTTTAATCCAAAAGATCTTTTATCTGTTATTCAATTTTCAGGGAAATCTTTCCTTGTATAGAATCTTTCTATAAGCTGGTGATTTTTAATCACCATTGGATTTTTAATCCAACGGTGCTCCACTTTAAAGAGCACAATCTTTTTGTTTGGAAAGGTTTAAGGAAATATTAAGGTTTTTGATTCTCTCTTAATTAGAATTTAATTTTATTAATTCATAGATGTTTAGGAACCCATCACGTGTTGGTACGTGACCCCCTGATTAAGCATTTGACCAGAATTTAATTCTGTTGTTTTAAAGAAATTCAGAAATTATCACGTGGGAGCACGTGACCTTTGGTCACGTGTTGGCACGTGATGCCCCATTGGGATTTTCCTTGTTATTTTATTATACCTTTAATTCTTTTCAGTGGGTTTAAAGGCCCATCATGTACTGGCACGTGACCCTACTGATTGATTATTTCCAATTATTTATTTTATTCAGTGCCTACAGGCTTTACCTGTAAATGGTCACGTGTCTGCACGTGATGCCCGGTCACGTGTGGGCACGTGATGTCCGCTCACGTGTGAGCACGTGATGCCTTACAACTTTTGATCCTGGATGAATTATGAGATCCATAATATATCAAATCGAAGGATTTTCGAGACTCTTTCGATACCATCAGAATTTAGTTGTTTCTCATTCGGGAGTTTGTCAAAATGCAGCCCGGAATATACGGGTTCGTATTTTCTTCCTTAGATTACACGTGATAGCATATATGCTCATAACTTTTGATCCTGGATGAATTATGAGGCCCATAATATATCAAATCGAAGGGTTTTTTGAGATGCTTTCGATGCCATCAGAATATAGTTGTTTCACATTTGGGAGTTTGTCAAAATACAGCCCCGAAAATACTGGTTCACATTTTCTTAAACGTATCGCTGTCATTTGATACCTTAGGCTCTTTTGCACAGAAAAAAAAAATTTTGGCGGGAACAATTGCCCCCCACTACTTTGCCCACGTAAGTATATACATGGGTGAAGTAGTGCAGAATAATTCATAGCGTACGACTAGTTTAGGGTTGGAATATAATCTTCAGGATCTTGATCTGAGAAGATAACGAGCGGACACAAGCGTCGGCATTTATCATTGACTCAAATCTCGACTCTTAAGGGATATAGTTCCAAACCCTCTGCTCCATGAGCCACACCCTTCTATTTCTTTATGTTTTACTCTGGCGTGAAATAGTTTATATGCTCATGAGTAACTTCTCCATTTCAGTGGCATGTAGCTTTGGCAAGTGTGGCCTATAGATGGTAGATAACAGTTCATCTTGAACTCTTTATAAGGTAGCGATGGCTTAAGAAACAGGGTTAGGATCTGTTGCCTAAGATTTCTAACTTTATGAGCCGTGAGGGTCTTACAAAGGCTTTTCTCCCTACGAGTCGTGAAGATCTCGTAGGTGTCTTTTCTCCTTAGGAGTCGTGAGGACTCCTAAGTGCGTTTTCTCTTGAGAATCGTAAGGATCCCACAAGAGAATTTTCTTTATGCGTAGGGACACTAATTTCCCTGCAAGTTGAGACGAATCGAGAGATTCTCGCAAAGACACTGATTTTCTTGCGGGCCGAAACGAATCGAGAGGTTCTCGCCAAGGACACTGATTTTCCTTAATCGAGATAAGAAGCGATGGCTTAGGAAACAGGTTCAGATCTGCTGTCTAAGGGTTCTCAACTTTATGAACCGTGAGGGTCTCATAAAGGCTTTTCTCCCTACGAGTCGAGAAAATCTCGTAGGTGTATTTTCTCCTTAGGAATCGTGAGGATTCCTAAGTGTGTTTTCTCTTGAGAGTCGTAAGGATCTCACAAGAGAATTTTCTTCCTTACAAGTCGAGATGACTCGTAAGTGATTGATGAGTTGACCTACTCCCGAGTCAAAGCATTGCTTCAACAGGGAGGTCGAGTGTTCACTTTGGTTTGTCTGTGCACCGCCGATTCACGAAACTGGGAACATTGCCGCAGCTTCGCTTTGCTGACGTCGTATATTCCTGCTGAGACACTGATTTCTCTACGGGTCGGCACGAATCGAGATGTTCTCATCAAGGACGCTGATTTCCCTGAATCGAGGTTTTTGCCAAGGACACTGATTTCCTCGGAATTAAGATGAATCGAGGTATTCCTGCAAAGACACTGATTTCCTTGCGGGTCGACGCGAATCGAGATGCTCTCGCCAAGGACACTGATTTCCCTAAATCAAGGTTTTGCTAAGGACACTGATTTCCCTGGAGTTGAAACGAATCGAGGTATTCCTGCAAAGATACTGATTTCTCCGCGGGTCGACGCGAATTGAGGTGCTCTCGTCAAGGACGCTGATTTCCCTGAATTGAGGAGGTTGCCAAGGACACTGATTTCCTTGGGGTTTGAGATGAATCGAGGTATTCCTGTAAAGACGCTGATTTCTTTACGGGTCGACGCGAATCGAGGTGCTCTCGTTAAGGATGCTGATTTCCCTGAATCGAGGAGGTTGCCAAGGACACTGATTTCCTTGGGGTTGAGACGAATCGAGGCATTCCTGCAAAGACGCTGATTTCCTTGCGGGTCGACGCGAATCGAGGTGCATTCGTCAAGGATGCTGATTTCCCTGAATCGAGGAGGTTGCCAAGGACACTAATTTCCTTGGGGTTTGAGACGAATCGAGGTATTCCTGCAAAGACGCTGATTTCCTTGCGGGTCGACGCGAATCGAGGTGCTCTCGTCAAGGACGCTGATTTTCCTGAATCGAGGAGGTTGCTAAGGACACTGATTTCCCTGGGGTTGAGACGAATCGAGGTATTCCTGCAAAGATGCTGATTTCTCTGCGGGTCCACACGAATCGAGATGCTCTCGTCAAGGACGCTGATTTCCCTGAATTGAGGTTTTTGCCAAGGACACCGATTTCCCTGGGGGTAAGACGAATCGAGGTATTCCTGCAAAGACGCTGATTTCTCTGCGGGTCGACGCGAATCGAGATGCTCTCGTCAAGGACGCTGATTTCCCTGAATCGAGGAGGTTGCCAAAGACACTGATTTCCCTAGGGTTGAGACGAATCGAGGTATTCCTGCAAAGACACTGATTTCCTTGCGGGTCGACGCGAATCGAGATACTCTCGTCAAGGACGCTGATTTCCCTGAATCGATGAGGTTTTTGGCTGACTTGTTTTCGAGATGGAGCGTTGATCCGGCGGGGAGGTCATTGGTTGACTTATTTCCGAGACGAAGCGTTGATCCGGCGGGGAAGTCATTGGTTGACTCTAGGTTGTCTGTAGACCGTAGAGTCTTGGAATTATGGACTTTTCTATGGCTCCTCTTTGTAAACGTTGCTTCCGAATCCTGCTGGAATGAGGGGGAACGCCGTTGTTGGTCTCCAGGCTGTAGATGTGGCGGTCGAGACTTGGAACTAGGGACTTTGCCATAGCTCCGATTAGTGATGTCGCGTCCGAATCCTGCTGGAATAAGGAGGAACGCTGTCGTGGGTCTCCAGGCTGTAGATGTGGCCGTCGAGACTTGGAACTAGGGACTCTGCCGTGGCTCCGAGATTGATTTTTGCTTCTGAATCCTGCTGGAATGAGGAGGAACATTGTCGTGGGTCTCCAGGCTGTAGATGTGGCCGTCGAGACTTGGCTATCTATCTGATGGAGCCTGGTAGGATGATATGGTTCCCTTTGTGTTTATGCCCCTGGATTGTATACAGGGATCGATGTGATCTCATATATAGGGCAAAAGTTTCATTTCATATGTATATTTTTTGTTTTCTTTCCGCGATCCTCTATCATTTCAGCTTTTTGTATCGCGCAAGTCACGATTGCCCAGTTATTTCGGCTATTTTTCGCGATGCCCAATCATTTCGGCTATTTGTTTTATTTATTCGCTGCTTTTTATTGCGAGTTGGCCAATCATTTCGGCTGTTTTTGTATGCATACATTTTTACTTGCTGATTTCGTTGCATATTGCCCCATCATTTCGGCTATTTCATATGCATTTTTGGCTCGCTGATTTTTTTATCGCGAGTGTGGAACTTGGAATCTGATGCCAATCTTAGCATCAGCGTCGCTGTGACTGGAATATTGCCAGGAGCGAATGATCATTTGCCATGAAAGGACTTGGAATTTGATACCGATTTAGGCATCAGCATCGCTACAACTGGGATATTACCAGGAGCGAATCATCATTTGCCTCTGTTGATTTCGAACAAAGGTGATTTAGCAAACAGGGTTAGGATCCCATCGACTAAGGCTTTTGACTTCATGTGCCGTAAGGGTCTCATAAAGATGTTTCTCCCTACAAGTCGTGAGGATCTCGTAGGTGCTTTTCTCCTTAGGAATCGTGAGGATTCCTAAGTGTGTGTTCTCTTATAAGTCATAAGGATCTTAAAAGAGTGTTTTCTCCTTGCAAGTCGAGAGGACCTACAAGTGTTTGTTCACCGTGTGAGCATATCCCTAGTCGCTGGTAGGACTCTGCTAGGGAAATGTTTATTCGTGCCCGTGGATTGTATACAAGGGTCAATATTGAACCACTTGTAGGGCAGTATCGGAGGTTGTGGGGGCTGCTTAAGAACAGGTTCAGATCCCTGTAGCTTAAGACTTTTGAATCTTATGAGCCGTGAGGGTCTCATAAGAGAGTTCTCCTTACGAGTCGTGAGGATCTCGCAAGTGTAATTTCTTCTTAGGAATCGTGGGGATCCCTAAGTGTGTTGCTCCCTTGTGTGTCGTAAGGATCTCATGCAGGTGGTTTCTTCTTACAAAGTCGAGAGGACCTTGCAAGTGTCTTTTAACGAGATTGCGCCCTTTCGGGTTTTCACAAAATTCGCCGGTAGTCCTGCTATTTTTACTTACGGCGCCCTTTCAGGTTTTCATCCGTGCCCATTTTGCTTGTGGACATACCGATTTTTTTTACGAGTCTGCGCCCTTTCAGATTTTCACAAACATCGCCGGTAGTTCTGCTGTTTTTACTCACGGCGCCCTTTCGGGTTTTCATCCGTGCCAATTTTGCTTGTGGACATACCATTTTTTTTTGCTTTTTTTATACAAGTCTGCGCCCTTTTGGATTTTCACAAACATCGCCAGTAGTCCTGCTGTTTTTACTCACGGCGCCGTTTCGGGTTTTCATCCGTTCCCATTTTGCTTGTGGACATACCTTTTTTTTCTTTTTTCTTTCCTTTTTTTTACCACGTCAGCCTTGGGATGCTGCGGTCCGTAGTAGTTTATAGGCGTCTCGGTCGGTTGCAAGTTTTAGGACATTGCGGTCCATCGTTAGTTTAGGGACGTTTCGGTCCGCTGTAGCTTTGAGGCGAAGTTTTGCCGGATGCTTCATGAACAAGTAGGTTTCTCCTTGATAGACATTGTCACATAATCCAAGGGTTCTGGCACTGCTCCTGCCCCTAGCTCCTCTACGTTATCTCCTAACGCCGAGTGAGCTGCTTTGTTACTTAACGACAAATGAGCGATCATGTGGCAACTTGCTACATAATCTTCGGATTCTTCTGACAAGTCGTCTCCCTCATCATTGTCGTTATCTTCATTCTCAAGGATGTGACTGAGGAACTTTTGAAGCGCGACTGGGGTTCGCACCTACTGGTTATATTCTTCCAGCACGTCAATACGCTTTTGCAGATCTGTGTGCTTGTCGTTAGACAGCGCGGGCTTTTTGGTCTTCTTCTTTTTCTTCGAAGACTGTGACGGCTGTTCCTGGGTACTCTGCCCATTGCTGTTAATTCCCGATGTTGGGCGTGGTTTCAGCATCCCGTCGATGATCTATGGCTCTTGCGGGCTTTTCCACCTGATCGCCGGACATGTTTGAAGATCTTTCAGCGTTTTTTTTAGTTTTTTTTTCGAAAGAACAACTTCCCATGGAGCTTCCTTTATGAATGAGCATGATGCCCCCGGCATGTCCATCTTTTTCGAAGCATGTGGTTGTGGCGGATTTACCTTCCAGTTTTCGGACAGCGCGAACTTGCCCTGTTGATACTGGTCTTCAACCCAATTTTTGAAGACGTAGCAGTCTTTGATCGGATGTCCCAATACTTGGTGGTAGGGGCAGTAATTAGGATCGTTGACGTCGTTCAGTTGCGGTGGGTGTCTCGACTCCGGTAGAGTAATGAGCTCATTGTGCACTGCCAGTTCAAACAGTTTCCTTGTTTTATCCTGGGGAAATGAGTAAGGACGTCTCAACTTCTCATCGAGGGACTGCCGCTTGTTTCTTTGGCGAACAACCCATCTCAGGCCACTCGGTTGTTGTCGAGCGATGGTGACGAAGGTTGCTTTCCCTTTGCCCTTTTCATTCCAAGGCTCCGTTTTTGAATAGGAAGGCCTATGGCCCATCTGGTCCATTTGAGCCAGCTTGTCAATCAAGGCCTGGAAGGTGGTCAACTTGAAGAACATCATGAATTGGGATATGGTCTCTTGAGGGTCAAGAGTACTGATTGAGTGATTTAACGTGCTTGCGCTTTCTAAAAGATAGATCAAAAATATTTGTAACCGCAATCAAGAACGGCGTCGCATGAAGCTAGCCGGTGAGTACGGGTCGGTCCACAGGGATGTTGTGAATTTCCTAATCGCTCTAACGAGTTAATTCCGAAGGGTGTTCGGATTAATTATTAAATCTAAAAACCTAATTAATCTATACTAATTATCTAGATCTATTCTTGCTAGGGCTAGGTTTAGAGATGGTTTGGAAATGTAATTAAATCTCACCGCTTTCAATACCCGAATGAAGATCTATGAGGAGTTATGGTAATTATCAATAAAGTGGATTAGATCCGTTCGGGAAGGTGTTCCTTCCTCCAGGTTCTTGTCCTTCCTTTAGAGATCCTTACCCTAACCTTCATGAAAAACATCACACCCGGGCCTTTATACTACGGTATCACCGCTACCTCGAGGGATAGGGTGCCGTAGGGAGCGGTATGTGCATGTATGCATGGAGTCCTATTGTAAATGTTTGGTGGGCAAGAAAGGGATGAGAGATCTCATCTCTCAAAATCCTTCCCCAAAGCTAACTCTAAACAAGTTCCTAGGGCATGAAATTAAATCTACCTAGGGCAAGGAATTGAAATCTACACTAGAGCAAGAAATTAAATTACTTACAGATGGCTCTCTCCAAACATCAAAGCAGGGTTGTCAGATATGAATTTCTGAATTAAAGAGAGGCACCGATGCTCTCCAAAAGATTTCTGAATTTTTATTAAAAGGCGGCATCCAGAATTACAATGATTAGAGTTCTATTTATAAGAAATAGAAACCCTAGGTTAAATCTTGAACCGAATGTCTACAATTACAAATATACCCTCAGGAAATCTTTTCAGCGTCGCACAAAACTTTTGGTAAAAAATTATTTTTCTTTTCTCTTCTTCTGGCCGCGGAACCGCGGCAATGGTAGGCTTGGGCCGCGGTTCCGCGGCCCTTTGATGAGCTTAGCTGCTGAAATTTTTGGGTTATGTTCTGGATCTTTTTGGGCTTCTGGTTCTTTTGTTCTTTTGTCAATTGGGCTTCTACATTAGCTCCAGATCTTCAGTGAACCATTTGCAATGGATTTTTAACCGTCCGTTTTGTATTTTTGGACCTTGAGTTGCCTTGTTAATTGTGAACTGTCTTTCGATGTAGGCTTGACTAAGATCCTCCCATTTGTTGGTCAAAAGTCCATATTTTCATCGTCTTTACATCGTTTTCACTGTTTCCTGTCCAAGAACCTGTAACCTGTAACATGTAGCAGACATGCGTCAAAAGTACCTATTTATTTATAAAAAGAATAAGAATGGGGAATATAATAATGCAATATTATGGTGTGAACAAATACCCCCAAACTTATCTTTTGCTCGTCCTCGAGCAAACTTATTTTTATTCGCTAAAATCCTAACCGCACTTTCGCAGGGAAACGCGATTGCACTGAGCACGTGCAACAAGCCGTTAAACCTCTAGGTGTCCCTAGTAGGAGGAGTGTTGTCTTCTGAGGGTTTTCAGCGGATTACACCCACAAAATCCTATCAATTCGGCCTTTCGACTTTTGTTCTCCAATTAGGTTTTCTAACTAAGAATTCTATTATCATCGACCCGCAAATTATCCACCCACATTCTTCACACTTCCTCATTATTTAACTTAAGATTATATATGTTATGTAGACCTACTTAGCTTTCGGCATCTCTTAAGTTCTCCTTCTAGGGTTCCATCTCCACTTAGGAATTTCTATCAACCCTTACTAAAGATACAAGTTCTATTCTTCACTCCTTTCTCTTATCTAAATCCCAATCATATACCCCTACGTGTGTGTATAAATCACCCTTACACTTAGAAATTCAAATCAAGCAATCATGCTCTCGTCCATTGTCCAAAGCACTTCTTAGTTAGTGAATTTTTAAATGAAATTTGCTTACACATCCTTCATGCGACCGTTAATACTTCTTGAGGTACCAACGACCGATTACAAAATGTGTTTGCACATTTAAGCGTAATTCCTAGTCTTGCAACACCCAAGGCTTTAGCAGTGACTCCCAAACCAGTTGGTCTAAGGCACTAGGTGATGAAGCACCCTCGCTAAATATTTTTCTATTTTTGCAGCCTTAAGTAATCATAAAAACCAGTGTCCATTTTTTTATTCTTTATTCACTTTTTTTTTCATTAGACTAAAGACTTTAGACAAGAGCATTTCAAGGTCTCTTCTGCTATTCCAAGTTTCAAGATGCGTGATTGTGCAAGTTGTAGGGTATACATTTTCAGAATCTAGACTTAAGGTAGGAACTATCTTTCAAACTTATACTCTAATAAGAACATCAATACTCTTCCCTTGTTTCGACTTAGCCCAAAAAGTGAACCCAAAATTTGCCTATTTCTAAATAAACTACAAGGCATATACTTTCTACCGTTAAATTTTAAGGAAGGTTATCTTTAAGGTTTTTAACTTACTAAGTCTAAGATCTAGTTGTTCCTAGCTAGTTGACCTATTTGTCAAACTCAAGTCAATTAGCCAAAATTGAATTATTTTTATAATTTTTGAAATTTTTCAAATTTTTATGGGTTTTCAAAATAAGTATGCAAATGCAAAAATATGTACACATGAATACGAAGGAAGAAGACGTACCGAGCATACCCCCAAACTTGAACTTGACAGTGTCCTCACTGTCATGCTAAACCAAGAGTGTAAAAATGCCGGCACTCCCCTGTTTATTTATTTATAATTTTTTTTAATATTTTTAATGTTTTGGAATTTTTATTTTATTTTTTTATAGAAAAAGAAAACAAAAATATATATACATATATACAAAGATTCCCCCAAACTTAAGCTTGGTCTTGCACAAGCCAAAGGTTAGCACCAACCATTCAAAAATCTTATCGTGGAAATGGTATAGTTGGTGCCAGAAAATGAGAAGCACGCGAGACCGTGTGGAAAGAAGAATGGTAGAATATGGTCTCGGTGGGGGAGAAGAATGGCGAAAAGAAGAAGGAAGTGGAGTACGATCTTGAGGGTGTAAATTTAGTGAATAAATTAGCGCAATATGTGATGACCGATGTGTTAAAAGCGATTGCGCTAACCTATCAACCCGTCGGGAAATAGGGTCAAATCCCTCAAGATTCGCAAGAAAACATGGGTACGCCGAACTTGGTATAGGAGATGAAAGCGTAACGGTCATTTGTTCGGTCGGAACAATGGGAAAGACGAAAGGGAGTGAATTAGGGATAGTATCTTTCTCACCGTAGTAAACTGTTTCGAACTTGAAAGATTCCATTAATGGTTCGAAACTAGTATAATCAACCGAGTCTGATGGCTCATCTGAAAATGTAAAGGACTCAAACTCGGGCGGTGAGTCATCAACATCGTCCGAAAAGGTGAAACACTCGTAGGTGTTGTCGTCTGTGAGAATTGTGTCAGATTCAAAGGAAAAGGTTTCAAGCTCACAGTCTTCAAGCGGGGTCGGAACGATGGGAAGGAGGGAGGGTGATATAACAGTCAAAGGTTCAGGAGGATGAATTGGAAAATCAGACACATCAAACAAAAATGATTCAACCTCAATATTATCCTCAAGACTCTCCTCAATACTATCCTCAATATTCAACTCATCCATGCCATTATCATCAAAATCTAGACGCATATGAGATTCGGGAGAAACATTTAATAACTCAGGATGATGATTTGAACATAAAATTTCAAGCAAATCGACAGGTTCATCATCCGAGATATTCCCGGCGTCTATATCCTCAATCAAGTGAAAATCAATTTCTTTAGACACCTCATCAAAAGCATGGATATCTATCGATTTAGGTTCTAGAGTGGAGGTGTAAAGATCGAAACGATTAGGTGCGGTTTCACTCGAAAGGGGTTCCTCACAATCTGGCAAATCAAACACTACAAAATCACACAACTCATTTTTATTTTCAGCAGGTGAACTATTTAGGGCAATCGATGGAAAACAGGAGTTGTGGGCTTCAATTGGGTAAGGGTAGGTGTGATTTGGAAATCCTCTCTCATTCTCATTTTGTCCAACCGCCTCCTCATAAATTGAAAATTTTGGTGCTAGCGGGAAACTAGCTACCGGTTCAGCAGGTTGCATAAGGGCGGCCACGGACGCTTCCACATTCCTAACCATTTTGTTTGTTGCTGCGATATACGCCTCCAACGCCTCTTCCAAACTAGACTTTGGTGGTAAGGGGGTTTCGGGAAAAGATTCGAAATTGTGTGGATATGCAAAACTCCCAACAGGCTGTGTAAAATCAATGTCTAGTGAAGGTGGTAAGGTCGGGTAGGACTGGTAGGAAGTGGGTGGTAGGACAGGGGTAGGGTCTACATGTGGATAAAAAGGTGAATAGTCTTGTGGATCCCTAGAACTAGATGAGTGGAGAGGGGTGAAAGATCGGCTACGAGATTGAGCAATATGCTCAGCAATGGACATCGTCCTAGGAGTGACAGAAGGACTTAAAGAAGTGGTGTCAACATAGGATGGTGGTGAAGGTTGACTTGGTTGACACAAAGTGGGTTGAAAAGTCAAACTGTTTCTCCTAGACTCCTCTATGTGATCTTTCAAAGATTTTTTAGGCATGGAAGGATCGTCTTTAAATTGACCGAACACATTGACATATGACGCAAAATTAGGTTCGGGATACCAAAGTTCGGCTAATGATTTTTTATGTGGGGTACCCATGTTAGAAGAAGAAAGGTGACAAAAAAGAAGGTTGGATGGTGCAAGGATTTATTTGGGGCTAAAAAATTTTGCAAGTTCTATAAAATATTTGTCCTTTTTATTTTCATTTTTCATTAATTTTTTCTTTCTCTTTATTTGGAAAAATTTTGTTGCAAAAAGATTTTTAGAGAAAAGATATGTAACAGCAAAATATTTTATAGAAAAGATATGCAACAGCAAAATAGTACTTGCAATTGGTTATTATTTGAAGCATATCACAAAAATCTTTATTTGGAAAAAATTGTTGCAAAAAGATATTCGAGAAAAGATATGCAACAACAAAATATTTCTTGCAATCAATTTAGTTCAAGCGGGGCCCAAAAATCCTGCACAAGACTTGTTATATGGAAGGCAATATATTTTATAGCTCACAGAATCTTGCAGGAATTTCCAGAAAATATATTTCAAAAATTACAGAGGAGCAACAGAGAATCTTACAGAAAAATTTTCACGAGAAGATACCACTAGATCGCCGCCCTTCCGCGGCAATAGAGCACTAACACCGCGGTTCCGCGGCCCTCTGGACAGAACGGATCCCCAAAATTTTTTGTAAGCTCTGATTCGACTAGATGGCCGCGGTTCCGCGGCCTAAGTTGGGTTTTGGCCGCGGAAACGCGGCGGGATGGGGGGTTTACTGCTCCAAAAAATTTGCACTGTTCTGTTGTTCAAAATCTCTTCTGTTCCGATATTTTATTTCCTGTTTTGCTTTCTGGAAATTTCCAGATCCGATTTTGTATATCCTGCAAAAATTCACACAACAAAGTATCCCTTCCAAAAATAACAGATGATATTTTATATATTTTTTTGGGATTTTTATGATTTTTTTAATTTTTATGATTAACCCGAAATTGCAAAAAGAAAATTCTACGCCATCCCCGGCAACGGCGCCATTTGATTAAGAGATGTTTTGTCGATCAAAAATATTTACCGCAATCAAGAACGGCGTCGCATGAAGCTAGCCGGTGAATACGGGTCGGTCCACAGGGATGTGTAAATCTCCTTTAAGTTCTTACGAGTTAATTCCGAAGGGTGTTCGGATTAATTATTAAATCTAAAAACCTAATTAATCTATACTAATTATCTAGATCTATTCTTGCTAGGGCTAGGTTTAGAGATGGTTTGGAAATGTAATTAAATCTCACCGCTTTCAATACCCGAATGAAGATCTATGAGGAGTTATGGTAATTATCAATAAAGTGGATTAGATCCGTTCGGGAAGGTGTTCCTTCCTCTAGGTTCTTGTCCTTCCTTTAGAGATCCTTACCCTAACCTTCATGAAAAACATCACACCCGGGCCTTTATACTACGGTATCACCGCTACCTCGAGGGATAGGGTGCCGTAGGGAGCGGTATGTGCATATATGCATGGAGTCCTATTGTAAATGTTTGGTGGGCAAGAAAGGGATGAAAGATCTCATCTCTCAAAATCCTTCCCCAAAGCTAACTCTAAACAAGTTCCTAGGGCATGAAATTAAATCTACCTAGGGCAAGGAATTGAAATCTACACTAGAGCAAGAAATTAAATTACTTACAGATGGCTCTCTCCAAACATCAAAGCAGGGTTGTCAGATCTGAATTTCTGAATTAAAGAGAGGCACCGATGCTCTCCAAAAGATTTCTGAATTTTTATTAAAAGGAGGCATCCAGAATTACAATGATTAGAGTTCTATTTATAGGAAATAGAAACCCTAGGTTACATCTTGAACCGCATGTCTACAATTACAAATATACCCTCAGGAAATCTTTTCAGCGTCGCACAAAACTTTTGGTAAAAAATTATTTTTCTTTTCTCTTCTTCTGGCCGCGGAACCGCGGCAATGGTGGGCTTGGGCCGCGGTTCCGCGGCCCTTTGATTAGCTTAGCTGCTGAAATTTTTGGGTTATGTTCTGGATCTTTTTGGGCTTCTGGTTCTTTTGTTCTTTTGTCAATTGGGCTTCTACATTAGCTCCAGATCTTCAGTGAACCATTTGCAATGGATTTTTAACCGTCCGCTTTGTATTTTTGGACCTTGAGTTGCCTTGTTAATTGTGAACTGTCTTTCGATGTAGGCTTGACTAAGATCCTCCCATTTGTTGGTCAAAAGTCCATATTTTCATCGTCTTTACATCGTTTTCACTGTTTCCTGTCCAAGAACCTGTAACCTGTAACATGTAGCAGACATGCGTCAAAAGTACCTATTTATTTATAAAAAGAATAAGAATCGGGAATATAATAATGCAATATTATGGTGTGAACAAGTACCCACGAACATGCCTACCGCAGGCACTTCTTCGATGCGCTGCTCGCACTTCAACCATAGATTCCGCCATCGTATTGCATACTGGACCCATGTTTCTCCAGGCTTCACACTGGCATTGACCAATGCCGTGATTGGGGTACGTTCACTAGCACTCGCAAAACGTTGGGTGAACAGTAATTCCATCTCTGTAAAAGTTTTGATGGAGTCGTTGGGCAGCTCTGAATACCACTCAAACGCCGTCTCTGCCAAGCTGCCGACGAATTGGCGAAGCAATAACTTATCATCCCCTCCGGTGTTGCCGCACAAGGCTCTGAATTGAGCGACATGCTGATGCGGATTTCCCGTCCCCTTATATACGTGGAATTTGGGGATCGTGTATCCCAGCGGGTACTTTATTTAGACATACCAACCCGGATAGGGTCGTCCAGTCTTAATAATCTGACCGGCCGTCTCGTTCGCCTGGTGAGCTCGTATCTATTGAGCAATGTAATCATCTAGAGCGGCCTTGGAAATAGTTTCCTCTTTGGCTGCTGAAAGAGCCGGAGGAGGATTCGACGTCTCCCCTCTGTCGTCTTCAATAATGATTGGAGGGTCTTCGGCTGGGAGATCCGGCTGTAACATCATCCCGACCATGTCTTGGAAGAGAAGCGCCATTCATTTTATGTTAGCAGCTTGTTCTGCAGCTTCTCTGTCCTTCTTTTCGAGGACTCTGCGTAGGAAGTCAGCATCGGTTTCTTGTTCGTGGCGCTGCTCCGATGACGCCTCCGGGCTTTCTTTTGGTCCGGTGAGTGCGGCCATTGCAGTCAGCGTCTCCTGAAGCTTCTGTTGTTGTTGTTCCTGAGCCCTTGTTATGGATCGTGTGAGCGGTCGGTGGCCTATTGAACCGCAGCTTTCCTCTTTTCCGGAAGCCATGTAAACAGTATGGACTGTTATGCCCCCAGACTTGGGGCGTTTGGGTTCAGCGTCTTTACGATCTGCCGTAGTCATAGGGGCTTTCTCTGGCCTCCTTCTCCTTTGAGCAGTTGACATCGAGGGGACCGTTGCGGTGGGCACCCAGGCAGTTGTCGTCCTTTGTAGCTTGCTAGGACGGTTCTCATCCTGCTGAACCTTCAGCTTCTTTTATCGGCAAAGATAGTCTTGATCGATCACTGACTCCTGGCCACGTCGCCAGACTTTGTAAACTTTGGAGGACAGTCACTGAGAGGGCAGATCTGGCTTTATTTCTGTAACATTCACCACGGGTGGAGGAGATCTTTTCAATACGGCGGTAGGAGAATTCCTGCGCACCTTGTTCAGCAACTCAAAGCTGTTCCCAGTTGGAACAGCAGCATTGACTTCCACCGTTGGGGCTGGTGGAGTTAGCCCAGAGGGGGAGTTGCCCCCAGCCTTCCTTACTCGGCTCCAGTGGCAACGTCGAGCGTGTCGAGCTGTTGGGGCTGGTTCGGCGATGGGGATGGCTTTGTCTTGCCCTCTGTCCAGATGAGGCGCCGCTGGTGCCAGCCTCTTGAAGACTGACGTCTTTTGAGTAGCGGTATCCAATCTGTCAAAGACAGACCTTCGAGCAGGAACGGGAGCCAGAATAGTCAGTCTTGTAAAGACCGACTCTTTGGCAGGAGAAGCCGCCTTGACGACTTCAGGAGCAGAGATGTCTATCTTCTTTGGAATGGACACTTCAGGTGTCATGGCCTTCTTGGCACGCCCATCGGAGTTCAGGCTCAGTCTGGCGAAGACCGAGGAGTTGGAGCTGGACGACCCGTTGAGAGGGGCCGTGGTAGTAGCAAGCCGATCGAAGACCGACTTCTTGGGAGCTTTCGGTACTGGCACAGGGGCGCTGAAACTCATCAGTGGGAACATGGTCCCGAAGAACAAACCAGTGGTGGCCTGAGTGACATATTCCGCCGGCATCGTGAATAAGGAAGCCACCTGGGGCCCGTAAGCTATGGCCCCAGTTGAGACAGAACGTGGGTTGCAGTTGCATGTGGAACACTTCGAGCAGGTGAACGCCATTGATCTTTGCTTTCTCCACTAAGAAAAACGCCAAATCTCAGTATCTCGAACCCAAGGGCAACCATTAGCAAACCGTGATTCGTTCGCGAACACGACACACGAAGTGTGGAGTGGAAAGAGGAAAAGGTCCCACCGGGCGTGCCAGAATCTGTTCCCCTCAGAAAACCGGGAAGACAAACGTCTTGCCTAAATTTGGAGACAGATGCTAATAAGTGCTATCCGTCCACCTCTCCGAAGATGCCAAATTGATTTATGGCACCATATATCGAAGGTTTAAACGGATGCGGCCGATATAGCAAACTTCGTCAGATTCCCCCCCGTTTGAGGAGTTTTTGATTAAGGGGACGCTTTTCCCCGCAGGTGCAAGCCCCAGCAGTTAATTACGCTACCGCATCGCGGTAACAACTTTCTCCTTCTCCAGATGGTCACTTCGTGTCATGGGTGTTTGTTTTGTTTGTGGTTGCCGGTGGATTGTATACGGAGACTAAGTTATGTCGTCGCCCGTAGAGCGTGGACTAGTCCAAATCCGTATCTTCTTAGATTTGGGTTTGGGGGTTGGGCTTAAGGATACGTTAGCCTCATTTGGGACTAAGATCAACTTAAACATTTGTTAAGGATACGTTAGTCTAATTTTAGACTAAGATCAACTAACAGGATCGTTTAGATCCAACCAGAGAGCAATTGGGCTCTATTGTTTAGTTTAGGGACATTGCGGTTGATTACCAGTTTAAGGACATGGTAGTCCATTGTTAGTTTAAGGATATCTCAGTCCATTATTAGTTTAAAGACATCGCGGTCGAGGGTAAGGACATCATAGTCCATGGGTTTAAGGACCCCACAGTCTAATGTTAGTTTAAAGACATCACGGTCGAGGTTAAGGACATTATAGTCCATGAGTTTAAGGACCCCACAGTCCAATGTTAGTTTAAAGACATCACGGTAGAGGTTAAGGACATCATAGTCCATGGGTTTAAGGACCCCACAGTCCAATGTCAGTTTAAAGACATCACGGTCGAGATTAAGGACATCATAGTCCATGGGTTTAAGGACCCCATAGTCCATTGTTAGTTTAAAGACATCACGGTCGAGGTTAAGGACATCATAGTCCGTGAGTTTAAGGACCCCACAGTCCAATGTTAGTTTAAAGACATCGCGGTCGAGGTTAAGGACATCATAGACCATGGGTTTAAGGACCCCACGGTCCAATGTAAGTTTAAAGACATCGCGGTCGAGGTTAAGGACATCATAGTCCGTGGGTTTAAGGACCCCACAGTTCAATGTTAGTTTTAAGACATCACGGTCGAGGTTAAGGACATCATAGTCCGTGAGTTTAAGGACCCCACAGTCCAATGTTAGTTTAAATACATCGCGGTCGAGGTTAAGGACATCATAGTCCATGAGTTTAAGGACCCCATAGTCCATGAAATGTGTGGTTGTCGGGACCCGTCACCTCTCTGAAGACATTGAAGGATTACAACGCCAAATATCAGAGGAGTGAAGAGATGTACCCTTGAAACAGGGTTGCTTGGGGATCTGTAGTCCAATTTGGAACTAAGATCAAATAATTAGATTATGAGCACATTGGCTCAGTTAAATCTGAATTGAGTACTTATGGCCAATTTGGACTAAGTCCAATTAGATCTGAAGTGTTGGCCCTTTGTTGGACTATTAGACACTTGTCTGGGTTCAAGCCCACATTATTTAGCAATGGCTTCGATAACATTTTTATCTTTGCGGAGTGCTGGGCACTCATATGCCATATAAGATGATCAATCTTGGAAGACAAGGGTATATTTGAAGCTCAGTCAAAGGGGAGTCTTGCCTCAGAAGGACTCAGCCAATTTAGGCAAGGGTTGATTTGATTATAGTGTTAAACACTAACATATATTTTATGGTCACGTGTTCCCACGTGATGCGCTGAAAATAGTGTTAAACTCTAAGAACAAAACGCTTCAAAAATAGTGTTAAACACTAAAATGTGATTGGTCACGTGGGGCCATGTGAGGCATCTGAAGGTGGGGACTAGTCTTCCTTTATTTTATTCTCAGAATAAATAAGTGTTAAACACTTTTAGTCTTTAAGGCCATCACGTGTGAGCACGTGATGGGCATCCATCCACTGGATATTAAAGGGATTTGTTAGGGGTCACGTGGGGACATGTGAGGGCGCCCTAAATGTGGGGCCAGATCATCTTTGTTTTATCCTCAAATCTTCGAATAAGTGTTAAACACTTTTAATTTCCTGGCCATCACGTGTGGGCACGTGATAGGCACTCATGCACTGATTTGTTAAGGCTTTTATTAGGGGTCACGTGAGGGCGCCCAAATTAGAATCTGCTTTTGCTTTAATTCTTGTTGTTTTGGAGGTCACGTGGGAGCACGTGAGGTATTGCCTCTAAGCTGTTTCCTTCTTATTTTAGGAGGATCTTTTCAGGAGTCACGTGGGGACACGTGACCTAATTCTTTATATGCATGGAGATCTTTCAAGTCTCTTTATTTTTTTAAGAATTAAATTCTTTGTAGGGTTAAACCCTAATTATGTTTTAGAGGAATTAAATTCCCATGTATGTGAAAGAATTAAATTCTTATGTAGGGCTAAACCCTAGTTCTGTCTTGGAGGAATTAAATTTCTATGAATTTGGGAGAATTGAATTCTCATATAGGGTTAAACCCTAGTTTTATCTTGGAGGATTTAAATTCCTATAAATTGGGAGAATTAAATTCTCATATAGGATTAAACCTTAGTTTTATCTTGGAGGAATTAAATTCCTATGAATTGGGAGAATTAAATTCTCTTAACTCAATTCTCCCTCTAAGTCTTGGATCTGCATGGCAGAATCTCAACCCGATGAGAATTAAATTCTCAACCTATGGGGAGATTTGCTTCTTCAGATTTTCAACCAGAGGAAGAACTAAGTTCTTATTCAGAAGAGTTAAACTCTTAAATTGAGAATTAAATTCTCTTTGTTTTATAGAACTTAGATCTCTTTTCCCTTTCTCACCTAGGGTTTCTTTTCTCTGAAGAGATCTTTTTTTTCACTTGAGAATTAAATTCTCCTCTCTTTTTTCTCTCTGTTATTGTTATCTCCCAAAAAAGTAGATCCTCCTCTCTTCTCTTCTTGGCTCCTATTTATAGGAGAAAGAAAAAAATCAATTTGTTTTTTTAATCTTTCATTAAAAGATTTTAATTGATTTTGTAACCAACATGATCTTTTAGATCACTCAGTGAATTTTATTCACCATTGGATTTTTAATCCAAAAGATCTTTTATCTGTTATTCAAATTTCACGAAAATCTTTCTTTGTATAGAATCTTTCTATAAACTGGTGATTTTTAATCACCATTGGATTTTTAATCCAACGGTGCTCCACTTTACAGAGCACAATTTTTTTGTTTGGAAAGATTTAGGGAAATATTAGGGTTTTTGATTCTCTCTTAATTAGAATTTAATTTTATTAATTCATAGATCTTTAGGAACCCATCACGTGTTGGCACGTGACCCCCTGATTAAGTATTTGACCAGAATTTAATTCTGTTGTTTTAAAGAACTTCAGGAATTACACGTGTGAGCATGCGTCCTATGGTCACGTGTTGGCACATGATGCCCCATTGGGATTTTTCCTTGTTATTTTATTATATTTTTAATTCTTTTCAGTGGGTTTAAAGGCTCATCATGTGTTGACACGTGACCCCACTGATTAATTATATCAAATTATTTATTTTATTCAGCGCCTACAGGCTTTGCCTGTAAATGGTCACGTGTCTGCACGTGATGCCCGATCATGTGTGAGCACGTGATGCCCCATAACTTTTGATCCCGGATGAATTATGAGGCCCATAATAGATCAAATTGATGGATTTTTCGAGATGCTTTCGATACCATCAGAATTTAGCTATTTTTCATTCGGGAGTTTGTCAAAATGCAGCCCGAAAAATACTGTTTCGCATTTTCTTCCTTAGATTACACGTGCATAGCATATTTGCTCATAACTTTTGATCCCAGATGAATTATGAGGCCCATAATATATCAAATCGAAGGATTTTTCGAGATACTTTCGATGCCATCAGAATTGAGCTGTTTCACATTCGGGAGTTTGTAAAAATACAGCCCGGAAATTACTGGTTCACATTTTCTTAAACGTATCACTGCCATTTGATACCTTGGGCTCTTTTGCGCAAAAAAAAATTTTTTTTTTGGCGGGAACAACCATAAGCATGGCACAATAAAAATATCTCACAAAAATATTTAGAGTCAAAAATATCTCACCAAAATATTTAGAGTCTAAAAGTCAATCCAAGTCAAATGGTCAATCCAAGTAGCCATGCCACAAAATTATCATTTACCAAAAAATAACAAAGACTTTTCTCCACCTCATATTTATTTTGACCAAGTAAATGGTCAAAACCCTGATGAGGTGTCTTCTTATATACCCCCTCTCATCCGTATATACATATCCATATCCGTCTTCCGAGAAACACGAATACAATGAGACGAAACTAATCCAATAATCAAATACTAGGATTTGGCTTAAACCAAAACCCACTAGTATTGTCCGCTTGAACACCACATGCGTACAAGTACACGTATGTGATCAAACCCTGTCGTAAAACCATATGACCTCTACACCGTTTAGCCCGCAGCTGGGAAACCCTCTGTGTGGGACTCTAAAGACTCGACAGTACTCTGGCAGTGGGTTTAACCACAAGCACATCAGTGGCACTAGCTGTACGTAACGGCTACCCAGATATCTGTCGATAAGAAGGTCGATGAGGAAACTCATACGTACCCCTACTGAGCCTGTCTGTGGCAATCTCCGTACAGTCCGGTCTGTTCGTCTAAGAGTGTCGCATATCGGTCCTAGGGGGCGGCAAACGTCAGACCCCTAATAGTGCAATAAGTCGTGTCGGGGTGCGGCCAAAAACACCCTGAGAAACTACTGGAGTACCCACCAGTAAATCTCACTTGTCCTGGCCAGGGACTTTGTGTAATGGCTTTCCGAACACAGCGCGACATCAACCCCCAATACCGGGAAAGACGAATCCTATCTAACCGCCACTGCCTCCAAGTGCTTCGGGACTGCACCCAACTACCACCTGTTTCCATGACTCAGCAGAGCCATGGTAGCGTAGTAATCTAAGAACAGTGGGAACACAATTGAGACGAAGTAGCAGTGTCAAGTCAACGGACTAAGCTGTACTCATGTCACCTGGGAATTACTACCTGACGATAGGTATAATACTAACCAGCAGTACCCGACGAGTCCATCCAGTGTAACTCATAACCCAATGAGCACCTGCATACTATCTCGAGTACGATGTACTGATGGCTGTGGGATATACCATCTCCCCTGCTGTGATGAGAAGCGTATACACTAGTCTACTCTGGAGTATCTTTACCCCGTCTCGATAATCCTATGACTAGAGACATGTATAAGGATGTGCTTGTAGACTACCTAGCCCCTACTAGTGTGACTGCCATCACAACGCTGGTAGTCAAGCAAAGATCCTAAGGGCTCTATCAATATGTATTTAGCGATATGTTAAAAGAAACATATACACATATTAAGATAGATACAAACCAAGTAGCGTACTACTATATCGAGCAAGAATGTCATAAATCCGTGTATATATTCCAAGCTTCCAAAATATAATATACAAACTAGTACTATACAATAATGGCCTTTAGGGCATATCAGATAATCTTTTACCGGAACATACCTTGTTCTATTATATGCCTCCGCCTTGGTCGAGTCAAAACACTAACATTTTCCTTCGTGTCTACTTTCCGAAACTCTATCTCGCGGCGATTAACTATCTCTCGGATCAGGTGATGCCGCCTCAAGATGTGTCTAGACCGCTGATAGGATTAGGGTTCCTTTGCTATTGCGATAGCCCCATTGTTGTCACAATATAAAGGTATTGGATCAACAATGGTTGGAACAACACCAAGCTCTGAGATGAACATCCATATCCAGACCGCTTTTTTGGCAGCATTGTTAGCAACAATATACTCAGCTTCCATTGTCAAGTCTGTAACAATATCCTATTTGGAACTCTTCCAATAGACCACTCTCCCATTTAGGGTAAACACAAAACCCGAGATAGATCCGTTGTCGTCTATGTTACTTTGGAAGCTCGAATTGGAAAAGCCCTCCATCTAGAGATCACCATTACCATACACCAGGAACATTTCCTTAGTCTTTCGCAGATACTTAAGAATGTTCTTCATAGCTATTCAATGTTTCTCCCCTGAGTTTGATTGATACATGTTTACAACACTAAGTGTGTAAGATACATCTGGTCTGGTATATAATATCGCATACATGATAGACACTACCGTCGAAGCGTAGGGTATAACACTCATGCGAGCCCTCTCTTCATCAGTCTTTGGAGACATCCCTTTAGAGAGGGTGATTCCTTGTAAAGAGGGTAAATTACCATACTTGGAATCTTCCATACTAAACCTATTTAGTATGTTGTCTATGTATCTGAATTAGGACAATCCTAATATCCGTTTAAAGTTATCCCTGTAGATCTTAATCCTCAGAATGTAGGATGGATCGCCCAGGTCTTTCATGGAGAACTTCTGTGATAAGAATAGTTTGACCGATTGTAGCATGGGAATGTCGTTTCCCATCAAGAAAATGCCATACACGTATATTACGAGTAATAAGACAATACTCCCTATAATTTTCTTATAAATGCATGGTTCATCTATATTCTTGATAAAGTCAAACTTGTTGACTGTTTCATCAAAACAAATGTTCCAACTCTGCGATACTTGCTTTAATCCATAAATGGATTTAAGCAACTTATACACTTTTTCCTTGCTCCCACTGTCTACGAAAACCTCTGACTAGTTCATATAAATGCTTTCTTCTAAATAACCATTTAGAAAAGCGGTTTTTATGCCCATTTGCTAGATTTTATAGTCATGGAATGCGACAATGGCAAATAGGATCCTAATGAATTTAAGCATAGCCATTGGAGAAGGTTTTTTCATAGTCCACACCTGGTCTTTGACGAAAACCTTTTGATACAAGTATAGTTTTATAGGATTCTATCTGTCCATCTACACCAATCTTTCTTTTAAAGATCCACTTGCATCCAACGGGTTTTACCCCAGGAGGAGCAACGTCCAAAGTCCATACTTTGTTGGTGTACATGGATTCCATTTATGATCTCATAGCATCCAACCACTTCACTAAGTCCCCACTCATGATGCCCTGCTGAAAACTAGTAGGATCATCATCTTCCATGATGTAATCTTCTCTATCACTGTCTACGAGGAACCATAGTATCTCTTGGGTGGATGAGAATGCCTACTAGATTTGCAGAGTAGCTGAGGTTCGTTGGGCTATATCGAAATCTCAGGTTCGGCTAAATCTTCAGTAGCAGTTTGTGGCTCTGAAATTTTTTCCAGTTCTACCGTGCTCCTACTAATTTCTTTTACAAGAAATTCCTTTTCTAGGAAAGTGGAATGTCATGAAACGAACACCTTTTTGTCTTCGGTCTTTTAGAAGAGATATGCTCCTGAATTCCTTGGATATCCCACAAACTTTCATAAAACTGATCGTGCTTCGAGTTTGTCTGAATTCTGCTTCTTCACATAAGCTGGATAACCCCATATCTTAACAACTTTAAGATATGGTTTCTTCCCACTCCATATCTCATATGGAGCAGTTGGCATGGACTTGATTGGAACCCTATTCAATAGGTATGCTGCCGACTCAAGCGCAAAGCCTTAGAAAGAAAGTGGTAACTCAGCACTACTCATCATAGAACGCACCATATCCAGTATAGTGCGATTTCTTCTCTCCGATACACCGTTGTGCTATGGTGTATACGAAGGAGTAAGATGAGACAGAATGCCATTCTCTTTTAGGGACTCAAGGAACTCGGTGTTTAAGTATTCTCCACCTTGATCAGATCGAAATATCTTGATACTTTTTCTTGTTTGGTTCTCTACTTCACTCTTATATTGTTTGAACTTCTCAAAGGCTTTGGATTTATATTTTAACAGGAACACATGTCCGTACCTTGAGAAATCATTGGTAAAAGTTATGAAGTAAGAATACCCACCTCTAGCACTTGTAGACATTGAGCTACATACATCACTATGTATGAGTCCTAAGAGTTCCTCTGCTCTTTCTCCATGTCCAGTGAACGGAGTTTTGGTCATCTAACAAGACTGACAAGTTGCATAAGATTCATATTCAAACGGGTCCAAATATCTATCTTTATACAACTTAGTTAGTTCGGTCTCATTGATATGACCAAGTCTACATTGCCACAAGAAGGCTTCATTCATTTCTGAACTCTTCATTTTGTGTGTATGTTGGATATTGAAAACTATATATTAATTTAGAATGTATATACCGTTATTAAGTGTACTAGACTCAATCAACTCTTGATTTAGGTGAATGTTCATGACAATACTTTCCAACGCAAAATTATATCCTTCTTTAGATAACAAAGAAACTGATATAATATTACATAGCATTGTTGGTACGAAAAAACATATCTTCAAAATCAAAATTTTGTCGCTTTGCGAACCCAGCAGATAGTCCCCTACAGCAACAGCTTCAACACTTGCTCCGTTGCCAACTCTGAAGGTTATATCGCCTTTCTTCAGAACCCTGCTACTTCTCAACGTCTGTACACAATTATAGATATGAGAACCTGAATCGGTATCTAGTACCCATGAGGCAGAGTTTACTAAAAAACAATATTCGATTACAAGCACACCTGAGCTTGAAGCATCCCCATACTTCTTATCCTTGAGGCTAGCTAGATAAGCCTTGCAACTCCTCTTCCAATTCCCAACCTTGTGACAATAGTAGTATTCTCCTTTTCTTACTTCTGCAACCCCAGTCTTGTCCCCGCCCTTCAACTTTTTTTTAGGGTTCCTATGAACGACAGCAAAGTTTCGGGAGGCATCGACCATGCCATTTTATAATTTTTGCCGTTTTAAAGAACCCTAAACTAGAATCTTTAACTAGAGAATCTTACGAAACAAATTGTAAACTATTTTACAACTAAGTGATTAGGGATTACAACCTTTATAGTCCGGTCCTTCACTTCTTTAGCTCCTTGTAGTAGTAGTCCCTTTGATCCAAGTTGCGATCTTGCGGACTCTCTAACGGCTCCACAAGAAGAAAGATGCATGCTTGCTTGAAGTCTTCCAAGCCGAAGATGATCTACATCGAGGAGTCACAAACCTAAGCTACCCTCTTCACTAATGTGGGATTAGTGAAGCTAACACCCTATACTAAAGTTCTAATCTAGTAGAGTATGATGAAGTACGATTTTTTCTCACTTTAGAATTATTTTTCTCACTTATTTTTACCTTCTCTCAAAACCTAGAGAGCTCTCTTGAGCTTTAAGGAAAAAGAATCAAATAATAGATGTGAGAGAGAATGGCAACCATAGATGAGAAAATATCTAATAGATTTCATATAGATACTTAACCATGAGTTTAGTTAATGGTTGGGTTAACAAATATCTAGTATAAGACAAAACTAGTGGACTAAGTCAATGGGTCTCCAAACTTCATGAAGCTTCATGCCATGTGACAAATTTTCAACTAATAATTGTTTTATTCTAAATAAATAAACCCTTCATTATCCTTAACACGGTGTAGGTCTCATACACCCATGTTGCATGTATCATCAACCATGACACATAAATAAAACACAATTAATATATATTACATATATATCATGTGTGCACATGTGAGAAAAAGAAATGCTTAAGTGAGCTAATATTAGTTAATGTAAATTAATATATCATACATATAATTATATATTAAATCACTAAATCAACACTTGATTTAATAATTCAGTTATATCTTATATGACCGACTAATATAATTTGTATCAACTTATCGAACCAACACTTGATTCGATAACCCGGCTATCTCTCATATAACCGTCCGATATTGTATCGACTTATCGAATCAACACTTGATTCGATAACCCGGCTATATATCATGTAACCGATCGATACATTATATCGCGAGAATAGAATACGATATCATATACTCGTATTAATCTCGGTTCCGCACATATCACATATGTGCTCCTACTTCGTTTTTCCTGAGCCAGTGAAATCTCTGTGTAAGACTCTAAAGACTCGTCAATACGCCGGTAGTAAGTGATGATCAGATCAAGCACCCACAAACCGTCAGCGGTTCTAGCTGGACATTACGGCTACCCGGGTATTGAACAGTCAGAAGATCAGCAAGCTAGCCCGCTCTAACTCCTGCAAAAGCCTGTCAGTAACACTACCGTACAGTCCGGTATCTTCGTCTGATATGTCGCATATCCAGTCTAGGGATGGTCAACGTCAGACCCCAATAACCGATAAGTCGTGCCGATGTGAGGATCATAACGGGTGGAAAAATTACTGATAACACTTATCAGTAAATATCTGTATCAGCCCTGGCCAGGGACTTTCCTGTTATGGCCAATCGAGCACAGCGCAACATCAACTCCTAATATCGGGAGAGACGAATCCCTTCCTATCGCTCATTGCCTCCATGTGATTCGGGACTGTACCCAAAAGCCACCGTTTTGCACATTCTATTGAACGTGGTAAGGTGGAAATCAAAGCATAGTGGGAATCACACAAGACTCTATAACGATCTCAGGTCTACAGACCAACCTGTACCAATGTCACCGGAAAACTGCTATCTGACGATAGGTATAATACCAACTAGGAGTTCTCGGCTAGTCCGTTCAGTGTACCCAGTCTCCACTGAGCACCCGTATACCATCTTTGATGTCAAACACCAATGGATGTGGGATCATCCATCGCCCATCAAATGGGTCAAGATGCGTATACTCTAGTCTACTCCGGAATATCAATGCCATGTCTCGATACACCCTCGACTAGGAACAATTTTAGGGTATACTTGTGGACTACCCTTGGCCCTACTAGTATGATCTCCATCATAGTCCTGGTAGTCAAGTACACAACCTAAGGGCTTTAACAACATGTGAGAGCAAGACAGCATCACATATATAAGTCAACATGTTAAGATAAAGAGAAACTAGATAGCATACCATCATGTCGAGCAAGAAAGTCCTCTCTATATATATCCAAGCATCCACTATAATATACATCACATGTATAATAATGGCCTCTAGGGCATACATATAACTAACAATCTCCCACTTGCACTAAGGACAGTTGTTGTAGTATCTCATACCTAACATCCCGAAGAGTCTCTCAAATTGTATCTGTGGAATGGCCTTGGTGAGTGGATCCACTGTGTTCTCCTTCGTGTCAACTCTCCCGACCTCAATCTCCCGGCGATCAACTATCTCCCGGATCAGGTGATACCGCCTCAGAATATGCCTGGATCGCCGATGGGACCTAGGTTCCTTGGCCAAGGCACTGCTCCATTGTTATCGCAATACAAAGGTATTGGATGCACAATGGATGAAACCACTCCAAGTTCAGTTATGAACTTCTTCATCCAGACAGCCTCTTTGGCAGCATTGTTAGCAGCGATGTATTCAGCCTCCATCGTCGAGTTTGCCACGGTTTCCTGTTTGGAACTCTTCCAACAAACCGCCCCTCCATTGAGGGTAAAGACAAATCATGAGACCGACTTAGAGTCGTCCTTATCACTCTGGAAGCTTGAATCGGTAAAGGACTCCACTTGGAGTTCTCCGTTACCATACACCAAGAGCATCTCTTTAGTCCTTCTCAAGTACTTAAGAATGCTTTTCACAGCTGTCCAGTGACTCTCTCCTGGATCTTCTTGATACCTACTAACTACACTTAGTGAGTATACTACATTGGGTCTGGTACATAGCATCGCGTACATGATAGATCCTACTGCCGAAGCATAGGGTATCCCTTGCATGCGAGCTCTCTCCAAATCAGTCTTGGGAGATATCTTCTTGGAGAGAGTGAGTCCTGAGATTGTGGGTAAAAACCCACGCTTGGATTCTTCCATACTAAACCTCTTTAGTATGGTGTCAACATACCTGGATTGGGACAATCCCTGTATCCGTTTAGATCTATCTCTATAGATCTTAATCCCCATGATGTAGGAGACATCCCCTAGATCTTTCATTGAGAATCTTTGCGACAAAAAAAGCTTGACTGAGTGCAGCATAGGAACATCATTTCCTATCAAGAGTATATCATCGACGTACAATACAAGGAAGATAACTTTACTCTCTGCAAGCTTCTTATATATGCAAGGTTCATTTACATTTTTGATGAAGTCAAACTCTTTGACTACCACATCAAAACAGATGTTCCAACTCTGCGATGCCTGCTTTAACCTGTAAATAGATTTAAGCAGCTTGCACGCCTTCCCGCTGCTCCCATTGTTTATGAAGCCCTCTGGCTGAGTCATGTACACGCACTCTTCTAAATCACCATTTAGAAAGGCGGTCTTAACATCCATTTGCCATATTTCGTAGTCATGGTATGCAGCGATGGCAAGCCGGATCCGGATGGACTTAAGCATAGCCACTGAAGAAAAGGTTTCATCATAGTCCATGCTTGGTTTTTGACGAAAACCTTTTGCAACAAGTCTAGCTTTGAAAGTCTCAACTTTTCCATCCACACCAAGTTTCTTCTTAAAGATCCATATGCTCCCGATAGGTTTTACCCCTTCAGGAGCAACTTCTAAAGTCCATACTTTGTTGGTGTACATGAATTCCATCTCAGATCGCATTGCATCCAGCCACTTCACTGAGTCCCTACTCATGATGGCCTACTCAAAGCTAGTTGGGTCATCATATTCCATGATGCAATCCTCACTCCCACCGTCTACGAGAAAACCGTAGTATCTCTCAGGTGGATGAGGAACCTTACTAGATCGGCGGAGAGGCAGAGGTTCGTTAGGAGCTATCGAATCCTGTGGTTCTACCAAATCTTCTGTCGTAGTTTGTATCGCTGGAACTTCTTCCAGTTCTACCTCCTCGCCACTAATTTACTTTGCAAGAAATTCCTTTTCTAAAAAGGTGGCATGTCGAGAAACAAACACCTTTTGTTTCTTGATGTGGTAGAAGATATACCCTTGTGAGTTTTTGGGATATCCTACAAACTTGCACAGAACAGACCTTGCCTCAAGTTTGTCCGGATTATGCCTTTTGACATAGGCCGGACAACCCCATATCTTAACATTATTAAGACACGGTCTCTTCCCCTTCCATATCTCATATGGAGTGGTAGGCACAGATTTGGTAGGGACCATATTCAATAGGTGTATGGCTGTCTCAAGCGCATACCCCCAAAAGGAAATAGGCAACTCAGCTACACTCATCATAGAGCACGCCATATCCAATAGGGTGCGGTTCCTCCGCTCCGATACGCCATTGTGTTGTGGTATATACGGAGGAGTAAGCTGAGAGAGAATCCCATTCTCTTTTAGAAAGTCCAGGAACTCCGTGCTCAAGTATTCACCTTCTCGATCAGATCGTAGGATTTTAATAGTTTTACCCGTTTGGTTCTCGACTTCAGATTTATATTTCTTGAATTTCTCAAAAGTTTCAGACTTGTGTTTCATTAGGAACACATGTCCGTATCTTGAGAGATCGTCAGTGAATGCAATGAAGTATGAAGAATCATTCCTGGCATATGTAGACATAGGACCACATACATCACTATGTATTAGTCCGAAGAGTTTTGTAACTCTTTCTCCGTGTCTACTAAATGGAGTTTTGGTCATCTTGCCTTTGAGACATGACTGGAAAGTTTCATAAGATGAAAATTCGAACGAATTCAAATATCCATCCTTATGCAACTTAGCTAGTCGTGTCGCATTGATATGACCTAGTCTACAATGCCACAAGAAGGATTCGTTCATTTCTGAACTCTTCCTCCTGTGTGTGTTTTGTACATTAAGAACTGTGGTTCAATCTAGAACATATATGCCATTATTTAACGATCCTGATCCAATCAACTTTTGATTCAGGAAAATGTTCATAACATTATCTTGTACTACAAAATTATATCCTTCTTTACTCAATAAAGAAACTGATATAAGATTGCATATCAGGGTCGGAATGTAATAGCATTCGTTCAGAATCAATGTATTACCATTTGGTAGTACAAGGTGATATTCGCCAATAGATTTGGCTGCAACATTTGCTGTCATGACCCGAAATTTAGCTTTTGACCGGCACTCGAATCACGCAATGTCTAAAAGCGTAACGTAATTCAAATAAGCCGAAACCCAGAAATCTAAACCTTTTTAAGAAAATAAAAGTTGTGAAGTTTTGAACTAAAGGTATAATGAAATCAAAGGTTTCCTTAATGCATAGATAATGGAACATGAAAAATGCAAGTGAAAATTTCTAGTTTGATAACATATTTCGTCTTTTAAAAATTTGGGCAGCACCTCCTTTGTATTTTATTGATCCAAAAGCACAATACATAATGAAATAAAAGGCATCCCCAAGGGGGAGCTAGCTCTTCGCCAAACGGCGGATCCACAACCACGCAAGTAATAAAACAAGTATACGACGCCCAACGGCGAAGTTCACCACAAAAGATAAAGAAATATGCAAGACATCAAAACCCACAAGTAGCGGAATACCCCTCGCTCTAAGTCTCGCAACCACAAGTCTCACTAAGTCTCATTACTTATACAAATACTAGTTTGATTGATGGAGTTGACTAGATACAATATGAATAGTAAATACAAGAGTGGGCACGATACAAATGTCCCACCTACCAATGCAAAACACCCGAAAGCAGTTGTGTGCCAGCGATGCCGCTACGGATCCATGCAGTCAACCTGCAAGAACTGTGGCACAACGAGGGTGAGTTGCCAACTCGTGAGTAGAAAAATATCAACAGATAGAAATCAAATAAACAACGACTCCTAGGTCAACTGTATCATAAAGGTAATGCTATGATAACTAGGGTGACTGTATCTGTATGTGTGCCAACAATGAAATCAACACCTATATGTATGCGGATATCATCCAACCCAATGGTCAATGTCTGTATGCATGTGGATCTCGTCCGATTATATCATCAACATATGTATGCATGTGGATCTCGTCTAACTATATCATCAACGTATGCATATATCATAAAAGTATATGCATGAAAATATGAGGATATAAATCAATGTGTGTCCCTCGCGACACATCAAAATCATGGAACTTGAGTTTCTAGTATCGACACTCGAAACATCATGAAACCCGTGTCCAGCATCGACAAGTAAATCCTCATATCTTTCAGGCTCCATCAGTCCAGATCGGCCCACGGGCTCCGTCAGTCCGGATCGACCCATATCATCTCTCGACTCTGGTCGGTATCCTCCGGATATCCGCCAGGTCTAACCAATCACCGGTAGGTAGTAGTCCCTCTTACAGGCTCACCGTCTACTGCACAGCAAATCCGTTCTCGCCCCAGGGTACCATACCGGATCCACCATGTACCCGCAATCGGCCTCATCCAACTCCTCAAATCGGGTATCACTGTCACACGTCTCAGAACCGAGAAAACGCATGGTAGACGCACTGAAATATCATATCAAGAGAAACCGAGTTTTTAAACAGTGCATACTTTTTCTTCAAATGACCACGGTTCTCAAATCTAGAAATCTCATGAAAACAGCATATCTCAATGCGTATAATCATAAAGCATGATGTATGCGACATATAACAGAAATGTAAGAATATCCGTATATCATGCAACATGGAATAGTAATATGCATATATCGAGGGAAAACCGCTCTTTTAAATGAATCCAGTTTTAAAATATATCCCGCGGTTCCCAAATTCTCCGAGGTCCAATGCAATATCGCATAAATATGCATATGCAACTATAGCAAGTAATTTATATAAAGAGTCATATCATGATACAGCAATTCTACTGTGTAGTGACATGGCAATTATCGATGATGAAGTGTGTGAGCTGGAAAATCTGTGTCCGTGTAACATACGCATCATCGATAATGGTGTAAGTGTACTAGCACAGGTATAAGCAATGCAATGAGAATAACATGAATGCAGCATAAGGTAGAACATATGCAAATGCTGACATGTATACGTATCTAACATGGCCGAGTCGGTGAATCTATCAATCGGCATCCAGCCTCACAACATCACGTACGGTAAATTATCGTACGGCAGCATAATACCAATAGGGATCCTATCAACCTTTACGACAATGAGGGTACGGACCTAACGTCTCGTACGGCTTATCATTCAAGATTCACAACAATATAAATATCTATATACCTATATCCCCGGGTCATATCCATAACAATCTCATATCAAGGGGCCGGCAAAGGTATCAATCATCTCAATCGACTTGCATCCGTATACCAACATCTCATCAAATCATCATATCACGTCGTATATTACATTCATCGCATTTATATCTCACATCAAGTAAAATTCACATATCCAATCTACCTTTGCTATAAGCATACGTATCTAATCTAACACGCACACCCAGACCATACAATCAGTTTTTCAAAGGGGTGAATCATAGTTTTGAAAGTAGGGCTACGGTGTTTTATAAGAAAAAAATATCATTTGAAAATCCGTAACGTCCCTTAAGGTATCTGTTTAAAAGATGCATACGACTCCTCAGTTTTGAAATAGGTATGGTTAGGATGACACGTTTACATCAGCTATCTAGTCTATAATATCCAATACGGCAACATCATCGAACATCGTCCTCAAAAACCGTCATCATGTATTAATCGTATTATATCATTGCTAACTACCCTATAGTTTCTAATATAGTTTCTCTAACTATCATTTAACTCTATCTATAGTTTTCTATTATAGGTTCCCTTAACCATATTCTATAAATAAATCGGTTTCAATCAAAGTTTGCGGGGGTGTTATACGCCATCCACCCGACTTCCCCCGTAGATGTAAATCTACTCACCTTGCTCCTTGCTTGTGGAAGTCGATGACGCCATGCTCCGTTGCCTCGGAATCCACGTGAAGGTACCTACAATAATACACAATCGTAATCGCTATTAACATCGAGTCCGAAAAACCAAAACGGCACACGGATCGCCTATAGGTTAGAACCTATAGCCCACGCATGCAAAACCAACCAAACACCCCTTGTTGTTGATGTACAAACATCCAACAATCAAATACAAATCTAAATATCAAAACCAACCATTTAAAATACGGAAAACATAACTAAAAATCACACCAACGTGCTCCCAGATTTTGAATCAGGCCAAAAGGAGTTAAACAAACAGGTATAGGGTGTTGTATATGGAGTGTGTGAGCTACTGAAGCAATTCCAGCACCAAAAACCTCATATGGACCGGCCACAATGTCAAAATTTCCAGCCTCCTCAGCCATATGGTGTCTGTTTGGGTTCGTTTCGTCAGGGAGGTCTCATAATGTCTCAAATAGGTCCCTGGTGTTGTTTGGGTAACTAAAAAACTCCCCGGTTCATCCCAGATTCCCTGTAGTCACACCAATCTCCACGAAACCGACATGGTTAATATCCTAAATCCGTATTTTGGTTTCTAAACTCAATCCCAGCCCTTGAATTCAATCCTTAAGGTCATTAAACACTCGCTACAGATCATGGTTTCACAAAAACACCCAAACCTTTTTCTAGAATTTCTAACATAACCATATCACACTAAATCTACTCCTAACCATACTAGAATGCTAGGAAAACATAAACTAAATTAAGTGAAGGGAATTTTACCTCATTTGGTCAACCCAAGAAAATCCTAGCTGTCCCAAGTCATCAAAATCCAACTTTTCTTGGTCCATTGTGTAGAGGATGAGGAGGTGGTCATTTTTTGTGAAAGGGGTTTAGGGTTTTGAGGAAGGATTTGAGATGGTTTCATGGGATTGAGGTGGAGGGAGATGAGGTTGGAGGAAGATGAAGAAAACAAAAGGGGAAGGGGAAATGAGGCAGCCCCTCTCTCTTTCTTCCACACTTATTCTCACTCCCTTTTCTCTCTCATAGCATGCTTACCCCTCATCATTGTGTCCCCTCTCTCTCTCCAATAATTCATTTCTTTTCTTTTCTCTTTTCTTCACAATAACACTCATAATTTCAAATAAAACCACACAATGAAACAACATGTAACATTTCATGGTGCACTAACCATGAAAAACTGTAGAAACACGGATTTGGCTTAATCGCGATTAGCAGTGCACTAATCGGGTTTTCATTTAAACTGCATATAATAAATCTTAAAAATGCCAAATCCTTTAAATATATTTTTAAATGAATAAATCATTTTAATTTTCAATTATTTCACAATTATTGGTATATATTTATACCCTTTTTCGAAAACCCCAATTTCGCAAATTGGGCAGTTTTCGGGAAAAATATTATTTTAATATTAATTCCAAAAATAATATTTTATATTTTCTGAAATGTTACATTTGCACCATTCCCTACGCTTAGAAAATAATCACATATTCCCAGTTCTGTACCTTTCCTTAGCCCATGTAACATATTACATATGTGGGATCCCGATCCGGTATCTAATACCCAGGATATAGAGTGAACTGAGAAACAGTTCTCGGTAACCAACACACCTGAAGAAGATGCATAAACATGCTTATTCTTCGTTTGGGTGGCGCGGAAATCCGGATATTTTCCTATTTCCTGCTCGAACTTATAACAATTATAAGTTAGAGCGGAACCAACGTTCCCCTGCTCAGCATAAAAAACGGGTTCGGTCAATACATCCATATTATTATCTTGATTAAGGCCTGACATGGTCGCTACCTGGAGAGAGAGAGAGAGAGAAGAAAACACTTAGCATATGCTCCGGCAAAGATTATATTGGTTATTTATTGTCACGACCCGAAGGTACGGAACGTGACCGGCACTTAAATTACGTAATGTCTAGAGGCGTAACGTAATCTAAGTAAACCGAAGCCCAGAAATCTAAACCATTTTGAAAGAAGAAGTAAAGGAAAACATGTAGGAAAACAAATTTAAAAGCAACATCAAATTTTCTCAAAAATTTCAGCAGAGTCTCCTTTGTAAAAACTGGCCCCAAACGGATACAAACAAGAATAATATATACAAACAATAAAAATGTATCCCCAAGCGGGAGCTAGCTCTAAGCCAACAGGAGGAAACAACCACATAATGCACAATAATATACATCGCAAAAGGGCGAGGCTCAAAACTCAAAAGAAAACCAAATCCACCAGAAACCATAATAATACAAGCGCGAATCTAAGGTCGAAATAAAAAACAACTGGTCTTCTGTACTATCAAGTATACAAGTCTGGTTGATGGAGCTTACAAGATACGAATGAAATAATAAAAGTACAACGGCGGTCCTGATACAATGAACCAACCTACCAAGCAAATCACTCTGAATGAAATGATGTGCCAGCAAGCTGCCAAGGAAAACCTGTACGTCGAAACCTATAGAAAAATTTGGCACAACGGCCGTGAGTTGCCAACCCGTGAGTAGAAGACATCTGCGAGAAGAAATCGAATGCACGACGCTGTCCTAGGTCATAATAATATACTAATATATCACTAGTCATCTAGTAGCGGCAGGTAATAATCTATACGTGAGTGCAATGCTCAGTGCTCGTGTCAGTACCTCAAGTAGTAATATGTCATGCGTATGAGTATGCATGCACCATGAATGTAAAACAATCAACCCTGAAATCTGAATATATTTGTATAAAAAATCTTTAACTTTTATAATAATAAAATTTGTATAGAAATCTGAAACATCACCGATGAAATCCATGGAAATCCGTGTCAAGTATCGACACAAAACATGTAAATCTCATGTCTCAATACCTCATAGTCTCAATATCTCGGGCTCCGTCAGTCCGGATCGGCCCATATCATCAAATCTCACGACAACGGTCGGTATCCTCTGGATATCTGTCACGCCAGACATTACCGGTAGGTAGTCTTCCCCTACCAGGCTCATCGTCTACAACTCGATCTTCTTGCCCTGGGGTACCATACCGGGCCCACCATGTACCCGAGACGGTTCATCCACTCCTCGAATCGGGTCTCGAAATCCAACAGAAAAACATGAAATATTATGGTGGACGACACATACATCACGAGAAAACCGCAACTTATATTTTAAAAAGAGAGGAAGAGAGAGAGAAGTTTTTATATATATTCTTGCGGTTTTCCCCAAAATCTAGAAATCTCATAGAAATCCAAAATCCCAAAATCATGAGTAAGTAAATAATAAGTATCGGCATGAGCCCCACAATACCGCATGATAACATGAAAATGTAAATGCATGAAATGTCTAAGTAATAAATGCAATGTCTAGACTAACACCTGAGAGTAATCACAATATTATATTGATCTAGCCTTTAGCTGATTCTATCAATAAAAGATAATATGTTATAAAGTGTACGTGACATAGAAATTACCGATGATGATGTGTGTGAGCCGGCAAATAAGTGTACGTGGAACATGCGCATCATTAGTAATGGTGCTGGTGTCCTAACAGGTAGAGTTTCATATTAACTACAGAAACATATGTATGAACATGCAACGTGATGATTACAATATGAATATAAAGATAAAATGTGTATTAACCACTCATTTAGAATATACATACCTAACTACAACTATATGACTCGAGCCTAAACTAGTATCTATCTAATCCCCTAAAGAACTAAGCCTAAAAAACTAGTCGATAGGAAATAAGAGTCCACCTAAGGTCTGAGTCCATAACTTTAATAGTCAGCGATCCAGCCTCAATAGCGTCACGTACGTAGTACGACTTCCTCGAATCAAGAATGTGGATCAATCATCACATCTTTGCCTCGTACGGTAAATCCATCGTACGGCATCCCAAAATCGGGGTACGGGTCAAGTATCACCTATGTACATCATTATTCGTATAATATCATCATCAGACAATATCATGATCAAGGGTACTGTGCTATAATCATATACATCCCAATATCATCAAACACATATCATTGTCAGTGTAAATATACATCGTCAAATGGTCCTCAGAAATATCATGTCACATATATCATATCGTGATTAAGTCATATATATATCATATCGTGATCGAGTCACACATATATCATATCGTGATTAATTCACATATCACAGTCCGCATTCTATTCTAGAGTCTCGTATATCTCAATGGCATCATCACCTATTATCGTTTATGTACACATATCCATTTTCCTCATTTTCCAACGATCCTCTAACATCATAATACGACTATATAGCCAAGAGATCACGACATCAAGCCCAGTTATATCGTCTCATCCCCATGTATCATATAACATCCTTGTATCACATATACATGTTGTGTGTATATATATATATACCTACACACACACACACACATACACATATGCACCAAGTCAAGTTTCTGTGTGTGCGTGTGTGTGGGTGTCTACCTGAAACCTACGAATTCCCTCCAAGACATTCATCCTCTGGTAAAGTCCTTCTAAATCCGTCTAGTCCAACTTAAAGTCTTCAATAGGGTCCTACTCGCCAAGAATCTAAGGTCACGTCCGACTTCCTAATGACAATAAGTAATATTCCTATTCTACATTTGCGGGGGTGCTAAACGCCATCCACCCGATTTCCCCCGTAGATATATATCTGCTCACCTGGTCCTTGTTTGCCGAAGACGATGTCGCCCTCCTCTTCTTCCTCGTCCGAAGTCCACGTGAGGGGTACCTATACGCAAACATATATAATATCGTAAACTGAATCACGGACAAAACCAAAACGATGCACGAAACGCGCATAGGTTAAAACCTATGACCCGCTCATACAAAAGAACCAAATATCGCTCAATATCGGCATACAAACGCCGATTGATCGAGATAAAACACCGACAAACAACTCGTAGTTCCAAAATTCATTATTTATAATATAATACATGGTTTAAATTATCGAAACCTTAAAATCGATCAAATCGTCCTATTTCGCAAAACCTTGAAAATGTCAATTTACCGTTTTATTCAAAACTTGTTGTTTAAATGAAACTAATGGTCATAATATTCATTAAATAACATAACTAGATTATATAAACCATTACTATATTTTTATCATACTAATTTGTCTTAATTTGAAAATTCTAGTTTGCAATTTTAGCCAAATCTAACACTTTTTAAGCCAAAATTCACAATTCCACAACTAAATTTGATTTTGAAAATTTTAAATTGTTAAACCACTCAATGAAACCTTAAGGATGTGCTAAATCCCTAACTATATTTTTAATCCTACATTTTAAATTAATTTCTAAAACCTAGTTTACCAAAATAGCATATTTATCACATTTTATTAACTAACAATTTGAAACTAATAATTAGATTAGGTTTTTCATTCATTTAACATGTTAATATTCTCATTAAAACCACAATCTAATGATAAAAGCCTTAATTAGAATTTTATCTCACCAATATATATATATATATATATATATATATATATATATATATATATATATATATATATATATATATATATATATATATATTGTAAAAATCTAGTTTGCAAAATTGTTTAATTTAAACAATTTTGAAAGAACAATTTACAATACATCAACCATACTAGATTTTCCATTTCTAAAAATGTTAAACTACTTATTATAACCCCACTTAATTAATAAAAACCCTAACTTGATTTTAGAAACCCTTTCTTGAATTATAAACTTGCAAATAGAATCAATTAAGAAAATCTAAATAAACTAGATTAAAGCATTTAACAACAATTAATCATTGGGATAAAAATTATACCTCCACAACATGAGATCCAAACATGAAAATATGCCTCCAAAAGAATAGTTTCCAACTCCAAGATCCATGCTAAATAGGTCAAAGGAAAATGGTAGAGATTGAATATTGATTTTGAGGTTTATTTTTGGAAATTTTTGTTGAATTTTTGATGATTTTAATGCAAAAATGATGGGGGGAAATTTGGGGGCTGCCAATGGAGGTGAGGCCGGCCAAAGTGATGGGATAGAGGAAAAAGAGAGAGGAGTGTGTGGATTTGTCCAGAAACCTCTCAAATAAATGTCATCTTTTCACTTAAAACCTTAATTATATAAACTTTTCTAATTTAAACCTTTTCCTAGAAAAATCTAGAACCATGGAAAAAATTTGAGAAAAGATTTTGCATATTACACACTTGATTCTAATATGTCATGGCTCATTTTATAAAATTAACCTATTTCTAATTTGTAATTTACACTAATTTAATGTATAATTAAAGCTTATGTTAATAATTGAATTAAATTAATTAAGGAAAAATATTTAAGTAAACTATAATTAATAAGTGACTAAATAAATACCACATACTAGTAATTATATAGTTAAAATAGATCTTTTTAAATTTATGATGAAAAATAATTATAGTTAAGTTTTACGGAAAATACGTTTTATTTTACCGAAAATCAGAAAATTCACCTAAAGGATTTTATTTATTTAATTATTTATTTTTAAAACGTTATGTTTACCTTATCTAATCTATGTCTCCCACTGCTATCCTCAAATTTTCCTTCAAATCTTTAAAAAGAAAATGCAGCCAGGATTAATTGCATTCTACAATTTCGCTAACCGTTCAGCCAGGCCAGTGCTGGTACTTCTGAGGGAGGTATCCCGTGCTTTCGCACGGACCTAATTAAAATAAACCTCATTTTCTCAGAGGCGTAGCCCCGTTGACACCTTTCTAACACCTAATGAGTTAGCTAATTGTAAAGTGCAAAACTCCCCAGGGAGCAACTTTTGCTCATAGTGGGTATCGGGATCCAACTATCTCATAGAAGGTATGCAATCTCATTGCAAATTTCAACACTAAAAATTCCCGATAATGCTTTTGCCCCTAACGTCCTATGACCTTGACGAAAGACAACAAATCATAGTCCACTAGTCAAGTTCAACCCGTACATTCCATGATTGAATTAAACCTACCCGCACGACCCTTGACGAAAGCCAACAAAGCCGTACGACTACCCTAATCCAATCGCATCACATGCTTTAGCAAGTAAGCACTAATAAGCTACCGCACACCACGCCTTGACGAAAGCCAAAAAATGCAGCACGAATATTAAATATTACTTATCAGAAATGTCAGAGGGCTACGCAGGTTTTTAAGAAAACCATGACCGTAATGAACTTGATATAGTTGTAGAAACAAATGATTTTTGAAAAGGAGTGTTTTTTAGGCTTTTTACGTGTTTTGCTAAAGAGGTCATCCCGGTGAAGGGATCTCGGCTCTTTCCTTATCGAATAAGGTACAGGATATTGCATAAATACCGCTATACAAAGCAAAAACTAAAAGAAGCAATCAAAAGACAAAATCGAGTTGGTTGTAGCATCTGCTAGCTTTTGCTAAAGAGGTCACTCCCGGTGAAGGGATCTCAGCTCTTTCCTCATCGAATGAGATGCTGGATATTCTAAAAGGAATACCGCTATGCAAAGCAAAAACTAGAGCTACCCTTTTTGAAAATATGATTCTACAACATCATTTAGGTTTCTTTCTTTTCATTAATCTCATTAATGAAGTCCCATCATTTAAAGCTTCCTAAGCATCACAGAAAATGAAACGACAATACAACGTACGCTTATGCCATCCGCATTCGCCACAGTGTCCCGTTAGGTTACTTAACTAACGGTATAGCGGGACGGGACTAGCGCGGGTGCAAAACATAAGCAACGTCTATTATATATCTCATATATAATATATAGCCATTCGTCTCAGAATCCACAGTGATCACATCAAAGAGAAGCAGAAGAAACATATGAAATATTGGATATACTAGGAGCTCGATGTTTTATTTTGAGCCTGTATAAAACACGGATTCCACGGTCGCGATGAATAACCAAACCCACATCCCTAGACCCCTACGAGAGCGGCAAGCAACCCTACCAATTCTAGAGTTAGGAGACCCGGACTCGACTCCCCGAGTTGGTCTCCCACTGGACTCTAGAACCCGGTTACTTGTGCTCCCCTCCTTGGGTCTATCCTAATGCGGAAAAGTAAATAATATACAACAATGGTCACATCATCCTCAACCCGGAAGTGCCCCAATAAAAGAATATTACATACAATGAATTTTACATGAATGAAAATAAAAACTCTCATCTCACATAAAACCCCCGGCTATTCAAAACACGACGATCCAATATAACATATCGCAGCAACACATAACATCACATATCATCAACGTAAGTAAATATGCGTATCCCAATTGTCGTTGACATATAGCAACGAAACCGGAGATACACCACATATTACACTTACGGTCGCAGAAAAGAAAATGTCAAACTATAACATTTGGAATCCATAATAACTTTAGACATCATAAACCCAAAATATCTCATACTTTTGATTTCATGCCTAATTATATGAATTCCACATATTGTATCACATTCCACAATTAGCTAGACGATGTAAAATATTCCGATCAAATCAACAAACATCCAAAATTACCCAAAAAGCTCAACACTTGAGCGTAGTTCAAAAGGTCCCAGAACATACCACAGCTCCTATGAACCAGCCGTAGAAGGGTCAACCAATGCCTCACATGTGGCACCGCTGAACTACCACAAACCTTAGAGTTTAGTGGCTGTTCTGACTGTCACATAATCGAGTTAGGGTTTCGTTCTTCTAGAGGGTCCACAGAATCGCTTAGATGATTTTCTAAAAGTTTTAAACTAAGGAAAAATCCAACACTTGGAAAATTTCCTGGCAAGGGTTAAAGTGGGTATTTGATATCCGATCAAACTTTTTAACACCGCCTAAAATAACCTGAAAATTGTTAGAATTACAACTACGAAACACTCCGAGTTACCTTTGCAGAAAAATAACATCACATGTAAATTTAGCAAAAACAAACAACACCTGAAATCCCAAAACCCAGAGATTAGAACACTGTAAAAATTTCAACCCAAAATTCCACATTTGGGCCGAGGTCGCCGGAATTTATAGCAATGTGGCCGGCCATATTCCGAGCTCTGGGGTTGAAATTTGCACAGAGTTCATGTTGCATCTCATACAACATTCTGCAACTGTTTAAAAAAATTTTAGAGCCTGTTTAAAAATCGACAGAAACTGGGTCTTGGATTCGGGTGTTTCGGAGTTGTTTCGGTTTCGTAATCTAACACAATCTGTCTAATTCTCTAGCTAGGCTCTGATACCACTGTAGGTTCCTATGAACGACGGCAAGGTTTCGGGAGGTATCGAACATGCCATTTTATAATTTTTGCCGTTTTAAAGAACCCTAAACTAGAATCTTTAACTAGAAAATCATACGAAACAAATTGTAAACTACTTTACAACTAAGTGATTAGGGATTACAACCTTTGTAGTCCGGTCCTTCACTTCTTTAGCTCCTTGTAGTAGTCCTTTCGCTCCAAATTGCGATCTTGCGGACTCTCGAACGGCTCCACAAGAAGAAAGATGCATGCTTGATTGAAGTCTTCCAAGCCGAAGATGATCTATGTCAAGGAGTCACAAACCCAAGCTACCCTCTTCACTAATATGGTATTAGTGAAGCTAACATCCTATACTAAAGTGCTAATCTAGTAGAGGATGATGAAGTAGGATTTTTGCTCACTTTAGAATTACTTTTGTCACTTATTTTTAGCTTCTCTCAAAACCTAGAGAGCTCTCTTGAGCTTTGAGGAAGAAGAAGCAAATAATAGATGTGAGAGAGAATGGCAACCATGGATGAGAAAATATCTAATATATTTCATGTAGAGACTTAACCATGAGTTTAGATAATGGTTGGGTTAACAAATATCTAGTATAAGACAAAACTAGTGGACTAAGTCAATAGGTCTACAAGCTTCATGAAGCTTCATGCCATGTGACAAATTTCCAACTAATAATTGTTTTATTCTAAATAAATAAACCCTTCATTATCATTAACATGGTGTAGGTCTCATACACCCATGTTGCATGTATCATCAACCATAACACATAAATAAAACACAATTAATATATATCAAGTGTGCACATGTGAGAAAAAGAAATGCTTAAGTGAGCTAATATTAGTTAATGTAGATTAGTATATCATATATATAATTATACATTAAATCATTAAATCAACACTTGATTTAATAATCCGATTATATCTCATTTGACCGACTAATGTAATTTGTATCAACTTATCGAACCAACACTTGATTCGATATCCCGGCTATCTCTCATATAACCGTCCGATACTGTATCGGCTTATCGTATTAACACTTGATTCGATAACCCGGCTATATCTCAAATAACCGATCGATACATTAAATCACGTGAATAGAATACGGTATCATATACTCGTATTAATCTCGGTCCCGCACATATCACATATGTGCTCCTACTTCGTTTTGCCTGAGCCAGTGAAACCTCTGTGTAGGACTCTAAAAACTCGTCAATACGCCCGCAGTAGGTGATGATCAAATCAAGCATCCACAAGCCGTCAGCGATACTAGCTGGACATAACGGCTACCCAGGTATTGAACGATCAAAACATCAGCAAGCTAGCCCGCTCTAACTTTTGCAAAAGCCTGTCAGTAACACTACCGTATAGTCCAGTCTCTTTGTCTGATATATCGCATATCCAATCTAGGGATGGTCAACGTCAGACTCCAATAACTGATAAGTCGTGCCTATGTGAGACTCATAACAGGTCGAGAAACTACTGATAACACTTATCAGTAAATCTCTGTGTCAGCCCTGGCCAGGGACTTTCTTGTTATGGCCAATCGAGCACAACGCAACATCAACTCCCAATACTGGGAGAGAAAAATCCCCTCCTATCGCTCATTGCCTCCATGTGATTCGGGATTGTACCCAAAAGCCACCGTTTTGCACGTTCTATTGAACGTGGTAAGGTGGAAATCAAAGCATAGTGGGAATCACACAAGACTCTATGACGATCTCGGGTCTACGGACTAACCTGTACCAATGTCACCGGAGAACTGCTATCTGACGATAGGTATAGTACCAACTAGGAGTTCTCGGTGAGTCCGTTCAGTATACCCAGTCTCCACTGATCACCCGTATACCATCTTTGATGTCAAAAACCAATGGATGTGGGATCATCCATCGCCCATCAAATAGGTCAAGATGCGTATACTCTAGTCTACTCCGAAATATCGATGCCATGTCTCAATATACCCTCGACTAGGAACAATTTTAGGGTATACTTGTGGACTACCCTTGGCCCCACCAGTATGGTCTCCATCATAGTCCTGGTAATTAAGTACATAACTTAAGGGCTTTATCAACATGTGAGAGCAAGACATCATCACATATACAAGTCAACATGTTAAGATAAAGAGCAACCAGATAGCATACTATCATGTCGAGCAAGAAAGTCCTCTCTATATATATCCAAGCATCCACTATAATATATATCCAAGCATCCACTATATATCCAAGCATCCACTATAATGTACAATAACGGCCTCTAGGGCATACATATAACTAACATTTTTGACACCTCCTTTCGGTTTGGCGGGGTTCTTCTTTTTTCTTCTCTTAGCCTTAGCTTTGGATTTGGTAGAAGAATATTTCCTATCAAGAAGAACAGGGTCCTTTTCCTTTTTCAAGTTGCTCCCTACACTCCTCAACATGTTGAGGATTTCTGGAAGTCTACATTCTAGTTTGTGTATATTGAAGTTCAATATGAACTGAGCATCGGTAGAGAGAAGGGACTGTAGAATTAAATCAACATATAATTCTTTTTTCAGCATGCATCCTAGTCTGCGAGCTCTTAAATGAGACTAATCATCTTCAGGACATGGTCCTCGATAGATGATGCGACAGTCATTCTCGTTTGAAACAGTTTTTTAGAGGTCTCATATCTAGCGAAGAGAGATTGCTCTCCATACAGATCTTTGCAGTGGAGAAAGGTAGATTGCACATCTATCTTCTCGTGAAAGGTAGATTGCACATCTATCTTCTCGTGTTATCTCTATAACTCTAATTGAGATTTTATTAGTCTATCAACTTTAACCACAAGTGCACAGTTTTATCATAGTAGCACTTGCGGATCGATCCATAGGGAGGTGTGATTTTTCGCATCTACCTAAGTGTGCATCAATATCAATTGCACACTTGATGAAAAATGACTTTGATGACTTGCGCGCTTATATACGTGCGTACATGAAGGCTAATGCGTGACACGTGTAAGACATGTGCGCACATGCTAACGACAGAATCCAATAATAAAAGCAAAGCTATTTCAGCACAAAACGAAAAAAGTGTGTAAATATAAAGTAGAGGTGCTTTTCATTCATACGTCAGACAAGGTGGATTATAGACTACCTATTAGTTATATGTATGCCCTAGAGGCCATTACTGTACATGTGATGTATATTGTAGTGAGTGCTTGGACATAGATAGGGAGGACTTTCTTGCTCGACATGATAATATGCTATTTGGTTGCTCTTTATCTTAACATGTACACTTATAGTCTCTCTATTATATGTTGATAAAGCCCTTAGGATGAGTACTTGACTACCAGGATTATGATGCAGATCAAACTAGTGGGGCAATAGTAGTCGGTTAGTACATCCTTCAATTGTTCCTTGTCGTTGGAGTATTGAGACAGGGCATCGATACTCCAGAGTAGACTAGCGTATGCTCTTCTTGAACCATATGATGGGCGATGGATGATCCCACATCCATTGGTGTTTCACATCAGAGAAGGTATACGGGTTCTCAGTAGAGACTGGGTATACTGGACGGACTCACCGAGAACTCCTAGATGGTATTATACCTATCGTTAGATAGCAGTTCTCTGGTGACACTGGTACAGGTTAGTCTGTCGGCCCGAGATCGTCATAGAGTCTTGTGTGATTCTCACTGTGCTTTGATTTCCACCTTACCACGTTCAAGAGATCATGCAAAATGGTGGTTTTTGGGTACATTCCTGAGTCGCATGGAGGCAATGAGCGATAGAGGGGATTCGTCTCTTCCCGATAGTGGGAGTTGATGTTGCGCTATGCTTGATTGGCCATAACAGGAAATCCCTGGCCAGGGTTGCTGAGATCTACTGGTAAGTGTTATCAATAGTTTCTCGAACCGTTATGGACCTTGTATCGGCATGACTTATCAGGCTATTGGGGTCTGACGTTATACCACCCCCAGGCTGCGATATGCGACATATCTGACAAAGAGACCGTACTGTACGGTAATGTTACTGATTGGTTCTCAGGAGTATGAGCAGGCTTGCTTGTTGATCTTCTGATCGCTCAAAACCCGAGTGGCCATCACGTTTAGTAGACCACTTGCCGCTTGTGGGTGTTGGATATGATCATCACCTACTATAGGCGTATTGACGAGTCTTTAGAGTCCTACACAGAGATTTCCTGGTTCATGTGAAACGAAGTAGGAGCATATATGTGAAATGTGCGAGATCGAGATTAATGCGTGTATGTGATACCGCATTCTATTCTCGTGATATGTGATATCGGTCGGTTATATGTGATATAGCCGTATTCTATCCTGTTGAAACACAAGTCTGAAACTTTTAAGAAATTCAAGGAATATAAGTTTGAAGTTCAGAACCAAACGGGTAGAATTATTAAGTCCTTCGATGTGATCGGAGAAGGGAATACTTGGGCACGGAGTTCCTGGATTTTCTAAAACAGAGAATGTGATTCTCTCTCAGCTTACTCCTTCGAATACACCACAGCACAATGGTGTATCGGGACGGAGGTATCATACCCTATGAGATATGGCGCGCTCTATGATGAGTACAGCTGAGTTGCCTATTTCCTTTTGGTGTTATGCACTTGAGAAGCTGCATACCTATTGAATGGGGTTCCATCCAAATCAGTTTCTACCACTCCATATGAGATATAGAATAGGAAGAGACCCTGTCTTAAACGAGTTAAGATATGGGGTTGTCCGACCTATATTGGAAAGCAAAATCCGGAAAAACCGGAGGCAAGGTCAGTTTTGTATAAGTATGTTGGATATCCCAAACATTTGCGAGGGAATATCTTCTACCACACGAAGGAGCAAAAGGAGTTTTGTTTCTCAGCATGCCACCCTTTTAGAAAAGGAATTTCTTGTGAAGAAATTTTTGGATATGAGGTGGACAAACTAATAGCTGATGATTTGGTGAAACCAAAGATTCAATAGTCTCCAACAAAGCTCAGCCTCTTCGCGAATCTGGTAGGGTTCCTCATCCACTTGAGAGATACTACGGTCTTCTTGGTGACAGTGGGAGAGAGGAATGCATCATGGTAGATGATGGCACAACTGGGTTCAGGCAGGCCATCACATGTGGAGACTTTGTGAAATGGCTGGATGCTATGCAATCAAAGATGGAATCCATGTACACTAACAAAGTATGACATTGAATGTTGCACCTAAAGGGGTAAAACCAATCGGGAGCAAATGTATCTTGAGAAGATTCTTGATGTAAATGGAAAAGTTGAGACTTTCAAAGCTATGCTTAAGTCCATCAGGATCAATGCACGCATCGCAGAGTTGGAACATCTATTTTGATGTGGCAGTCAAAGAGTTTGACTTCATCAAAATGGTAGATGAACCTTGTATATACAAGATGGTTGTAGAGAGTAAGGTTGTCTTACACGTATTGTATATAGATGACATACTCTTGATAGGAAATGGTTTCCTATGCTACACTCGGTCAAGCTCCTCTTATCACGAGAATTCTCAATAGAAGATCTGGATGATACCTACTATATCTTGTGGATTATGATCTATGGTGATAGATCTAAGTGGATGTTGGGTGTGTCCCAAATCCAGTTACATTAACACTGTACTAAAGGGGTTTAGTATGGAAGATTCTAAACGTGGTAGTTCGCCCGCTTACTGAGGAATCACTCTCTCCAAAAAGATGTCTTCCAAGACTGATTTGGAGAGAGCTCGCGTGCAAGGGATACCCTATGCTTCGACAGTAAGCTCTATCATGTATGCGATATTATGTACCAGACCAGATGTAGCTAACTCATTAGGTGTAGTGATCGGGAATCAATCGGATCTTGGGAGAATCACTGGAAAGCTGTGGAGGACATTCTTAAGTACTTGAGAAGCACTAAATGAATGTTCTTGGTTCAAGTTTCCAGAGTGATAAGGTCATCTGAAAGTCAGTCGCATGCATTGTCTTTACCCTCAGTGGAGGGACGGTATGTTGGAAGAGTTCCAAGCTATATACCGTGGCAAACTAGGCGATAAAGGCTGAATACATTGTTACCAACGATACTTCCAAAGTGGTTGTCTGGGCATTTATTGTTCATGTGATGAACATGGTTCCTACTATTGAGCATCCAATAACTGTTATTGTGATAACAATGGAGTTGTGGCTTTGACCTAGGAACAACGGTCCCATCAGCAATCCAGACATATTCTGAGGCAAGTATCACCAGATCAGGGAGATGGTTGATCTCCAAAGGATCGAGGTGAGGAGAGTTGACGCGAAGGATAACACGGCGGATCCACTCACAAAGGCTTTTCCATAGAGAGACTTCTATAGGACGTTGAGTATGAGATACTACAAAAAATGGCCTCAGTGCAAGTGGGAAATTTTTAGTTATATGTATGACCTAGAGGCCATTACTGTACTTGTAATGTATACTGTAGTGGATGCTTGGACATATATAGGGAGGACTTTCTTGCTCAAAATGATAGTATGCTATCTGGTTGCTCTTTATCTTAACATGTACACTTATAGTCTCTCTATTACATGTTGATAAAGCCCTTAGGATGAGTACTTGACTACCAGGATTATGATGCAGATCATACTGGTAAGGAAATAGTAGTCGGTATGTACATCCTTCAATTATTCTTAGTCGTTGGAGTATCGAGACAGGGCATCGATACTCCAGAGTAGACTAGTGTATGCACTTCTTCACCCATATGATGGGCGATGGATAATGGCACATCCAATGGTGTTTGACATCAGAGAAGGTATACGGGTGCTCAGTAGAGACTGGGTACACTGGACGGACTCGCCGAGAACTCCTAAATGGTATTATACCTATTGTCAGATAGCGGTTCTCTGGTGACACTGATACAGATTAGTCTGTCGACCATCGTCATAGAGTCTTGTGTGATTCCCACTGTGCTTTGATTTACACCTTACCACGTTCAAGAGATCGTGCAAAACGGTGGTTTTTGGGTACAGTCCCGAGTCACATGGAGGCAATGAGCGATAGGAGGGGATTCGTCTCTCCCGGTATTGGGAGTTGATGTTGCGCTATGCTCGATTGGCCATAACAGGAAATCCCTGGCCAGGGTTGCTGAGATCTAGTGGTAAGTGTTATCAGTAGTTTCTCGAACCGTTATGGACCTTGCATCGGCATGACTTATCAGGCTATTGGGGTCTGACGTTATACCAACCCCACGCTGTGATATGCGACATATCTGATGAAGAGACCGGAATGTACGATAGTGTTACTGTTTGGATTCGCAGGAGTATGAGCAGGCTTGCTTATTGATCTTCTGATCGCTCAATACCCGGGTGGCCATTACGTTTAGCAGACCGCTTACGGCTTGTGGGTGTTTGATATGATCATCACCTACTGTCGGCGTATTGACGATTCTTTAGAGTCCTATACAGAGGCTTTCTGGTTCATGCAAAACGAATTAGGAGCACATATGTGATATGTGCAGGACCGAGATTAATGCGCGTATGTCATACCATATTCTATCCTCGCGATATGTGATATCGGTCGGTTATATGTGATATAGCCGGGTTATCGGATCAAGTGTTGATTCGATAAATTGTTACATTTGATATTAGCCGGTTGTATGTGATATAGCTGGATTATTGAATCAAGTGTTGATTTAATAATTTAATATATAATTATATATTTGATATATTGAATTACATAAACTAATTTTAGCTCACTTAAACATTTCTTTTTCTCACTTGTGTGCATATAGTATATAAGTGATATATATTAATGTACATTTTATTTGTATCATGCTTATGCCACATGCTTCATGGGTGTATGAGACTCACACCATGCTTGATATAATGAAGGGGTTTATTTATTTAAAGTTAATCAAAATTAGATGGAATTAAGTCACATGGTTGAAGCTTGTGGAACCATTGACCAAGTCCACTAATTTTGTTTTACTTATAGATATTTATTAACCTAACCATTATTGTTTAGCCATGGTTTATTCTCTACATGAGTTAGTGTATGACACTAACTCACCCATGGTTGCTATTCTCACCTCATGAGTTTCATTCTCATCTCCACTTCATCTTCTTTTTCGTCATGAAAAAGCTTTCTAGCTTTTGAAAATGTGATGAAATATTGTGAGAAATATTAATCTAAAGTAAGCACAATTCCTACTTCATCATCCTCTACTATATTAGCCATTTAGTTTAGGGTGTTTGCTTCACTAATCTACCATTAGTGAAGAGGTAGCATGAGCTTGAGTCTCATCGACGTAGATCATCTTCGGCCTCGAAGACTTCGAGCAAGCTTGTTCATTTCTTCATGTGAAACCTTACTAGAGTTCGGGTGTTCACTACTTGGAATGAAGGGACTACTACACAGAGCTTTAGAAGTGAAGGACCGGTCTACAAAGGTTGTATTCCTCATTCACTTAGATGTAAAGTTGTTTACATTGTTGTTTCGTCTAAATCTCTAGTTAAGATTCTAGCATTAGGGTTCTTTAGTACGGCAAATTTTTGAAACTGGCATGGACGATACCTCCCGAAACCTTGCTGCCGCGCTACGTAACCTTACAGTGGTATCAGAGCCAAGCTAGAGAATTAGACGATGTTATAGAATTACGAAACCGAAACAACTCCGAAACACCCGATATACAATCCTAGTTTCTGTCGAATTTTAAATGGCCTCCAAAATTTTTTTAAGCAATTGCAGAATGTTATATGAGATATAACATGAACACAGTAGAAAATTTAGCCCCTCTCGCCGGAAAATGGCCGGCCACATAGCTTGGAAATCCGTCCGGGCCGGTTTTGGTACTTGGTTCTGGGTTGAATTTTTACAGTGTTCTGGTCTGTGGGTTTTGGTATTTCAGGTGTTTTTTATTTTTGCTAAATTTGTATGTGATGTTATCTTTGTGCAAAGGTAATTCGGAGTGCTTCGTAGTCGTAATTCTAATATCTATTCGGGTTATTTAGACAACGTTAAAAAGTTCGAACGGATACCAATAACTCATATTTTCCCTCGCTGGAAATTTTCCAAGAGTTCGATTTTTTCCAAGTTTAACATACAAGCGATTCTGTAGACCCTCTAGAAGGAAGATACCCAAACTCGAATTTTTAGATCGCGGAACCGTGGTCATACCCTAGGGTTTGCGGAAGTTCCGAGGCAACATGAGTGAGGCATGGGTCAGCCCTTCTACGGATGGTTCATAGGTGCTATGGCATGTTCTGGGTACTTTTTGAACTCCGCTCAAGTGTTGAGATCTTTGGGAAATTTTAGATGTTTGTTTATTCGATCGAAAAGTTAAATATCATCTAGCTATCTGTGATTGTGATACAATATTTGGAATCCACAATAATTAGTTATGTGATGATTAGTTTGAATTTGATAGGTTGCCACGGAATTTTGATGTGGATCAAAAGTCTGTCGCAATTACGTAGCGTACGCGGATACTCGCCGGGTAACCTTACTAGATAGCCACGCTCCATAACCCCGATCAAGTGACTGTAGGAGAATCCCGTCGCCAAAAGCATCCGTTTAGGTGCTCGCAGCCGCGGTGTTCCGCCTAAGTGCACTTCGTCGACGGTATCAGGGATGTGGCCATCTACTAAAGTTTCCTATGAGCTTTCGATCAGGTTATCGGGAATCTTGTTGAATTACCCGACAGATTATTGGAAAGTGTTTTCAATATCAAGAATAAAATGCGGGGTTTATAATTCTTAGGCATGTGATGCCTAAGGAATTCATTTGGTTAGGCATGAAATTCAAAGTATGAGATACATTGGGTTTATGATGTCTAAGGTGGTTGTGGATTCCAATTGTTGTAGTTTTTCACTTTCTTTTCTGCGACCGTAAGTATAATATGTGGTGTATCGCCGGTCTCGTTGCTATAATGACAACTGGGATACGCATATTTACTTATGTTGATGACATGTGATGTTATGTGTTGCTATGATATGTTATATTGGATCATCGTGTTTTGAATAACCAGGGTTTTTTATGTGAGATGAGAGTTTTTCATTTTCATTAATGTAAAATCTTGTATGTAATATTCTTTTATTGGGGCACCTCCGGGTTGAGGATGATGTCACCATTGATGTATATTATTTACTTTTCCGCGTTAGGATAGACCCAAGGAGGAGAGCATAAGTAACCGGGTTCTAGGGTCCAGTGGGAGACCATCTCGAGGAGTCGAGACCGGGTATCCTAACTCTAGAATTGGTAGGGTTGCTTGCCGCTCTCGTAGGGGTCTAGGGATGTGGGTTTGGCTATTCATCGCGACCGTAGAATCCGCGTTTTTTATTGGCTTAAATAAAACAAGGAATTCCTAGTATATCCAATACTTCATATGTGTTCTTCTGCTGCTGATATTCTGTGATGTGATCACTTTATATGTTGAGACGAATGCTTATATTATATATATGATGATATATAGTAAATATTGATTCTTTCGTTTCTTCTGTGATACTTAGGAAACATAATTTGATGGGACTTCATTAATGAGATTAATGAAAGAAAAAGAAACCTAAAGATGTTGCAGAATCTTATTTTAAAAACTGGTAGGTCTAGTTCTTGCTTTGCATAGCGGTATTCCTTGTAGAATATCCAGCACCTTATTCGATAAGGAAAGAGCCGAGATCCTTTCACCGGGTGTGACCACTTTAGAAAAACTGGCAGATGCTATAGCCTACTCGGTTTGTCTTTTGATTGCTTCTATAGTTTTTGCTTCGCATAGTGGTATTTATGAAATATCCTGCACCTTATTCGATAAGGAAAGAGCCGAGATCCCTTCACCGAGAGTGACCTCTTTAGCAAAACTAGTAAAAACCTTAAAAACACTCCTTTTCAAAATCACTCGATTCTACAACGATATCAAGTTCATTACGCAAAAGGTTTTCTTAAAAACCTGTCGTAGCCCTCCGTCATTTCAGATGAGTGATACTTAGTATTCGTGCTACGTTTGTTGATATTGTTAATCCGTAGTGGGCGGTAGCTGATTAGTGCTTATCTGCTTAAGCATATGATGCGATTGGATTAGGGTAGTCATACTGTAATACCTGGTATCTTAAATATATATATATATATATATATATATATATATATTTTGTATATTTTTTACAAATTTATTTCCTATATTTTTCCAAATATTTTCCCCATATTCCTCCTATTTCATTTTCCGTTAAATCCTATTTTTCCTAATTATTTTCCCACTCTCATTTTAATTTCCTAATTAATTTTCATCTAATTTTATAAACCCTAGCCTTTAAATTTTTCTCTAATTTTCCTAACCAAAACAGCCCAACCCGGCCCATGACCCAACTAAACCCTAATTAATTTAATTTCCTTCCTTTTTCTTTTTCCCCAAGCCCAGCCCAATCCTCTTTCCCTCACCCTTCATCCCTAACCCGACCTGACCCGTTACCTACCCACTCCTTTTCTTATTCTCCTCCCTCGCGTTCCCTTCTTCCCGCTCATTTCCCCTGCCTCGCCTCCGCATCTCGCGCTCACGCCCATGCTCGCATCCACGCCCAAGCGACCCGCTCCACCCCAACGACTCTCCCCCATGCTCGCACCTACCGCCGCGAGACCCACGCCTCTCCAACATCGCCATGACCCCATACTCCTCGCGCTCACCCACGACCTCGCCCACGACCAGACTACTCCCGAGCTCCTCACCGTTCCTCCCTCATTCTTACAGCCTCACTCCCTCTTTCTGAATCTCTCTCTCTCTGTCTCTCTCATAATCTCTCTTGAACACTTCTCTTTCTCCCCTCTCTACTGCTGCCGGCCAACACCACCGCCCTCCATCGTCGACCAACTCCTACATCGACCTCTCCTCCCTCACCTCATCTCACCACTCCTTCACTTCCTCTCTCAAATCTATCAACACCGAGACCACCACCAATATACCACCACTACACCACCCTGCTGCCACCATCGCCGACCAATCATCACGAAGAGTTCAACTGCAGCCCACCGCCGACGTCTCCCAGCACCGCCATCTCACCTTCCTCCTTCTCCTCTTCTCCTCACCTTCATACCCGACGACCCACAACCGCCGTAAACCCATAACCCGAACCCCTAAGTCCCTGCAGACCGACCACATCGCCGGCGACCCATCACCTCGTCGTCACCCTTCACTTCCGCCGACCTCCTCAACCCCATCGGACCTCACCGTCACAACCTCGGACTCTTGACGCCATCACCACCATCATCAACTTCATCCCCTTCTTTCCCGATGAGAAGCATGCACACCCTCCTCGCCGGAGCTCGTCTCGTCGTCGATTAGCAACCCATCGCCGGAGACCACCGCCACTTTACCCAGCAAACCATCCCCTGCCCCGAGCGCCAACCCAAGCCACTGCTCAACCGAGCCCTCCGCGTGCCAAGTTCCTGTGCCACGCTATGCCAAGACTTGTGCGCATGTCGTGCTATGCTCGTGTCCGTGCTGCCGCCGTGCCAGGCCCGTTCCCACACCCAGAACCATCATGCTACCATCGGACCCACTCACGTGTCGCGCCCCGTACTCACTCCCCATGACACACCGTGTCCGATCCAGTGCGCACGCCGTGCCACTACCGAACCACGGACTGGGTCAAGACCATGCCCAACACCGTGTCGCGCCCGCGTCATCGCCAGGTCCACTACCATATCATGCCCGCGTCGCCACCGCGCCCAATACCGAGTCACCGCGCATCGCGCCCGCGCCGCGCCTGTGTCCAGCATCGCATCATCTAGTGTGTCGAGACAAAATCCGCAAGCGGCATCGCTTCTATATCAAGCGACCGAGGCAAGTGAACCTCCTTCACTTGTTCAAATCATGCTATGTACATATATAGTTTAATAAATATAGTCTAATGGTTTAATTGGTAAAATGTAAGATGTGTATAAGTAAAAATATATAACATTCACATACACGCACCGAGTGCTCGATGCGATTACCCTATAGAAAAAATTCCCAAATTTTATTATTAGAAGTTTCGATTGATGTTAACAAGTGACGTATAAGAAATTGGGATCAAATTGTTAAGGCATTGAATATAAAATGACATCTAATTAGTTACGTCAAATCTGAAAATCACCGTACACATCACGTCGTAAAAATTGTAGTTAATTAAATATAAACCTAATCATGGTTTTCCAGGGCTCGTATCGAACCTGACTAGAAAAACTATAATCCTATGTAATTAGTTATTGAATATTGCAATTTCACGACACTGAAAAATGAAGGGGGATGCAGCTCTGGACTGCAGTCCGGGAAGCATTCTACGAGGGAAACCTGAATTTAAGCACCTGTACACCCATCCTTAAACTGAAAATGCATGGAGCTCCATATGGTCGCATAGACAATTTAGTTAGCTAACACCTGAATCTGGTCCCATATCGTTTCACCTTCGTTTGATATTTAATTCGTATTTTAGAATACCGTTGTGTCCTGCAGTTTGATGCAGTGACAGTTTGTACACATTGATATTAAACTGAGCATATCTTCCCGTATACAGAGGACATAAGCAATCTGTTTGATACGTTGGAAATCTAACTGTTAAACCTAAATATTATCCAACTGTAGATTTGCCTAATTACGATCCCAACTGGGATTAAAACGTGTTACGAAATGGGCTTCCAATTCAGAAATTGAATTTCCAGCAGTAAACACTTAAAATGAAATGACCGTAACTAGAAAACCTGAAATCCGATTGACGCGAAACCAATTTTGATGGACAGATAATTAAACATACTGCTTACCTATTTTATATTGTTTTGCTTAATTCTGCATGTATGATTTATAGTAAATTATGCAAGTGGTAGGATACTGACTGATGATATTTTATTCGTATCGTAATTATTATATTCTCATCATATCATGTAGATGTCATTACATTGGTAAACTAGTGATCGTGTACATTACCCAGTGATAGATATTAGTGATTTGATTGTGGTAAGTACGTTAGGGTTAAAGCATGAATGAATAAGTGAAGTGATACGTACTTGTACACAATCAGCGGAACCAGTAAAATTATTGCATTGTCGACGTCTATGGGATATATGTAAGTGTAACTATAATTGGTATGGGACGATTATAAAAACACTTATATTAGTGTCATAGGTAAGGCGCCAAATACTGTCCACTTATCTTGGGTATCAGTCGAGACATGGTTGATGGGGATCTTGTCTCCAGTTCTCGCGTAAACTTGTCATGGACCGACTAGTATTTGGGTCCATGGTCGGTATTTGATGTAGACCACGGGGTGTGGGGTAGTTTGAGTGTGAGTTCAACGGAATCTCGGGAGTCCCATTGCCGACATATACATCGATTCTGGGGGTCATATGGGTTATATTACTGATTATTAGCGAGCGTTTCGGGCCCGTGTTCCCTTGCCCCTGGGGCCCTACTCTTGGGTTAGGGATACTCCTGCGTGGTTGACTATCACACTTAGACTGACGATTGGTTTAGCGACCTGGACAGTGAGACTTAGAGACTGATAGGATTAGTGACATTGACATGCATTGCTTACCGATTTGATATACCTGCTTTACTGTTTACTTATACCGATTATTTCATGCGCGTCATCATTCTATATTTACTGCTTCATGTTCATCATCATTGCATGTGTTCACTTTTGCATTTATATATATTGCTAATGTGTCGCTCTAACAACCTGAGTATGCATGCTCAGAGTGAGAAGCGGACTTAGCTCGAATCAGCACCTGACGTACCTTAAGGATATTGTGGAAGTCTAGATCAGCGACGTCAGCGCCAGCTTTCCTTGATCTGTATCTGGTTAGTTTTTGTATCTGTTTTGATTTAGTGACTGCATTTCTCATTACCTGTGCATTGATTACTGATTACCACGTAAAGCTAGAAGCCGAAGTGTGACTACGGTAGGATGTTTCCTTGACCGTAGGAGCATGGCTGGCCTTGTCAACCCCTTGTATTCCGTATTTTGGGAAGCGGTGCGTGACACATACGACTTTGTTGACCTTGTTAAGGGTCGTGCGGGTGGATTTAATTCAATCAGGAAATGACGGGTTGAACTTGGCTAGAGCTTATGATTTGTTGACCTTGTTAAGGTCATAAATTGCTAGGGGCAGAGTATTATCAAGAATTTCAAGTGTTGAAATTTGCAATGAGATTGCATACCTTCTATGAGATAGTTGGATCACGATACCCACTGGGAGTAAGAGTTACTCCTGAGAGAGTTTTACACATTACAATTAGCCAATCAAGTAGATGTCTAAAAAGGTGTTAACGGGATTACGCCCCTGGGAAAACGAGGTTTATTTTAATTAGGTCCATACAAAAGCACGGGGAACCTCCCTCAAAATACCGACACTGATCTGGATGAAAGATTGGCGAACTTGTAGCGTATAATTAATCCTGGCTAGTCTTACCTTTTAGGATTTGAAGAAAGATTTACCGAGAATTGTTTCTCAGTAACCTCTATGTCCTAGGTATGAGATACCAGAACAGGATCCCACATATGTAAGAGTTACATGGACTACTGAGAGGTAGAGAACTGGGAATGGGTGATATTTCTCTAAGTGTTAAAGAATGGTGCAATTGTTGCAGCCAAACCAGTTGGAAAATAGCACCATGTATTAATGATTCTGAACGAATGTTATTATATGCCGAACCTGATATACAACATTACATCAGTTTCTTTATTAAGTTAAAGAAGGATATAATTCTGTATTGGAGGATAATGTTGTGAACATTTTCCTGAATCAAGAGTTGATTGGATCAGGCACGTTATGAAATGGCATATACATTCTAAATCAAACTACAGGTCAAAGTATATAGAACACACACAAGAAGGGTAGTTCAGAAATGAACGAATCCTTCTTGAGGTATTATAGACAAGGTCAAATCAATGCGACATGACCAGCTAAGTTACATAAGGATGAATATGAGAATCTGTTCGAATTTTCATCTTATGATACTTTCCAGTCTTGTCGCAAAGGTAATGTGACCAATACTCCATTTACTGGAAATCAAGATAGAGTTATTGAACTCTTGGGATGGATACGTGATGATATAATCGGTCCTATGTCTACTAATGCCAGGGTTGGTTCTTCGTACTTCATTATATTCACTGATCATCTCTTGAGATTTGGAAATATGATCCTGTTGAAACACAAGTCTGAAACTTCTGAGAAATTCAAGGAATATAAGTTTGAAATTGAGAACCAAAAGGGTAGAAGTATTAAGTCTTTCGATGTGATCGGAGAAGGGAATACTTGGGCATGGAGTTCCTGAATTTTCTAAAACAGAGAATGTGATTCTCTCTCAGCTTACTCCTTCGAATACACCATATCACAATGGTGTATCAGGGCGGAGGTATCACACCCTATGAGATATGGCGTGCTCTATAATGAGTACTGTTGAGTTGTATGTTTCCTTTTGGTGTTATGCACTTGAGAAGATGCATACCTATTGAATGGGGTTCCATCCAAATCAGTTTTTACCACTCCATATGAGATATAGAATGGGAAGAAACCATGTCTTACATGAGTTAAGATATAGGGTTGTCTAGCCTATGTTGAAAAGCAAAATTCGGACAAACTCGAGGCAAGGTCAGTTCTGTATAAGTTTGTTGGATATCCCAAACATTTGCGAGGGAATATCTTCTACCATACTGAGGAGCAAAAGGTGTTTTTTTCCTCAGCATGCCACCTTTTTAGAAAAGGAATTTCTTGTGAAGAAATTTGTGAACATGAGGTAGAACTGGAAGGAGTTCCAGCTAGACAAATTAACAGCTGATGATATGGTGAAACCAAAGGATTAAATAGTCTCCAACAAATCTCAGCCTCTCCGCGAATCTGGTAGGGTTCCTCATCCACTTGAGAGATACTACGGTCTTCTCGGTTATAGTGGGAGCGAGGAATGCATCATGGTAGGTTCAAGCAGGCCATCACAAGTGGAGACTTTGTGAAATGGCTGGATGCTATGCAATCAAAGATGGAATTCATGTACACCAACAAAGTATGACTTTAAATGTTACACCTAAAAAGGTAAATCCCATCGGGAGAAAATGGATCTTGAGAAGATTCTTGGTGTAAATAGAAAAGTTGAGACTTTCAAAGCTATGCTTAATTCCATCAGGATCATCGTGGAGTTGGAACATCTGTTTTGATGTGGCAGTCAAAGAGTTTGACTTCATCAAAATGGTAGATGAACCTTGTATATACAAGAAGGTTGTAGAGAGTAAGGTTGTCTTACACGTATTGTACGTAGATGACATACTCTTGATAGAAAATGGTTTCCTATGCTATACTCGGTCAAGCTCCTCTTATCACGAGGATTCTCAATAGAAGATCTGGATGATACCTACTACATCTTGTGGATTATGATCTATGGTGATAGATCTAAGTGGATGTTGGGAGTGTCCCAAATCTAGGTACATTAACATTGTACTAAAGGTGTTTAGTATAGAAGATTCTAAGCGTGGTGGTTTGCCCACTTACTGAGGAATCACTCTCTCCAAAAAGATGTCTTCTAAGACTAATTTGGAGAGAGCTCACGTGCAAGAGATACCCTATGCTTCGGCAGTAGGCTATATCATTTATGCGATATTATGTACCAGACTAGATGTAGCAAACTCACTAGTTGTAGTGATCAGGAATCAATCGGATCTTGGGAGAATCACTGGAAAGCTGGGGATGACATTCTTAAGTAATTGAGAAGCACTGATTAAATGTTCTTGGTTCAAGTTTCCAGAGTGATAAGGTCGACTGAAAGTCAGTCACAGGCATTGTTTTTACCTTCTGTGGAGGGACGGTATGTTGGAAGAGTTCCAAGCTATATACCATGGCAAACTAGACGATAAAGGCTGAATACATTGCTACCAACGATGCTGCCAAAATGGTTGTCTGGGCATTTCTTGTTCATGTGATGAACATGGTTCCTACCATTGAGCGTCCAATAACTGTTATTGTGACAACAATGGAGTTGTAGCTTTAGCCTAGGAACACCGGTCCCATCAGCAATCCAGACATATTCTGAGGCAAGTATCACATGATCAAGAAGATAGTTGATCTTCAAGGGATTGAAGTGAGGAGAGTTGAAGCGAAGGATAACACGGCAGATCCAATAATTAAGGCCTTTCACTGGAGAGACTTTTATAGGACGTTGAGTATGAGATACTGCAACAAATGAACTTAGTGCAAGTGGGAGATTGTTAGTTATATGTATGACCTAGAGGCCATTACTGTACATGTGATGTATATTGTAGTGGATGCTTGGACATATATAGGGAGGACTTTCTTGCTCGACATGATAGTTTGCTATCTGGTTGCTCTTTATCTTAACATGTACACTTAGAGTCTCTCTATTACATGTTGATAAAACCCTTAGGATGAGTACTTGACTACCTGAATTATGATGCAGATCATACTAGTGGGGAAATAGTAGTCGGTAAGTACTTCCTTCAATTGTTCTTAGTCGTTGGAGTATTGAGACAGGGCATCGATACTCCAGAGTAGATTAGCGTATGCACTTCTTGACCCATATGATGGGCGATGGATGATCCCACATCCATTGGTGTTTGAAATCAGAGAAGGTATACGGGTGCTCAGTAGAGACTGGATACACTGGACGGACTCTCCGAGAACTCCTAGATGGTATTATACTTATCGTCAGATAGCAGTTCTCTGGTGACACTGGTACAGGTTAGTCTGTTGACCCGAGATCTTCATAGAGTCTTGTATGATTCCCACTGTGCTTTGATTTCCACCTTACCACGTTCAAGAGATCGTGGAAAACGGTGGTTTTTGGGTACAGTCCCGAGTCACATGGAGGCAATGAGCGATAGGAGGGGATTCGTCTCTCCCGGTATTGGGAGTTGATGTTGCGTTATGCTCCATTGGCCATAACAAGAAATCCCTGGCCAGGGTTACTGAGATCTACTGGTAAGTGTTATCAGCAGTTTCTCAAACCGTTATGGAGCTTGCATCAGCATGACTTATTAGGTTATTGGGGTCTGACATTATACCACCCCCAGGCTACGATATGCGGCATATCTGACGAAGAGACCGGACTGTACGGTAGTGTTACTGATTGGATTCGCAGGAGTATGAGCAACCTTGCTAGTTGATCTTATGATCGCTCAATACCCGGGTGGATGTTACGTTTAGAAGACCACTTGCGGCTTGTGGGTGTTTGATATGATCATCACCTTCTGCTGGCGTATTGATGAGTCTTTAGAGTCCTATGCAGAGGTTTCCTGGTTCATGCGAAACGAAGTAGGAGCACATATGTGATATGCGCGGGACTGAGATTAATGCGCGTATGTGATACCGCATTCTATTCTCGCGATATGTGATATCGGTCGGTTATATGTGATATAGCCGGATTATCGGATCAAGTGTTGATTCGATAAATTGTTACATTTGATATTAGACGGTTGTATGTGATATATGTTAGTTATATGTATGCCCTAGAGGCCATTACTGTATATTGGATGTATATTGTAGTGGATGCTGGGACATATATAGGTAGGACTTTCTTGCTCGACATGATAGTACGCTATATGGTTGCTCTTTATCTTAATATGTATACTTTCAGTCTCTCTGTTACATATTGATAAAGCCCTTAGGTTGTGTACTCGACTTCCAGGACTATGATGTAGATCATACTAGTGGGGCCTGGGTAGTAAATGAGTACATCCTTCAATGTTTCTAGTCGTGGGAATATCGAGACGGGGCATCGATATTCCAGAGTAGACTAGCGTATATCTTCTTGACCCATGTGATGGGCGATGGATGATCCCATATCCATTAGTGTTTGACATCAGAGATGGTATGCGGGTGCTTAGTGGAGACTGGGTACACTGAACGGACTCGCCGAGAACTCCCAGATGGTATTATACCTCACGTCAGATGGCAGTTCTCTGGTGACACTGGTACAGCTTAGTCTGTTGACCCGAGATCGTCAAAGAGTCTTGTGTGTCTCCCACTGTGCTTTGATTTCCACCCTACCACGGCTCTACTGAGTCGTGCAAACAGGTGGTTTTTGGGTACAGTCCCGATTCACATGGAGGCAATGAGCGATAGGAGGGGATTCGTCTCTCCCGGTATTGGGGGTTGATGCTGCGCTATGCTCGACTGGTCATAACAGGAAATCCCTGGCCAGGGTTGCAATGATCTACTAGTAAGTGTTATCAGTAGTTTCATGCTATGTTATGGACCTTATATCGGCATGACTTATCGAGCTACTGGGGTCTGACGTTTACCACCCCTAGGCGAGATATGCGACATATCAGACGAACAGACCGGACTTTACGGTAAGTGTTACTGGTTGGATTCACAGGAGTGTGAGCGGGCTTACTCGTCGATCTTCTGATCGCTCAATACCCGGGTGGCCTTTACGTTTAGCAGACCGCTTGCGGCTTGTGGGTGTTTGATATGATCATCACCTGCTGCCGGCGTATTGACGAGTCTTTAGAGTCCTACACAGACGTTTCCTGGCTCAAGCGAAACGAAATAGGAGTGCAGATGAGATATGTGCGGGACCGAGAATAATGCGTGTATGTGATACCGTATTCTATTCTCGCGATGAATGTATCGATTGGTTGTATGCGATATAACCTAGTTATCGAATCAAGGATTGATTGGATAAGACGATACATTGGATATTAGTCGGTCATATGCGATATGATCGGATCGTTAAATCAAGTGTTGATTTAATGATTTAATGTATAATTATATATTTGATATATTACTTTGCATTAACTAGTATTGGTTCACTTAAAATAGATTTTCTCACTTGATGTGCACATTGTATATGTGATATATTTTTGTGCACTTGATTGTATCATGTTTGATGATACATGCAAGCTTGGGTGTAGGTTTACTTTAAACCATGTTTAAGTGAATGGTTAGGGTTTTGTTTTCTTTTCTTAACTATTTATTTTATTTATTTATTTTAGGGCAAGAAAAGAAATGGTTGCTTCTTTTGTTTGTTTCTTTGAAGCTTCAAGAAGCTTTGACCATTCTTGTTTCTTTCCTAAACCTAACCATTCACCTAACCTTAGTTTATTCTCTACACTTAACCATGGTTGCTAAAATGATATGAATGACTTTATTTCCATTTATTTCATAATTCTTATCATATTCTTTTTCTTCTTCTTCTTCTTCAAGAAGAAAGAAGCTTGCTAGCATCAATGGTGACTTGAGAAAAAGAGTGAGAAATCCAATTCTAAAGTGAACCCACTTCCTATTTCTTCATCCTCTACCGCTTGCCAAGTAGTATAGGGTGTTTTCTTCACAAGTTTCATGACTTGGTGAAGTTGGAGCTTGATCTTGAGTTGCCTCGACGTAGATCATCTTCGGCATCGAAGTCGACGACCTAGCCCGATCTTTTCTCCGATGAAACCACCGCGAGAGTCTAGGATTCCGATGGGTACAGCGGAGGGACATCATCACGGAGCCAAGGAAGTGGAGGACCGGATCTACAAAGGTTTAGTCACTTTCCTTTAGCAATAAAGTTGTTTACTTGCTTGCATCGCTTATCCTCTAGTTACGATCTTGCTTAGGGCTACTAGGCATTAGATGTCGACCTATGGGGGTTTCTCACTGTGTGACAGTGTGGCGAAGCATAGGCTCTTACCCCCAGGGTGTCCCGAGACCGGAAGGTGTTCCGGCGGGTTGTAGTCCTCGCGAGGGGGCATGCGTAAAAAGTAGCGGCTGAGGGACCCGTTGGTGCCACGGCGACCCCATTGGATGGGGTGGCTGCCTGGGCACATAGGAAATTTTTGAATTGGCCATGTTTGATATTTTGTGGAACCTCATGGATGTGTCTAGGAATCCTACAGTGGTATCAGAGCCTAGCTAGAGCCTTAGGCGATGCGTAGACGGAGTTAGAAACCCGATCGAACCCGAAACCCTAATCCATGACCCCTCTCTGTACATTTTTGAAAATTGTGGATTTTTCTGAATTAAAAATACCTGTAAAACACAGCAGGAAAATATAAGAATTGTGGTGAAAAACGTCCCCCTAAATCGTACATTCCACCGCGGAACCGCAGCAATAGCCTGCTTGGGCCGCGGTTCCGCGTCCGTACAGAGGATTTAGGTTATAATTTTTGCACCATAATTCCTATTTCTCTGATTTATATTTTATGGGTATTTTTATTATGACTCAAGAGTTGAGTGTTTTGGGGTTGTATTGGGACTCGATGATTCGATCAGATTATTTAACTTTGTTTACTTTGTTTTCCGGGTATTTTTAGAGCATGTTAAACAGTTCGACCGGATATAAATACCCACTTTTTCCCCTGCCGGGAAATTTCCAATTGTTGGATTTTCCGTAGTTTAATGACGTTCTAAGTAGTGCAAGTAAAGCGATGGTCCCTCTAGAAGACAACAAATCTTAACTCGATTATGTGACCGTCTTAAACTGCCCTTTGAACCTTAGGGTTTGGGGCAGTACGGCGTGCCACATGTAAGGCGTTGGCTTGACCCTTCTACGGCTGGACCGTTGGTACTGAGGCATGAAGTGAATGTTTTTAAACTTATTTCATGTGTTGAGCTGTTTCGGGAAAACTTGGGTGTTCGATTGTTCGATCGGAAAGTTTGACATTTTCTATTTATCCGGAATGTGATACAATATTCGGAATCCACAAGTAGTTATGAGATAACTGAATAAATGTTATAAACATAGCAGTTTAGTCTCACTTGATCGGTTGCCACGGAATTTTGATGTGATCAAAAGTCCGTCGCAATCACGTAGCGTACGCGGATACTCGCCGGGTAAACTTAATAGACAGCCTCACCCCATAGCCCCTACCAAGTGACTGTAGGAGAACCCCGTCACCAAAAGCATCCGTTCGGGTGCCCGCGGCATCGGTGTTCCGCCTTGGTGCCTACTAAAGTTTGCGACGAGCATTCGATCAGGATATCGAGAATCTTGTTGAATTGCCCGACTTGATATTGAAAAGTGTTTTCGATAATGAGACTAAAATGCGGGGTTTATAATTGTTAGGCATGTGATGTCGAAGGAATTCATTTGATTAGGCATGCGATGTCTAAAGAGGTTGCGGATTCCAACTGTTGTAGTTTTACACTTTCTTTTCTGTGACCGTAAGTGTAATATGTGATATCGCCAGTTTCATTGCTATATGTCAACAACAATTGGGATACGCATGTTTACTTACGTTAATGACATGTGATGTTATGTGTTGCTGGATATGTTATATTGGATCGTCGTGTTTGAATAGCCGGGGGTTTTTTATGTGAGATGAGTGTTTTTCATTTTCATTCAGGTAAAAACTTGTATGTAATATTCTTTTATTGGGGCACTTCCAGGTTGCGGATGATGTCACCATTTGTATATTATTTACTTTTCCACACTAGGATAGACCCAAGGAGGAGAGCACAAGTAACCGGGTTCTAGGGTCCAGTGGGAGACCAACTCGAGGAGTCGAGTCCGGGTCTCCTAACCCTAGAATTGGTAGGGTTGCTTGCCGCTCTCGTAGGGGTCTAGGGGTGTGGGTTTGGCTATTCATCGCGACCGTGGAATCCGTGTTTTATACTGGCTCGTATTAAAAACACGGACGTCCTAGTATATCCAATATTTCATATGATATTTTCTGCTGCATTATCTGTGATGTGATCATGTGATATGTTCAGATAGATATTATATATAGTATATATAATATATTATATAGACGTTGCTTATGTTTTACACCCGCGCTAGCCCTGCCCCGCTCTGCCGTTAGTTATCTAACCTAACGGTGCATACGGGACATCGAGGCGAATGCGGATGGCATAAGCGTACGTTATAATTATCTGTGATGTTTAGGTGGACTTAAATGATGGGACATTCATTAATGAGATTAATGAAAGAAAATAAACCTAAAAGATGTTGTGGAATCAAATTTCAAAATAAAAACAGGTAGCTACAGTTCTTGCTTTGCATCGCGGTGTTCCTTGAAGAACATCCTGCACCTTATTCGATGAGGAAAGGGCCGAGATCCCTTCACCGGGAGTGACCCCTTGAGCAATAACTGGCAGATGCTACACACTCGGTTTGTCTTTTGATTGCTTCTATAGTTTCTTCTTTGCACGGTGATATATATGATATATTCCGCACCTCATTCGACGAGGAAAGGGCCGACGATCCCTTCACCGGGAGTGACCCCTTTAGAAAAACTAGAAAAGCCTCAAAAACACTCCATTTAAAAACCATTTGATTCCGCAACGAGATCAAGTTCAAAGCGTTAAAGGTTTTCATAAAAACCATCCGCAACCCTCCGTCATTTTAGGAAGTAAAGTACTTAGTATTCGTGCTGTGTTTGTTGACCATAGTCAAGGCACAGTGTACGGTAGCTAAGTGATGTCTTCCTACACCGCATATGATGTGATTAGTTAGGACAGTCGCGTGACTTTGTGGACCTTAGTTAAGGGTCATGTGGGTGGGTCTGATTAATCACGAAATAACAGATAGAACTTGACTAGTGCTTATGATTTGTTGACCATAGTTAAGGTCATAAGCGCTAGGGGTAAAAATCTTTATCGGGAGTTTCAAGTGTTGAAATTTGCAATGAGATTGCATACTTTCTATGTGATAGTTGGATCCCGATACCCACTGCGAGTAATTGTTACTCCTGGGAGAGTTTTGCACTTTACAATTAGCCGATCAAGTAGGTGTCTAGAAAGGTGTTGTTCATCACAGAATACTGCATTTTATACCGCCCATTCTTACGCTCGGTTGTTTATAGGTAGGTGCTTTTAATCCGTGTTTGTTATATATTTGCAGGATACAGGTTCTCGGTTCTAAAACGGTGAAATTCATGGAAAACACGACAAAATCCGGGTTCCTGCCAACCACTGAGAAAACACGGTCTCCGCTCGTCATCCGTATGTTGCCAGATACCAGTTTAGGAAGACAAAATGTCAAATCAATGTCACCTTCATGCACAAGGCTCAATGGCAACAACAAGTTCCAAGAAATCTACGCGGAGCTCGAGGCAATCATGACAAAAACATCCACAAAAAGTCCACCTTTCCTCAACAGAAATTCTGGAAGAATTGTGAAAGTATTTTCAGAAAATAGGTGTACCAGACAACAGGGGACTGCAGATCAGGGCCGTACAAGAAAACGCAGCCCCTAATCCCACTATAGGGCCGCGGATCCGCGGCCAATAGGGGGTATTGGCCGCGGATCCGCGGCCATGTGGAGTCCTCACCTTGTCGTCTTTTGGGGGTATTTTGGGTACTTCCCATGTGCTCTGGTGGTTACCCTAGATCTTCAACTCCCTGCCTATAAATACAGCAGAACTTGCCAAAGCCAAGGGCCATTCTTTTGTTCCTCTTTCTTTTGTAGTTTTTGTTCTTTTTCTTCTTCTTCTTCATTCTTTTTCCATGAAAATTGTAGTGAGAGCTTTTTGAGTGGGAGATTAATGAAGATGAGGGTTTTGTATCATTCTCTTTTGTTTCTTCTTCCCCTTGAGATTCTTGCTTTCTCTTGATCATTCAACCTCTTCATTGAGCTTGAATGGTTAAGGGTTAGTTATTAATCTCAAGGGTCGTATTTTCTCACGGGACTAGTTCTTCATTTCACATGCGTTCTCTACCCTTCCCTTGATCTTGCAACCTCTTGATTGAGCTTGCAAGTTTAAGGGTTGGCTATTGATCACATGCTTGTCTTGAGTTCTATGTTCTTGTAATTACTTTCTTGTTCTTTTTATTTGCTTATTTATTACTTGCTTTTTATTACCTTGCTTTACTTTCTTGCAATTTATATTCATGCACTTTAATTACTTGTTTGTAATCTTTTCTTTTCTTTGTTCTTTTCTTTTTGTTCTCTCTTTTTGGTTCTTTCTTGTGAATGAATGTAATTATCTTTGTTAAGAGAAAAATATGGTATTCTAAGTTAATGTTTCTTTGCCCATTTCCTTTTCCCGTATTTTCCATTGAACTCCGTCCAAACCATACGCAAGCGCTCCGTTAGGCACCGTACCCTGACAAGCTAACGGTGATTCCTAACTGCGACCGGTTGCGTTCGGTTTGGCCGGAGGTGAAAGCAAGAGACAAGAACGGAAGGACAAGGGTAAATAAGCCGTATTCCACGAATACCGCGCTTAAATCCCCTAATCCACGTTGTTGCCGATTGCTTAGCTTCAATTGGTCAAGATTCGGCTCAAAGGTTTTGAGTACGGATTTCTTTAGCTTATAATCTCTTATCTTTTTCTTAACAACTTTATACTTGCAAATATTACACATAGGATAGTCTCGAACATACACAAATTCTTTATTGACTCGTCTAAAACAAGAAAGGAAACACAACCATCTCCCTGTGGATCGACCCGTGGTCAACCGGCTAGCAGCATAGCGACACCGTCCTGATCGCGGTTATACTTTAATTCTTTGAACATCCGACACGCCAAAAGCGTGCGATCAGGTGTCAACGGAGTTACGCCTCTGGGAAAACGAGGTTTACTTTAATTAGGTCCGTGCGAAAGAACGGGGAACCTTCCTCAAAGTACCGACACTGGCCTGGCTGAAAGATTGGCGAACTTGTAGAGTGTAATTAATCCCGGCTAGTCTTTCCTTTTAGGGTTTGAAGGAAGATTTGATAAAAACAGTGGGAGCCATCCTGATTAGATAAACTAAATAACCAATCTAATCTTGCAAGAGCGCACGCAGAGTGTTTTCTTCTCTCTCTCTCCAGGTAGCGACCATATCACGCCTTAATCAAGATAATAATATGGATGAATTGACCGAACCCGCTTGTTATACTGAGCTGGGGAACGTTGGTCCCGCTCCAATTTATAATTGTTATAAGACAGAGCAAGAAATAGGGGAATACCAGAATTCCTATGCCGCCCAAACGAAGAAAGTGCATATGATGCATCTTCTTCGGGTGTGTTCATTACAAAGAACTGTTTCTCAGTGTCCTCTGCATCCTGGGTATTTGATACTGGATCAGGATCCCAGATATGTAATCTGTTACATAGGGCTACAGAAAGGTAGAGAACTGAGAACGGGTGATAAGTTTCACGAGACAGAAAACGGTGCAAGTGTTGCAGCCAGGTCTGTTGGTCACTGTCACCCTGTATTACAAATACATTGATTCTGAACAAATGCTATTAGATACCGAACCTGATATACAAAATCATATGAGTCTCTTTATTAGTAAAGAAAGGATATAATTTTGTATTGTTGGATAACGTTTTGAACATTTCCTATTTCAAAAGTTGATCGGTTCAGGCACGTTATCTAAAAGCATTGATGTTCTAAATCAAACTACAGTTCCTAGTATACAAAACACACACAAGAGGAAGAGTTCAGAAATGAACGAATCCTTCTTGCGACTTTGTAGACTAGGTCATATCAATGCGACCCGACTGGCTGAACTTACATTTTAGATGCATATTTAAATCAGTTTGAATTTACATCTTATGAAACTTGCCAGTCAAGTCACAAAGATTAGATGACCATAGCTCCGTTTACTGGAAACAGAGAAAGAGTTAGTAAACTCTTGGGACTGATACATGATGATGTATGTACGGTCTCGTGTCTACACATGCCAGGACCGGTTCTTTGTACTTCACTACATTCTCTGATGATCTCTCAAGATTCAGTCATATGTTCCTGTTGAAACATAAGTCCGAACCTTTTGAGATATTCACAGAATATAAGCTAGAAGTAGGGAACCAATACGGGTATAAGTATTATGTGTGATCAGGGAGGAGAATACTTGTGCATAGAATTCATGGACTATCCTAAAAGAGGAATGAGATTCTCTCTCGGTATTACTCCTCTGAATATACCACAGCACAATGGTGTATCGGGGCGGAGAAATCGCACCATATTAGATATGGTGTGCTCTATGATGAGTACTACTGAGTTACCTATTTCCTTTTGGGTTGTGCACTTGAGAAGCTGCATACCTATTGAATTGGGTTCGAATCAAATCAGTGCCTACCACTCCATATGAGATATGGTATGGGAAGAACCTATCTCTTAAGTAAGTTCAGATTTGGGATTGTCCGGCCTTTTTCAAAAGCAAAATCCGGACAAGATCGAGGCAAGGTCAGTTCTGTAGAACTGGAAAGGTTCCAGCTATACAAAACTGCAGCTGATTTGACAGAACCAAAGGATTGAATAGTCCCAGACGAACCCCAGCCTCTCCGCCGAACTAGCAGGGTTCCTCACCTGCCTGAGAGATACTTTGGTTTCTCGATGACAGTGGGAGCGAGAATTGCATCATGAGATGATGACCCAACTAGTTTCGAGCAGGCCATCGAGAGTACGGACTCTGTAAGAATGGCTGGATGCTTAGCGATCTGAGATGGAATCCATGTACACCAACAAAGTATGGACTTTGGATGTTATATCTGAAAAGATAAATCCCCATCAGGAGCAAGTATATCTTGAGAAGACTACTTGGTGTAGATGGAAAAGTTGAGACTTTCAAAGCTAGACTTGTTGAAAGTTTTTCGTCATCAACCAGGCGTGGATAATGATGAAACCTTTTCCAAGTGGCTATGCTTAAGTCTATCCAGATCATACTTAACATTGCTACATACCATGACTACGATATCTGGTGGTTGGGTGTCATGACTATTTTTCTAAATACTGATTTAGAAGAGAACGTCTATAAGTACACAGTCAGAGGGCTTCGTAAACAGTGGGAGCAGCGGAAACATGTGCAAGTTGCTTTACAGGATAAAGCAGGCATCACGGAGTTAGAACGTCTGTTTTGATGTGGTAGTCAAAGAGTTTGACTTCATCAAAATGGTAGACGAACCTTGTATATACAAAAAGGTAGTAGAGAGTAAGGTGGTCATCCTCGTATTGTACGTGGACAACATACTCTTGATAAGAAAAGAGTTTGATATGCTACGCACGGTCAATCTCCTCTTATCACATAGATTCTCCATATAGGATAAAGTTGATACCTCCTAAATCTTGGGATTTGGGTCTATGAGATAGATCTAAATGGATATTAGGATTCTCACTAGCTGTAGTAAGATAATATCAATCGATCCTGGGGAGAATCAGTGGAAAGGTTCCAGGGTGATAAGGACGACTGAATATCAGTCGCAGGCATTGTCTTTACCCTCAGTGAAGGGACGGTATGTTGGAAGAGTTCCAAGCTAGATACCGTGGCAAACTAGACGATAAAGGCTGGTAACATCGCTATTAAAGATACTACCAAAGAGGCAGTTTGGGTGTATATTGGTTCATGAGATGAACTAGGTTCCTACCATTGTGTGACAATGGAAATGTGGCTTTGGCCCAGGAACCCCGGTCCCATCAGTGACCCAGACATATTCTGAGGCAGCATCACCTGATCATGGAGATAGTTGATCTCCAGGGTGATCGAGGTTAGGAGAGGAAACTCAGAGGACAACACGGCGGATCCACTCACAAAGGCTTTTTCCCATAAAGAGTCTTATATGGAATGGTTGAGTATTAGATATTGCAACCACTGCTACAGATGGACCTAGTGCAAGTGGGAGATTGTTAGTTATATGTATGCCCTAGAGGCCATTACTGTACATTGGATGTATATTGTAGTGGATGCTGGGACATATATAGGTAGAACTTTCTTGCTCGACATGATAGTACGCTATCTGGTTGCTCTTTATCTTAACATGTATACTTTCAGTCTCTCTGTTACATGTTGATAAAGCCCTTAGGATGTGTACTCGACTTCCAGGACTATGATGTAGATCATACTAGTGGGGCCTGGGTAGTAAATGAGTACATCCTTCAATGTTCCTAGTCGTGGGAATATCGAGACGGGGCATCGATATTCCAGAGTAGACTAGCATATATCTTCTCGACCCATGTGATGGGCGATGGATGATCCCATATCCATTGGTGTTTGACATCAGAGATGGTATGCGGGTGCTCAGTGGAGACTGGGTACACTGAACGGACTCGCCGAGACTCCCAGATGGTATTATACCTCACGTCAGATGGCAGTTCTCTGGTGACACTGGTACAGCTTAGTCTTTTGACCCGAGATCGTCATAGAGTCTTGTGTGTCTCCCACTGTGCTTTGATTTCCACCCTACCACGGCTTTACTGAGTCGTGCAAACAGGTGGTTTTTGGGTACAGTCCCGATTCACATGGAGGCAATGAGCGATAGGAGGGGATTCGTCTCTCCCGGTATTGGGGGTTGATATTGCGCTATGCTCGACTGGCCATAACAGGAAATCCCTGGCCAGGGTTGCAGTGATCTACTGGTAAGTGTTATCAGTAGTTTCATGCTATGTTATGGACCTTATATCGGCATGACTTATCGAGCTACTAGGGTCTGACGTTAACCACCCCTAGACGAGATATGCGACATATCAGACGAACAGACCGGACTGTACGGTAAGTGTTACTGGTTGGATTCACAGGAGTGTGAGAGGGCTTGCTCGTCGATCTTCTGATCGCTCAATACCCAGGTGGCCGTTACGTTTAGCAGACCGCTTGCGTCTTGTGAGTGTTTGATATGATCATCACCTGCTGCCCGGCGTATTGACGAGTCTTTAGAGTCCTACACAGACGTTTCCTGGCTCAAGCGAAACGAAATAGGAGCGCAGATGAGATATGTGCGGGACCGTGAATAATGCGTGTATGTGATACCGTATTCTATTCTCGCGATGAATGTATCGATTGGTTGTATGCGATATAACCTAGTTATCGAATCAAGAATTGATTCGATAAGCCGATGCATTGGATATTAGTCGGTCATATGCGATATGACCGGATCGTTAAATCAAGTGTTGATTTAATGATTTAATGTATAATTATATATTTGATATATTACTTTGCATTAACTAGTATTGGTTCACTTAAAATAGATTTTCTCACTTGATGTGCACATTGTATATGTGATATATTTTTGTGCACTTGATTGTATCATGTTTGATGATACATGCAAGCTTGGGTGTAGGTTTACTTTAAACCATGTTTAAGTGAATGGTTAGTGTTTTGTTTTCTTTTCTTAACTATTTATTTTATTTATTTATTTTAGGGCAAGAAAAGAAATGGTTGCTTCTTTTGTTTGTTTCTTTGAAGCTTCAAGAAGCTTTGACCATTCTTGTTTCTTTCCTAAACCTAACCATTCACCTAACCTTAGTTTATTCTCTACACTTAACCATGGTTGCTAAAATGATAAGAATGACTTTATTTCCATTTATTTCATAATTCTTATCATATTCTTTTTCTTCTTCTTCTTCTTCAAGAAGAAAGAAGCTTGCTAGCTTCAATGGTGACTTGAGAAAAAGAGTGAGAAATCCAATTCTAAAGTGAACCCACTTCCTATTTCTTCATCCTCTACCACTTGCCAAGTAGTATAGGGTGTTTTCTTCACAAGTTTCAAGACTTGGTGAAGTTGGAGCTTGATCTTGAGTTGCCTCGACGTAGATCATCTTCGGCATCGAAGTCGACAACCTAGCCCGATCTTTTCTCCGATGAAACCACCGTGAGAGTCAAGGATTCCGATGGGTACAGTGGAGGGACGTCATCACGGAGCCAAGGAAGTGGACGACCGGATCTACAAAGGTTGTAGTCACTTTCCTTTAGCAATAAAGTTGTTTACTTGCTTGCATCGCTTATCCTCTAGTTACGATCTTGCTTAGGGTTACTTGGCACATAGGAAATTTTTGAATTGGCCATGTTTGATCACTTGTGGAACCTCATGGGTGTGTCTAGGAACCCTACAATATAGCCGGATTATTGAATTAAGTATTGATTTAATAATTTAATGTGTAATTATATATTTGATATATTGAATTATATTAACTAATATTAGCTCACTTAAATATTTCTTTTTCTCACTTGTGTGCATATAGTATATATGTGATATATATTAATGTACATTTTATTTGTGTCATGCTTGATGACACATGTTTCATAGGTGTATGAGACTCACACCATGCTTGATATAATGAAGGGTTTTATTTATTTAAAGTTAATCGAAATTATATGGAATTAAGTCACATGGTTGAATCTTGTGGAACCATTGACCAAGTCCACTAATTTTGTTTTACTTATAAATATTCATTAACCTAATCATTATTGTTTAGCCATGGTTTATTCTCTACATGAGTTAGTGTATGACACTAACTCACCCATGGTCGCTATTCTCACCTCATGAGTTTCATTCGCATCTCTGCTTCATCTTCTTCATCCTCATGAAAAAGCTTTCTAGCTTCTGAAAAGGTGATGAAATATTGTGAGAAATATTAATCTAAAGTGGGCCCAATTCTTACTTCATCTTTCTCTACTATATTAGCCATTTAGTTTAGGGTGTTTGCTTTACTAATCTACCATTAGTGAAAAGGTAGCATGAGCTTGAGTCTCCTCGACGTAGATCATCTTCGGCCTCGAAGACTTCGAGCAAGCTTGTTCATTTCTTCATGTGAACCCTAACTAAAGTTCGGGTGTTCACTACTTGGAGGGAAGAGACTACTGCACTGAGCTTTAGAAGTGAAGGACCGGTCTACAAAGGTTGTATTCCTCATTCACTTAGATATAAAGTTTTTACATTGTTGTTTCGTCTATATCTCTAGTTAAGATTTTAGGGTTAGTGTTTTTTAGTACGGAATTTTTTTGAAATTGGCATGGATGATGCCTCCCAAAACCTTGTTGCCGCGCTATATAACCCTACACTACCGAGTGGAGACAAGTTTTGAACAGTGAAAGACAAATAAAAACAAAATCTGTTACATCGTCCAAAGGTTCAAAGTGGCAATAGATTGACCAAGTTATAAGGATGAGTGAAATCATAAATGGACTCAGAAAAAAAACTCAAAAGCATTATTCTCCATCGCTGTTCGTGTCTGTTCGCCTCTATCATACGCGGACAAGATTGCTCTCTGTTGGAAGATTACATGTAAAAGGGCGGTTGCACAGTCTCTCAACCTTTTGGAGATTATCCTCATCAGGAAAACTGAATGCACTTTATCCGCGACTTGGTCAAGAGCAGGGAGGGGCATTGCATCCACATCCCCAGAAATGGTATTGTGGATGGCTTGAAATATCAACTATAGTAGAGTGGAGCGTCGATGAAGATTTCTCCCACCATGAGCCTCATAATGACGAAACACGACTTTGCACTGAGCGTCAGTAAAAGTAAGTTCATAAAAGCTGATGTCAGCATGGGAAACAATCTCTCTGATAGAATACAAATGGCTAGTCATGATACCTAAAAGAAAAGAAACTGGGAAGGTGTCAGTCCGCGAATTTAAGAAGTCAAACTTAAGTTAACTTAAGTTAAGTCAAGTGCGTAAGCCAAAGGGTGCGCAAGCTCAAGTCAAGTGTGAAAAGGGCAGGGGTGCACATGCACACTTACCAAGAAGCAATGGCTTCTAAAAGAAAGCAAAAGCTTCAGAAAGAGCAAAACTCTAAAAGAAATGAAGAAGGTGATACCTATTTATAGGGTTTAAAAGGCGGTTCGCATTCCCATGAATCTCGAGACAAATCTGACGGATCGCAGCTTGACACTTGGTCGCCACCACAAAGACATACGAAGGCACAAGTGCACACCTATTAATGAATCAATAGGTTTGCACATGGCTAAATTCCGTCTCCCAACAGGAGCGCATATGAGCACAAGATAGAGCGGCACATGCAATGCACGTGCACACTACCTTAAAGTGCGCAACTGCCCAATCGAAGCAGATGCTTCCAAACGAAGAAATAAAATCTTCTTCGTTAAAACAAATCAAACCAAATTGATAAGAGATCATGAGATTTGACGGTGTGCATGCACTAGGGATTGATCAAACGGTGCGTACTTGCCCCGTAATTAATATAAATCAATTTAATCCAAATTAAATCAAAACCAGATTAAATTAAATCAAAATAAAATCAGAACAAAGCTGATTTGTAGGAAACAAATTCAACAACCCCTGATTTTCCCTCTCCTATATATAGGAGCCCCATATGAAGAAATCTAAAAAAGGAGAGACCCCTCATAAGCTCGAGAAAAATCTTCTCCTTCTTCCTCCTTGAAAAAGGTAAAAAAAAAGAAAGAAAATTTCCCCCATCTCAAATAAAATCCATGGCTTTCATCCAAAAATAAAAAAGCTTTTGCTTTATACAGAAGCTTTTGCTTATTTAAACGAATCCATTGATTTGCCATAAAAAAAGGAGATCAAAAGATCATAGTGTTGGTCCCACTTTTTATGAAAGTTTGGACTTTTGTAAGAGATTAATCCCAAGAATTAAGGAAAACCCCCATAAATGATGCTCAGGCATCGTAAAGACTGAAGCTTTGCTTTTGGAAAAAGAAAATCATTGCTTCTTCTTGAAAACTTCTGCTTTCTCTGATCAAGATTTGCGCACTCAAAATCAAGTGCGGACTTGATAAGGCTTGCGCGTCACGTGAAAAGCATGTGTGCACATGAAAAATAATGACTTTGAAAAGATTTGTGCATCACATGAAAGGCGCGTGTGCGCCCTTGACAAACACCTCCTATAGAGGCATGCACATCACGTGATATCCACGTGAGTGCAGATGATAAATGATGCCCCAATGAACACATGTGCGACTTGTGAAAGGCACGTGCGTGGAAGTCAAAGAAGTTGATGTTAGTTATATGTATGCCCTAGAGGCCATTACTATACACAGGATGTATATTGTAGTGGATGCTTAGACCTATATAGGGAGGACTTTCTTGCTCGATATGATAGTATGCTATCTGGTTGCTCTTTACCTTAACGTGTACACTGATTGTCTCTCTGTAACATGTTGGTAAAGCCCTTAGGATGTGTACTTGACTACCTGGACTATGATACGGATCATGCTAGTGGGGACATGGTAGTCCATAAGTACATCCTTCAAGGTCCCTAGTCGTGGGTGTATCGAGACGGGGCATCGATATACCAGAGTAGACTAGCGTAAACCTTCTCGACCTATACAGATGGGCGATGGATGATCCCATATCCATTGGTGTTTGACATCAGAGATCATATACGGGTGCTCAGTAGAGACTGGGTACACTGGACGGACTCGCCGAGAACTCCCAGATGGTATTATACCTTACGTTAGATGGCAGTTCTCTGGTGACACTGGTACAGGTTAGTCTGTAGACCCGAGATCGTCATAGAGTCTTGTGTGATTCCCACTGTGCTTTGATTTCCACCTTACCACGTCCAAGAGGGCGTGTAAAACGGTGGTTTTTTGGTACAGTCCCGAATCATATGGATGCAATGAGCGATAGGAGGGGATTCGTCTCTTCCGGTATAGGGAGTTGATGTTGCGCTGTGTTCGATTGGCTATAACCGGAAATCCCTGGCCAGGGTTGCTGAGATTTACTGGTAAGTGTTACCAGTAGTTTCTCAAACTGTTATAGACCTCATATCAACACGACTTATCGAGCTATTGGGGTCTGACGTTTACCACCCCTAGGCGAGATATGCGACATATCAGACGAACAGACCGGACTGTACGGTAAGTGTTACTGGTTGGATTCACAGGAGTGTGAGCGGGCTTGCTCGTCGATCTTCTGATCGCTCAATACCCGGGTGGTCGTTACGTTTAGCAGACCGCTTGCGGCTTGTGGGTGTTTGATATGATCATCACCTGCTGCCGGCGTATTGACGAGTCTTTAGAGTCCTACACAGAGGTTTCCTGGCTCAAGCGAAACGAAATAGGAGTGCATATGAGATATGTGCGGGACCGAGAATAATGCGTGTATGTGATACCATATTCTATTCTCGCGATGAATGTATCGATTGGTTGTATGCGATATAACCTAGTTATCGAATCGAGGATTGATTCGATAAGCCGATACATTGGATATTAGTCGGTCATATGCGATATGACCGGATCGTTAAATCAAGTGTTGATTTAATGATTTAATGTATAATTATATATTTGATATATTACTTTACATTAACTAGTATTTGTTCACTTAAAATGGATTTTCTCACTTGATGTGCACATTGTATATGTGATATATTTTTGTGCACTTGTTTGTATCATGTTTGATGATACATGCAAACTTGGGTGTGTATGATTAAACCATGGTTATGTTAATGGTTAGAGTTTTGATTTACTTATTCATTTATTTATTTTCTTTAATTCATTTTGGCAACAATAAAATGGTGGCTAACTTTGTTTCTTTCATGAAACTTCATGAAGCTTTGAAGCTTTGACCATTTTGTCTCGTAGCCTTAACCTAACTATTAAACCTAACCTTGGTTTATTCTCTACACTTGACCATGGTTGATAAAATGATAAGAATGACTTATTTTATATTTTCCAATAATTCTTATCATATTCTTTTTCTTCTTCTTCTTCTTCAACATGAAGAAAGCTTGCTACCATTAATGGCAACATGAGAAAAAGAGTGAGAAATACAATTCTAAAGTGAACCCACTTCCTATTTCTTCATCCTCTACCACTTGCCAAGTAGTATAGGGTATTTTCTTCACAAGTTTCATGGCTTGGTGAAGTTGGAGCTTGATCTTGAGTTTCCTCGACGTAGTTCATCTTCGGCATCGAAGTCGACGACCTAGCCCGATCTTTTCTCCGATGAAACCACCGCGAGAGTCTAGGATTCCGATTGGTACAGTGGAGGGACGTCATCACGTAGCCAAGGTAGTGGAGGACCGGATCTACAAAGGTTGTAGTCACTTTCCTTTAGCAATAAACTTGTTTACTTGCTTGCATCGCCTTATCATCTAGTTAACGATCCGTATTAGGGTTTCTCGGCACATGAAAAAATTTAAATTGGGCTTGTTTGATCTATTGTGAGACCTCATTAGTGTGCCTAGGAACCCTACAGTGGTATCAGAGCCTAGCTAGAGCCTTAGGCGATGCGTAGACGGAGTTAGAAGTCCGATCGAACCGAAACCCTAATCTCAAATTGCTCTCTGTACATTTTTTGAAATCGGGGCTTTTTGAGAATTAAAAATATGCAGAAAAATCAGCAGGTGTTTGTAGGAGTTACTGTGAAATTCGAGCTCCTGAATCATCTAAACCGCCGCGGAACCGCGGTATGAGCCTGCCTACTGTGGCGGTTCCGCGGCCGTATGGTCGCATCCTCCATTAATTTTTGCACAGTAACTCTTATATTTAGGTGCTGTATTTTCTGGGAATTTTTTTTTAAATATCACTCAAGAGTTGAGTTTTCTGGGTTGTATTGGGAGTTCGTAAATTCGATCGGATTATCAAACTTTGTCTATGTATTTTTTCGGATAATTTTAGAATATGTTAAAAAGTTCGACTGGATATAAATACCCACTTTTTCCCCTGCCGGGAAATTTCCAATTGTTGGATTTTTCCATAGTTTAATGACGTTCCAAGTAGTGCAAGTAACGCGATGGTCCCTCTAGAAGACAACAAACCTTAACTCGATTATGTGACCGTCTTGAACTGCCCTTTGAACCTTAGGGTTTGGGGTAGTAGGGCGTGCCACATGTGAGGCGTTGGCTTGACCCTTCTACGGCTGGACCGTTGGTACTGAGGCATGAAGTGAATGTCTTTGAACTTATTTCATGTGTTGAGCTGTTTCGGGAAAGCTTGCGTGTTCGATTGTTCGATCGGAAAGTTTAACATTTTCTATTTATCCGGAATGTGATACAATAATTGGAATCCACAAGTAGTTATGAGATAACTGATTTGGATGTTATAAACATAGCACTTTAGCCTTACTTGATTGGTTGCCACGGAATTTTGATGCGATCAAAAGTCCGTCGCAATCACGTAGCGTACGCGGATACTTGCCGGGTAAACTTAATAGACAGCTACACCCCTTAGCCCCGACCAAGTGACTATAGGAGAACCCCGTCGCCGAAAGCATCTGTTCGGGTGCTCGCGGCAGCGGTGTTCCGCCTTGGTGCACTTTGTCGACGGTGTCGGGGGTGCGGCCGCCTACTAAAGTTTACGACGAGCATTCGATCAGGATGTCAGGAATCTTGTTGAATTGCCCGACTTGATATTGAAAAGTGTTTTCGATAATGAGACTAAATGCGGGGTTTATAATTGTTAGGCATGCGATGTCTAAGTATTTCATTTGATTAGGCATGCGATGTCTAAAGAGTTTGCGGATTCCAACTGTTGTAGTTTTACACTTTCTTTTCTGTGACCGTAAGTGTAATATGTGATATCGCCGATTTCGTTGCTATATGTCAACGACAATTGGGATGCGCATATTTACTTACGTTGATGACATATGATGTTATGTGTTGTTGGATATGTTATATTGGATCGTCGTGTTTGAATAGCCGGGGGTTTTTATGTGAGATGATTATTTTTCATTTTCATTCATGTAAAAACTTGTATGTAATATTCTTTTATTGGGGCACTTCCAGGTTGCGGATGATGTCACCATTTGTATATTATTTACTTTTCCGCATTAGGATAGACCCAAGGAGGGGAGCACAAGTAACCGGGTTCTAGGGTCCAGTGGGAGACCATCTCGAGGAGTCGAGTCCGGGTCTCCTAACCCTAGAATTGGTAGGGTTTCTTGCCGCTCTCGTAGGGGTCTAAGGATGTGGGATTGGCTATTCATCACGACCGTGGAATCCGTGTTTTATACTGGCTCGTATTAAAAACATGCACGTCCTAGTATATCCAATGTTTCATATGATTCTTCTGCTGCGTTATCTGTGATGTGATCATGAGATATTCTGTGATAGATACAGTATATAGTATATATGATATATTATATAGACGTTACTTATATTTTACACCCACGCTAGCCCTGCCCTGCTCTGCCGTTAGTTACCTAACCTAACGGTGCACGAGAGGACATCGAGGCGAATGCGGATGGCATAAGTGTACGTCGTATTTATCTGTGATGTTTAGGTACTTAAATGATGGGACTTCATTAATGTGATTAATGAAAAAAAAGAAACCTAAGATGTTGTGGAATCTAATTTCTAAATAAAACAGGTAGCTACAGTTCTTGCTTTGCATCGCGGTGTTCCTTGTAGAACATCCTGCACCTTATTCGATAAGGAAAGGACCGAGATCCCTTCACCGGGAGTGACTCCTTTAGCAATAACTGGCAGATGCTACAACCCTCGGTTTGTCTTTTGATTGCTTCTATAGTTTCTGCTTTGCACAGTGATATATATGATATATCCCGCACCTCATTCGACGAGGAAAGGGCCGACGATCCCTTCACCGGGAGTGACCCCTTTAGCAAAACTAGAAAAGCCTCAAAAACACTCCATTTTAAAATCATTTGATTCTACAACGATATCAAGTTCATTACGCAATAGGTTTTCAGAAAAACCTGTCGTAGACCTCCGTCATTTCAGATAAGTCCTACTTAGTATTCGTGCTACGTTTGTTGACCTCCGTCAAGACGTAGTGTGCGGTAGCTAACTAGTATTTATCTGCTTATGCATATGATGCAGATTGGATTAGGGTAGTCGTGCGGCCTTATTGACCTCCGTCAAGGGTCGTGCGGGTGGGTTTAATTCAATCAAGAAATGACGGGTTGAACTTGACTAGTAGCCTATGGTTTGTTGACCTCCGTCAAGGTCATAGGGTGCTAGGGGCAAAATTATCGGGAGTTTCAAGTGTTGAAATTTGCAATGAGATTGCATACCTTCTATGAGATAGTTGGATCCCGATACCCGCTGTGAGTAATTGTTACTCCTGGGAGAGTTTTGCACTTTACAATTAGCCGATCAAGTAGGTGTCTAGAAAGGTGTCAACGGGGTTACGCCTCTGGGAAAACAAGATTTACATTAATTAGGTTCGTGCGAAAGCACGGGGGACCTCCCTCAAAGTACCGACACTGGCATGGCTGAAAGATTGGCGAACTTGTAGCGTGTAATTAATCCCGGCTAGTCTTTCCTTTTAGGGTTTGAAGGAAGATTTGATAAAACCAGTGGGAGCCATCCTGATTAGATAAAATAATAACCAATCTATTCTTGCAAGAGCGCACGCTGAGTGTTTTCTTCTCTCTCTCTCCAGGTAGCGGCCATATCACGCCTTAATCAAGATAATAAAACGGATATATTGACCGAACCCGCTTGTTATACTGAGCTGGGGAACGTTGGTCCCGCTCCAACTTATAATTGTTATAAGACAGAGCAGGAAATTGGGGAATACCAGATTTCCCGTGCCGCCCAAACGAAGAAAGTGCATTATGATGCATCTTCTTCGGGTGTGTTCATTATAAAGAACTGTTTCTCAGTATCCTCTGCGTCCTGAGTATTTGATACCGGATCAGGATCCCAGATATGTAATCTGTTACATAGGGCTACAGAAAGGTAGAGAACTGAGAACGGGTGAAAAGTTTCATGAGACAGAAAACGGGGCAAGTGTTGCAGCTAAGTCTGTTGGTCACTGTCACCCTGTATTACCAATACATTAATTCTGAACAAATGCTATTAGATATCGAACCTGATATACAAAATCATATCAGTCTCTTTATTAGTAAAGAAATGATAAAATTTTGTATTGTTGGATAATGTTTTGAACATTTCCTATATCAAAAGTTGATCGGTTCAGGCACGTTATCTAAAAGCATTGAAGTTCTAAATCAAGCTACAGTTCTTAGTATACGGAACACACACAAGAGGAAGAGTTTAGAAATGAACGAATCCTTCTTCAGGCATTGTAGACTAGGTCATATCAATGCGATCCGACTGGCTGAAGTTACATTTTAGATGCATATTTAAATCAGTTTGAATTTACATCTTGTGAAACTTGCCAGTCATGTCACAAAGATTAGATGACCATAGCTCCGTTTACTGGAAACAGAGAAAGAGTTAGTAAACTCTTGGGACTGATACATGATGATGTATGTAAGGTCTCCTGTCTACACATGCCAGGACTGGTTCTTTATACTTCATTACGTTCTCTGATAATCTCTCAAGATTCAGACATATGTTCCTGTTGAAACACAAGTCCGAACCTTTTGAGATACTCACAGAATATAAGCTAGAAGTAGGGAACCAATACAGGTATAAGTATTATGTCCTATGATAAGATCAGGGAGGAGAATACTTGTGCATAGAATTCTTGGACTATTCTAAAGGAGAATGAGATTCTCTCTCAGTGTTACTCCTCTGTATACACCATAGCACAACGGTGTATCGGGGCGGAGCAATCACACCCTATATGATATGGTGCGCTCTATGATGAGTACTACTGAGTTTCCTATTTCCTTTTGGGAGTTATGCACTTGAGAAGCTGCATACCTATTAAATAGGGTTCAAATCAAATAAGTTGCCTACCACTTCATATGTGATATGGAAAGGGAAAAGATCATATCTTAAGTTAGTTAAGATTTGGGGTTGTCCGGCCTATGTCTAAAAGCAAAATCCAGACAAGCTCGAGGCAAGGTCTGTTATGTAGAACTGAAAATGTTCCAGCTATACAAACTGTAGCTGATGATTTGGTAGAACCGAAGGATTCAATAGTAACCAACGAACCTCAGCCTCTCCGCCGATCTAGTAGGGTTCCTCACCCACCTGAGAGTTACTTCGGTTTCTCTATGATAGTGGGAGCGAGGATTGCATCATGAGATGATGACCCAACTAGATTCGAGCAGGCCATCGAGAGTAGGGACTCTGTAAGAATGGCTGGATGCTTAGCGATCTGAGCTGGAATCCATGTACACCAGCAAAGTATGGACTTTGGCTGCTATATCTGAAGGGTTAAATCCCCATCAGGAGCAAGTATATCTTGAGAAGATTACTTGGTGTAGATGGAAAAGTTGAAACTTTCAAAGCTAGACTTGTTCAAGGTTTTCGTCATCGACCAGGCATGGATAATGATGAAACCTTTTCCAGGGGCTATGCTTAAGTCCATCCGGATCCTACTTAACATTGCTACATACCATAACTACGATATCTGGTGGTTGGGTGCCATGACTGCTTTTCTAAATACTGATATAGAAGAGAACGTCTATAAGAACACAGCCAGAGGGCTTCGTAGACAGTGGGAGCAGCGGAAACGTGTGCAAGTTGCTTTACAGATTAAAGCAGGCATCGCGGAGTTGGAACGTCTGTTTTGATGTCGTAGTCAAAAAGTTTGACTTCATCAAAATGGTAGATGAACCTTGTATATACAAAAAGGTAGTAGGGAGTATGGTGGTGATCTTCGTAGAGTACGTGGATAACATACTCTTGATGGGGAAGGAGTTTCCTATGCTACGCTCGGTCAATCTCCGCTTATCACAAGGATTCTCCATATAGGATCAAAGTGATACCTCCTAAATCCTGAGTTTTGATCTATGAGATAGAAGTGATTGGATGTTAGGATTCTCACTAGTTGTAGTGAGATAGTATCAATCGATCCTGGGAAGAATCACTGGAAAGGTTCCAGGGTGATAAGGACGACTGAATGTCAGTCACAGGCATTGTCTTTATCCTTAGTAAAAGGACGGTATGTTGGAAGAGTTCCAAGCTAGATACCGTGGCATACTAGACGATAAAGGCTGGATACATCGCTACTTAAGATGCTACCAAAGAGGCAGTCTGGATGTATATTTGTTCATGAGATGAACTTAGTTCCTCCCATTGTGTGACAATGGAGTTGTGGCTTATGCCATGTAACGTCCGTCCCATCAGTGATCCGGACATATTCTAAGGCAGTATCACCTGATCATGGAGATGGTTGATCTCTAAGGAGATCGAGATTAGGAGAGTAGACTCAGAGGACAACACAGCGGATCCACTCACAAAGGCCTATTCCCAGAGAGAGACTTTTATGGGATGGTTGAGTATAAGATACTACAACCACTGCTATCAGATGGCCCTAGTGCAAGTGGGAGATTGTTAGTTATATGTATGCCCTAGAGGCCATTACTATACATAGGATGTATATTGTAGTGGATGCTTGGACCTATATAGGGAGGACTTTCTTGCTCGACATGATAGTATGCTATCTGGTTGCTCTTTACCTTAACGTGTACACTGATTGTCTCTCTGTTACATGTTGATAAAGCCTTTAGGATGTGTACTTGACTACCTGGACTATGATGCGGATCATACTAGTGGGGACATGGTAGTCCATAAGTACATCCTTCAAGGTCCCTAGTCGTGGGTGTATCGAGACGGGGCATCGATATACCAGAGTAGACTAGCGTATACCTTCTCGACCCATACAGATAGGCGATGGATGATCCCATATCCATTGGTGTTTGACATCAGAGATCATATACGGGTGCTCAGTAGAGACTTGGTACACTGGACGGAATCGCCGAGAACTCCCAGATGGTATTATACCTTACGTCAGATGGCAGTTCTCTGTTGACACTGGTACAGGTTAGTCTGTAGACCCGAGATCGTCATAGAGTCTTGTGTGATTCCCACTGTGCTTTGATTTCCACCTTACCACGTCCAAGAGGGCGTGCAAAACGGTGGTTTTTGGGAACAGTCCCGAATCACATGGAGGCAATGAGCGATAGGAGGGAATTCGTCTCTCCCGGTATAGGGAGTTGATGTTGCGCTGTGTTCGATTAGCTATAACCGGAAATCCCTGGCCAGGGTTGCTGAGATTTACTGGTAAGTGTTACCAGTAGTTTCTCGAACTGTTATAGACCTCATATCGACACGACTTATCGAGCTATTGGGGTCTGACGTTTACCACCCCTAGGCGAGATATGCGACATATCAGACGAACAGACCGGACTGTACGGTAAGTGTTACTGGTTGGATTCACAGGAGTGTGAGCGGGCTTGCTCGTCGATCTTCCGATCGCTCAATACCCGAGTGGCCGTTACGTTTAGCAGACCGCTTGCGGCTTGTGGGTGTTTGATATGATCATCACCTGCTGCCGGCGTATTGACGAGTCTTTAGAGTCCTACACAGAGGTTTCCTGGCTCAAGCGAAACGAAATAGGAGCGCATATGAGATATGTGCGGGACCGAGAATAATGCGTGTATGTGATACCGTATTCTATACTAGCGATGAATGTATCGATTGGTTGTATGCGATATAACCTAGTTATCGAATCGAGGATTGATTCGATAAGCCGATACATTGGATATTAGTCGGTCATATGCGATATGACCGGATCGTTAAATCAAGTGTTGATTTAATGATTTAATGTATAATTATATATTTGATATATTACTTTACATTAACTAGTATTTGTTCACTTAAAATGGATTTTCTCACTTGATGTGCACATTGTATATGTGATATATTTTTGTGCACTTGTTTGTATCATGTTTGATGATACATGCAAACTTGGGTGTGTATGATTAAACCATGGTTATGTTAATGGCTAGAGTTTTGATTTACTTATTCATTTATTTATTTTCTTTAATTCATTTTGGCAAGAATAAAATGGTGGCTAACTTTGTTTCTTTCATGAAACTTCATGAAGCTTTGAAGCTTTGACCATTTTGTCTCTTAGCCTTAACCTAACCATTAAACCTAACCTTGGTTTATTCTCTACACTTGACCATGGTTGATAAAATGATAAGAATGACTTATTTTATATTTTCCAATAATTCTTATCATATTCTTTTTCTTCTTCTTCTTCTTCTTCAACATGAAGAAAGCTTGCTACCATTAATGGCAACATGAGAAAAAGAGTGATAAATCCAATTCTAAAGTGAACTCACTTCCTATTTCTTCATCCTCTACCACTTGCCAAGTAGTATAGGGTGTTTTCTTCACAAGTTTCATGGCTTGGTGAAGTTGGAGCTTGATCTTGAGTTGCCTCGACGTAGATCATTTTCGGCATCGAAGTCGACGACCTAGCCCGATCTTTTCTCCGATGAAACCACCGCGAGAGTCTAGGATTCCGATTGGTACAGCGGAGGGACGTCATCACGTAGCCAAGGAAGTGGAAGACCGGATCTACAAAGGTTGTAGTCACTTTCCTTTAGCAATAAACTTGTTTACTTGCTTGCATCGCCTTATCATCTAGTTAACGATCCGTATTAGGGTTTCTCGGCACATGAAAAAATTTGAATTGGGCATGTTTGATCTATTGTGAGACCTCTTTAGTGTGCCTAGGAACCCTACAGTTGACTTAGCCAGATGCGTACAAACTTGACCCGACAACAAGTGCGTAAATACATGACAAACACGTGCGCACCCTTTTCAAAAGAATAAAACATGCATGCGTATCTCACGTGCACTTGCGCCCTTAAAACAGCAAGCCATTACTTAATCACTTAGTCAAAATAGACTAAGTACAGAAGCTTTTGCTTCTCATGAATGAGTCATTGATCAAAACATCAATGAATCTAAGTTGATCTTAGTCTCAAAGAAGACTAATAATCCTTAAGCATATTTTAAGTCGGCCTTAATCTAAAATAAGATTAACAGTCCTTACAAATATCCTAAGTTGATCTTAATCTAAAAAAAGATTAACGATCCTTAAAATCTCGAACCGACGGCAAAAAATACCTAAGTTCATCTTGAATCTGAGATTTACGGATTTGGACTAATCCACGTCCTACGGGTGACAAAATTAGTCCCCGTATACAATCTGAGGGTAAACTCAAAATAAAAAATATATAACACAACGCGAAGTGATGCACATGGAGAAGGAAAAATTTATTATCAAATAGTGATAATGTAATTAACTACAAGGGCTTGCACCGGGAGGAAAAAGCGTCCCCACAATCAAAAACCCCTCAAATAAGAGGGAATCTGATAAGTCTGCTACATGGGTCGCATCTATCCAAATCTCCGATAGACGGTGACGTAAATCAACTTGGTATTTTTGGAGTGGTGGATGGATATATTCCATATAGAATTTGCCCCCAACTTCAGGCAAGACGTTCGTCTTTCTAGTCGCCGTCGGTAAACAGATTTCGGTACGCCCGATGGGAGCTTTTTCTCTTTGTGGTTGCTCTTAGAGTTTGGGATACTAAAATTTGGTGTTTACTTCCGTGCAGATTCAATGGCCTTCACCTACAACAACTACAACAACTCGCATGCTGACTCCACCCCATCTGGTGGGGTCCAATATGGCTCGCAAGCGGCCACATTTCTCTGCGTTCCTGCTCCTCAAAATATGGCTGAGATTTTCTTTCGGATCGTGCCCCGTCCTTTACCTTTGGTGCCTTAACACCAAAGTAGGAAGCCCCAAGAAAGTCGGTCTTCGATCGGCTAACCACCATGGCGGGCCTTGCTGACAAGTCTGCCAGCTCTAAAGTTTCAGTGTTTAACAGGCTGAAAGGAACCTCAGAGGGCCCCATGAAGAAGCCTACGATCCGAGAGAAGGCTGTCCCTAATCAGCTGGCCATCCCCACCCCTACTTCGCATGAAGCGAAGAAGGGGGCTTCACCCACGAAACAGTCTGTATTCAACAGAATGACCACCCTTGCTACTTCTACTCTCGAGGCGCAAAAGGGAACTTCACCTCCAAGGCTTTCTGTCTTCCACAGAGTAGCATCCCCTACTCTGTCGAGATAATCGGCCTTTAAACGACTGTCACCTGCTAAAGGATAAGACCATTGCACGGGGCAGATACAGGAGGCTCCCAAGGCTCAAGAGGCTCCTATCTCTAGAACTGCTTGACGTCAACACTGGCACCGGGTAAGGAAAGCTGGGACAGTTCACCATCTGGACTAACCCCGTTGGCTCCGATGATCCAGGCTGCTGTTCCAACTGAGAACAATTTCGAGACGCTGACAACAGTGAAACGCAACTCGCCAACTGCCATTATAAAGAAAACTCCGCCTTCCATCGATAGGAATGATGAACCAAAATTGGTTCAATCTGTGAAAAGGCTTTCCTCGACCATCCATAAGGTCTGGAAAGAAGTGCAGGGATCGGTGATCAACAAAGATTACTCCTCCCGACCCAAGAAGCGGAAAAACCATGATAAACGCTCTTCCCACCAACTCAAGGAAGCTCCTGCCATCATGGTTCCTCCGAAACCGGCCTCTCACAAAAGAGAGAGGTCGGAAAAGATTCAAAGGCCTACGACAAACTCCGAAGGTCAACATAATAAGCGTCCAAAGTTTGGAGGCTTGGTAGTTCACACCGTCTACATGGTGAACTCCTAAGACGAAAGAAAAACTTTCATCCCTCATAGACCAATCATACGGTCTATAACAAAAGATCCCCAGAAGCTGCAGGAGTTGATGGTTCAAGTAGCAGAAATTATGAGTCCTCGGTCCAGAGCAAATCTGGACGACACTTCTAAGGAAAGAGTGGAGCAAGAGTCTGACACTGACTACCTTAAGGGTATGATCCAAAAGAAGGATGAAAAATCCGCAGAAATGGAGGCCAGAATGGAAAAGATGGCCTATTTATTCCAATGTATACTAGGGATGATGGCTTATCCCGAACCACCGACAGATAAACCGCCGGTGGTCGTCGTTGAAGATAAAGGAGACATCCAATCCCCTCCAAGTCTCATTAGTGACAAAGGAGGAAGTAATCTCCAAATCGCAGCTGATTAGTCTGAAATATTTCACATTTGAATGATTATTTTTTCCACTATTGTTAAGTTCTAAAAGGTGGTTATTGTATTTATAGAACATATAAGGGTTATGTGTAAAAAGTTTATTATCATATGTTTCTACATTATATTTAACATGGTGAGGGAAAATACAAGCATATAATATTTAAATGAAATATTGTAATTAAAATATGCATATCATACCAAATATTTCTAATCAATATTCTTAAGATTTAAATCCTATAAAATGGTTAGGATAATATCTCAAAAATACCAAATATTACAAACACTTTGATTTGAGATATTGTGCAAATATTAGCTCAGGTCTGGAAACCGATTAGGAGATCCGAGATGTCAGAATCAAATCTGCTGAAATATGGAGACAAATCGTAAGATTTAGCAACGGTAGATATTCAGAGCAGTATTATCAAAATATAGATATCGAAGAGATCTCTAAATGTTAACACAAGGCAGAACAAAAAATCCCAAAACCTGATCTCACCAAAGAGACGCGGTTAGGCGGCCAAATCACATTATTCGCGGCGGATCCACGGCGCATCTTGGGCCGTAGGATCTGAGATTTTGGGAGTTGGATCATATCAGCATATAATCACAAATGGTACCTAGGGTTTCTAATTTCTGTAACTATAAATAAGACCGAGAGCTTCACATCTAAAATCATCAACCGAAGAGATCAAGAGGTCCAAGACGATCCACGCATCCGAGTTGATCATCAGCTATTCATCTACTTCCAACAAGATAGAGATCGAGAGAAAAAACTATGGTTCTTATACTCTACTTTACAAGGATTTCTACATGATATAGTTGATTAATAAAAGGTAGATTTTTAGCTTTAATTCTCTTTGCATTTTACATTCCGCACTTATTTTCTGCACTTAATTTCTGCATCTTACATTATGATCTCATTCTTCATCCCTTCTTCCCCAACCATGCGTGAGTAATTCCTAGCTTGCTAGGGTTCGTAGGCTAGGGTAGATTAATGGATGATAAAATCATTTAACCTCTTTTATACATTTTAAAGTCTATAAACTTTAGCAAAATAAATATTAACATCCTTATCGGGCGTGCTACCAATTTATTGCTAGTCATGATCATGATTCGAGATCAGATTAACACTTATTTTGTTAAGGGGTAGACATGAATAGAGATCAATGCAAGGACAATGGTTAAGAATGGGGAAACCCAAGTTTCTTCCAAAAGAACCTTAATCTACATTCATCACTATCGATCTAGTTTTAAACTATTAAAAAATAAAATGAGTTATTTTTAATTATCCATCCATTACTATTATGTCCTATGAACCCTACAAGCCTTTTCTTCATAAATTCTACATCCGTATTAAAATAGATCTACAACAAATCACCCTTCTTCAATCAACTCGTCTAAAGTAAGAAAAAGGTTCACGTTTTCCTGCGGACGAACCATACTCATCGCGGCTAGCTACTAGCGACCGTCTTTATTGCGGTTACTTTACGAACACACTTTTAAACAGATCAGCCAAATAGCGCCGTTGCCGGGGAAATGTTCGTAATTTTTTTTCTTACTACTCGGGTTGAATTCTTAAATCCGGCAACCATAAAAAAAATTAAAAATCGCATCTTATGTATTTAACGATTATTGTGCGAGTTTTGCAAGGGAATCTGAAGTAACTGGAGCGAGGAAATAGAGATTCAGAGACTGTCATCAAAGAACAGAGGAGCATAGGGGTGCACAAAAGAAATTAACAAAAGAACATAGCAGAGTGCGGCAGAATCGCGGTGGAATAGGTGTTTTTGCGGCAGAACTACGGCAAGTTGGAGGAGATGCACCCCCAAAATCCTCTGGTATCTTTCTCATATCTTTCTCTCTCCTCTAAGCTTCAATAAACTGATTTTATTTGCAGGATTCTTTGCAAACATCGCTACTAAAAATCTTTTTACATGTTTTGATTTCAGGTTGTTTTTGCATATTTTAAAACGGATTTAAAGGGGCAATAAACCCAAATTCAAATTAGGTGGGGATTTCATCACCCTTCCTAAACCCCATAAATCACAAACGTGCATACTATCACCCTACATTAATAAAAAATATCTAGACCAAGCCCCTAAGGACTGTCACGCTCAATTAGGACGGAGAAGGGTCGTGGGTAATCTAACGCTTATCCGCATTTTTCTTATGGTGTCTAGGCAAGTGTGACTAAGAAAAGTGGTTACTTAATTAGGCCCGCTATTTCGGTGATTCGTATAGCGGATACCTCCCACTTACCTGGCTGCAAGAGTGATAAAGAGGTGGTAGAGGATTGATCCTGTGACTTGTCCTTTGGAAATCTAGGAGCGGTCTAGTAACTTGACCTAGGAAACCCTAGTTCTAGAGGTTGATTGTGCATTTTGTGATTTGTCGAGTCAAGCCTCAAGTCCATCTTTCAAAGAAAAACAACTTCCAAAATCCAAAAAGAGCTTAAATCATTACCATCACTCTCTTTTCCTTTCACTTTCTTCTAATAGGTAACCCAAACAGACAAACTTTTGCCAAGTTTTGCTATCCAGAACCAAATATATCTTGTTTTCATAACTGCTTCGGTACAAAATCCAACTGTACCATATCTTTAAGAGATAGGATAGAGTAAGCGGAAAAGAATTGTTGGATACCTCACTCAAGGTCCTATCAACCCCATCAAAATTTCACATCTTCTTATGTTGATAATCCGTTTAAAGCGAGTGAGAGAACTTCGAAACGCATGTCCATCGCTGAGCACATTGCGAAGGCTGAAAGCTAAAGTTTCAATCCTTTCACTAATCCAAAACCGTTAGGACAACAAACACCATCATTTACATATGAAAATATTGATTCTCGTTTTAACGTGAATATGACGTCTTTTACCATTACTGAACAAATAGCAATTGCCAGTCGTCAACTAACCAACCAATCTCAATATTCTTTATATCCTACTGTTGATCATAATCCTGGTTATGAAACTTGGGTTCACCTTTCTAATTCTTATCCACAGTACCAAACTTTCATATGCTCTCATCTTGAGGCTAATGGGACAAATCAGAAATGCATGTTGATTGCGGAACACATTGAACTCGCCCGTAGCCAGAAAGTAAGGGCATCTCTTCTTAACATTTCTTTTCAGGCTAATGCGAAAAATCATAAACGCATGTCAATTGCTGAACACATTTGTTCAGTTGATAAAACTGCACATTTGTATTACATTTTTCCTACCATTTTCATATTAAAAAAGGACTTTATTATAATATATTATACATATGAAGGTTTATGTGTAAAAACATTATTTTCCATGTGTTAATATATTTTAATTATCATTTGGTAGGAAAATGTATGCAAATAAATCTATTGACCAAATCCTAGTAGAAATAAGCCTACTAAATATTATTTGAGATTATTGTGCAGAATTTTCCAAGTTGTTATGCAGAATTTATCAAACAAATCAATTTGTTGAAGAAAACTTGCCAAATTAAGAAGCAAAACTTGGAGACCAAGTCTGGAAGCAACCAAGAGAAGATTTCTGAATTCTAAAGGTGCCTAGGATTGCCAAATGACACAAGAAGCAAGCCCAAGAATTTTGATGAAGAGATCTCTTCCCTTAAGCGCGGATCCGCAGCCAAACCCCCCTTGGGCCGTGGATCCGCCGCACTTCTATGGAATTGGGAGCCAATATTTTTTGGCATAAATCTATGATGAATTTTACCAAGTTTTCAACAAGAAGATTCTGGCTTTACACTATAAAAGAGCACCGAGAGCCTCTTGGAAAAAGTATCAAGCCGAAGAGATCACGAAGCTCCAGATGCTTACGCATCCAAGCTGATCATCAACTGTTCGTCTACCTCCTTAGGAAAGATCGAGAAGCAACTAGTTTGTAATCATTTTCTACGGAATAAAAGTGTAGATTGTTCAAGTTGATTAATAAAGGTAGTTATTTTATTCTTTTTGCATTTTACATTATGTTTCCCCTCTATGTCTTTTCATCTTCTTCTCCCAACATGCGCGAGTAATTCCCCGCTTGTTAGGGTTCGTAGGATTAGGGTAGGCTAATGGATGATGAAAATAACTAAACCCTTTTTAAGTCCTATAAAGTTTAGGAACTTTATCAAAAGAATCATTAACATCCTAATCGGGCGCGCTAGCAATTCTTTGCTAGTTCCGACCGCGACTAGAGATTAGATTAATGATTGTTTTGGTAAAGGCTAGATTTGAACGGAGTTCTGTGTCGAGATAAGGGTTAAGAGTGGGATTCCTTTTCCCTCCAGAAACCCTAATCTACACGCATCACCGTCGTTCTAGTTTTAAATCTATTAATGGATAAAAAGGGTAACTTTTAATTAATCGTCCATAACTACTAAATCCTAACGAACCCTACAAGCCCCCTTATTATATTAACTACATCTTTAAAATAATCTAGATCTATATTTTACATTCTTGTTTAACGTAGATCTAGAAACCATTCTATAAAATTCTTTCTCCCTCCTCTCTTTCTCAACACATCTAAAGTAAAAATAAAAGATTCAACATTTCCCAGAGGACGACCCGTACTCATCTCGGTCTAGCTACGTGCGACACCGTTATTGATTGCGGTTAAACTACAAACACACTTTTTCGAATCAATCAAATGGCGCCGTTGCCGGGGATACGTGCGTAATTTTTTATTTTTACTATTTGTGTTGAATTCTTAGACGAGTCATATCAGTATTAAAACAAAACTGCAAATTGTATATTTAACGATTATTGTGTGAATTTTTGCGAGGAAATCTGGAGTCACGGACTTGAGGAAACAGGAGATCTAGGGTTTCAATCTTCTCTGGTATTTTTTTTCAACCCCTTCTCTCTCCTCTAAATCCAATAAAATCTATTTTCTGCAGGATTCTTTGCAAAATTGCGCCGCTAAAAAATCTTTTTGCAAAAGTTTTGTGATTGGTTTTGTTTTGCATATTTAATACGAACTTTAAGGGGCAAAGACCAAATCAAGATTAGGTAGGGATTTCATCACCCTTCCTAAGCCCCACAAATCATAAACTGAGCATATAGATCAACCCTTCATTAATTTAAAAAATATCTACACCAGACTCTAAGGACTGTCGCGCTCAATAAGGACAGAGGAAGGTCGTGGGTAATCTATCGTTTATCCGCATTACTTTTGTAGTGCCTAGGCAAGTGTGTCAAAGGCTAGTGGTTATTAATTAGGCCCACGACGTGGTTCCTTCCCACTTACCTGGCACTTACCTGGCTACAAGGGTAGTACGGAGGCGGTAGAGGATTGATCCTGCGGCTTGTCCTTTGGAAGTCTAGGAGCGGTTTAGAGACTGGACATAGGTGACCTTAGTTCTAGAGTTGCTTGTGCATCTTAGAGTGATTTGTCTTGAGTCCCACTTTTTCAAAAACAAACCAATTTTTAAACCACTTGCACTAAACCCGCTTAGTGCATGCTCGGCTGGACACGGGATCCTAGTACCCGTCTTGTCCGCGTTCCTGCTATCGACGCCGAAGTCGGTACTTCTTCATTTTCTTTTCCCCCACCACACACCACATCGACCGTGATGGATGGCACTCTATCTAATTATAACACCACGCTGCCACCGCCCGCAGGTGAGCAAAATCCACCGCGCATCTCTCTCCAAGAGAGATGCTACCCTATTCGTGGTCCCCTTCCTACTTGTCTATCTCTTCCACCACCTAACGGGGATAATTTCGAAATTAAACCCCATTACATCAACCTGCTGCCCAAATTTCATGGGCTTGAGTCGGAAGATGCGTATGTTTTCATCACCAAATTTGAAAACGTATGCGCAATGATGGGTACTTCACAATTGACTTTAGATGCTATGCGCTTACGTCTTCTTCCATTCACACTGTGGGACTTGGCAGAAAAATGGCTTTATAATACTGCCGCACACTCTATCACTAATTGGGATGAATTTGTCATAGCATTTCTTAAGAAGTTTTATCCAAACCATAAGACTGCCCATATTAGGAGCGAGATCAACCAGTTCACCCAGCTTCCCAATGAACCATTTTGGAAGTGCTTTGAACGTTTCAAAGATCTGCTTATCCAATGCCCCCATCACGGAATACAAAGATGGGATTTATGTCGGATTATATATGAGGGCATTAATCCAGCGACAAAGCAGATGCTTGAAACAATGTGTCAATGCAATTTCATGTCTAAAGATGACTGTGAAGTATGGAAATATCTGGAAGGCCTTGCTGAACACACGTTGCAGTGGGAAAGTGTAAGACCACCTTCAACTAAGGGAGGTATTCACCAGCTCGATGTTTCTATCGCAGTGAAAGTCGAAATGGCAGCGATACAGAAGAAACTCGACGCTATTGAGAACAAGTTATCATCTTTCTCCCTAAATCAGGTCACGCTTCCTAAGACCGTCTGTGGTTGTTGTTCGGATCCTTCACACTTAACGGAAGAATGTCCTATGAATGCATCGTTTCAAGCTAATGTTGCTTTTCAGCAGCGGCCTAGAAATGACCTTTATTCTTCCACGTACAATCAAGGATGGAGGAATCATCCTAACTTTGCTTGGAACCAAAACCAACAAAGCAATTATCAAAGACCTCCTCCACAGCAACCACAACCACAGAATCAGCCCCCCTTTCAGTCACAGAATTTCCAAAATCCGGCCAACATTTCTGCACCACAAGTGGCCGGTACTGACAACTCACTTGCACAAACTTTGGATATGTTCATGAAACAATCCATGCAATTTTCGGCTGAAATGAGGTCTTCTATTGATACCTTAACGAAAAACTCCGCCTCCCATGGTGAGAGTATTAAATCAATAGAAAACCAAATCGCACAGTTAAACGCCGTAATTAGTGCGAGAGAGAAAGGGAAACTCCCATCTCAACCCATAGCTAATCCTGGCTACTCACAAAGTTATAATGTGAATGCCGTTACTACGTTGAGATCGGGGAGAGTGCTGAATAACCGAGAGGGTGAGCAAATTGATGTTAGTGAAACATTTGATACCCCAGCTTCTTCTTCTTCTTCCCCTAATTCGTCTAGTCTCCCACCTTCACCCGAGCCTATTCTCCGTTTTCCCCAAGGCTCGAACCCTTCGCCCATTTTGCCAAATCTATCTAAGTCGATGCCCACTCCAGTTTTGGGATCGAATCCGTCCCCACAATCCTCTCCAATATTGGACCAAACCCTTATTGATAAAGCACCTTATCCAAACAGGTTAAGGGGCAACAGACCAAGTCCACAAATGGAGAAGATTGTGGAAATTTTTAAGTAAGTTAACATAAACATTCCTCTCCTAGATGCTATTCAACAAGTTCCGTCATATGCGAAAATCCTAAAGGACTTGTGCATTAGGAAGAGAAAAGTTCAAGTACCTAAAAAAGTTTTTCTTGCGAGTAATGTGAGCACTGCTTTTACACAACAACTACCCAAGAAACGAAAGGACCCCGGAAGTCCTACAATTTCAATTTCTATTAGGGGTAAAAATATCAATCGTGCTCTACTCGATTTAGGTGCTAGTGTTAACTTGCTTCCGTATTCTGTTTATGAGCAATTAGGGATCGGAGAGTTAAAACCTGCGCATTGCACTCTTCAGATGGCCGATCGATCTATCACCCAACCTAGGGGTGAGCTAGAGGATGTGTTAATCAAAGTCGGGGAATTCATATTCCCTGTGGACTTTATCGTTATAGATACACAACCTGTAGCAAACCCACGCAATCAAATTCTGGTGACACTCAGTCGACCCTTTTTGGCCACTTCCAACGCAGTAATCAATTATAGAAACGGTTCTATGACCCTATCCTTTGGAAAGAAGTCAATTGAGCTTAACATTTACAAGTTGGGAAGTGAACCCTCCGAACCCTATACTCATGTGTGTTCTGTTGAATTAATAGATGTCGACAGCAGCGAATTTGATCAACCTCATGGTACAGACTCTTTTCATATGTTGTTGTTTGACCCAACCATGTACTCTTCCACCGAGTTGTCCGGGTCAACATCTAATGAGGAACTTTTTATAGAGTCGGACGATCACCCTATTTTTTCTGATGACATTATTCTTCGGGGTATCGACGAAAGCTTTGAGGAAATTTTCGCTGATGAGCTCGCATTTTTACAAGACACGGGTGTTGAGATGAATCAACTCCAAGATGAAGAAATTGGACCTCAACCCCTTCTTTTGGAAAATCATGATAATGCGAGTAATCCATCATTACTATCACTGTGTCGTCTCTCCAAATTGAGACGCAATCCTTTTCCATCGCACCTCTTATCACCTCCCCACTTCTTCACGTCGAAAGGTGACATGTTCTTCCACCAACCTTGGTGCTTCATCGATAAAATTTTTGAATGGTTGGTGTTGACCTTCGGTCTTTGCAAAGCTTGGCATTGACCAATAACCTTGACCCCCTCGTGTGATTTTAAAAGATTAAAATTGTTTAACTCAAGTTTGGAGGGTGGTATATTTTGGCTCTTGAAAGAAAATGATTTTTACAAAATTGTGAGCCTAAAATAAGTTTGGGGGAGGATTTTCACTTCCATATATTCTTGCCCCTATTAATAATATTCTCCCAAGACTACAGGTTTTTGAGCTTAACGGATGACATCAGTGAGGACACTGTTGTAAACAGGTTTGGGGGAGGTTTGTGCTTATTTACACATCAATTTGCATCATATTTTGCATAAGCACAACATTTTCAAAAAAAAAATTAATTAAAAAAAAATTAACAAAAGGGTAGAAAGTGAAAAATTACATCCAAAAGATAGGAATAGTTTAAGAAAACCAAGAAAATTAGTAGTTTTCTTAAACGAACTGGTAATAAGTAGTTATGAGCTGTTGTCCCAAGGGTTAGTAAGATGAAGGAAGTCACTAATCTGAGAATAAAAATAAGTCTGAAAAATAGTTTCTATTCTGGAAGCCAAACATTTGAATGTTGATACCCTACTATATGCACTTACACACGTCTTGAAACTCGGGATAGTAGAGGATACCTTGAAATGCTCTTGTCTAAAAGCCAAAGTATGAAGGAAATAAAAAAAATAAAATGAAGAAAATATAAAAAGGGTGAAAAGAAAAAAATAAATACTGGTTTTGTTATCGCCAAGGCAGCAATAAAAAAATATAGTGAGGGTGCCTCTTCACCTAGTGCCCTAAGGCCAACTGGTCTGGGAGTCACTGTTAAGCCTTAGGTGGTGCAAGACGAGAAAAATATTATCACCGAATCAGCAAGCACATGAGTAATCGGTCGGTTAGTACCTCAAGAAGTATTAACGGTCGCATGAAAAGGTGTGAGCAAATCTAAGTATTCATCAAAATTAAAAAGTACTAAGGTAGATGGACAAGAGTATGATAGCTTGAATTGAACTCTCCGAGTGTAGGGATGTTCTTTACACACACGTGGGGTTATATGATCAATGTTTGGATGAAAGGTAGAAATGAAGAATAAAGATGATATTTTATTGAGGGATGATGTGATTTCTAATATTTTTCATGACTATTAAGATAGGGCTCATGACAACTGAAAAGCTAGTATAGTTGGAAACTCTTATTTTCAAAGTATTTCTTTTATGGTTCTTATCTTTATATGTAAATTTCACTCTCTCTCTTTTGTTATAGGATTTTGTGGGTGTAATCCGCTGAAAACCCTCAGGAGACAACACTCCTCCTACTAGGGACACCTAGAGGTTTAACGGCTTGTTGCACGTGCTCAGTGCAATCGTGTTTGCCTACGAAAGTGTGCTTAGTTTTATCCTTTCTTCTTCTCTTAAATAAACTAGTTTGCTCGGGACGATCAAAGATAAGTTTGGGGGTATTTGTTCAGTTGATAAAACTGCACATTTGTATTACATTTTTCCTACCATTTTCATATTAAAAAAGGACTTTATTATAATATATTGTACATATGAGGGTTTATGTGTAAAAACATTATTTTCCATGTGTTAATATATTTTAATTATCATTTGGTAGGAAAATGTATGCAAATAAATCTATTGACCAAATCCTAGTAGAAATAAGCCTACTAAATATTATTTGAGATTATTGTGCAGAATTTTCCAAGTTGTTATGCAGAATTTATCAAACAAATCAATTTGTTGAAGAAAACTTGCCAAATTAAGAAGCAAAACTTGGAGACCAAGTCTGGAAGCAACCGAGAGAAGATTTCTGAATTCTAAAGGTGCCTAGGATTGCCAAATGTCACAAGAAGCAAGCCCAAGAATTTTGATGAAGAGATCTCCTCCTTTAAGCGCGGATCCGCGGCCAAACCCCCCCTTGGGCCGCGGATCCGCCGCACTTCTATGGAATTGGGAGCCAATATTTTTTGGCATAAATCTATGATGAATTTTACCAAGTTTTCAACAAGAATATTCTGGCTTTGCACTATAAAAGAGCACCGAGAGCCTCTTGGAAAAGGTATCAAGCCGAAGAGATCACGAAGCTCCAGACGCTCACGCATCCAGGCTGATCATCAACTGTTCGTCTACCTCCTTAGGAAAGATCGAGAAGCAACTAGTTTGTAATCATTTTCTACGGAATAAAAGTGTAGATTGTTCAAGTTGATTAATAAAGGTAGTTATTTTATTCTTTTTGCATTTTACATTATGTTTCCCCTCTATGTCTTTTCATCTTCTTCTCCCAACATGCGCGAGTAATTCCCCGCTTTTTAGGGTTCGTAGCATCAGGGTAGGCTAATGGATGATGAAAATAACTAAACCCTTTTTAAGTCCTATAAAGTTTAGGAACTTTATCAAAAGAATCATTAACATCCTAATCGGGCGCGCTAGCAATTCTTTGCTAGTTCCGACAGCGACTAGAGATTAGATTAATGATTGTTTTGGTAAAGGCTAGATTTGAACGGAGTTCCGTGTCGAGATAAGGGTTAAGAGTGGGATTCCTTTTCCCTCCAGAAACCCTAATCTACACGCATCACCGTCGTTCTAGTTTTAAATCTATTAATGGATAAAAAAGGTAACTTTTAATTAATCGTCCATAACTACTAAATCCTAACGAACCCTACAAGCCCCCTTATTATATTAACTACATCTTTAAAATAATCTAGATCTATATTTTACATTCTTGTTTAACGTAGATCTAGAAACCATTCTATAAAATTCTTTATCCCTCCTCTCTTTCTCAACACATCTAAAGTAAAAATAAAAGATTCAACGTTTTCCAGAGGACGACCCGTACTCATCTCGGTCTAGCTACGTGCGACACCGTTATTGATTGCGGTTAAACTACAAACACACTTTTTCGAATCAATCAACATTGAACTTGCCCGTAGACAACAATTAGACACTTCCCAAGCATACTCAACTTCTTCATCTTATCTAGACAGTGCTCCTGAAAATGAATTAGGAAGTTCCACGGTTCAAAGAGAATCCTTCATTGGAACTTCCCCACAACCCATGTCTAGTCTTGAAGTAGAGTTGGAATTGAGTATTGAAAAAGAACAAGAGATCCATCAAAGTCAAACCGAAACTAATTCTTTTGACTTTGACACCTTCCATCCTGCACCCCGACCGTATTCGATGTTCAACCGCTTCATGGACTAAGTGATGAGGTGTCCGAGAATAATATATTTGACTTTGCTAATAGCGAGTGTGAAAGAGAGTTTGACACCATTTCAAATCAAACCGATCCTTATTCGACTACACTTGATATTTCAAACCTTCCAACCCCATCAAGTGAACCAAGTGATTTATCGATTAAGGATAGTATAATTGATGAATTCTTGAATACCTATTCGTTTGATTTGACCGAAAGTGCTAGTGAGAGCGGTGATGAGAATGTCATTGAAGATGAACCCGTTATGTTGGATGAGTTGGACTCTCCTACCCATCATGTCCCTTCTATTGAATATGAACATCTTCCTATACAATTAATAGATCCTGTTCTTACCACCGACCTATCCGATAAGCAGAACGATATTCAGCCTTCATCTCCCATATCTGGTTCAACAATGCTTGACGCCCAAATTTGTTTACCTATTTCACCACCCACTTTCTGTGGTTCTTCTAATCTTCTTTCTACTCCACCGAGTTTTGATGAATCACACTCCGATATTTCGACTTCTATGATTTTTGAAAGATCACTCAATTTAGACTCTTTTGAGAAGGAGGGAAATGATCATTTCGAATCTCCTACCTTTATAATTACTGACGAATCAAGTGTTTTGAATCTTGGTGCGCAAAAGACTGACCTTGAAACTTTCAACCGTCCTAATGAATCTGCATATTCCATCAATATAGATATCAATGAAATTATTACTCGAACCATTGATGAAAGTTTTGAAGACATTTTCGCCAAAGAACTTGCATTCCTAAGAGACATGGATGTTGTGATGAATCAACCTCTACCCGAAGAAGTTGAACCACCACCATTCTTCTTATCCTATACGAGAATGTAACTATTCCATCCATTCCTAATCATTCACATTCTCATTTTTGTTCACCATCACTATTTCATCTCTACCAAACGAGACATAAACCCGAGCGATTACACTTCTTATCTCCCCACTTCTTCATATCTATGATCTTCCACCAACCATGGTGTTATATTGATAAAATATTCGAATGGTTGGTGTTGACTTTTGGTCTCTGTAGAGTTTTGCATAGACCAATAACTTTAAACCCCCCCTCATAATTTTAAATGCTTAATACTATTTTACTCAAGATTGGGGAGGGAGAAAATATTTTGGCTCTTGAAAGAAAATAAATTTTTAAAAAATTGTGAGCCAAAAATAAGTTTGGGGGAGGATTTCACTGTCATTAATTCTTATCCCCTTTACTAACTTTTCCTCCCAAGTCTACAGGTTTTAAGCTTAACAGATGACATCAATGAGGACACTTTTGTAAATAACTTTGGTGGAGAATTGTGCTTATTCACGCATCATTTTTTGCATTATACTAAATAAAAGCACAAATTATTTTTTTTGATAATGAAAGTTAGAAAGTGAAAAATATATATGATAGGAAGGAAAAGTTTAAGAAAAGCAAGAAAATTAGATGTTTTCTAACGAAACTAGTAATAGCTAGTCATGAGCTGTTGTCCCAAGGGTTAGTAAGATGAAGGGAATCACTAATCTGATGAAAGAATTGAGTCTGAAAAATAGTCCCTATTCTTGAGTCCAAACATCTGAACGTTGATACCCTACTATACGCACTTGTACACATCTTGAAACTTGGGATAGTAGAGGATACCTTGAAATGCTCGTCTAAAAGTTTTAGTATGAAGGAAAATAAATATATAAACAAAAAATAAATGAAAAAATGGTGAATAAAAATGAACACTTGTTTTGTAATTACTTAAAACAGTATAAAAAAAATATAGCGAGGGTGCTTTATCACCTAGTGCCTTAAACCAACTGGTTTGGGAGCCACTGCTAAGCCTTAGGTGTTGCAAGACGAGGATATTGCTAATTACGCCTAAAAGAGTGAGCACATTTGGTAATCGGTTGGTTAGTATCTCAAGAAGTATTAACAGTCGCATGAAAAATGTGTGAGCAATTCCATCTATAAAATATTCACCGACAAAAAGTACTAAGGAAGATGGACAAGAGTATGATAGCTTGAATTGAATTCTCTAAGTGTAAGGATGTCTTTTATACACACGTAGGGGTATATGATCTATATTTGGAAGAAAGGTAGGGAGAAAGACTAAAGGAGATGTTTTATTGAGGGATGATGTAATTTCTGACATCTTTTCATAACCATTAAGATAGGGCTCATGGCTACTAAAATGCAAGTATAGTTTGAAACTCTTATTTTCAAGTTCTTTCTTTTATATTTTCTTATCTTTGTATGTAACATTCATCGTCTTTCTTTTATTATAGGATTTTGTGGGTGTAATCCGCTGAAAACCCTCAGGAGACAACACTTCTCCTGCTAGGGACACCTAGAGGTTTAAAAGCTTGTTGCACGTGCTCAGTGCAATCGTATTGCCTATGAAAGTGTGCTAAGTTTTTCTTTTTCTTTTTCTTTTTCTTCTTCTTCTCTTTAATAACTTGTTTGCTCGGGATGAGCAAAGTTAAGTTTGGGGGTATTTGATTAGTCTGAAATATTGCACATTTGAATGATTATTTTTCCCACTATTGTTATGTTCTAAAAGGTGTTTATTGTAATTATAGAACATATGAGGTTTTATGTGTAAACAGTTTATTATCATATGTTTCTACATTATATTTAACATAGTGAGGGAAAATACATGCATATAATATTTAAATGAAATGTTATAATTAAAATATGCATATCATATCAAATATTTCTAATCAATATTCTTAGGATTTAAATCATATAAAATGGTTAGGATAATATCTCAAAAATACCAAATATTACTAACACTTTGATTTGAGATATTGTGCAAATATTAGCTCACGTATGGAAACCGATCAGGAGATCCGAGATGTTAGAATCAAATCTGCCGAAATATGGAGGCAAATCGTAAGATTTAGCAAAGGCAGAGATTCAGACCAGTATTCTCAAAATCCAGATATCAAAGAGATCTCCAAATGTCAACACAAGACAGCACAAAAATCCCAGAACTTGATCTCACCAAAAAGCCGCGGTTGGGCAGCCAAATCATACTATTCGGGGCGGATCCACGGCGCATCTTGGGCCGTAGGATCTGAGATTTTGGGAGTTGGATCATATAAGAATATAATCACAGATGGTACCTAGGGTTTCTAATTTCTATGACTATAAATACGATCGAGAGCTTCACATCTAAAATCATCAAACGAAGAGATCAAGAGGTCCAAGACAATCCACGCATCCGAGTTGATCATTAGCTGTTCATCTACTTCCAATAAAATAGAGATCGAGAGCAAAAACTATGGTTCTTGTACTCTACTTTAAAAGGAATTGTATATGATATAATTGATTAATAAAAAGTAGATTTACATTTTACTTTCCACACTTATTTTCTGCACTTAATTTCTGCATCTTACATTATGATCTCATTCTTCATCCCTTCTTCTCCAACCATGCGTGAGTAATTCCTAGCTTGCTAGGGTTCGTAGGCTAGGGTAGATCAATAGATGATAAAATCTTTTAATCTCTTTTATACATTTTAAAGTCTATAAACTTTAGCAAAATAAATGTTAACATCCTTATCGGGCGCGCTACCAATTTATTGCTAATCATGACCACGATTCGAGATCAGATTAATACTTATTTTGTTGAGGGCTAGACATGAATAGAGATCAATGCAAGGACAAGGGTTAAGAGTGGGGAAACCCTAGTTTTTCCAAAAGAACCCAAATATACATTCATCACTATCGATCTAGTTTTAAACTATTAAAAGATAAAATGTGTCATTTTTAATTATTCATCCATTACTACTAAGTTTTATGAACCCTACAAGCATTTTCTTCATAAATTCTACATCCGTATTAAAATAGATCTACAACCAATCACCTTTCTTCAATCAACTCGTCTAAAGCAAGAAAAAGGTTCATGTTTCCCTGCGGACGATCCGTACTCATCGCGGCTAGCTACTAGCAACACCGTCTTGATTGCAGTTACTTTACGAACACACTTTTTAAAGATCAATTAGCAGCTAGACGAATACGTTTCCCAGAAGTTCAAAGCTCACTTTGCCAGTGAAGCTGCCGGCAAGTTGACAAAGACTGGCCGACCCTACCCTGCGTGTTACGATCAAATAAAGTACCTGCCAGTATACACAATTCCAACATTTCCCATATATAAAGGAACCGGAAATCCGAAGCAACATATCATCTAGTTCAGGTCCAAGTGCGGCAATACTGGGAGTAACGACATATTGCTCCTTCGACAGTTCGTTAGCAGTCTACCGGACATGGTGTTCGAATGGTATTCAGAGATCCCTAATGACTCGATCAAAACCTTTGATGAGATAAAGCTCCCTTTTTGCCAGAGATTTGCTAGTGCGAGCGAGCGCACTACTGTGACCACCTTGGTCAACGAAAGACCCAGATCAAATGAGACATGGGTCTAGTATGCGATGAGGTAGAGAAACCTTTGGTCTAAGTGTGAACAAAGGATTGCTGAAGCTTAGGCCATAAGTATGTTCATAAGCACTCTCGATAAGAAGGCACATGTGTTTTTATATCTGGCCCTTCTCAGCCTAGCGACTTTTTTAGAACTTATTGATAAGTTGGCGCAGCTGGATGCGGTGAACCAAGGTCCTCCCTCTTCTAAAGGAGATTCGCGAAACTTCAAGAGTAAGGTAAAGCAGCGTTTTTCGATAACATGCAACAACATCCAAACGATCATAAGGCGATTGGTCCTCAAAATAACAACCGCATGGGACCCACTCTTGAAGAAAGAATGGTATAGGAATATTCATTCCCTTGAGATAAAACAAGAAAGCTGTTCGACCTTGCATTGAAGAGAGGCTTTCTGACTTTGCCTGAGTCACGGCGACTGGCTCATACCAAAGACGTCAACAATCCGACTTATTGTCCATATCATCGGGTGGTAAGTTATCCGATTGAAGATTGTTACGTCTTCAAGAACTGGGTCGAGGTCCGGTATAAACACGACAAGTTCATGCTCTCCGATAAATAGAAGGTGAACCCTCCTCAGAAGCATATCTCTAAAGGGACTAGTACGCGCGGGGCATCCTGCTCGGTCGTCGAAGAAACCCCATGGGAGGTGATGTTATCACCCAAAACAAAGAGAATGCCAAAGGATCTCCAAGCATGCCCTGTGATCAGGTGGAAAAGCCTGCTTGAACCGAAGATCATAGAAGAGATGTTGAAGCCACGTTCCATTCTGAAGACTATTGATAAAGGGAAAGGCCCCGAAGTCAAGAAGTCTTCCAAGAAGGAAAAAAAGAAAGTGAAGATGCCCAGTCCGTATAGCTAGTTGAGCATGTCGACAGCTGTACAGACATCCAAAAATACATTGACGCACTAGAAGAGTACAATCAGAAAGCGCCTGTTACTTTTGAGGAGTTTATCAAACACATCCTTGAAAATAGCAGAGAGGATGAGGATGATGACCCAGAGGGAGAAACATAAGACCGTGTGGAAAATTGCCGCATGGTATCTCACTCCTCCACCTACGATGATGAGGCTCCACCCACGTCCGAAAGTGAGTCAGACGAATAGGGGAAGAATCAATGCCTGAATCTCTCAGTTTGCCACAACAGTACCCAGTTGAGAGGCTCCTATGGGAAGCCTTTCAAAAAAGCCGGGAAAATCAAAGACGTAGGCTGGCTATTTACGAAAAAGCCAGAAAACAACATCTAAAAAAGGAAGCCGCAGAAAAGGTGAGTTATGTAGTTCCCCAACAAAAGCAGAGTATCCAACCGAACCAGAAGATACCACTAAATAAAGGCAAGGCCGAGAAATATTTCTCTAAGGCCTTATCTAAAGGGATGAAGCTGCCGCTCCTAAGGATGTATACCCCATGGGAGGTGATGTTGTCCCCCAAATCAAAGAGATTGCTAAACGATCTCCAAGCATGCCCTGTGATCAGGTGGAAAATCCCACTTGAACCGAAGATCATAGAAGGGATATTGAAGGCACGTCCCACTTCGAAGAAAATTGATAAAGGAAAAGGCCCCGAAGTCAAGAAGTCTTCCAAGAAGAAAAACAAAAAATAAAGTGAAGAAGTCCGTACTGCCAGCTGAGCATGTCGAAAGCCGTACAGACATCCAAAATTACATTGATGCACTAGAAGAATATAATCAGAAAGCGCTTTTGCCCGTTACTTTTGAAGAGTTTATTAAACACTTCCGTGAAAATAGCAGAAAGGATGAGGATGATGACTCAGAGGTGTTGGATATGTATGCCCTAGAGGCCTTCATTGTATAGGATGCTAGGGATATGTATGTACAGGACAATCTTTCTCAATATGATAGTATGCTATTTGGTTTTCTTTTATCTTAACATGTGTATATATTTTACTTGTTATTTCATATCTCTTGTACATGTTGATAAATCCCGTAAGATCATTGCTTGACTACCAACGTTATGATGGCGATCATACTTGTGGGAGCTGGGTAGTCGATGAGCACATTCTTAAATGTCCTTAATCATGAGAGTATCGAGACTGGGCATCGATACTGTTGTATATAGTGCCCTCAAGGAAATTACTATGATTGCAAGTAGGCAATTATGATAATTGAGGGAGGACCTATACAGGTAAAACAGTCTTACTCGAGATGATAGTATGCTATCTGGTTTGTCTTCATCATTGATGAAGCTCGTAGGATTGACAACCAGCATTATGATGGCGATCATATATGTAGGATCTGGGTTGTCCATAAGCATATCCTTAAATGTCCCTAGTCGTGGGAGTATCAAAACTGGGCATCGATATTCCGGAGTAGACTAGTATATACGCTTCTAGACCCCGACGAGAGGCGGTGGCCGGTCTCACAAGCCATTGGTGTTGTGTCACCTAAGATAGTATATAGGTGCTCACTGGAAGTGAGTACACCGGACGGACTTGCCGAGAACTTCTAGATGTTATTATATCTATCAACGATGGAAGTTTTCAGGTGGCATGAGTACAGGTTAGTCCTTTGACCTGAAGTCGTCATTTGTCTCGTGTGAGTACCCACTGTACTTTGATTACTACCCTACCGCGCCTCAAAGGAATCGTGCAAACATGTTTTAATTGGTTACAGTCCCGAGCCAAATGGAGGCAGTGGTCGACTGTTAGGGATTCGTCTCTTCTGGTATTAGGAGTCGATGTCGCGCTGTGTTTAATTGGCTATCACCAGAAATCTGTGGCCATGGTGGGTGACATTTACTGATAGTTAATCAGTAGTATCTCTGTTGGTGATGAGCTTGACTCGAACACGACTTATCAGGTTAGTAGGGGTCCGACGTTATCCACCCCCTAGACCTGATATGCGATACTCTTTGACGAAAGGACCGGACTGTATGGAGATTGTCACATTCAGGCTCAGTAGGGTAAGGACATACTTGATTGTCGACCCCCCTTTCGACAAGTACATGGGTAACCGTTACGTACAGTTAGTGACGCTGACGTGCTTGTGGTTAAACTCACATCCAGCATATTGTCGAGTCTTTAGAGTCCCACGCAGAGGGTTTTCCAGGTTTAAGCGACAGATGTAGGAGCCGTACATTGATACGTGCAGGGGTTCGATTAAATATGTGTACGGGATACACGGACTTTAATCGGGCAGTTGATAATACTAGCCGGCTTAGGATTAAGCCGGATTATTAAATCAGGATTTGATTTAATAATTTATATATGTATTTTGATACATATATTTTAGTATTATTGTTCACTATTCATTTTCTCTCTTTGGTGCTATCGGTATTTTTATACGGATACTTGTATATGGAGCGATATATATACCTGGTGAAGTATTCCATATTTATACTGGAATGCTTCTAGAAGAAGACCTCATATTTGTTTTTCTTTTTAGAAAAAAAAATGGAAAATGAGGTGTTAATGAGATGGCAAAGAATCATGGTGATGAGTATGGCTAGGGCATTAATTTTGTGCGTTTATTTGGTGCACTGTTGCATCATGGTTGTGTTATATGTAGCCATCCTTTTTCATTTGGACTTGAGGATTTTTTTCATCTCATCCAACATGCTTCATGGTTGCTAGCTTGAGTAACCATCATCCGCATCTCTTCTCCTTCTTCTTCTTGCTCTCACTTGAGCATAGATTCTATAGAGAAATTTTTAGTGAAGTATTCCTATATCACCGACCATCCACACCTAGAAAGTATGGATCATCTATTAGAGCCTCCTCCGGTTTCTCTCGGGTGGATTGTTTTCAGTGAGGGTGGTCGATTTTCAAGCGCGATCCCGGCGGCTACGAGCTTGGAGGGGTCTTCCGTAATTGGGTGGACACGCGACAAAGGTTGTAGATTCTCAACACTTGCACTCTTAGTTAGCTAGTTTAGGTTATTGGACGTATCTTGGGTTTTACAGGCGTTCGGTGCTTACTAAAATTTTTGTTTTCTCTTCCACCTCGGCCGCGGCTTCTGCGGTGCGCACACCGAAATCCAACATGGTATCAGAGCCACTCTATAAACCTTAACTAGCTAGTTTATAATTATTTATAGTTTCGATCGACGGAATTTTCTGAATCTCATTCCCAAATCCATGCCCGCTGTTCGAATTTTAAAGTTGTTCAAAAAATTATTCTGGTTGCATTAAAATTATGTGCAGGCATAACTAGATGCCAGAAAAAATCTTGGGCACATGAGCCCAAAATGTGGCCGTAGAACCGCCGCCAAACTTGCCATTTGGCCGCGGTTCTGCGGTCCAATTTGGGCCGTTGTGCCCCAAATTTTTTCTGCTGTTCAAGGTTGTGGAAATTTGATTTTTGGGATATTTGGCTTTGACCTAGATTTGTTTTAGTACTGGTTTGTACTTGGGGCCAATGCGGAAATTTTTAATCGATCGAAATTTTGAATTCGTGGTTTTCAGTGAGTTTGTTAGTTTCTACGACCGTGAATATCATAGCGCGGTACAATCCAACTGGTTACTATATGTACAATCAGATGGGTTTACGAACATGATATTCACATTGATGTTCTGTGTTGCATTGATAATATGGATGGATTGTTGTGATGGATAGACTTGTGTGCAATGTTAGATGTATAGTTCAGATTCATTTGTATATTCATTATTGTGGGACGAGCGTCCGGCATGTGGACTGTCGTTTCTGCCAGTTTGTATATTCTTTTATTGGGGCACGACCGGGTTGAGGTCGATGTCACCGTTGCATATATGTTTTCTTTTTTGTACTAGGATTACCCCGTGGAGGAGTGCTCGAATACCCGGGTTCTAAAGGGCAACAGGCCTGCATCTCATGGGGTTGAGACTGTTAGGTTTCGGTACCCGCGCCACGGAAGCCGCGGCCGAGACGGAAGCGAAAACAAAAATTTTAGCGAACACCGAACACCTGTAAAAACCAAGATTCGATCCATATACCTAAACTAGTTAACTAAAAGAGCAAGGGTTGAAGAACTACAACCTTTGTTGCGTATCCACCCAATTGTGGAAGACCCCTCCAAGCTCGTAGCCGCCGGGATCATGCTTGAGAATCGACCACCCTTGCTGAAGACGATCCACCCGAGAGAAACCAGAGAAGACTCTAACCGATGATCCAAGCTCGCTAGGTTTGGATGGTCGGTGATGTAGGAATATTTCACTAAATTTTCTCTCATGAACCATGCTCAAAAAGAGAGCAAGAAGAAGAAGGAGAAAAGGAGAGAATGAAACCATGAATCATGCTCAAGTGAGGAATGAAGAAAACATCAACTGTAGAAAAAATGAGAATGGTTTGCTTTTTATAATCATGCATCAATAGTGCACACAAATGATTTTATCATTTTAAAATCAAAGCCATACCTCTCTACATGTTTGCACCCATACCTCATGCCACCTATTTTCCACCTCATTTCCTTTCTATTTTTCTAAATAGAAAAATAAATATGAGGTGTCCTTCTAGAAGCATTCCTGTATAAATATGGAATACTTCACCTGGTATACGAATCGCTACATATACGCGTATACGTATAAAAATACGGATTGAACCAAAGAGAGAAAATGAATAATGAACAATAATACTAAAATATATGTATCAAAATACATATATAAATTATTAAATCAAAACCTGATTTTATAATCCGGCTTAATCCTAAGCCGGCTAGTATTATCAACCGTCCGATTAAAATCTGTGTATAGTGTACATGTATTTAATCGGACCCCCTGCACGTACCAACATACGGCTCTTACATCTGTCACCAGAACTGGGTAAACCCTCTGTGTGAGACTCTAAAGACTCGACAATACGGTGGCAGTGGGTTTAACCACAAGCATGTCAGCGGCACTAGCTGTACGTAACGGCTACCCAGGTACTTGTCGAAAGGGGGGTCGACAATCAAGTGCGTCCTTACCCTACTGAGCCTGAATGTGACAATCTCCGTACAGTCCGCTCTCTTCGTCAAAGAGTATCGCATATTGGGTCTAGGGGGTGGATAACGTCAGACCCCTACTAACCGGATAAGTCATATCTGAGTCAAGCTCATCACCAATAGAGATACTACTGATCAACTATCAGTAAATCTCATCCATGTGGCCATGGATTTCTGGTGATAGCCAACTGAACACAGCGCGACATCGACTCCTAATACCAGGAGAGACGAATCCTTGACAGTCGACCACTGCCTTCATGTGGCTCGGGACTGTACCCAACTAAAACCTGTTTGCATGACTCCTTTGAACCGTAGTAGGGTAGTAATCAAAGTATAGTGAGAACTCACACGAGACAAATGACGACTTCAGGTCCTAACCTGTACATATGCCACCTGAGAACTTCCATTTAACGATAGATATAATACCATCTAAAAGTTCTCGACGTATCCATCCGGTGTACTTACCTCCAGTGAGCACCTGTATACTATCTTAGGTGAAATAACACCAATGGTTTACCGGTCACCACCCTTTGTCGGGGTCAAGAAGCGTATATACTAGTCTACTTTGAAATATCGATGCCCAGTCTCGATACTCCCACGACTAGGGATATTTAAGGGTGTGATTATGGACAACCTAGCTCCCACATATATGATCGCCATCATAATGCTGGTTGTCAAGCAACTATCCTACGGGCTTCATCAACGATGAAGACAAAGCAGATAGCATATTATCATCTCGATTTAGACTGGTATACCTGTATAGGTCCTCCCTCAATTATCATAATCGCCTACTTGCAATCATAATAACTGCCTTGAGGGCACTATATCTAACAATCTCCCACTTGCACTTAGAGCCAATTATTGCGGTATCGCGTATCCACAGCTCGTGTGCTACCGAATACCCAACTTCTCTACTAATCAGTTTCGCAAACCATGTTTATGAAACATAATCTGTTCGAGAAATAACCTCAGTGAGTGGATCCGCTACAATGATCCAACTTCATCTCTCTATATCTCAACTTTACGGAGATTAACAATCTCCCAAACTGAGCGATACCCCGCCTCAAGAATTTGTCTGGATACTTGATGGGACCAAATTCATCAATGAACAACTCCATCCAACAACCATCTTGGGATGTATCCTCTGTTGAGTTATAACCGCCATCCTACACCATGATTACCTCAGTATCCCTATTGGAACACTATCCAATACACTGATCCTCAGAATAGGCTAAACTCAAGACTCTGATAGCATCTCTGTCATCCAGGTCACCTTGGAAGTCTGAACTGATAACCGCCTCCAAGAGGAGGCTGCCATTATCTCCTACTAAGAACATCCACTTATGTTCATAATAGCTTCCCTTTGTTTCTCTAGGATTAGATTAATATATGCTTATTACAACTAGTGCAAAAGAAATATCTGGTGTTGTACAAAACATTGTATGATTGACTCAATTGCCTAAGCAAATGATATGTCATTCATGTCAATCCCTCTCCAAGTCAGTCTAGAAGAAATCCCTTTTAGAAAGGGTGACTCCATCACCTGCGGGTACACTACCACGCCAGGAGTCCTCCATTCTAAAATACCTTTTAGAATGCTGTCCAAGTACTCGATTGGGAAACTTCCTAAATTTAGATCTAAAACCAGAATCTCAGATACATTATCCATCTGGTTTTGTAAAAGACATTATATGATTAACTCAATTGCTTAAGCAAATGATATGTCATTCATACCAGTCCCTCTCTTAATCAGTCTAGAAGACATCTCTTTAGAGAGGGTGACTCCATCACCCGCGGGTACACTACCATGCCAGGAGTCATCCATTCTAAAATACTTTTAGAATGATCTCTAACTACCCGATTTGGGAAACTTCCTAAATCTAGATCTAGTCCCCAGAATTCCTGATATACTATCTGTAAGCCGATGTCGTGCACCTTGCGGGTTCGCGGGGCGGCGGAATTTTAAAAAAACTATTTTAACGAACTACGCAACACCGGCTAACTCCAGGATCTATACTAAAACCTTAACTAACTAAACTTATAAGAGGTTTAGCTACTCGGTAAGAGTGTTATACCTCCGTGTACTAGTCCTTCGGGTCTTCTTTTCCTCCTCTCCTTGGCTCCTAGAAGTATGGATTGAGCTTGTGACGTTGGCCTCCTCGCGTCAAAGATGATCCACCCAAGAGTATGTGCTTTGAGCTCTAACCTCTAAACTGAGATAACTAGGGTACTTGGTTCGCTAATCCAAGTAGGCAAGGTGATGTAGAGAATGTCTAATGTATTGTATTATCTCACTAAACCCTTTGTTTCACAACATATGTGAGTGTAAGGGTTTAGCTTAAGGAAGAAGGAGATGAAATGAAGAGAGAGAAGGAGAAAAGAAAAATGAGCTAAGAGTGAAATGGCTAAGTGTAGAGAATGGATAATATCTCATCTCACGTATTGAACCATGGAGATTTTTCACAATATAAAATTGTCACACCCCGCTTCCCAGTGTACGGGGAGGGGACGCGACTGGGCCCGCGACGTGTTTACTCAGAAGTAAACACGATAAGCCTATCTAAGCAATATAAAGTAAAATGTACACAAGAGACATGAATGTAATGAACAACAACTTTATTTATTAAACGTTCTTTTACAGGTACAACTGGAAATATAAATACATGAATAGAAAGCAATGCCTAAATAATAGCATGAACTGAGTGAAAAGTAAGTACAAGTAAAGTCAATGCTGAGGGTCTTCAGTGAACTGCTCCAAGTGCTCCTTGCTGGTCTCGAACTCTTCAGAGTCGGGTCCTCCTGACAACATTCCAAAGAAGAAGAGAAATAGGAATGTCGTCAGCGAACAATCGCTCGGTAAGTCCCGAAGAAAGAAGGAGAAGAATAAACAGAGAATAGAACAGGTGAAGTAGATAAGTTATATTTGTTATACTAACGTAATTGTTGTAGCTTGGTACAGAATATGCTAGTGTATACGAGAGGAGTCCAACTTACACCGTGGACTTTGGTAACCCGTAGTACAAGGCTCCGTCGAAAATACCACAGAACAACGGCATGGATATAATAACGTCTTTTAGTGACCACCTCGTGCCACCTTTAACATGTTATGTGCCAGTCTATCCCTTTATAAACCCCGTAATATTTATTGTATTGATTGTATTGATTGTATTGATTGTACTGATTGTATTGTATTGTAGTAAATGGAAGACTCACCGAAACCATGATATCAGTAAACTGAATATATATAAATGGATAGTCATGTAATCAAAGTATATCTATGGTTTGGTTCGGTCATGTTTTGTTGGTATAGATTGTATTCTGGCATTCATGGATTCATGTTGTATTATAGTTATACTTGAACTGAATACGAGTTAGATTTATTTCAGATTTGACCATGACTCGAACTGAGTCATACTTTTAAACAGAATTGAAGTCCTGATTGTTTTGGAGATATCGGTAACTGCTGCACATGGACGGAAGGATTTTGTCTTTTTTCAAGACAATTACCGTGTTGATAACACCATTGCTAGATTGTCTACTTTAGATAGGCAAGCACCCATATTCTCCGGCTCCCTAAGGCTTAAGAGAACTTGTCCCTCTTAAACCTGTGTTTACTAGGGTCCTTATTATAATTTAATATAACTTGAGAAGGTTTTATGTAAAAATAGTTTGATATATTTTCAAAATACACCTCAAGTATTTAATTATCGTCTTTAGGGTTTTCATAAATGTATATTTTATAAAAATGAAATTTTCTAGTGAGTAGAACCTAGTTTCCATTGTATATGGTATTTTAAGGAAATACTGGAATTTGTATTGAATTGTAATGGTAGTTTCATGAAATTGTGATTCCTTTGATTTAGAAAACATGGAATATTTATAATATATTTAAAATAGATATTTTGATAATAGCTATAAATATTTATATATTTAATAAAAATAAATTTTATTTATTTGTGTAAAAATCTCATTTTCTTAAAAATTGCATCAAAAATTCCGTCGAGATCGAATGCTCCTTGCAGAGGTCTGCATCTCGGTCTGCTAGGCCCGAGGATGTGCGATAACCCGCACCATCCTGATTGGGATTCCCCAAAATGGGTTGTTGAGGCGTATTTGCAAGGAATTAAGTAATACACTTTTTAAAGAAAACGTTTTTGCAAGTTTAGGGTATTTAAATGTAATGTAGTATTTTGTCCCAAAAGAATATTTCACTAACCATCGTGCTATGTAAAGGATCAGTGTTGTGATGAGATAGGTCATTACCTCGTGATTTTTCTAAAGGTAATACAAGAAATATGTTGAATTATATTGAAAGTAAAGTATATGGTATTTTACCGTAAAAATGCGATAAAAGATGCATAATAGATTCTTTTGAGATAAAACTTGTTCTAATGTGTTTGTTTATGTTTGTTAAACATTATATGAGAATATGGTATTTTATTTTTTAAGAAAAATGGAGCTTTTTTTTAAAGAAAACGGATCGGATGTCGGAATAACTCTGCTTCCGATGAGTTTTGAAAAAGAGAAGTTTTAGAATAGAGATGGGGGGAATGGGGACTTATAGGTTATTAAGAAAGAAGGAAGGAGGAGGAAACTTTAGCAACCGTCCGGGCGTCGTTTCGTCGCCGGAATCTCCTCAAAACATCATCGAAACTTCGCCCTTTACTAACTCCACTTGCACATCTTATGACTTGGAAATTTTTAGAGAGTTTTTGTAATGAAATTCTGAGTGAGGAGGGGTGAAATGGAGTGTGGTATTTATAGGGAAAATTATGGTTTAAGGTAATGAATTTTGAGAATTAAAATGTTCATTTAAAATTTGGTTTAATACTTCTTTTTAATTCTCTGTTTATTTTTAATAAAAACAAACAGTACAGGGGTTAAGAGGGAGGCCAAAGGGTGTCAGGGGAAAAATTAGAGACCATCCCCTACAGGGGGCCCGGCGGTGCCGGTTCCAAGATGAATCTCGCCGGCCAATTTCCGGTGATGTGTGTGTGGGATTTGGCCATGTGTCCCCGTCGCTTTGTATACTTCAGTGCACGTGTTTGTTTAATCTATGACTCTTCATTTTACGTGTTGTGAACGTGTAAACCTTTAGGCTTCTAAAAGATTAAAAGAAAAAATCAATTAAAAATAATATGTGACTGGGAGGATTCGAACATAGGGGCTACGTCACAGCAGTACAAGGATTTATCAATAAGCTACAAGTGCTTTCTTGCTGTTCAAAAGCAAATTAAATTTATAACTTGTGCTCAGGCTTAGGTACTCTTTTCTGTATTTTGGAAAAAAAATGTACAGAAAGTTTAGAGTTGTTACATTCTACCCTCCTTATAAAAATTTCGTTTTCGAAATTTGTAGAACGAAAGTGTAACAGTTTCAAGAAAAGTTTGGTGATAAAACATTAGTAGTGCATAAAAAATATATGGAAGAATGAAAGAATGCAAAAGTTTTAGAAAGATGTGAGGGAATTTAACAGGGTTACCTTGGTCTACAGTCTCAGCTTCTACGGCTGCTAAAGTGAAAGCTTGACGCCGGGGTACATTCCTCCTAGATGGAGGCACATTCCTCTGCCCTTGGGGCATATTTCTCTGCCCTCGAGGCATGTTTCTCAGTGCCTGATGGAATTGGCGATTAGGCTGTGCAGGAGGTCCTCGTGGAGGTGGAGCTGGAAGACTAAGACGAGGTGCGGGAGCCTGGATAGCTGGCCGCTGTGGATAAGTGTTTTGAGTTGGAACTATGTTGCGTCTATAAAGACATGTTCCAATTCCATGATTGGATGCGCCATAAATTAAGCACAGGCATTTTGTCTGCCTACAGTCCTTCCACAGGTGTCCATCCCTCTTTTAGTAGAAGCAAAAATCTGGACTTGGCCGGTTATTTGTTCTTCCGGTCTCCTGGGTTCAAAAGTTGGCCTTGAAGAAGCTCCTCCTGCCATCTGAGTGGCAGGGCGCTTCACTCCGGCAGATTGAGGTCTTCCCTTCTTCACCACTGCCTCATATCGATGGGAAGCTTTCAAAGCCAGGTCGTGGGTTGGGAAATCCCTGTAGCTAAGACAGCTTGGATCTCCTGGTCCAACCCTTGCTGAAATCGTCTAGACCTTTTCTCAGCAGTCGGTATCAAGTGTGCCGTGAATCTGTTGTAGTGTTGTGTTAGCTGTGTAGTATGTGATATTTAGAAAATCGAATATTGAGATATATCTTATCTACTGAGCATGATAAACTCAGCATCATACTCATCCACAGATTTGGTCCACATTGAACCCTGTTGTAGGTGGATGAATTATTGTTCCATGTCAAATCGGACAGTCTCAGGAAAGAACTTCGCGTCGAACATGTCGTGAAAGGTTTTCCATTCGATCGGCTGGTCAAGACGGCTTTCTTCCGCCTTCCACCAAACTCGGGAGTTGTCGGTGAGTTGCAGCTTCGCAACTTGAACCAAAGCGATCTCTGGCACTTGTACTGCGGCCAGATCGTCCTCAATACTCTGAGCCCATTCTTCAGCTTCTAAAGGGCTTTCTTTTCCCGAAAATTGTTTTGGGTGCAATGCCCAGAATTACTTTACTCTTGGCTCTTCCGCTTCTGGACGGTTCATTAAGATAGTAGTCTGCTGCTGCTATCCTTCCAAGAGGGTTCGGATTGCCTCAAGTAGTACCGTCTACTCATTGATCGGAGAAGCTACGGTAGGCGTAAGCGGTAGAGGTGGTGGTGTGTTGTTGAAGTTGGTACTGGTGTTGTTTAGAGAATCCATAACCTTGAAAGAAAAGTAGGGTTAGGATAGATTCAAAGTATATGAAATTGTAAGATTCAAGAAATATGAAATGTAAAGAATGTTTTTAGTTGCTGATTCTTGTATTATATTGCTTAAGACTTCATGCAGAATTGACGCATGTCCATACAGAACTGACCTGCATGGTAGGGTTCCATGCAGCACTGACCTACATGGGCCACCGAAAAACCTGTCACGCCCCGCTTCCCGGTGTACTGGAAGGGGACGTGAGTGGGCCCGCGACGTGTTTACTCAGAAGTAAACACGCTAAGCATATCTAAGCAATATAAAGTAAAATGTACACAAGAGACATGAATGTAATGGACAGCAACTTTATTTATTAAACATTCTTTTACATGTACAACTGGAAATGTAAATACATGAATAGAAAGCAATTCATAAACAATAGCATGAACTGAATGAAAAGTAAGTACAAGTAAAGTCAATGCTCAGGGTCTTCAGTAAACTGCTCCAAGTGCTCCTTGCTGGTCTCGAACTCCTCAGAGTCGGGTCCTCCTGACAACATTCCAAAGAAGAAGAGAAATAGGAATGTCGTCAGTGAACAATCACTCGGTAAGTCCCAAAGAAAGAAGGATAAGAATAAACAGAGAATAGAACAGGTGAAGTAAATAAGTTATATTTGTTATATTAACATAGTTGTTGTATCTTGGTACAAAATATGCTAGTGTATACGAGAGAAGTCCAACTTACACAGTGGAATTTGGTAACCCGAAGTACAATGCTCCGTCGAAAATACCACGGAACAATGGCATGGATATAATAACGTCTTTCAGTGACCACCTCGTACCACTTTTAACATATTTTATGCCAGTCTACCCCTTTATAAACCCCGTAATATTTATTGTATTGATTGTATTAATTGTAATGATTGTATTTTATTTTAGTAAATGGAAGACTCGCCGAGACCATAACATAAGTAAACGAAATGGATATAAATGGATAGTCATGTAATCAGAGTATATCTATGGTTCGGTTCGGTCATATTCTATTGGTATAGATTGTATTCTGACATTCATGGATTCATGTTGTATTGTAGTTTATACTTGAATTGAATCCGAGTCAGATTGATTTCAGATTTGACCATGACTCAAACTGAATCAGACTTTTAAATAGAATTGAAGTCCTGACTGTTTGGATTTTTCGGTAACTGCTGCATATGGACGACAGGATTTGTGTCTTTTCCCAAGACAATTACCGTGTTTGATAACTCCATTGTTAGATTGTCTACCTTAGATAGGCAAGCACCCATATTCTCCGGCTCCATGAGGCTCAAGAGAACTGGTCCCGCTTAAACCTATGTTTACTAGGGTCCTTATTGTAATTTAATATAATTTGAGGGGGTTTTATATAAAAATAGTTTGATATATTTTCAAAATACACCTCAAGTATTTAATTATCGCCTTTAAGGTTATCATAGATGTATATTTTATGAAAGTGAAATTTTCTAGTGAGTAGAACTTAATTTCCATCGTACATAGTATTTTAATGAAATGCTGGAATTTGTATTGAATTGTAATGGTAGTTTCATGAAATTATGATTCCTTTGATTTAGAAAATATGGAATATTTATAATATATTTTAAAATTGATATTTTGATAATATTTATAAATATTTATATATTTAATAAAAATAAATTTTATTTATTTTTGTAGAAATCTCATTTTCGTAAAAATTGCATCAAAAATTTCATCGAGATCGAATGCTCCTTGCAGAGGTCTGCATCTCGCTTTATTAGGACAGAGGATGTGCGATAACTCGCACCATCCCGATTGGGGTTCCCCAAAATGGGTTGTAGAGGTATATTTGCAAGGAATTAAGTAATACACTTTTTAAAGAAAACGTTTTTGTAAGTTTAGAGTATTTAAATGTAATGTCGTATTTTGTCCCAAAAGAATGTTTTACAAACCATCGTGCTATATCAAGGATGAGTGTTGTGATGAGTTAGGTCATTACCTTGTGTGTTTTCTAAAGGTAATACAAGAAATCTGTTGAATTATTTCGAAAGTAAAGTATATGGTATTTTAAATGCGATAAAAATTGTATAATAGATTCTTTTAAGATGAAACTTGTTCTAATATATTTATTTATGTTTGTTAAACATTATATGAGAATATGGTATTTTATTGTTTAGGAAAAATGGAGTTTTTTAAATAAAAACGAATCGGAAGTCGGAATAACTCCGCTTTTGACGAGTTTTGAAAAAAAGAAGTTTTAGAATAGAGATAGGGGAGGGAATGGGGACTTACAAGTTATTAAAAAAGAAGGGAGGAGGAGGAAACTTTAGAAACCATCAGGGCGTCGTTTCGTCACCGGGATCTCCTCGAAACGTCATCAGAATTTTGCCCTTTGCTAACTCCACTTGCACAACTTAGAACTTAGAAATTTTAGAGAGTTTTTGTAATGAAATTCTGAGTGAGGAGGGGTGAAATGGAGTGTGGTATTTATTGGGAAAATTAGGGTTTAGGATAATAAATTTTGAGAATTAAAATGTGCATTTAAAATTTGGTTTAATGCTTCATTTTAATTCTCTCTTTATTTTTAATAAAAACAAACAATACGTGGGTTAATAGGGGAGGCCAAAGGCTGTTAAGGGAAAAATTAGGGACCATCCACTATGTCATGCCCCGCTTCCCGGTGTACGGTGAAGGGCACGCGACTGGCCGCTATGTATTTACTCTGAAGTAAACACGCTAAGCGTATCTAAGCAATATAAATAAAATGCACAAGAGACAGGATGTAAATAACAGCAACTTTATTTATTAACATTTTTTTTACAATACATCTGAAAAGTAAATACATGGAATGGAAAGCAATGCCTAAACAGTGGCATAACAGAAATGGAAAATACAAAATGTAAATGTGTACAAGGAATCTAAAACTCTGGGTCGAAAGCTAGCCGGTCCAAGTCCTTGCTGGTGGGCTCGATCTCCTGAAGGTCCGAATCACCTGACGACATTCCAAAGAAAAGAAAGAGAATGTCGTCAGCGTGCAAATCGTTCGGTAAGTTCCAAAGATGAAGGAGAAATTGAATAGACAGAGAGAGTGTGTAATTTTTAAAGTTGTATTATATTGTTAACGCTGTTGTTTGTAGCTTGGTACAAAAGAGGCCAGTGTATACGAGAGAGTCTCACTAGACCAGAGACTACGGTATAAGGAGTACAAGGCTCCGTCGATAATACCACGGAACAACGGCAATTGAATTTAGGTTAGGTGTCTTATGGTTGCAGTCTCGTGCCGCTTCTAACACCTTCCGTACCAATCTACCCCTTATAAACCCCGCGATATCTTGATTGTATTATTTGTATTGTATTGTCCTGTAAATTGAATTGTATTGATGGATGACTTGCCGAAACCATGATATCGGTAAATGGATGTAACTGGAGAATCATGTAGATGGATATATATCCATGGTTCGGTTAAGTCAATATAGATTGAATAGATTGAATTTATGGATTCATGGATTCATGTTGAATATATACTTGAATCATATTCAAGTCGGATTGATTATATCGAGACTCGGTCTGAGTCAGACAATTAGAAAAGAAATTGAATCCTGAATTATGTTTTGGTGCTATCGGTAACCGCTGTACATGGACGGCAGGATTTGTATCTTTTTCAAAGACGATTACCGTGTTGATAACACCGTTTGTTAAGTTGTCTACCTTAAATAGGAAAGTATCCATATCTTCGGCTCTCTGAGGCTCAAGAGACTGGTCCCGCTTAAACCTATGTTTACTAGAGTCCTTATTGTAATTTAGTATAACTTGAGGGGGTTATATGTAAAAATAATTTTGTATAATTTTCAAAACACACCTCAAGTATTTTATTATCATTTTTAGAGTTTTTATTGATATATATTTTATCAATGTGACATTTCTAGTGAAATAAAACTAATTTCATAATATATGGTATTTATTTGTAATATTGGAATTATATGGTATTTTCTTGTAAATGGAATGTTTTTCTTGAATTTTGGAAATGTGGAATATTATAAATATTAAGAATAGGTATTTTGATATTAATTACATATATATTTATTTATTAAAAATATAAGTTTTATTTATAATAGAAATCACATTTTCAAAAGAAAATTGTATTTTAAATCTTTCGAGATCGTATGCTCCTTACGGAGGTCTGCATCTCTCTTTACTAAGTCCGAGAATGTGCGATAATCCGTACCATCCTGAACGGGTTTCCCGAAATCGGTTGTATAGGCGTATTTGCAAAGATTTGTTAAAATACACATTTTGTAGAAAAAGGATTTTATAAGTTGACGGTAGTTATGTGTAAAATCGTAATTTTCCTAAATCTATGTTCCCAAATTCCATCGCGCTATGTTATATATGAGTGTTGTGAGGAGGTAGGTCATTACCTCGTGAGTTTTCTAAAGCTAGCATGGTTAAAAGGTATAAACATGTCGATATGAAATATAAAGGTATTTTAATGTAAAATTGAAATAAAACTGGCTATGGCTATCATTTTAATGTCAAACTTGATCTATTGTCTTAGTTAATGAGTATTAAACAATATATCAAAAGTTGTAGGTTTGTTATTAAGAAAATGTTGTATTTTTGAAAGAAAAGATAACCGGAAGCCGGATAACTCCGCTTCCGACACGTTTTAAGAATTAAGAATTTGAGAATAGTAAAAAAGAGAGAGAAGGGGGACTTACTAGATTAGGGTCAAGAGAGGAGGAAGAGGAAGATTGGGGAAACATCGGTGCATCGTTTCGTCGCCGAAAACTCCTCGAATTTTCGTCGGAAGTTCGTCGGAGCTTCGCCCTTTGCTAACTCCACTTGCACACAAAAAGTCTTAGGAATTTTCTTGAGAGTTTGGGCAGGGATTTGGGAGTGAGGAGGGGTGATTTTAGATGTAGTATTTATAGGAAAAATTAGGGTTTAGGGTATTGAAAGGGTGTGATAAAAAATTGTATTTAAAACGGATTAAATGGGTGTTTTAGTTTGCTCTGTAAATGTGCAAGGAATTTAAATAATGCAGGGGTTATGTGGGAGTTCAAGAGTCGCCAGAGGATGGAAGATATTAGGGTTTTGTGCTGAGTCGGCCGGCGGCGCCGGCCGATTCACGCATCCCTCCAGCCCCAGTCGGCCGAGTCGAGGCTCGCCTCGACGCCACGTGTCACTGATGCTTGGACTTGACTCGTGGACCCGTTTGTTTTATGTGTGACTCTTGGTTTTATGGGTTATGCACGTGTAGACTCTTGGGCTTCTAAAAAGATTAAAAGAAATCAAATTAAAAAGATAATGTGGCTGATGGGATTTAAACTCTGGTGCTTTGGTTCAGCAGTGCAAGGTTTTACCAATGAGCTACAAGCTCCTTCTTGCTGTTCAAAAGCAAATCAAACTTATAACTTGTGCTCAGGCTCAAGTACCCTTTTCTGTATTTTTGAAAAAAATTGTACAGAAAGTTTAGGGTTGTTACACCCTACGGGGTCCCGGCGGTGCCGGTTCCAAGATGAATCTCGCCGGCCAATTTCCGGTGATGTGGGGGTGGATTTGGTCACGTGTCCCCATCGCTTTGTATACTTCTGTACACGTGTTTGTTTAATCTGTGACTCTTCATTTTATATGTTGCGCATGTGTAAACCTTTGGACTTCTAAAAGATTAAAGAAAAATCCATTAAATATAATATGTGACTGGGGGGATTCGAACACAGGGGCTACATTACAGAAGTGCAAGGATTTTCCAATGAGCTACAAGTGCTTTCTTGCTGTTCAAAAGAAAATTAAATTTATAACTTGTGCTCAGGCTTAGGTACTCCTTTCTGTATTTTGGAAAAAATTTGTACAGAAAATTTAAGGTTGTAACAAAAATCCTCCCATGCTTCAATAGTGATCCCAAACCAATATAATAATGCAATATCCATGCTTTACACCATACCACAAAATGTCTCCTCCATTTCCACCTAATTAATCCATTTAAGAAAATGGATAATACCAAATAATGAGTTGTCTCCTTCTAGAAGCATTCTTGAGAAAATTACAAGAATACCTCTCACCGTATATACATACCCGTATTCGTATTCCGAAAAATATGAATACACTGAGACGATAACAATCTAATAATACAATACTAGGATCCGGCTTAAACCAAAGCCCACTAGTATTGTCCGCCCGAACATCATCCGTGTACAAGTACACGTATATGATCGTAACCCTGCTGTAAAACTATACGGCCTCTACATCATTTTCCTGAAGAAGGGAAACCCTCTACGTGGGACTCTAAAGACTCGACAGTACACTGGTAGTAGGTTTAACCTCAAGCACGTCAGTGGTACTAACTGCACGTAACGACTATCCAGGTATCTGTCGATAAGAAGGTCGATGAGCAAACTCATCTGAACTCCTACTGAGCCTGTCAGTGACAATCTCCGTACAATCTGGTCTGTTCATCTAAGATACTCGTATATCGGGCCTAAGAGGATGGTAAACGTCAGACCCCTAACAGCCCAATAAGTCATGCCGGAGGAGAGCCCAATACACCCTGAGAAACTACTGGAATGCCTACCAGTATTCTCGACTGCCCTGACCAGGGACTTTGTGTGATGGCTTTCCGAACACTGCGTGATATCAACCCCCAATACCGGGAGAGACGAATCCTATCTAACCGCTGCTACCTCCAAGTGCTTCGGGACTACACCAAACTACTACCTGTTTGCACGACTCCTTTGAGCCGTGGTAGGATAGTAATCAAAGTGCAGTGGAAACACACTCGAGACGAAGTAGCGATGGCAAGTCAACGGACTAACCTATACTCATGTCACCTGGGAACTGCTTCCTAACGATAGGTATAATACCAACCAGCAGTTCCCGACGAGTCCTGTCCAGTGCAACTCATAATCTAATTATCACATGCATACTATCTCCAGTACTTCGTACTAATAGCTATAAAATAGACCATATCCCCTGCTGGGATGAGAAGCGTATACAATAGTCTACTCCGGAGCATCGATCCCCTGTCTCGATAATCCTACGACTAGGGACTTGTATAAGGAAGTTCTTATAGACTACCCAGCCCCCACTAGTGTGACTACTATCACAACGCTGGTAGTCAAGCAAAGATCCTAAGGGCTATACCAATATATATAAGCGATATGCTAAAAGAAACACATGCACATATTGAGGTAGAATCAAACCAGGTAGCATACTGTCATTTTGAGCAAGACTGTTATTATAACTGTGAATATCCCAAGCTTCCAATATATAATATACAATCCAGTATAATACAATAATGGCCTCTAGGGCATATATCACTAACACTATCCACATCCAATATGGAGAAAACATTATGTGACAACCAAAGTTTGACCGATTATAGTAAAGGAACATCACTTCCTATCTGGAGTATGCCATCCATATATAGGACAGCACTCCCTACATCTTACTTACTAGGTTCATCTTTTGTTTTGGTGTAGTCATTCACTTTGACTGTCACAACAAAATAGATGATCTGTCTCCGCTATCCATGCTTCAGTCTACGAATAGACATAAGCATCTTGCACACCTTCCGCTACTCCCACTGACTACGATAACCCTCTGGCAGAGTCATATAAACGTACACTTCCAAAATCCTATCTGGAAAGACGCTATTGTCACCCACCTGCCATATATCAAAGCCATGAACTGCATCAGCACCAAATTATATCCATATGGACCTCAGCTTAAAGACTGAAGTAAAAGTCACATCACAATCCACAACGGGTATTTGATGAAAACTCTTTACGAAAATTCTAGCCTTGTTAGGTTAGTACCTTTCCACCTGCACAGATCTTGAAAGATCTACTTGCTCCTAATGGGTTTTACCCTTTCAGGAGCACCCAGCAAAGTCCAAAATCCATGATTTACTGAAGTGCGTGGAGTCCATCTAGGGTATGAAATACCTGGTCACCTGTAAGTTACCACTTCTTATGACCTACTGATAACAAATAGGGGAATAGCAGCGCTAAGTCATATCCATATAGAGTTCAGCATAGACACTGAAGTAAGAGTTTCATTACAATCCACAATGGGTATTTGATGAAAACTCTTTAAAACAATCTAGCTTTATTAAGTTGATACGTTTCCACCTGCACAGATCTCGAAAGATCTACTTACTCCTAATGGGTTTTACCTCTTTAGGAGCACCTAGCAAAATCCAAAATCTTTGATTTGCTGAAGTGCGTGGAGTCCATCTTGAATATAAAGTATCTGGTCACCGGAAAGTTACTACTTCCTATGACCTGCTGAAAACTAGTGAGACTATCATCACCATGATGCTGACTTCCCTGTCACCGTCTATGAGAAAACCGAAGTATCTCTCGGGTGTCTGAGGTCACCTACTAAAATCTGTGGAGTAGCTAATGGTTTGTCAAGTCTAATTGAATCCTTATGTTCTACTAAATTTTCGGTAACTGTTTGTGGTTCTGGAATCACTTCCAATTCTACCATACTCACACTAGTTTCTTTTGTAAAAAGATCCTTTTATAAAATGGTGGCGAGTCAAGAACAATGCAACTATTGATCTTGAAAATATTAGAAACAAAATCCTAGCGAGTGCTTGGGATAATCCACAAACCACCATTATCGAAGCGTGCCTCGAGTTTGTCCGGATTCTGCTTTTAAACAGAAACCAGATAACTCCATATCTTAACAACCTTAAGATATGTAACCATTCTATGTCCATATAGAATCAAGGCACTAATTTAGATAGAACCAGATTCAAAAGTCATGCAGCTGTTTCCAGTGCATATCATCTAATGGAAAAGGGCCAATACAACATTACTTATCATGGAGCGCATTCACGGATGAGTAACCTATGAGAGAATCAAGTTCTCAATATTACTATGATGGAATACCTAGCACAAGTATCTACATCTTCGATCACTTCGAAGAATCACGATACTTCCAACGTATGGTTCTCTACTTTATTCTTATGCCTACAAACTTCTCAAAATCTTCGGACCTTGCATTACTACGAATGCGTGTCTAAAACCAGAGAATGCATTGGTAATCCTGAATGAAGTAAGAGTACCAACCCCTTGTCCTGAAGGACAATGGACAACATACATTTTCATGTATAAGTCCCAAGAGTATACCAACTCAAATTCTGTGTTTTGTAAGTTGAAAACTGTATCTTGGTTAAGAATGTCTTACACCGTTATTCAATACACCTTACCTTATCCTCAACTGATAAAGCTAAATGTTTACAGCACAATTTTCAAAATGTATATCTCACTTTATAAAATAAAGGTACAAATATTTCATTTTAAAATCTGTTGCATAACAATGGTTATTCGAAACCAAATATTTTCCATCAGGCGAAAGCCTGAAGATTTAATCCAATATCACCAGTTGCAACGAATTCCGATATTTGAGGATCAAATCGCCCATTTCCCAATATTCTTCTCCTACTCATCATCTGTAACACCGTATAGATGTGGGATAAAAAACTAGTAAATACATACCTTGGAGTCAGAATTGATTGGGAAAACAGTTCTCTTTTACAAGTACACAGAAATACTGAAACATGAAAATGTTTCATAGGGGGTGGCCAGGTATTCCTTGTAATGCCTTTTCTATTATCCAGATTCATGACAGTATTCGAAATTTCCTTTGCCCTCACTTCAATCCCTTTATATGTCTCTACATCTTATCTTCTACACATCGTGCCTGCGCTAACTGGTTTTCTACCTTCCCTACCTTTCGGCACCAGCCTGTGGTTTGGAAGAAGACTATTCAATAAGTGTAATGAGTGTACTCTCCTAATAAAAGGAGCTCTCGCTACCTGAGATAAGGTAAAGGGAAGAGACAACTGAATAATCCTATTCAATTTCTTCAGAACGTGTAACCATCCTCGATTGAAGTAACTTCTTCGAGTTCGTATGTAACTATGCGATGGCCGTTCCAAGAGATATGGATCATTGTAGTGATATGAAGTGTTCTGAAGAAATGCAAAGGGTAAAGTAGGAGTGGCAGGGATATATGCGATTTTGTTGCGAATCATGACAATCCCAAGCCCAAGGGTGTAAAAATGTTCGGTCAAATCGGTTCATGAGTTTTTAAGGTAAGTCATGGGTAGTTGTACTAGAGAGAGAGAGAAAAGAAACACTCATCATACACTCTATCAAGATGGTTATCACTTTATCTGATCAGAATGGCTCCCACTGTTCTCGAATTCTCCTTCAAACGCTAAAAGGAGAACTAGCCAAGATCATTTACACTTTACAAGTTCGATAACCGTTCAGCCAGGCCAGTGTTGGTACTCCGAGGGAAGTCCCCCGTGCTTTCGTATAGACCTAATTGATAACTCCGTTTCTGCAGTGGCGTAACCTCGTTAACACTTTCTAGACATCTAATAGGTTAGCTAATTGTGAAGTGAAAAATCTCCCGATTAGTAATACATGCTCATCGTAGGAATCGGGACCCAACTATCATTGTGTGATAACTTTGACGGAAGCCGACCAAAATTACCACTCTCAAGAAGGTAGCGCATGCCTGGAAAGTATCCCGTATGTTTGAAACTCTTGATATGGTTTTTGCCCCAAGCATCTTATGACCTTAACAAGGTTAAAATGTTATAAGTCGCAAGTCAAGTTCAACCCATCATTATCCTGGATTAATCTAAGCCCACCCACACATGCCCTTGACAAGGTCAAAATAACCATGCGAGTGTCCTAGATAATCGCATCACTATGCAACAGAAAAGCATTATATAGCTACCGAACACTACGCTTTAACAAGGTCAAAACACGTAGCATGAATACTAAGCAATACTAATCTGAAATGACGGAGGGCTACTGTTCGGCATGATTTATTACATTTTAATACCACTTATTTTCTATCATTTTATCAATAAACAGTGCTATTTATATCCGTCTGCTCATTAGTACAGAATACAGGTACACATGTAATAACACTGGAAACAGTACACAACATGCACAGAAACGACGGTTTTCAGCCGGAACTACAAACGGGACAGATAACAGATCAAGATATTGAGTTTTGCAAACAAATAATGTTTTGTACAAATAAATATGATTTTTTGTCCAACATAACCAAGTGTGAACCATCATGAACCAAGTGGGCATGAGCCATCATGAGACATCAAGTTGCAAACACAATCATGGTGTCGTGCAAGTGGATACACATGTGGCTTGGACAAGTGTGTATTGTTCAATGTATGAGAAAAAGAATTAATTTGAAATATGAACACAAGTCATACCCACTTGATCCCTTCTCTGTACATTACTCTAGATTACACTCAGTTATGAATTAAAAGAAGTTGCAAACATAGAGAGATGCTCAAGAGACCATAAGTGTACAGACTAAAGGTGGGCCCCATCCTCCATTTCTTGGCCGCAAATAAATTCATCTTGGACGCAATTTATGGCCAAGTTGGGGCCAAATTCGTTCGTTCAATGATGGTGGTTCCCTGGTGGTCTTGTCAATCCAGTGTCATATGCAACTTTTTATTTTGGGTTGCTTATAAATAGCAGATCACAGATATAGTTCGGGGAGGCTTTAGGGGGTGAGAAAACAGTTTCTAACATTTGATAGCTTCCTTTTCTTCCCTCTTTGAGCTCTCACTTGAGTGCTCCATTAAGGAGGTTGAGGTTGTTATCTAACTTGTAGCTCTAATCCTCCATTTTGTTAATAAAGAACTTGCACTTCCCTTTTGTTTAAATTCTTATTCTTGTTCTTGTGTTTTATGTTTTTCTTTTGTGTTTTTTTTGTTTCTATTTTGTAATGCTTAAGTAAGTCTATATGGTTGTGGTGATGGTGAGGATGTGAGATGGATAGTTTTGCCTTCCTCCTCCTCTTGTTAATGTTTAAAATGCTTAATGTGATTCTAACTTAAAGATTTTTTTTTATGTTATTGTGTGATATGTTATTTTGAAACCATGGTTACTTGGTAACCTCTTCATATACTATATTCACTCATTTTCTCCATTTCACAATGTTTAAGTTAAAATCAATTTAGGGTTGAGGTTGCTAAGTTTAGATATGGAATTTTATGATCAAGTGGCTTGACAAACCTCTTGATTTCATATACCTTATACTCTCATAAACACTTAGCAAACTCAACACTAAAATCATTTTCTTTCACTCACTAATTTGTGTTTTGATGTTGTGATATGCTTGCTAACCCTTGTGCTTAGTGTTGATACCACAAGCTTGGACATACAAATGGTGAGTGAACAAAACAGACTCGTTTTGTGTTTTGCGTCGAATATCGGTATTTTGATGATTTTTGCTTCGCAACCGTCTTGACAAGTTATGCTTCACGCCAGGACCGACACAAAGACAAACAACTCATGATCAAGGGAGCGTCAAAAGAATCGCCGCAATTCAATCATCCGAACTAGAGCCACAGCTGTTTTCCTTAACTTAGTTCTATAATTCCGTATTTTATAATTAGTGACAACCAAACCCAATTCTTTTATTTCTCGAACCTTAAGCAACAATACCTAATCACCAATTCCCTGTGGATCGACCCGTACTTGCCGGCTCGCTACAACGCATCGTACTCTTGCAGTTTATAAATTTTAAAACGATACCGAGCTCGCGTGCGCATTATTTCTAATACCATTTTCTTTCAAAACTGTAAAAGAGCACGCGGGTAAAGTGCCAACAAGTTTTTGGCGCCGTTGTTGGTGAGTTGGTAGTCATTAGGTATTGTTATTTCTGGTTCGTACTAACAAACTAACTACTAACTCAAAATTCTTTCAAAACTAACAAAACTAACTTTTCTAACTTTTGTTCTCTGTCTTTTTGATCTTCTGTCACTCTGAGTTTAAGTATAAAATTTTGCATATAACATTGGGACTCTAATAGGACTATAAACACACTGTAAAAGTTTGGAGCACCAACTCATAGAGTTGGCCTCCGAATATTAAAATTGGCCGCAAATTGCTGCCAGTTTTCACCCGTTTGCTCCAAATTTTTGGGGTTTGTTTCTTTGACCTATTTTTGATCCATTTTTATATGCAAAATTTCATAATTTTGTGTGTGCAACTAATTGGCCAGATATATCACTTTTGGCACTAAATATCGTATTTTCCGACATTTGCAGATTTTTACGGAATTACGACCAGCGATCGTGCGGAGCAAGGATCAAATTCAATTGCAAAATGTTAGTGAAGTGTAATGCCAAAGATCCGGGTAGTTTGTCCCGCGCAAGCGAACATTCAAATACCCGTAATCACTTCAAAAAGGGTTTCTAAATCCAAATCGCATCGGTACGTATTTTTCTAACACATTCGCTTAAATCCGACGCATTCCAATATTCTATCTTCTCCAGGATTCTTCGTACAATTTGCCACCAATTGCACAGAGAACTAACCCGTATTTGTTGCAGCGCTTAAGCTTAAAATGAAAAAAGAATTGCTTAATTGATTGATTTCTTAAAATTTCTTTTATTGATTGCGTGTTTGCATCTTAATACGGATATTAAGGGCACGAAACCAAACAAGATAAGGTAAAGGATTTCATCACCTTTCTCCGTTGCCCACAAATCACAAAACTGCATTCTTGCATACCCCCAGTAATTTTAAAATCAATTAGAACTCTGAATTTAAGGACTTCGCGCTCACTAGGAGAAGTTGACTGTGTTTAGAACACCGCTTAATGGTATATCGTTCACGGGGTGTCTAGGTAAGTGTTCATGGCGAAACCGCCAAAAAAGAAAGGGTTATTCTAATTAAGGAACTTTGCAAAAGCGTTGGATAACCTCCCCTTATCTCTGCACGTATCTGGCTCCGTGATCCGTATATCTTGAGCCCGTTTCTCGATATAGTTTTACTTCGACAATTAGGTTCTTGAGCAGGTCTAGTTGACTTAGTATAACATAGACTGTTAGGGGTGTGATATTCTTTATTTTTTATGATATTTGTGAATTCTTGTTAACATGAGTGACACACAATTCAATTCAATTTAATTTTTCACGATTCTTATTCTTTTGTTTATACTCAGCCCTAATTCATTTGTTCAAATTGCCAAGATTCTTCCCACATTCACGATAACTGTCCTTTCCTAGGGGGTGGCCAACCGTCCTAGAGTTTTGATAACGGTCACCCACCTAACACTCTTGAACCCAGTCCTACTTCAAACATAGACCAAATGATTGAAAACTTGAAGAAAGAGATCGACAGACTAACAGCTTTAGCATCACCACCGTCACAACCCTCCCTATCTGAAACAACTGACACATCATTAGGGAATGATAGTGAGATGGATGCTAAGTTGACCGCTTTAGAGAAAGGTATTGAAGAGATGACTGCAGTCGAGAATCACTCAGCTTCGACTCTAGCCCTATTCATACAACAATCTGAGCAATTGTTTCTTACTCAAGCTTAATCATTGGCTAGAATCGAAGAACAAGTGAAATATTTAGCTGTGTGGATTCTAGGGAGTTAACACGGTCAATTGGAACCAAATAATGTCAATGTCTATCATCGAGGAAGTCACCCAATGAAGATAAACGATTTAAAGAATTTTGATGATTTCATAGATGATGATACGATTGAATTGACTGAGTGTTATCAGGATACACAGGAAAACCCCCTAAGTCAGTCCAACACTTGCCTTCAGGTACCAATTGAACCTTTTGTCACTTGTGATTTAGAGGTTGATTTAACCGAACTACTACTTGAAGAGGAAATTCTTGAACCGACTGATTTTTGCACTCCAATTTTAGAGGAGGAAGTTTGTGAGTTTGACGGATATGGTTGGGATAGATTGTTAGAGAAAATCAAGGATTAGGAACCCACAATTTTTGTATCACCTATTGATATTGTTTCGGAAGAAACGTTAGTGTGGAAACCTACTTTTTTAGATGATATGAACCTACCCAGATATGAATATGATGAAGGAAAACTCGTTTTGGGAGAGTTAGTGAGCTGTAACGATGAGAGTAAGATTGTGCAGGATTGGGTGGAAGGCAGCCTTGAAAAATATTCTTTCATGTCTAGTTTTGAGGAAATATTTGCTGATGAACTTGATATTCTTGGTGAGTTTGAGTCATGATCAATTCGGGAACATCCTATGAACCATTCCTTTTCTAAATTTTTTGCGGATGAACTCCAGTTTTTAAACGAACTTGACTTCAAAACGCAACACGTGCTTTTTGAACATTCAATTCATTCGGGCAACAATTTTTTGACCTCTTCAAAACTTCATCTTCACCTTCGACGTCTTCCGATCCCTACTTTCGCATACCCATGCCCTTCACTAACATCTACCATATACATTTTCTTTTTATGTTTTATATATATTTTCTTTTACCAGCCCTTGCAGTAATTTTTGAATAGCTGGTATTAATTTCTGGACTAACTCAATTTTTTAAATTGTATATGCTGTAATTAGTCTTAGTTTTTTTTCTTTTTCTTTGAATAAAATTCTCACCCTGAAGTCTAAGTCAAGCTACCGGAGACGGGGGCAACGATGAGGACATCGTAAAACTCAGGTTTGGGGGTGAGCACTGCGTTTATTTTGCTGTATCATGTGTATATTCTGCATTGCATACAAATGAAAAAACCCATCAAAATGAAAAAAATTCCTAAAAACATAAAAACTTTTATTTTCGTCATGTTAGCTAGCGGGGGAACTTAGACTCAAAATTTGACGGTTCGGTTTATAAGATAGAAGCAACTAAATCCTTTTCAAGAGATTGAAAACCCGAAAGATAACCCTCCTTTGAGTTTGGTCGTAGCTAATATACGTCTTTTATATCACTTTACACATATTATGAGTTCTTTAGAATTAGATGAATGTCTGACATGTTTTCAAACTTTTTGAAATTGATAAACTTCTTTAGGATCAAACAGATTTGTTCTGAATTAAGTAATATCAAGATCAGTTCACATGGTAAAGTAGATATGAAGGATATTATTGTGGTTTTAATAGAAGCTATAGGTCTGAAAAATAACTCTGGAACTTTATTGGAGTGATTACACACCATATCCACATGAACACATTTTCGGATTAAAAAGAAAGACTGGCTATATATCCGTTTTCATTGCTTTCAGAATATTTTAAATGAAACATAATGAGTCTTTTGTTTTGTGGCCTTTGTAACTTGGTAATTAAGTATTTGGGGTGTCTCCATACCTAATGCCCTAAAACCATCTGGTTTGGGTGTCATTGACCCAAAGCTCACTAAGTTTCCAATCGCCAAAAAAACAAGCTAACCAAGTGTTCTCCCCGAGTTAAAAGTCCTCACGGTTCTTTGTGGGAGAATAATCTTGGCGGAGACGAGCTTCCTATTAAAACAGTTTTTTCACGGAGATATGATGGTTTATATTTATAAAGACATTTTGCACGATCACGAAAGGTGTGTATGAACAACAACAGGTGAAAGGTAGGAGTGAAGAATAAGACTTAGCTCTCTATTAATGATAGAAATTCTGACTTGAAACCTAACTGGAGAACGAAACTTGAGAAAATCTTAAGTCCTTTCAAACTCGTATGATTCTTTCGAAGTCTATCCCGGTCCGTATTTATGACATGATGACCCTAATCAAGTTCTTAAAAACTTGTCGACACTATTTGCACATCAATGAAAAGTAGTGTATAAGCTTATGTTAAATAAATTGCGAGGAGTGAAAAATAGGGTTGGACGTTTCTAACTAGGGTAATAAAACTTCTAGCTTTGATGTTTAGCCTTAAGATTAGAATCAACGGTTTCTTCACGACACTAGCTTGACGGGATTTGTGGGTGTAATCCGCTGAAAACCCTCAGGAGAAAAAACTCCTCATAGTAGGGACACCTAGAGCTTTAACGGTTTGTTATACAGGCTCAGTGCAATCACGTTCCCTGCGAAAGTGAGGTTAAGATTTTTTTTTGCTCGGGACGAGCAAAAGATAGATTTGGGGGTATTTGTTCGGCACGATTTATTACATTTTAATACCACTAATTTCCTATCATTCTGTCAATGAATAGTGCTATTTATCTTCGTCTGCTCATTAGTACAGAATACAGGTACACATGCAATAACACTGGAAACGGTACACAACATGCACAGAAACGATGGTTTTCAGCCGAAACTGCAAACGGGACAGATAACAGATCAAGACATTGAGTTTTGCACACAAATAATGTTTTGTACAAATAAATATGATTTTTGGTCCAACATAATCAAGTGAGAACCATCATGGACCAAGTGGGCAAGAGCAATCATGAGCCATCAAGTAGCAAACAAAATCACGGTGTCTTGCAAGTGGATACACATGTGGCTTGGATAAGTGGGTATGGTTCAATGTATGAGAAAAAGAATTGATTTGAAATATGAACACAAGTCATACCCACTTGATCCCTTCTCTGTACATTACTCCAGATTACGCTCAGTTATGAATTAAAAGAAATTGCAAACACAGAGAGATGCTCAAGAGACCAGAAGTGCACAGACGAAAGGTGGGCCCCTTCCTCCATTTCATGGCCGTAAATAAATTCATCTTGGACGCAATTTGTGGCCAAGTTGGGGACAAATTGGTTCGTTCAATGATGGTGGGTCCTTGATGGTCTTGTCAATCTATTGTCATATGCAACTTTTTATTTTAGGTTGCCTATAAATAGCAGATCACAGATATAGTTCGGGGAGGCTTTTGGGAGTGAGAAAACAGTTTGTAACATTTGATAGCTTCCTCTTCTTCCCTCTTTGAGCTCTCACTTAAGTGCTCCATTAAGGAGGTTGAGGTTGTTATCTAACTTGTAGCTCTAATCCTCCATTTTGTTAATAAAGAACTTGCACTTCCCTTTTGTTTAAATTCTTATTCTTGTTCTTGTGTTTTATGTTTTTCTTTTGTGTTTTTTTGTTTTTATTTTGTAATGCTTGAGTAAGTCTATATGGTTGTGGTGATGGTGAGGATGTGAGATGGATGGTTTTGCCTTCCTCCTCCTCTTGTTAATGTTTAAAATGCTCAATGTGATTCTAACTTAAAAATTGTTTTATGTTATTGTGTGATATGGTATTTTGAAACCATGGTTACTTGGTAACCTCTTCATATACTATATTCACTCATTCTCTCCATTTCTTAATGTTTAAGTTAAAATCAATTTAGGGTTGAGGTTGCTAAGTTTAGATATGGTATTTTATGATCAAGTGGGTTGACAAACCTCTTGATTTCATATACCTTATACTTTCATAAACATTTAGCAAACTCAACACTAAAATCATTTGCTCTTACTCACTAATTTGTTTTTTGATGTTGTGATATGCTTGCTAACCATTGTGCTTAGTGTTGATACCACAAGCTTGGACATACAAACGGTGAGTGAACAAAACAGACTCGTTTCGTGTTTTGCGTCGAATATCGGTATTTTGATGATTTGTGCTTCGCAACCGCCTTTACAAGTCATGCTTCACGCCGGGACCGACACAAGGACAAACAACTCATGATTAAGGGAGCGTCGAAGGAATCCCCGCAATTCAACCATCCGAACTAGAGCCACAGCCGTTTTCCTTAACTTAGTTCTATAATTCCGTATTTTATAATTAGTGACAACCAAACCCAATTCTTTTATTTCTCGAACCTTAAGCAACAATACCTAATCAACAATTCTTTTATTTCCTTAACGTTAAGAATGCCAGTTTTTCTTTACCGAAGCTCTTCTTGGGCAAGCCTTACAGTCTCTTATTGTACGGAATGCGATGCAGCGGGAACGCTCACTCTAAAAACGGCACCAACGGATACTGTCACAGCTAATTGAAGTCCATCCGTGGAACTCCTCCATTATAAATGACTTTTTTCCCTGTGGATCGACCCGTACTTGCCGGCTCGCTACAACGTGCCATGCACTTGCGGTTTATAAATTTTAAAACGAGACCGAGCACGCGTGCGCATTATTTCTAAAACCATTTTCTTTCAAAACCGTAAAAGAGCGTGCCGGCAAAGTGCCAATAGCTACGACTGGTTTTGGCGAAAAACTTTTAACGTAATGAACTTGATATCGTTGAAGGAACTCGAGTGTCTTTGAAATGGAGTGATTTAAGCTTCGCTTTTTAAAACTAGTGACATAAACATTTGCTTAAGAGAGAACTCCCAGTGAAGGGATCAAGACTCTTTCCTCATAGAATGAAGTGCGGGATATTCCTAACCGAATACCTCTATGCAAAGTAAAAGAATATGACTATAAGTTTTGCAGAAAACCGAGTAGTTTTAAAATTGGTTTCGACAACATCATTTAGGTTTATTTTTTCTTGCATTATTCAAATAACAAGTTCCCATCATTTTAAGTTTCTAAGCCACAAAAGAAACAACCAAAATATCATGCTTTTTATACGCCATCCGCATTCGCCACGGGGCCCCGTCATGCACCTATAGGTTACTTAACTAACGGCAGAGCGGGGGCAGGACTAGCACGGATGCAAAACATATAGAAGCATCTACTATATATATATATATATATATATATATATATCAACATCACAGGCAGATAATAGTCATCACAGGCAGATAAAAATCATCACAAGCTTGTGAACAATAATATGGAATAGCGGAAAATCTAGGAACCCCGCATTTCATTTAAGCCATAAATGAGACGCGACATTCTCCGGTCATATGGATAGCCGATGCAATGAAGATCCTAAACCCCTACAAGTGCGGCAAGTTACCCGCCAATCCCCGAAATGAGGCAACCCCAATCAACAAAGTAAATGGGCCACCCAGCATTTCACGGAATCCGGTAACTTGAGCACCTCTCTGTGGGTCAACCTATACCCCCTACGAGTGCGGCAAATAGCCCGTCAATTCTAGAGTAAGGCACCATGTCTCAACGCCATAAGATGCGGGCCCGTTGCTATCTAGAACCCGGCTATTCGAGCACTCCTCCATGGGGTAATGCTAGTATAGAAAAGAAAATATATATACAACGGTGACACCGACCTCAACCCTGTCATGCCCCAATAAAAGAATATACAAACTGGCAGAAAGGAAAGTCCGCATGTCAAACGCTCGCCCCGCAATAATCAATATACAAATGAATCTGAAAATTTCATCTAACTGTTGGGCTATGCCAGCGTCCTGGCCATCTACCGTGACCGTTTGCAGAACAAAATTTTTATAAACTGGCGTTAGAACAACCCTATAATCCGAATCTACCAAAAACCTAAAGCTAGCAATATTAAGAAGAGTTTAGAATGGTTATACCGAATGATCCATGTCCTTTGGTCTTTAACCATTTTCTCAAGCCTCTAGTGGCCACCATGATCAAGTTTGATCGCCGGTCTCCCTCCATCGAAGATGATCCGTCTGAGGATTTGTAGCTCAAGCTCCAACCTCATTGCCGAGGTAAATAGGGTACCTAGTTCGCAAAACTATATAGCCTAGAGGATGTAGAATCTAATGATGGATTAATTTGTCTCCAAACACCTTAGGTTTCTCAACACATGAGACTTGAAGGGTGGAGGTAGAAGAAGAAGCTTGAGGATGAGGGTGTGAAGCAACCATGAAAAAATGGCTAAGTGTTGTGAACAAAGAATGAATCATCAAGCTTCCACTCAAGAAAAAAATCTCACAGTACGAAAATATCAAGCATGCCTCAATAGTGCCACCATGAGTCACCCCATGAGTCACCACAAATCCATGCTTAATATTAAAGCCATAACACATCATCCCTCCACCTCATTAAAACATTTAAAGAAATGGCTAAAACTAAAATGAGGTGTCTTCTTCTAGAAGCACCTTGTAATAAATTACAAGAATACCCCTTATCCGTATATACATACCCGTATCCGTATTCCGAAAAATATGAATACGAAGAGACGAAAATAATCCAACAATATAATACTAGAATCCGGCTTAAACCAAAGCCCACTATTATTACCCGTCTGAATCATGATACGTACACAAGTGCATGTATATGATCGAACCCTGCCGTAAAACTATACGGCCTCTATATCATTTCGCCCGAAGCAGGAAAACCCTCTGTGTGAGACTCTAAAGACTCATCAATACGCTGGTAGTGAGTTTAACCAGTCAGCGGCACTGGCTGTACGTAACGGCTACCCAGGTATTGAGCGAAAGGAAGACCGACAAGTAAACTCATCCGAACCCTACTGAGCCTGTCCGTGACAATCTCCGTACAGTCTGGTCTGTTCGTCTAAGAGTATCGCATATCGAGTCTATGGGGGTAGATAATGTCAGACCCCTAATAACGCGAAATTTCGTGTCGGTATGAAGGCCATCACCAACTGAGAAACTACTGATCCAAATCAGTAATTCTCGTCTACCATGGGCAAGGATTTCTGATGATGGCCACCCATGCACCGCGCGACATCAACCCCCAATACCGGGAGAAACGAATCCCCGAAGATCCGCTCACTGCCTACATATGGCTCGGAACTGTACCCAACTAAAACCTATTTGCAAGACTCCTTTAAGCCGTGGTAGGGTAGAAATCAAAGCACAACGGGAACTCACACGAGACAAATGACGATCTCAGTTCAACAGACTAACCTGTACACATATCACCTGGGAACTGCTATCTGACAATAGGTATAGCACCAACCAGCATGTTCCCGGCGAGTCCGTCCAGTGTACTCATAACCCAATGAGCACCTGTATACTATCTTAGGTGACTAACTGACACCAATGTCTTATGAGACCGGCCACCGCCCCTCGTCGGGGTCTCGATAAGTACATACTAGTCTACTCTGGAGTATCAATGCCCATGACTAGGGACATTTACGGATATGCTTATAGACCACCCAGCTCTCACGTATATGATCGCCATCATAATAGTGGTAGTCAAGAAAGAATCATATTGGCTCTATCAACATGTAATAGTGATCTGTAATACCATATAATGCATGTACATGATGATAAAGACAAACCAGATATCATACTATCATTTTGAGTAAGACTGTTCTACCCGTATAGGTCCTCCCTCAACAATCATAATCACCTGCATGTGATTACTGTAAGTCTACGGTAGCGTCCCAGCCGTCAGTCCGAGGCCAAAATGCGGAAACGAAAATTTTTTCAAAACATGAAACCGGCGCTATCGTATACTTTAAATCCAGATCGAACCATTAACCTACAACTAGCTAGCTAGAGAAGGGTTAGAAAAGCTATACATATCGATCCGTGTCCTTCGGTCTTTGGCCACCAACCCAAGCTCCTCGTGGCATCTCCGATCTCCGGTCTTCTCGTCAGAAGGGCACCACATCTTCGAGTCTTTTTACGGGCTCCCGCTTCGTCTGAAGCAACTCGGGCATGAAGTTCTCTAGCCGACGTGTACAAGGTGAAGTAGAGAATGTGTGTGACAACTTTGTCTCTTGCATCCATTGTATGGATGGAGGTTGAAGATGAAGCCATCAATGAAGGTTGTGAGCTAGAGCAAGAAGAAGAAGAAGAGCCCTTTTTTCTTATGTGTTTCTTATGATGAAATGAGAGAGTGAGAATTCAAAAATACAAGACCAAAACTTCCATTTTGGCTGCCCCCTCTCTCTTCTCATCATATCAACACAAAATCAATCAAATAATGTGACATTAGCACAAGAAAAGAGACCATGAGTCACTAATGAAGTCTATGTCACATTAAATGCACAAAATGATGATTTCTAGCTCATAATTTCCATTTGTAAACATTAATCCAAATGTTTACAACAATAAAAAGATACGGCAACACCTAAAGTAAACTCGTGACGGATCACAAGGATACCCCTCACCTGTATATATATACATGCATCCGCATTCCGACTGAATGCGAATGCGATGAGACTGAAGTAATCCAACAAATCTAATACTAGGATCCGGCTTAAACCAAAGCCCACTAGTATGATCCGCCCGATCATGATCCGTGCACTACAGCACGTATATGATCGGACCCTGCCATATATCATACGGCCTCTACAACGTTTCGCCCGAAACTTGAAAACTTTCTGTGGGGGACTCTAAAGACTCGTCAATACTTTGGCTGTAGATTTAACCACTAGCACGTCAGAGGTACTAGCTGTACGTAACGGGCTACCAGGTATTGACCAAAAGGGAGGTCGATGAGCGAACTCATCCTGACACCCTACTGAGCCTGTCAGTGACGATGTCCATACAGTCCGGTCCGTTCGTCTTTGAGCATCGCATGTCGGGCCCAGGGGGATGGTAAAAGTCAGACCCCCAAAAGCGGTTGTAAAACTTTGAAATTTCGTTAGAATGTTCTTCGTGTTAATTAGTAATTGTGCGTGTTATTATATATGTGTACATAGGATTATTAGTTATTTTAGTCGGGTTTACCCTAATTGGAAAATTTTCCTTTGTAGTGTACACTTGCACACTTAGCCAATTTTGTGACTTAGGTCTTTTAGTGTAACATGTTAACGATTCTTTGTTGCATGGTTTAATTATCCACACCCTTTTTTCCAAGTCAAAACCCCTTTTCTATAATTCAAAAAAAGTAAAAGAAAAATCCAAATAGAAAAATGAAGCATGGGGTTAGGTGAGAATTGACCCTTTTGACCATTTTCCTTCTCTCTTCTCTCTCTCTTTTCCCATTTCAGAATTCCTGCAGAATTCCAGCAGTAACCATGGCATTTTCTTCATCTCTTCTTCTTCTTTTCACTTCTCTTAGATATCTACCCAAAACCCTACACAAAAATCCTACTTCCCTTCACAAAAACTTTGGAAAAATGGCTCTTTTGGGGGATCTTGGTGTCAAGGCTGTGGCTTGAGGGAAAAGGTTGGAAAATAGAGTTCTATAGGGTTTTTGGGAAGGTAATTATCTCACACTTAACACTCTTTTTCATATATCATAGTATATCTATCAAAATGTCACCTTTTTGTGCATTTTTTTGTGCTAATGAAGAGTTTTAGGGTAGTTTATGTTAAATTAACCTTTTTACGATTTGATTGGCATGGTAATGTGATATTAGTGTGGTTTTAGACTTGGGTTTGTTTCAGATTTAAGAAAAATACCAAAAAGTATCATTTTAGTGTAAAAATGGGTTTTTTAACTAGAATTTGGGTTCTGTTAGATCTGCTTGTGCCCGGATTATTTCAGAACGATTTTGGATTTACTATAGCATGTATGGGGGGTATAGAGTGCACACACAAAACCTGGGAGTCCATCTCCCTACCCAGGCCGCCGGAAAAAGAGTTCTGGCCGCAAATTGCGGCCAGATGGGTGAGTTGGGGCTTGCGGTTTGGGCCACTGGAGTTTGCATCTATGTGGAGTGTTTTGGTATATATATTTTTGTAATATCTGTTCTGTATCAAAATCTGGAGTTGGATACCCTATTTCCCGTATTTTTACTCTTTCGCGACACGCGTGATACGTGTGTGTGGGTTTTGGGTTTTTGCGTATCGCGACGCGACGGAGTGACTTCAGGCGCGTAATCACACGTTTTAGCGTATCGCGCACACGCGCGCTTGGTTTGCGGCACGGGTTTCTAGTTGACTTTAAATGTCGTGTTTGTATGGTTTTGGGCTTATGTGTGATATTCTGTGGAATTCTAGGTTCGCAGGCAAGTGCGACGGACGCCGCAAAGAAGGGGAAGCAAATCGTCGGCTATACCTAGCGAGAGACTACGGTGAGTAGATTTAACATCTACGGGGAAATCGCCCGCATAGCGTTATGCGTCAGGGCTGATAAGACCTTGTAGCAGCATATTACACTTACCTACATTGACTGTTCATGGCTACTATTTTGTGCATACCACATTCCCTGCTATAGGTATATAAACTAGAATTGATAGAACACCGCACCATTACTAACGGTTCATGTTGCACGAGCACTATCTTGCATGTTACACACACACCGTTAGTAATTGCCATGACACTCACACTGTAGAATTTCCATGATCATTATGCTGTAGCTCATCTTTTATGTGACTAAACATGATATTCATACTTGATGCATATATCACATTGCTTTGACTTGCGTAATGATTCGGATTACATGATATTCATACTTGATGCATATATCACATTGCTTTGACTTGCATATTGATTCGGATTACATGATATTCATACTTGATGCATATATCACATTGCTTTGACTTGTGTAATGATTCGGATTACATGATATTCATACTTGAAGCATAAATCACATTGCTTTGACTTGCATATTGATTCGGATTACATAAAATTCATACTTGATGCATATATCACATTGCTTTGACTTGCGTAATGATTCGGATTATATGATATTCATACCTGATGCATATATCACATTGCTTTGACTTGCATATTGATTCGGATTGCATGATATTCATACTTGCGCACATGCACATTGTAAATTCATACCAGTGCACACATACCTTGATATCTTCATACTTGCACACATGCACATTGTATATTCATACCAGTGCACACATACATTGATATCTTCATACTTGCGCACATGCACATTGTATATTCATACCAGTGCACACATACCTTGATATCTTCATACTTGCGCACATGCACATTGTATATTCATACCAGTGCACACATATATTGATATCTTCATACTTGCTTAGATTACGCATTGAGATATGTTGTTTCCATGTTAATTCTGGATTTGGAAAACCGTGGATATTTCAAAAGAGAATAGTTAATTATCTAAAAATCCGGTTTCCCTTGATATGATATTTCGGTGCGTCCACCATGTGTTTTCTCGGTGCTAGAGTGATATATGTGAGCCCGAATCGAGGAGTTGGATAAGGCCGATTACGGGAACATGGTGGACCCGGTATGATACCCCGGGGCGAGAATGGTTTCGCTGTGTATTAGACGGTGAGCCTGGCAGAGGGACTACTACCTACCGGTGATTGGTTGGACCTGGCAGTTATCCGGAGGATACTGACCAGAGTCGATAGATGGATGCGGGATGAACCGTACTGCCGGGGCCGAGGGCCGATACCGCAGACGGAGCCCGTGGGCTGACCCGGACTGACGGAGCCCGATGGATGAGGATTTGCATGTCGATGCTGGACACGAGTACTTATGATATTTGGGTGCCGATGTTGGGCACTCGTGATTCTCAGAAATTTACAGGATTGGAGGGCCGATGAGAGTGCCGGCGCCTGAGCTATTTGGGGGATCTGGGTGCATTGATGGACACCGATTATATATTCCACGTTGACATTCCGTGTAGATGTTATATTTCCCATGCTCAGCACTCATTATTGTATCTCATCCTATAGTTATATTGCCTGATAGAGCACTTGCATGATTATTGCACATACCGCTTATCACGCATTGATATCATCTGCTGGCATATGATAGAGTAGCGCAGTATGTGCATGCTCGCGATTACCTTTATATGTTATTTCTATTCACGAGTTGGCAACTCACCCCCGTCGTGCCACAGTGTTCACAGGTTGCCCCTCGGAGTAGTCGCGGCAGGCTGCCATTTTACATCTTTTGGCTACAGATACCACTACAGTTGGTGCGAGAGCTATTTTTGCTATTAGGTAGGTTGTGGTATCTGGTTACTTATATTGTACATACTTTTGTATCTAGTATTCTCCATCTACCATATATGTACTGGTTTTAGAGACAGTGTGAGGACGATGATGTATATTTTTGTATTCTGGTGTCGAGCTCGTGGGAGCCGACTCTATATATTTATGCAGTTTATTATGCTGTGATGTTTACTTATTGCTCATTCTTCGCTACGACGTCGTATATTACTTTTGTGTTGTTGTTTCCCGCCGTTGGGCGTGATTGCTCCCGTTTGGGAATGCTTTATTTCATTATATACCATTTCACTTATATCCTGTTTTATACCCGATTTTCGGGGTTACTTTTACAAAGGAAATGCTGCCAAAATTATTATAAGGATAACTTAACATTAAAAAGAACTTTATTGAACTATTTAAGGTTTTCTAAATGTTTAATTGAATATTTTCAACATTCACTACTTTTTAATGGTTTTGATTTCTGGGTTCGTCTTGCTTAGTCGCGTTACGCCTGTAGACGTTGCGTGGTTAAGTGCCGGTCACGAGTCGAAATATTCGGGTCGTGACAAAGTTGGTATCAGAGCGTAGGTTTTACCTTCGGAGTGTAGGATGACCCTGGTATGATAGAGTAGGTAGCTGAAGCAGAGTGGTGTAGCGTGCGTATGTTCCGCGGCATACTCACGACAAGGTACTCCGCCAAGGCGACCTTAGGACTTGTTGAGTTAAATTCCTTCTCAAGTATATACATTCTTGTGATTCGATTTCCATACCCTTATCGAATCCTACTTTTCTTTTCAGCCATTATGCCGCCAAAGACTATGAGGGCGCAGAGAGCAGCCGTGAGGGCCATGATTCGAGTTGACTCGTCCGAGATGAGGATTGATCCGGATAGTACACCGGTTGTGCCCGAGCAGGCTGTTCCTGCCGTGACAGATCAGATTGCCATGTTAGGGACTGGTGTGCAGGAGATGCACTAGACGGTGGGATCCAGTATGCAGGAGATGCGCCAGATGATGGGATCTCTAGTTGAGACACTTCGAGCGCAGCGTCCAGAGGTAGTTCCACCCGTTGTAGAGACCGCGGTGGTACCCACAGTACAGGCAGTTGCCCCTACAACTATAGAGGTCATCTCAATATCGTTATCAGAGTTTATGAGGCTGAAGCCTCCGGTTTTCACAGGCACCGATGCAGCCGAGGACCCACAGTCTTTCATTGATAGGATGGCTCGGATATGCCGTTCCCTCAGATGCGCAGATGCGAGATGGGTTGAGTTCACAAGCTTTCGCCTGGAAGGTCTTGCACAGAAATGGTGCGAATCAGTCGAGAAGGGTAGAGCAGCAGGTCTTCCTCCTATAACCTGGACAGAGTTCGTGGCGCTATTCCTTTTCCGCTTTCTTCCCTTGAGTGTCAGAGATGCTAGAGCACACAGGTTCGAGTCCTTACGCCAGACTCCGGAGATGTCAGTGGCAGAGTACGATGTGCTGTTCACTGAGCTATCAGTTTATGCTCCGTACTTAGTGGCTACCGAGGAGATGCGAGTTAAGAGATTTGTCCGAGGCTTGCTCACACCACTATTCCTTGCGATCAGCGCGCAGCATTACGAGACATACGCAGCAGCAGTAGATGCAGCATTATTGGTTGAGGAGCGCCTTGTTGAGACTTCGGAAGTCCCAGAGCCGAAGAGAGTTCGTGCAGATACATCAGTGCAGAGACGGCTTTTCGGCGCCGTGATAGGCACTTTGCAGGTGGCAGAGATTCTAGGCGAGGCCGGTTATTTAGTTCCTATCCCCAGGAGGGTCAGCGACCATCATCGGGATGTTTCCGTTGCGGGAGTTCTTATCATCGTATGCGAGATTGTCCTGAGATACTATGGAAGGAGGCGGCAGCACCGCATGTCACATTACCACCTTCACCACCCCAGAGGGCGTTGCCTATTGTACCTACTGTTACTCAGTGTCAGACCCATGCACAGAGAGGTCGTGGTCACGAAGGATTTGTTCATAGAGGACGAGGTGATCGAGGCAGACGACGACCAGCTGCCGACAGGGGATAGTCAGTCGCGGGTGGAGGACAGGCGCGGGTTTTTTCTTTGACGCATCAGGACGCGCAGGCGTCCAATGCGGTGGTCTCAGGTATCCTTCCAGTATGTTCTGTTGATGCACACGTGTTATTCGATCCCGGATCCACGCACTCGTACTTGTCCACACACTTTGTGCCGAGTTTGGGTAGAGAGTCCGGTTTGCTTGATCAGCCGCTTGTGGTGACTACTCCTGTGGGAGAGTCGTTTGTTGCTAGGCATGTGTTCCGATCCTGTACCGTCTGTATTAGCGAGAGAGAGTTGCCTGTCGATTTGATCCTTCTTGAGATGTTAGACTTCGACATTCTGTTGGGCATGGATTGGTTAGCCACATGCTATGCTTCTGTTGACTGCTGCGAGAAGACAGTTAGATTTTGTTTTCCCGGCGAGTCGGTTTTTGTTGTGTTGGGGGACCGTGGTGCCACCCCTCACAGTGTGATTTCTTCTTTTCGCGCTGGACAGCTTTTGAGGAAGAGATGTCAGGGATTTCTCGTCTATGTTTGCGATACTAGAGCTACAGAGGTTCTGATGGATCAGATTCCGGTTGTTAGCGAGTTCCCTGATGTGTTCCTTGACGAGCTTCCTGGGCTACCGCCCGAGCGCGATATTTCTTTCTGTATTGATTTGGTTCCTGGCACGGGGCCTATTTCTGTACCGCCTTATCGGATGGCCCCGGCGGAACTTAGAGAATTGAAGGGTCAGTTGCAAGATTTGCTGGATAAGGGACTTATTCGATCCAGTGTTTCTCCTTGGGGTGCTCCAGTCCTGTTTGTTAAGAAGAAGGACGGCAGTATGCGTTTGTATATCGACTACCGTTAGCTGAACAGGGTGACAGTGCGGAACAGGTATCCTTTGCCACGCATCGACGATTTGTTCGACCAGCTTCAGGGGGCAGGATACTTTTCGAGGATCGATTTGCGATCAGGCTACCATCAGCTGCGGGTTCGACAGGAGGACATTCCTAGGACAGCTTTCCGCACGCGCTACGGCCATTACGAGTTTCTGGTGATGTCGTTCGGACTCACTAACGCGCCAGTAGCATTCATAGACTTGATGAACCGTATTTTCCGGCCGTATCTTGATCTGTTCATCATAGTGTTCATTGACGATATTCTGGTGTATTCTCAGAGTAGAGAGGAGCACGAGCAGCACCTGCGGATTACCCTGCAGACTTTGAGGGAGCATCAGCTTTTCGCCAAATTCTCCAAGTGTGCTTTCTGACTGGACAGCGTAGACTTCTTGGGGCACGTGATTACACGAGATAGTATATGTGTAGACCCGAGAAAGATTGAGGCCGTTCGGAGTTGGCCCAGACCCACATCAGTTACGGAGATTCGCAGCTTTCTAGGGCTGGCCGGCTACTACAGGCGATTCGTGCAGGACTTCTCCCGTATTGCTACACCTTTGACCGGGTTGACCCAGAAGGGAGTTCCTTTCGTTTGGATGGAGGAGTGTGAGCACAGTTTTCAGCAGTTACGGGCTCTACTGACTACGGCGCCGGTATTATCATTGCCTTCAGGATCAGGCGGATTTGTGGTTTACTGTGATGTTTCACGAGTGGGGCTAAGGTGCGTATTGATGCAGCATGACAGGGTGATCGCGTATGCTTCACGGCAATTGAAGAAACATGAACAGAACTACCCCACTCACGATTTGGAGATGGCAGCGGTGGTCTTTGCACTTAAGATCTGGCGACATTACTTATACAGCGAGTCGTGCCAGATTTTCACTGATCACAAGAGCTTAATGTATATATTTCAGCAGCGAGACCTGAACCTTACACAGCGCCGATGGATGGAGTTAGTGAAGGATTACGATTGCGAGATCTTGTACCACCCGGGCAAGGCTAATGTGGTGGCGGATGCTTTGAGCAGGAGGCCCGGGGGTTGTCTATCTTGTTTGAGCGCAGTGCAGAGGCAGTCGTCGGCAGATTGGCAGATTTTATGCGACAGCCGGGTACAGTTCGAGTTTACGCCGATCGAAGGACAGATTGCGCATGTTCATGCATGCCCACAGTTGCTCGACCGTATACATGAGGCACAGCACGGTGATGACCGATGTTCAGAGATTAGGACACAGATTGGACAGGGCAGATTTCCCGAGTTCTTGATCGATGATCAGGGGATACTACAATTTGGGGCTAGACTGTGCGTACCAGATGCTGAGGGATTGCGGCGCGAGATTCTTGAGGAGGCACATCGATCGGTATAAAGTGTTCATCCCGGTTCCACCAAGATGTACCATGACATGAGAGGTGTTTACTGGTGGGACGGAATGAAGAGAGACATCGCAGATTTTTTGTCGAGATGCCTGACTTGTCAGCAAGTCAAGGCTGAGCACCAGAGGCCCGCGGGAGAGCTACAGCCGTTACCCATTCCGGAGTGGAAATGGGAGCAGATTTCTATGGAATTCATTGTGGGTCTACCCAGGACTAGTCGAGGGTATGACTCCATCTGGGTGATCGTGGATCGTTTGACGAAAGAGGCTCACTTCCTACCGGTGAAGATGACTTTCGGATTTGCTCAGTATGCCCAGATTTACATCGACGAGATTGTACGACTGCACGGAGTTCCGACATGTATCGTGTCCGACAGAGGCACCCAGTTTACCAGCCGGCTATGGCAGAGACTTCAGGAGGATTTGGGCACTCGCTTGAGTTTCAGCACAGTATTTCATCCGCAGACCGATGGACAGTCAGAGCAGACTATTCAGACTCTCGAGGACATGCTCAGAGCCTGCGTATTAGACTTCGGAGGTAGCTGGGATCATCATTTACCCTTAGTAGAGTTCTCCTACAACAACAACCACTAGGAGACCATTCAGATGGCACCGTTTGAGGCTCTTTTTGGGAGGAGATGCAGATCGCCCGCCTGTTGGACGGAGCTCAGTAAGAGCAGTATCTTAGTGCCATAGATTGTGGAGGAGACGACCGCGAAGATCCAGTTGATTCGCGATAGGATGAGAGCAGCCCGGAGTAGGCAGAGATCTTATGCGGACCGTCGTCGGCGCAGACTTGAGTTTTCTGTTGGTGATCATGTTTTCTTGAGGGTCTCCCCAATGAAAGGTGTGATGAGATTTGGGAAGAAGGGGAAGCTTAGTCCCAGATATGTGGGCCCCTTCGAGATCCTCGAGCGTGTTGGTGCAGTTGCGTATCGGTTAGCCCTTCCGCCCAGTTTTCCAGATGTGCACCCCGTATTTTACGTTTCGATGCTTCGCAGATATCTTCATGATCCTTCGCATGCGATTCAGTACCCAATGATCCAGTTTGAGCGCGACCTTTCCTATGCAGAGCAGCCGGTGATGATCTTGGATCGACAAGTGAAGAAATTGAGGTCGAAAGAGATACCGTCCGTCAAGGTACTTTGGCGTGGTCTGAACAGAGAGGAGGTCACTTGGGAGACCGAGAGCGAGATGAGGAAGAGGTATCCCCGTCTTTTTGAAGGTACGTATAGTTAGATTTTTAAATTCGGGGACCGAATTTCTTTAAGGAGGGTAGATTGTAACACTTTGAAATTTCGTTAGAATGTTCTTCGTGTTAATTAGTAAGTGTGTGTGTTATTATATATATGTACATAGGATTATTAGTTATTTTAGTCGGGTTTACCCTAATTGGAAAATTTTCCTTTATAGTGTACACTTGCACACTTAGCCAATTTTGTGACTTAGGCCTTTTAGTGTAACATGTTAACTATTCTTTGTTGCATGGTTTAATTATCCACACCCTTTTTTTCCAAGTCAAAACCCATTTTCTATAATTCAAAAAAAGAAAGAAAAATCCAAATAGAAAAATGAAGCATGGGGGTTAGGTGAGAATTGACGTTTTTGACCATTTTCCTTCTCTCTTCTCTCTCTCTTTTCCCATTTCAGAATTCCTGCAGAATTCCAGCAGTAACCATGGCATTTTCTTCATCTCTTCTTCTTCTTTTCACTTCTCTTTGATATCTAACCAAAACCCTACACAAAAATCCTACTTCCCTTCACAAAAACTTTGGAAAAATGGCTCTTTTGGGGGATCTTTGTGTCAAGGTTGTGGCTTGAGGGAAAAGGTTGGAAAATAGAGTTCTATAGGGTTTTTGGGAAGGTAATTATCTCACACTTAACACTCTTTTTCATATATCGTAGTATATCTATCAAAATGTCACCTTTTTGTGCATTTTTTAGTGCTAATGAAGGGTTTTAGTGTATTTTATGTTAAATTAACCTTTTTATGGTTTGACTGGCTTGGTAATATGATATTAGTGTGGTTTTAGAGTTGGCTTTGTTTCAGATTTCAGAAAAATACCAAAAAGTATCATTTTAGTGTAAAAATGGGTTTTTTTAACTAGAATTTGGGTTCTGTTAGATCTGCTTGTGCCCGGATTATTTCAGAACGATTTTCGATTTACTATAGTATGTATAGGGGGTATAGAGTGCACACACAAAACCTGGGAGTCCATCTCCCTACCCAGGCCGCCGGAAAAAGAGTTCTGGCCGCAAATTGCGGCCAGATGGGTGAGTTGGGGCTTGCGGTTTGGGCCACTGGAGTCTGCATCTATGTGGAGTGTTTTGGTATATATATTTTTGTAATATCTGTTCTGTATATATATTTTTGGTATATATAGATATTAAATCTACTCACCGTATTTTTACTCTTTCGCGACACACGTGATACGTGTGTGTGGGTTTTGGGTTTCTGCGTATCGCGACGCGACGGAGTGACTTCAGGCGCGTAATCACACGTTTTAGCGTATCGCGCACACGCGCGCTTGGTTTGCGTCACGGGTTTCTAGTTGACTTTAAATGTCGTGTTTGTATGGTTTTGGGCTTATATGTGATATTCTGTAGAATTCTAGGTTCGCAGGCAAGTGCGACGGACGCCGCGAAGAAGGGGAAGCAAATCGTCGGCTATACCTAGCGAGAGACTACGGTGAGTAGATTTAATATCTACGGGGAAATCGCGCGCATAGCGTTATGCGTCAGGGCTGATAGGACCTTGTAGCAGCATATTACACTTACCTACATTGACTGTTTATGGCTACTATTTTGTGCATACCACATTTCCTGCTATAGGTATATAAACTAGAATTGATAGAACACCGCACCATTACTAACGGTTCATGTTGCACGAGCACTATCCTGCATGTTACACACACACCGTTAGTAATTGCCATGGCACTCACACTGTAGAATTTCCATGATCATTATGCTGTAGCTCATCTTTTATGTGACTAAACATGATATTCATACTTGATGCAAATATCACATTGCTTTGACTTGCATAATGATTCGGATTACATGATATTCATACTTGATGCATATATCACATTGCTTTGACTTGCATATTGATTCGGATTACATGATATTCATACTTGATGCATATATCACATTGCTTTGACTTGTGTAATGATTCGGATTACATGATATTCATACTTGATGCATATATCACATTGCTTTGACTTGCTTATTGATTCGGATTACATGATATTCATACTTGATGCATATATCACATTGATTTGACTTGCGTAATGATTCGGATTACATGATATTCATACCTGATGCATATATCACATTGCTTTGACTTGCATATTGATTCGGATTGTAGGGTTCCTAGGCACACAAGTGAGGTCTCAGAAGGCATCAACCATGCCAATTTCAAATTTTACGGTGCCGAGAAACCCTAAACTACGGATCGTTGGCTAGAAATCTAGGCGAAAAAGAAAACTAGTTAACACTTAACTACAAGAATACGGAAATACAATCTTTGTAGATCCGGTTCTCCACCTCCATAGCTCCGCAATGAAGTCCCCTCGCTGTCCTAGTGAATTCCCAGGCTCTAGCATCGGCTTCATCGGAGAATAGGCGAGCTAGGTCGTCGATGTCCATGCCGGAGATGATCTACGTCGAGGCATCGCTAGATCAAGCTCCACCTTCACCAAGCCATGAAAACTTGTGAAGGAAACACACTCTACTACTTGGCAAGAGGTAGAGGATGAAGAAATAGGAAGTGGGTTGACTTTAGAATTGGATTTCTCACTCATTTCCATCAATCACCATTGATGGAGCTTGCTTTCTTCAAGTGAAGAAAGGAAGAAGAAGAAGAATTATGTTATGATAAGTTTTATGATAAGTTATTATAATAAGAATAATAAAATCATTCTTATCATAATCTTAACCATGGTAATGTGTAGAGAGTTAATCATGGTTGAATGGAATGGTTAGGGTTAAGCATGAGACAAAATGGTCACTTGGTCAAAGTCTTCATGAAGCTTCATGAACAAAACAAAACAAGCCACCATTTTCTCATTTGCTTTTATTTTTCCAAAAGAATAAATAAATGAATAAATGAATAAGGAAATAGTAAACCCTAACCATTTCATTAACCAAGGTTTAATTCTTTACACTTAACCAAAAGGCATGTATCATCAAACATGATACAAGCAAGTGCACAAAATCATATCGCATATGCAATGCGCACATCCGAGTGAGAAAATCCATTTAAAGTGAACCGATACTAGTTAATGCAAAGTAATATATCAAATATATAATTATGCATTAAATAATTAAATCAACACTTGATTCAATGATCCGGTCATGTCGCACACAACCGACTAGTATACAATGTATCGGCTTATCGAATCAATCCTTGATTCGATAACTAGGTTATATCGCATACAACCATTCGACACATTCATCGTGAGAATGGAATACGGTATCACATACACGTATTATTCTCGGTCCCGCACATATCTCATATGCGCTCCTATTTCGTTTCGCTTGAACCAGGAAACCTCTGTGTAGGACTCTAAAGACTCGTCAATACGCCGGCAGCAGGTGATGATCATATCAAGCACCCACAAGCCGCAAGCGGTCTGCTAAACGTAACGGCCACCCGGGTATTGAGCGATCTGAAGATCGACGAGCAAGCCCGCTCACACTCCAGTGAATCCAACCAGTAACACTACCGTACAGTCCGGTCTGATCGTCTGATATGTCGCATATCTCGCCTAAGGGTGGTAAACGTCAGACCCCAATAGCTCGATAAGTCGTGTCGATATGAGTTCTATAACTGTTCGAGAAACTACTGGTAACACTTACCAGTAAATCTCAGCAACCCTGGCCAGGGATTTTCTGTTATAGCCAATCGAACACAGCGCAACATCAACCCCCTATACCGGGAGAGACGAATCCCCTCCTATCACTCATTGCCTCAATGTGACTCGGGACTGTACCCAAAAACCACCGTTTTGCACGCCCTCTTGGACGTGGTAAGATGGAAATCAAAGCACAGTGGGAACTACACAAGACTCTATGACGATCTCGGGTCAACAGACTACTCTGTACCAGTGTCACCAGAGAACTGCCATCTGACGTAAGGTATAATACCATCTTGGAGTTCTCGGCGAGTCCGTCCAGTGTACCCAGTCTCTACTGAGCACCCGTATATCATCTCTGATGTCAAACACCAATGGATATGGGATCATCCATCGCCTATCTGTATGGGTCGAGAAGGTATACGCTAGTCTACTCTGGTATATCGATGCCCCGTCTCGATATACCCACGACTAGGGACTTTGAAGGATGTACTTATGGACTACCATGTCCCCACTAGTATGATCCGCATCATAGTCCAGGTAGTCAAGTACACATCCTAAGGGCTTTACCAACATGTAACAGAGAGACAATCAGTATACACGTTAAGGTAAAGAGCAACCAGATAGCATACTATCATGTCGAGCAAGAAAGTCCTCCCTATATATGTCCCAGCATCCACTACAATATACATCCTATGTACAGTAATGGCCTCTAGGGCATACATATAACTAACAATCTCCCACTTGCACTAGGGCTATCTGTAGCAGTGGTTGCAGTATCTCATACTCAACCATCCCATAAAAGTCTCTCTCTGGGAAAAGGCCTTTCGTGAGTGGATCCGCTGTGTTTGTCCTCTGAGTCTACTCTCCTAACCTCGATCCCTTGGAGATCAACCATCTCCATGATCAGGTGATACTGCCTTAGAATATGTCTGGATCACTGATGGGACGGACGTTCCTTGGCATAAGCCACAACTCCATTGTCACACAATGGGAGGAACATGGTTCATCTTATGAACCAATATATACCCAAACAGCCTCTTTGGTAGCATCTTAAATAGCGATGTATCAAGCCTTTATCGTCTAGTATGCCACGGTATCTAGCTTTGAACTCTTCCAACATACCGTCCCTTTACTGAGGGTAAAGATAATGCCTGCGACTGACATTCAGTCGTCTTTATCACCCTGGAACCCTTCCAGTGATTCTCCCCAGGATCGATTGATACCATCTCACTACAACTAGTGAGAATCCTAACATCCAATTAGATCTATCTCATAGATCCAAACCCAGGATATAGGAGGTATCACTTTGATCCTTTATGGAGAATCATTGTGATAAGCGGAGATTGACCGAGCGTAGCATAGGAAATCCCTTCCCTATCAAGAGTATGTTATCCACGTACTCTACGAGGATCATCACCATACTCCCTACTACCTTTTTGTATATACAAGGTTCATCTACCATTTTGATGATGTCAAACTCTTTGACTAATCCATCAAAACAGATGTTCCAACTCCGCGATGCCTGCTTTATCACATAAAACATCTTGCACACGTTTCCGCTGCTCCCACTGTCTACGAAGCCCTCTGGCTGTGTACTTATAGACGTTCTCTTCTAAAACATCATTTAGAAAAGCTGTCATGACACCCGACCACCAGATATCGTAGTCATGGTATGTAGCCGTGGCAAGTAGGATCTGGATGGACTTAAGCATAGTCACTTGAAAAGGTTTCATCATAATCCACGCCTGGTCGATGACGAAAAGCTTTAACAAGTCTAGCTTTGAAAGTCTCAACTTTTCCATCTACACCAAGTAATCTTCTCAAGATATACTTGCTCCTGATGGGGATTTAACCCTTCAGATATTGCAACCAAAGTCCATACTTTGTTGGTGTATAAGGATTCCATCTCAGATCGCTAAGCATCCAGCCATTCTTACAGAGTCTTACTCCTGATGGCCAGCTCGAAACTAGTTGGGTCATCATCTCATGATGCAATCCTTGCTTCCACTGTCATAGAGAAACCGAAGTATCTCTCAGGTGGGTGAGGAACCCTACTAGATCGGCGGAGAGGCTGAGGTTCGTTGGTATCTACTGAATCCTTTGGTTGTACCAAATCATCTGCTGTAGTTTGTATAGCTGGAACCTTTCCAGCTTTACATTACAGACCTTGCCTCGAGCTTGTCCGGATTTTGCTTTTAAACATAGCCCGGACAACCCCAAATCTTAACTAACTTAAGATATGGGCTCTTCCCTTTCCATATCATATATGAAATGGTAGGCAACTGATTTGATTTGAACCCTATTCAATAGGTATGCAACTTCTCAAGCGCATAACACCCAAAAGGAAATAGGTAACTCAGTAGTACTCATCATAGAGCACACCATATCAAATAGGGTGTATCTGCTCCGTCCCGATATACCATCGTGCTATGGTGTATACAGAGGAGTAATGCTGAGAGAGAATCTCATTTTCCTTTAGAAAAGTCCAGGAATTCCGTGCTCAAGTATTCTCCTCCTTGATCACATCAAAGGACATAATACTTTTACCCGTATTTTGGTTCTCTACTTCTAAATCATATTCTGTGAATATCTCAAAAGGTTCAGACTTGTGTTTCAACAGGAACATATGTCTAAATCTTGAGAGATTATCAGAGAATGTAACGAAGTACAAAGAACCAGTCCTGGCATATGTAGACAGGGGGCTTACATACATCAACATGTATCATCCCAAGAGTTTACCAACTCTTTCTCTGTTTCTAATAAACAGAGCTGAGGTCTTTATATCTTTGTGACATGATTGGCAAGTTTCATAAGATGTAAATTCAAACTGATTTAAATATGCATCTTCATGTAACTTCAGCTAGTCGGGTCACATTGATATGATCTAGTCTACAATACCTCAAGAAGGATTCGTTCATTTCTGAACTCTTCCTCTTGTATGTGTTCCGTATACTAAAGAACTGTAGTTTGATTTAGAACATTAATGCTTTTAGATAATGTTCCTGAACCGATCAACTTTTGATATAGGAAATGTTCAAAACATTATCCAATTATACAAAATTTTATCATTTCTTTACTAATAAAGAGACTGATATGATTTTGTATATCAGGTTCGGTATCTAATAACATTCGTTCAGAATCAATGTATTGGTAATACAGGGTGACAGTGACCAACAGACTTGGCTGCAACTCTTACCCCGTTTTCTGCCTCATGAAACTTATCACCCGTTCTCAGTTCTTTACCTATCTGTAGCCCATGTAACATATTACATATGCGGGATCCTGATCCGGTATCATATACCCAGGACGTAAAGGACACTGAGAAACAGTTCTCTGTAATGAACACACCCGAAGATGATGCATCAACATGCACTCTCTTCGTTTGGGCGGCACGGGAATTCTGGTAATCCCCAATTTCCTGCTCTGTCTTATAACAATTATAAGTTGGAGCGGGACCAACGTTCCCCAGCTCAGTATAACAAGCGGGTTCGGTCAATAATCCGTATTATTATCTTGATTAAGGCGTGATATGGTTGCTACCTGGAGAGAGAGAGAAGAAAACACTCAGCGTGCGCTCTGTCAAGAATAGATTGGTTATTATTTTATCTAATCAGGATGACTCCCACTGCTTTTTATCAAATCTTCCTTCAAACCCTAAAAGGAAAGACTAGCTGGGATTAATTACACACTACAAGTTCGCCAATCTTTCAGCCAGGCCAGTGTCGGTACTTTGAGGGAGGTCCCCCGTGCTTTCGCACGAACCTAATTACTGTAAACCTCGTTTTCCCAGAGGCGTAACCCCGTTGACACCTTTCTAGACACCTACTTGATCGGCTAATTGTAATGTATAAAACTCTCCCAGGAGTAACTCTTACTCGCAGCGGGTATCGGGATCCAACTATCTCATAGAAGGTATGCAATCTCATTGCAAATTTCAACACTTGAAATTCCCGATAATATTTTGCCCCTAACGTGCTATGACCTTGACGAAAGCCAACAAACCATAGCCCGCTAGTCAAGTTCAACCCGTATATTTCTTGATTGAATTAAACCCACCCGCACGACCCTTGACGAAAGCCAACAAAGCCGCACGACTACCCTAATCCAATCGCATCGTATGCTGGCAGATAAGCAGCATATAGCTACCGCACACTGCACCTTGATGAAAGCCAACAAATACAGCACGAATACTATATACAACTTATCTGAAATGACGGAGGGCTACGACAGGTTTTTCTGAAAACCTATTGCGTAATGAACTTGATATCGTTGTAGAATCAAATGATTATAAAATGGAGTGTTTTTTAGGCTTTTCTAGTTTTGCTAAAGGAGTCACTCCCGGTGAAGGGATCGTCGGTCCTTTTCTCGTCGAATGAGGTGCGGGATATATCATATATATCACTGTGCAAAGCAAAAACTCTTAAAAGCAATCGAAAGACAAACCGAGTGTGTAGCGTCTGCCAGTTATTGCTAAAGGAGTCACTCCCGGTGAAGGGATCTCGGTCCTTTCCTCATCGAATAAGGTGCAGGATATATCATATATACCGCTGTGCAAAGCAAGAACTGTAGCTACCTGTTTTGTTTTGAAATTCGATTCTACAACATCTTAGGTTTCTTTTACTTTCATTAATCACATTAATGAAGTCCCATCAATTATCTACCTAAACATCACAGATAAATACGACGTACACTTATGCCATCCACATTCGCCTCGATGTCCCCTCGTGCACCGTTAGGTTAGGTAACTAACGGCAGAGCGGGGCAGGGCTAGCGCGGGTGTAAAACATAAGTAGCGCCTATATAATATATCATATATACTATATACTGTATCTATCACAGAACATCACATGATCGCATCACAGATATCGCAGCAGAAGAAACATATGAAATATTGGATATACTAGGACGTCCGTGTTTTCAATACGAGCCAGTATAAAACACGAATTCCACGGTCGTGATGAATAGCCAATCCCACACCCCTAGACCCCTACGAGAGCGGCAAGCAACCCTACCAATTCTAGAGTTAGGAGACGCGGACTCGACTCCTCGAGTTGGTCTCCCACTGGACTCCAGAACCCGATTACTTGTGCTCCCCTCCTTGGGTCTAACCTAGTGCGGAAAAGTAAATAATATACAAACGGTGACATCTTCCGCAACCTGGAAGTGCCCCAAATAAAAGAATATTACATACAAGTTTTTACATGAATGAAAATGAAAAACACTCATCTCACATAAAAAACCCCGGCTATTCAAACACGACGATCCAATATAACATATCCAGCAACACATAACATCACATGTCATCAATGTAAGTAAATATGCGCATCCCAATTGTCGTTGACATATAGCAACGAAACCGACGATATCACATATTACACTTACGGTCACAGAAAAGAAAGTGTAAAACTACAACAGTTGGAATCCGCAACCACCTCAGACATCGCATGCCTAACAATTATAAACCCCGCATTTTAGTCTCAAAATCGAAAACACTTTTCAATATCAAGTCGGGCAATTCAACAAGATTCCCGACATTCTGATCGAATGCTCGTCGCAAACTTCAGTAGACGGCCGCACCCCCGATACCGTCGACGAAGTGCACCAAGGCGGAACACCGCTACCGCGAGCACCCGAACGGATGCTTTCGGCGACGGGGTTCTCCTACAGTCACTTGGTCGGGGTTATGGAGTGAGGCTGTCTATTAAGTTTACCCGGCGAGTATCCGCGTACACTATGTGATTGCGACGGACTTTTGATCACATCAAAATTCCGTGGCAACCGATCAAGTGAGACTAAACTGCTATGTTTATAACATTCATTCAGTTATCTCATAACTTATTGTGAATTCCAATTATTGTATCACATTCCGGATAAATAGAAAATGTTAAACTTTTCGATCAAACAGTCGAACACCCAAGTTTTCCCGATATAGATCAACACATGAAACATAAGTCTAACAACATTCAGTTCGTGCCTCAGTACCAACGGTCCAGCCGTAGAAGGGTCAAGCCAACGCCTCACATGTGGCACGCCGTACTGCCCCAAACCCGAAGGTTCAAAGGGCAGTTCAAGACGGTCACATAATCGAGTTAAGGTTTGTTGTCTTCTAGAGGGTCCATCGCGTTACTTGCACTACTTAGAACGTCGTTAAACTACGGAAAAATCCAACACTTGGAAATTTCCCGACAGGGGAAAAATTGGGTATTTAAATCCGGTCGAACTTTTTAACATATTCTAAAATTTATCCGGAAAGCCACATAGACAAAATCTGATACTCCGATCGAAACACCGAATCCCCAAAACAACCCAGAAAATGGAACTCTGGAAAAAATATTAAAAACATCCAGAACACACAAGAAACACCAACAGAAACAACTGAAGAAAACTCACAGCGTGATCATCACAGACGGCAGCGGAACCGCCGCAAAAAAAAAGAAAAGAATAATCAATCCTTATCATAACATGACCATAGTTAAGTGTAGAGAACTAATCATGGTTTAATGCAATGGTTAGGGTTAAGCTAAAAACAAAATGGTCATCAAGTCAAAGCATTCATGAAGCTTCATGAATGAACAAAAGAAATGCCACCATTTTATCATTTCATTTCCTTTTTCCAATAAGAAAAAGATTAATAAATAAATGAATAAAATGAATAAGCAAATAGTAAACCCTAACCATTCCATTAACCAAGCTTTAATTCTATACACTTAATTAAAAAGGCATGCATATGCGGCGGTTCCGCCGCACTATTAACGATTCAGAGCCCCCGTTTTAAACAGTAATTCTTAGATTATTTTACTGAGTTTTCTGAATATTTTTAATCTGGAAAAATCCCAGTTTTTCAAAATTGTCCAGAGAGCAAATTTGGGTTTGGGTTTTCGGGTCGTTCGGACTTCAAACTCCGTCTAGACTTCGCCTAAGGCTCTAGCTAGGCTCTGATACCACTGTAGGGTTCCTAGGCACACAAGTGAGGTCTCAGAAGGCATCAACCATGCCAATTTCAAATTTTACGGTGCCGAGAAACCCTAAACTACGGATCGTTGGCTAGAAATCTAGGCGAAAAAGAAAACTAGTTAACACTTAACTACAAGAATACGGAAATACAACCTTTGTAGATCCGGTTCTCCACCTCCATAGCTCCGCAATGAAGTCCCCTCGCTGTCCTAGTGAATTCCCAGGCTCTAGCGTCGGCTTCATCGGAGAATAGGCGAGCTAGGTCGTCGATGTCCATGCCGAAGATGATCTACGTCGAGGCATCGCTAGATCAAGCTCCACCTTCACCAAGCCATGAAAACTTGTGAAGGAAACACACTCTACTACTTGGCAAGAGGTAGAGGATGAAGAAATAGGAAGTGGGTTGACTTTAGAATTGGATTTCTCACTCATTTCCATCAATCACCATTGATGGAGCTTGCTTTCTTCAAGTGAAGAAAGGAAGAAGAAGAAGAATTATGTTATGATAAGTTTTATGATAAGTTATTATAATAAGAATAATAAAATCATTCTTATCATAATCTTAACCATGGTAATGTGTAGAGAGTTAATCATGGTTGAATGGAATGGTTAGGGTTAAGCATGAGACAAAATGGTCACTTGGTCAAAGTCTTCATGAAGCTTCATGAACAAAACAAAACAAGCCACCATTTTCTCATTTGCTTTTCTTTTTCCAAAAGAATAAATAAATGAATAAAATGAATAAGGAAATAGTAAACCCTAACCATTTCATTAACCAAGGTTTAATTCTTTACACTTAACCAAAAGGCATGTATCATCAAACATGATACAAGCAAGTGCACAAAATCATATCGCATATGCAATGCGCACATCCGAGTGAGAAAATCCATTTAAAGTGAACCGATACTAGTTAATGCAAAGTAATATATCAAATATATAATTATGCATTAAATAATTAAATCAACACTTGATTCAATGATCCGGTCATGTCGCACACAACCGACTAGTATACAATGTATCGGCTTATCGAATCAATCCTTGATTCGATAACTAGGTTATATCGCATACAACCATTCGACACATTCATCGCGAGAATGGAATACGGTATCACATACACGTATTATTCTCGGTCCCGCACATATCTCATATGCGCTCCTATTTCGTTTCGCTTGAACCAGGAAACCTCTGTGTAGGACTCTAAAGACTCGTCAATACGCCGGCAGCAGGTGATGATCATATCAAGCACCCACAAGCCGCAAGCGGTCTGCTAAACGTAACGGCCACCCGGGTATTGAGCGATCTGAAGATCGACGAGCAATCCCGCTCACACTCCAGTGAATCCAACCAGTAACACTACCGTACAGTCCGGTCTGATCGTCTGATATGTCGCATATCTCGCCTAGGGGTGGTAAACGTCAGACCCCAATAGCTCGATAAGTCGTGTCTATATGAGGTCTATAACTGTTCGAGAAACTACTGGTAACACTTACCAGTAAATCTCAGCAACCCTGGCCAGGGATTTCCTGTTATAGCCAATCGAACACAGCGCAACATCAACCCCCTATACCGGGAGAGACGAATCCCCTCCTATCGCTCATTGCCTCCATGCGACTCGGAACTGTACCTAAAAACCACCGTTTTGCACGCCCTCTTGGACGTGGTAAGATGGAAATCAAAGCACAGTGTGAACCATACAAGACTCTATGACGATCTCGGGTCAACAGACTACTCTGTACCAGTGTCACCAGAGAACTGCCATCTGACGTAAGGTATAATACCATCTGGGAGTTCTCGGCGAGTCCGTCCAGTGTACCCAGTCTCTACTGAGCACCCGTATATCATCTCTGATGTCAAACACCAATGGATATGGGATCAACCATCGCCCATCTGTATGGGTCGAGAAGGTATACGCTAGTCTACTCTGGTATATCGATGCCCCGTCTCGATATACCAACGATTAGGGACTTTGAAGGATGTACTTATGGACTACCATGTCCCCACTAGTATGATCCACATCATAGTCCAGGTAGTCAAGTACACATCCTAAGGGCTTTACCAACATGTAACAGAGAGACAATCAGTATACACGTTAAGGTAAAAAGCAACCAGATAGCATACTATCATGTCGAGCAAGAAAGTCCTCCCTATATATGTCCCAGCATCCACTACAATATACATCCTATGTACAGTAATGGCCTCTAGGGCATACATATAACTAACACGGATTACATGATATTCATACTTGCGCACATGCACATTGTATATTCATACCAGTACACACATACCTTGATATCTTCTTATGCGCACATGCACATTGTATATTCATACCAGTTCACACATACATTGATATCTTCATACTTGCGCACATGCACATTGTATATTCATACCAGTGCACACATACCTTGATATCTTCATACTTGCGCACATGCACATTGTATATTCATACCAGTGCACACATACATTGATATTTTCATACTTGCTTAGATTACGCATTGAGATATGTTGTTTCCATGTTAATTCTGGATTTGGGAAACCGTGGATATTTCAAAAGAGAATAGTTAATTATCTAAAAACCCGGTTTCCCTTGATATGATATTTCGGTGCGTCCACCATGTGTTTTCTCGGTGCTAGAGTGATATATGTGAGCCCGAATCGAGGAGTTGGATGAGGCCGATTACGGGAACATGGTGGACCCGGTATGGTACCCCGGGGCGAGAACGGTTTCGCTGTGTATTAGACGGTGAGCCTGGCAGAGGGACTACTACCTACCGGTGATTGGTTAGACCTGACAGTTATCCGGAGGATACTGACCAGAGTCGATAGATGGATGCGGGATGATCTGTACTGCCGGGGCCGAGGGCCGATACCGCAGACGGAGCCCGTAGGCTGACCCGGACTGACGGGGCCCGATGGAAGAGGATTTGCATATCGATACTGGACACGAGTACTTATGATATTTGGGTGCCGATGTTGGGCACTCGTGATTCTCAGAGATTTATAGGATTGGAGGGCCGATGAGAGTGCCAGCGCCTGAGCTATTTGGGGGATCTGGGTGCATTGATGGACACCGATTATATATTCCACGTTGACATTCCGTGTAGATGTTAAATTTCCCATGCTCAGCACTCATTATTGTATCTCATCCTGTATTTATATTACCTGATAGAGCACTTGCATGATTATTGCACATACTGCTTATCACGCATTGATATCATCTGCTGGCATATGATAGAGTAGCGCAGTACGTGCTTGCTCGCGATTACCTTTATATGTTATTTCTATTCAGGAGTTGGAAACTCACCCCCATTGTGCCACTGTGTTTGCAGGTTGCCCCTCGGAGTAGTCGCGGCAGGCTGCCTTTTTACATCTTTTGGCTACAGATACCACTACAGTTTGTGCGAGAGCTATTTTTGCTATTAGGTGGGTTGTGGTATCTGGTTACTTATATTGTACATACTTTTGTATCTAGTATTCTCCATCTACCATATATGTACTGGACTTAGAGACAGTGTGAGGACGATGATGTATATTTTTGTATTCTGGTGTCGAGCTCGTGGGAGCCGACTGTATATATTTATGTAGTTTATTATGTTGTGATGTTTACTTATTGCTCATTCTTCGCTACGGCGTCGTATATTACTTTTGTGTTGTTGTTTCCCACCGTTGGGCGTGATTGCTCCCATTTGGGAATGCTTTATTTCATTATATACCATTTCACTTATATCCTGTTTTATACCCGATTTTCGGGGTTACTTTTACAAAGGAAATGCTGGCAAAATTTTTATAAGGATAACTTAACTTTAAAAAGAACTTTATTGAACTATTTAAGGTTTTGTAAATGTTTAATTGAATGTTTTCAACACTCACTACTTTTTAATGGTTTTGATTTCTGGGTTCGGCTTGCTTAGTCGCGTTACGCCTGTAGACGTTGTATGGTTAAGTGTCGGTCACGAGTCAAAATATTCGGGTCGTGACAGCGGTACAAGTCGTGTCGGAGTGTAGCCCAGAACGCCCTGAGATACTACTGGAATACCTACCAGTAAATCTCCTGCCTTGGCCAAGGACTTCGTGTAATAGCTCTCCTAGACACAGCGCGATCTCACCCCCAATACCTGGAGAGACGAAACCCCTGCCGATTCGCTCACTGCCTCCATATGGCTCGGGACTGTACCCAACTAAAAGCTGTTTGCACGACTCCTTTGAGCCGTGGTAGGGTAGTAATCAAAGCACAGTGGGAACTCACACGAGAAAAATGACGATCTCAGGTCGATGAACTGACCTGTACACATGTCACCAGGGAACTGCTATCTGACGTCGGGTATAATACCAACTAGCATGTTCCCGGCGAGTCCTGTCCGGTGTACTCATAACCCAACGAGCACATGTATACATCTTAGGTGAACCAACTGACACCGATAGCTTGTGAGACCGGCCACTGCCCCTCGTCGGGGTCTCGACTGTATACACTAGTCTACTAATGGAGTATCGATGCCCTGTCTCGAAAACTCCCACGACTGGGACCTTTTAAGGATGTGCTTATAAACCCCAGCTCCCACGTATATGATCTCCATCATACTGCTGGCAGTCAAGCAAGAATCCTAAGGGCTCTATCAACGTGTAATAGTGATCTGTAAAGTCACCTAAAACTGTACATGATGATAAAGATAAACCAGATAGCATACTATCATCTTGAGTAAGACTGTCCTACCGGTATAGGTCCTCCCTCAATCCTTGCAATCATGTGCCTGTGATCCAATAATTGACTCTGAGGGCACTATATCCAACAATTACAATGATTGCCTTAAGGGCACTATAGCCAACAATATCCCACTTGCACATAAGGCTAATAATTACGGTGTCGCATACTTACAGCCCGTATGATACCGAACACCCAACTTCTCTACTAATCAGTCTCACAAAGCTCGTTTGTGAAACTATTGCGTTCGAGAAATAACCTTAGTGAGTGGATCCACTCCGATATTTCAATCTTTATCTCTCTCTATATCTCAACTTCGCAGAGAAAGACTATCTCTCGAAATGAGCAATACCTATCTTAGAATTCGTCTGGATATCTGATGGGACCTAGTTCACAAATGAACTCCAAATCCAACAAGCATCTTACACTGTATCATGCACTGAATTTAATCAGTATCATGCGCCATACCTTCCACAGCATTCGTTTGGACCACTTGTCCAACATATTGTCCCTCAATAGTGGGAAAACTATAACTCTGACAGTCACTCTGTCATCCAGGTCATCTTGAAAGCCTGAAATGATAACCGTCTCCTAAAGGAGGCTGCCGTTACCATATACCAAGAACACCATCTTATGTTCATAACTGCTTCCCAATGTTTCTCCAGGATTGGATTAATATATACTTATTGCAGCATGTCTAAAATCAATATCCGGTGTTGTACTTGACATTTCATGATTGGCTCAATTGCCTAAGCAAGTGATATGCCAATCATGCAAATCCATCTCCTCATTAGTCTAAAAGACATCTTTTTAGAGAGGGTAACTCCATCACCTGCAGGTACACCACCATGTCAGGAGTCGTCCATTCTAAAACACTTTAGAATACTGTCAAAGTACCCAAATTGGGACACTTCCCAAATCTAGATCTAAAACCATAGATCTAGTCATCAGAATCCCTGATATTTTATCCATATCCTATGTGGAGAAACCACTTGTGACAACCACAGTATAACCGATTGTAGTATAGGAAGATCTCTTCCTATAAAGTGCATGTCATCCAAAAACCAGGACATTACACCCTACTACCTTCTTACCAGATCTATCACTTATTCTGATGAAGTCAAACTCTATAACTGTCACATTAAAAATAGATGATCTATCTCCGCTGTATCTGCTTTAGTTTATAAATAGACATAAGCTACTTTCCCACTATACTTCCGCTACTCCCACTGACTATAACAACCCTCTGGCAGAGTCATATACACTTGCACTTCTAAAGCTAGTTTAGAACGACGTTATACTCATTCTCCTGCCAGACCTCATAGTCTAGAATAGCAATAGTAGTAAGTTTGGGTAATCAAAAATCTACCTGTCACAATCTGGAAGAAAACAAACAATACCCAAAAACCAATATTCAAGAGACAAGAACACACTAAAAACATTAAGTCCCAACTCCCTTAAAAAACCGGCGACGTCGGGGATTTAGCAGATCTCACCATCCAAACTTAAGAGTTTGGGGCTCTTATTTTAAGGGTGTTCTATTTGTCACAAGAGTAGTCTTCTGCAATTGTTTAAAAAAAATTTAGAAGACAAATAAAAATTGACAGTAACTTGAATAATGTCCACATTGTTTCGGAGTTGTTTCAGTTTCATTACTTTAAATATCGTTTAAACTACTAGTTTAGGGTTTATGGGTTGGCTCTGATACCATGTTGGGTTATGCCAGCGCCCTGGCCATCTACCGTGACCGTTTGCGGAAAAAAAATTTATAAACTGGCGCTAGAACAACCCTATAATCCGGATCTACCATAAACCTAAAGCTAGCAAACTAAAAAGGAGTTTAGAATGGTTATACCGAATGATCCGTGTCCTTCGTTCTTTAACCATTTTCCTAAGCTCCTAGTGGCCACCATGATCAAGTTTGATCGCCAGTCTCCCTCCATCGAAGATGATCCATATGAGGATTTGTAGTTCGAGCTCCAACCTTATAACCGAGATAACTAGGGTACCTAGTTCGCCAAACTGGATAGCCTAGAGGATGTAGAATCTAATGATGGATTAATTTATCTCCAAACACCCTAGGTTTCTCAACACATGAGACTTGAAGGGTGTAGATAGAAGAAGAAGCTTGAGGATGAGAGTGTGAAGCAACCATGAAAAAATTGCTAAGTGTTGTGAACCAAGAATGAATCATCAAGCATCCACTCAAGAAAAAAATCTCACAACACTAAAATATCAAGCATACCTCAATAGTGCCACCATGAGCCACCCCATGAGTCACCACAAAGACATGCTTAATATTAAAGCCATAACACCTCATCCCTCCACCTCATTAAACCATTTAAATAAATGGTTAAAATTAAAATGAGATGTCTTCTTCTAGAAGCACCTTGTAATAAATTACAAGAAAACCCTTATTCGTATATAAATACCCGCATCCGTATTCCGAAAAATATAAATACATTGAGATGAAAATAATCCAGCAATATAATACTAGAATCCGGTTTAAACTAAAGCTCACTAGTATTATCCGTCCGAATCATGATACGTGCACAGGTGCACGTACATGATCGAACCCTGCCGTAAAACCATACGGCCTCTACATTGTTTCTCCCAAAGAAGGTAAACCCTCTATGTGGGACTCTAAAGACTCGTCAATACGCTGGCAGTGAGTTTAACCACAAGCACGTCAGCGGCACTAGCTGTACGTAACGGCTACCCAGGTGTTGAGCGAAGGGAAGGCCGACGAGCAAACTCATCTGAACCCCTACTGAGCCTGTCCGTGGAAATCTCCATACGGTCCGTTCTGTTCGTCTAAGAGTATCGCATATCAAGTCTAGGGGGTGCATAAAATCAGACCCCTAATAACGCGATATTTTGTGTCGGTATGAAGCCCATCACCAACTGAGAAACTACTGATCCAAATCAGCAATTCTCGTTTACCTTGGCCAAGGATTTCTGGTGATGACCACCCGTGCACCGCGCGATATCAACCCCCAATACGGGGAAAGACGAATCCCCGACGATCCGCTCACTGCCTCCATATGGCTCGGGACTGTACCCAACTAAAACCTGTTTGCATGACTCCTTTGAGCCATGGTTGGGTAGTAATCAAAGCACAGTGGGAACTCACACGAGACAAATGATGATCTTAGGTCAACAGACTAACCTGTACACATGTCACCTGGGAACTTCTATCTGACAATAGGTATAATACCAACTAGCATGTTCCTGGCGAGTTCGTCCAGTGTACTCATAACCCAATGAGCACCTGTATACTATCTTAGGTGACTAACTGACACCAATAGCTTGTGAGACCGGCCACCGCCCCTCGTGGGGTCTCGATAAGTATACACTAGTCTACTCTGGAGTATCAATGCCCAGTCTCGATACTCGTACGACTAGGGACATTTAAGGATATGCTTATAGACCACCCAGCTCTCACGTATATGATCGTCATCATAATACTAGTAGTCAAGCAAGAATCCTATGGGCTCTATCAACATGTAATAGTGATCTGTAATACCACATAATGCATGTACATAATGATAAAGACAAACCAGATAGCATACAATTATTTTGAGTAAGATTGTTCTACCAGTATAGGTCCTCCTTCAATCATCATAATCGCATGCCTGTGATTACAATAATTGCCTTAAAAGCATTATAGCCAACACTAACATCGCACACAAGACTATCCATCATGACAATACATCTATAACATCTGTGCAACACAGAAAATCAATGTGAATATCATTTTCGTAAACCCGTCTGATTGTACATATAGCAACCAGTCGGATTGTACCACGCCATGATATTCACGGTCGCAGAAACTAACAAACGCACTGAAAACCACGAATTCAAAATTTCGATCAATTAAAACTTTTCGCATTAGCTCCAAGTACAAACCAGTACTCAAACAAATCTAGGCCAAAACCAAATATCACAAAAATCACATTTCCCTAATATAGAGCACCAGAAAAATTTTGGGGCACAACGGCCAAAATTTGAGCACGGAACCGTGGCCAAATGGCATGTTTGGCAACGGTTCCGCGACCAAATTTTGGGCTCATGCACCCAAAAAATATTCCAAGTCACTAATTTTTCTTCCACGTAATTTTAATGCAATCTGAACAATTTTTTGAACTTTAAAATTCGAACAGCAAGCGTGAATTCGGAAATGTTATTCAGAAAAATCCATCGATCGAAACTCTAAATAAGTGCAAACTAGCTAGTTAAGATTTTTAGAGTGGCTCAGATACCATGTTAGGTTTCGGTGCCCGCATAGCAGAAACCGCGGTCGAGACAGAAGCGAAAACAAAAATTTTACCGAACACCCGTAAGAAGCAAGATTCAATCCATAGACCTAAACTAGCTAACTAAAAGTGCAAGGGTTGAAGAACTACAATCTTTGTCGTGTGTCCACCAAATTGTGAAAGACACCTCCAAATGCTGGGATCCTTACACCCTCACTAGGTTTCGGAAGGCATCAACCATGCCATTTTAAAAAATTCTAAGGTGCTAAAGAACCCTAACCAAGGATCTAACTTGAGGAATTAGGGTAAACAAGCATGTAATCAAACATTACACTAAGTGAATGAGAAATACAACCTTTATAGACCGGTCCTTCACTTCTAAAGCTTCGTGTAGTAGTCCCTTCGCTCCAAGTAGTAATCTCCCGGACTCAAGTTAGGCTCCACAAAGCGAAATGAACAAACTTGGTTGAAGTCTTCGAGGCCAAAGATGATCTACGTCGAGGAGACTCTAACTCAAGCTACCTCTTCACTAATTGGGAATTAGTGAAGCAAACAACCTAAACTAAATGGCTAATCTGGTGTAGGTTGATGAAGTTGGATTTTTGCTCACTTTAGAATAATTTTTCTCACAATATTTCTTCACCTCAAGAAAAGCTAGAGAGCTTTCTTGAGATGAAGAAGAAGATGAAGTATAGAATAGAATGAGTGAGAATAGCAATCATGGGTAACATAATATCGCATATTAACTCATGTAAAGACTTAACCATGGCTTAAGATAATGGTTAGGTTAATAAATATCTAGGGTGAGACAAAATTAGTGGACTAAATCAATGGTTACTACAAGCTTGCTTTAACCATGCAATTTCCACCTAATTTTGTATTTACCTGAATAAATAAAAACCCTAATTATCTATGACATGGTATGAGTCTCATACACCCATGTATAATGTATCATCAAGCATGACACAAAAAGAAACACAATTAATATATATCACATATATATTAAATGCAAATGTGAGAAAAAGAAATACTTAAGTGAGCTAATATTAGTTAATGTAAAATTAATATATCGAATATATAATGATACATTAAATTATTAAATCAACACTTGATTTAATAATCCGGCTATATCACATATAATCGACTAATATTATTTGTATCAACTTATCAAATCAACACTTGATTCAATAACCCGGCTATATCACATATAATCGACCGATATCACATATCGCGAGATTAGAATACGGTATCACATACGCGTATTAATCTCGGTCCCGTACATTTCACACATGTGCTCCTACTTCGTTTCGCCTGAGCCAGGAAACCTCTGTGTGGGACTCTAAAGACTCGTCAATACGCCGGCAGTAGGTGATGATCATATCAGTCACCCACAAGCCGTCAGCGGTACTAGCTGGACGTAACGGCTACCCGGGTATTAAGCGATCAGAAGATCAACAAGAATGCCTGCTCATACTCCAGCGAATCCAATAAGTAACACTACCATACAGTCTGGTCTCTTCGTCTGATATGTCGTATATCCAGCCTGGGGGTGGTAAACGTCAGACCCCAATAGCCTGATAAGTCATGCCGATGTGAGGCCCATAACGGTTTGAGAAACTACTAATAACACTTACCAGTAAATCTCAGCAACCCTGGTTAAGGATTTCCTATTATGGCCAATCGAGCATAGCGCAACATCAACCCCTAATACCAGGAGAGAAGAAATCCCCTCCTATCGCTCATTGCCTCCATGTGACTTGGGACTGTACCCAAAAACCACCGTTTTTCACATTCTCTTGAACGTGGTAAGGTGAAAATCAAAGTACAGTGGGAATCACACAAGACTCTATGACGATCTCTGGTTTCCAGACTAACTTATACCAGTGTCACCAGAGAACTGCTATCTGACGTAAGGTATAATACCATCTAGGAGTTCTCGGCAAGTCATGTTCAGTGTACCCCGTCTCCACTGAGCACCCGTATACAATCTTTGATGTTAAACACCAATGGATGTGGGATCATCCATCGCCCATCATATGGGTCAAGAAACGTATACGCTAGTCAACTCTGGAATATCGATGCCCCGTCTCGATACTCTCACGACTAGGAACAATTGAAGGATGTACTTACGGACTACCCTGGCCCCACTAGTATGATCTGCATCATAATCCTGGTAGTCAAGTACTCATCCTAAGGGCTTTATCAACATGTAACAGAGTGACAATAAGTGTACATGTTAAGATAAACAGTAACCAGATAGCATACTATCATGTCGAGCAAGAAAGTCCTCCCTATATATGTCCAAGCATCCCTTATAATATACATCATATGTACAATAATGGCCTCTAGGGCATACATACAACTAACAATCTCCCACTTGCACTAGGGCTAGTTGTTGTAGTATCTGTTCATATCATAATATTGCAATTCATACGCCCCACTTTTATGCACTTTATAAATAAACAGGTACTCTTGACGCACTTTTGTTGCATGTTACAGGATACAGGGCATGGATGCGAATACAGTGAAAAAAAAGACGAAAGATGATACAGAAAATGGACTTTTGACCAACAAGCAGACCGATCCTAGTCAAGCCTAGACGAAGAACAGCGAAAGGTCCAAAGTGTCAAGTGAACGGTTAAAAGATCGCTACAAGTATTCACTGAAACATCTGGAGAAGAATAAGAAGCCAAACAGAGAAAAGATATATATAAATAAGAGCCCTAAGACAACAAGAAGCAACCCAGAAACTTTGGTGAGATGATCTCACCAAAGGGCCGCGGAACCGCGGCCCAAGCCCACTAATGCCGCGGTTCCGCGGCCATTTGAAGTACGTGTCGGTGGATTTTTGGTGTGTCGGTGCGACGGTGCGGGTGTTGGGATTTTTAGGGGTCAAATCTGTAATTGCATGTCTACGAGAGTCTGTAACCCTAGTTTTCATGTTTTCCTATAAATTGTATTCCCAGATCTATAAAAACCTATGCCTCTTTTCAATCAATAAAATTCAGACTTTCTGGGAGTTTATTCAGATCTGTTCTTCTTGCTTGGAGGGAGCCATCGAACTAGTAAGTATTTTTATTCCTTTAATTAAAATTTTTTATCATCCCCTAATGAGCGAGTAGTCTCCTCGCTTGTTAGGGTTAGCCTTAGGGAAAGGGTTGAGAGATGAGATCTCTCACCCCTTTCAATGCCCCATGTACCTAATGAATTAGAACTCTATGCATACGCGCACAACCGCTCCCTACGGCATCCTACCCCTTGAGGTAACGGTGAACCGTAGTATAAAGGGCCGGTTGCGCGTGTTTTCCATAGGGGTTAGGGTAATTATCAACAAAGGAAGGATGCGAATCTAGAGGAAGAAACATCTTCCCAAAAGATTCGGATTCACTTTATTGATAATAACCGTAACATCTAATAGATCTAAAAAAAGAAGGCATTGAAAGCGGTGAAGAAAAACGTTAATCTCCAAAACGACACTTTGAATCAACTCGTTAATTAAAAGAAGGGTTTGTTGATTAAATCTGAACCCGTACTTACTGATTAATCAACTTACTGAGCATATTTGAACCCGTACTTTAGAATAAAAAAATTCAAAGGGTTTGTTAATTCAATGCCTTCTTTTTTTAGATTAAATCTGAACCCGTACTTACTGATTTTTATATTTTCATACTAAACAAATCAACCAAAACGACACTTTGAATCAACTCGTTAAAACACATAAAAGGAATTTACCCATCTCTGTGGATCAACCCGTACTCACCGGCTAGCTGCGAAGCGACGCCGTTTCTGATTGCGGTAAATACAAGTTTTCACAAAAATCAAATGGCACCGTTGCCGGGGATGGCGTAATATTTCTTTTTGTGAATTTTCGGGTTGATATAAATTTTAAAAATTATAAAAATCTGAAAATATAAAAAATACAAAAATTATCAATTTTGATCTGTTTGAAGGGTTTGTTGTTTGAATCTTGCAGGAACAGTGAAGGATTGCGAATCTGGAATTTTACAGAGGGTCGAAACAGAAAGGTGAGCATAAGAACAGAGAGGAATTGTAAGCGCAGAACAGTACAAAAATTTTCAGACCCTGATTCCCTCAAAGGACCGCGCCTCTGCCGCAGAAACGTGCCCTACGCCGCGGTTCCGTGCTCTGACTGCCACGTCTGCGCATTAAATTTTGTGGGTTTGATCCTCATTCTCCCCTCTGTAACCTACAATATATCCAATATAAAAAAATTTCTGCAGGAATTCTTTGCGCTAAAAAGTCTTTCTCCCCCTTCTAAATAACAGATTTGCTGCAGGTTTCTTTGCGCCGCGCTAAAAATTGATTGCAAGTGAAATTTTATTGTTTTGCATACTTTAATCGGACTTTAAGGGGCTAATTGACCAAATTCAGATTGGGTGGGGATTTCATCACCCTTCCCAGGACCCCAGAAAACACCTAAAGCATTTTGCATCGACCACAATTAATTAAAAAAGACTAGACTCAGACCTAAAGACATCGAGCTCAATAGGAAAAGGATTAGTATAGGCATCGACCGTTTATCCTAACCGACATTGCGGTGTCTAGGCTAGTGGTTATTAATTAGGCCCACTGTAGTGGTGGTTCCTTCCCACTTACCTGGCCGTATTTGTCCGTGAAGAGGCGGTTTGAGGTCCTATTTCTAGCCCTAGTTAGGAGCTGTCTAGCAGACCTAGGCGACCCTAGATCTAGGCCTGATTGTGCATGTGTGGTTGATACATTTGTGTCACGAGTCCCATTTCAAAAAACCTCTTTGTAAAACTCACACAAAAAAAAAAATCTTTTCAAAAACTTGCAACTTGCCGCTAAAACCTTGCAACTCACTTCCATCACTTTCTTCCATTGACGTTATCTTACCCCCACATTCTGTTTTTCTATTTTTTTCTGACTATACTACTCCTTTATGTTGGAGATAGTGCCCTCAGAGTCAATTATTGGATTACAGGCACGTGATTGTAATGATTGAGGGAGGACCTATCCCGATAGGACAGTCTTACTCGAGATGATAGTATGCTATCTGGTTTACCTTTATCATCGTGTACTGCTTTAGGTGACCTTACAGGTCGCTATTACACGTTGATAGAGCCCCTAGGATTCTTGCTTGACCACCAGCAGAATGAGGGCGATCATATACGTGGGAGCTGGCAGTCTATAAGCATATCCTTAATTGGTCCCTAGTCGTGAGAGTTTCGAGACAGGGCATCGATACTCCAGAGTAGACTAGTGTATACAGTCGAGACCCCGACGAGGGACGGTGGCCGGTCTCACAAGCCACTGGTGTCAATTGGATCACCTAAGATGTATACAGGTGCTCATTGGGTTATGAGTACACCGGACAGGACTCGCCGGGAACATGCTAGTTGGTCATATACCAGACGTCAGATGGCAGTTCCCTGGTGACATGTGTACGGGTTAGTTCATCGACCTGGGTCATTTGTCTTGTGTGAGTTCCCACTGTACTTTGATTACTACCCTACCACGGCTCAAAGGAGTCGTGCAAACAGGTTTTAGTTGGGTACAGTCCCGAGCCATATGGAGGTAGTGAGCGTATCTTCAGGGGTTCGTCTCTCCCGGTATTGGGGGTGAGGTCGTGCTGTGTCTAGGAGAGCCATTACACGAAGCCCTCGGCCGAGGCAAGGAGATTTACTGGTAGGTATTCCAGTAGTATCTCAGGGTGTTCTGGGCTACACTCCGACACGACTTGTACCGCTTTTGGGGGTCTGACTTTTACCAACCCCCTAGGCCCGCCATGCGATGCTCATAGACGAACGGACCGGACTGTACGGATATTGTCACTGACAGGCTCAGTAGGGTTGTCGGGCTGAGTTCGCTCACAGACGTCCCTTTTAGTCAATACCTGGTAGCCCGTTACGTATTGGCTTATACCTCTGACGTGCTAGTGGTTAAATCCACAACCAAGGTGTTGACGAGTCTTTAGAGTCCCCCACATTCAGTTACTCAGCTTTCGGGCGAAAGGTTGTAGAGGCCGTATGGAGATATGGCAAGGTCCGATCAGATACGTGCGGTATTGCACGGATCAGGATCGGACGGTTTGTACTAGAGGCCGTATGGATATATGGCAGGGTTCGATCAGATACGTGCGGTATTGCACAGATCAGGTTCGGGCGGATATTACTAGCCGGCTTTGGTTTAAGCCGGATCCTAGTTTAGTACAGTGTAGATTTTGTCTCATTGCATTTGTATTTCGGTCGGAATACAAATGCGGGTGTGTATGCACAGTATCGGGGTTTTCTTATAATTTATTACGGGACCAGTTTTCTGGAGTTGCCAGTTTGTTTTCCGTTTCTGCCAATTTCCTTTGTTTCATTCATTGGCCGAAGATTGATGGAGGAGGGCTTATTTGCATTATTGCAAATAAGTATTTGTGGAGGAGTTCTTTGCATATTCTTGTGTCATGATGGTTGCACCATTCTTTGACCTTGAATTCTTCTTCTATCATGATGGCTTGACTTTGTACACAATCATGGTTGTTGATGATTGTTGGTTGAGTATTGGTTTTGGGAGTGATCATTGTTTCTCATCATCACTTGCTTTTTCCATGACACTCCACCTTGCATTATTCTCTTGATTGACCCCTCTTGAGTTTCTCTCTCTCATTCTTTTTCCTAATGCTTGGCCGGCCAAAGCCATGGGGGGCTGTCCAAATTTAGGGTGTGGGTTTTTGGGCTCATTTGATGTTGCAAAATTCCCACAAGATCAATCTCAAATGCTCCAAGTTCAATCCCTCCACCAATGGCAACCTCCACTACCCCAAAATGAGACACAAGTTCTACACAACATTCTACAGCAAATCTTGAGCACGTCGACTAGCCAGCTTCGTGCCCGAGTTGCCTCGGCATTGAGGTGGGAGCCCGTAAAAGATGTAGGCGATGTGGTGCACTTCCGGCGACGAGGTGGAGACCGGAGCTTCTGCAGGAGATCGGGACGACGACGAGAAGACCGGAGGACTCGGATCAGTCGGTATATCTCTCTTCCCCATCTTGTAGTTAGCTAGGACTAGTTAATGGTTCGATCCGGGTATTAGTGCGCGGTGGTGCCAGTTCATGAAAAATTAAAGTTTATCACCGCTTCCGCATTTGGCCGTCGGATTGACGGCCGGGGCGCCTCCGTGCACTTACAGTGGTATCAGAGCCTCGCCATTAACTTAGTCTAGCTTTGTCTAATGTGTTATACATTTCCGATCGACCAAAATTCCAAAATCCGCATTTTTGCTTGCATCAGTTTTCTGTTAAAATTTTTTGGTGTCGAAAAATTTTTCAAGTTACAGAAAAGTGATATACTAGAAAAAGTAAGAGTTCTGTGAAAATTCGATGCACTAAGTCCACTGTTGGAGCGCGGAACCGCGGCCAAACACCCCTTTGGGCCGCGGTTCCGCCGCACAATGATGTGTTCGCTGCACCAAATTTGTACAGTGTCTTTCTGGGGTGAAAATAGGGGTTTTGGAATAATAACATTGGGCCCAGAATTTCTTGATCTGCTACAGTAATGCTTTGGGGCCCACTTGTTAAAATTTGATCGATCGGAATATTTTAAACACATTATTTCACAGTATTTACATTATATCTGCGACCGTGAATGTCACTTGATCGGTAAATCTTGTCTGACTGCTATAGCCCGGTTAGTCGGATTTGCGAACGTGACTTTCACGTTGATGTTCTGTTTATTGCTGTGATGTTGCGGATTGGTCGTGGAGGATAGCCTGGATGCAATGCTAGTACAGTTCTGTTGTATTATGTACATTTGATATTGCGGGGCGAGCGTCCGACATGTGGACTGCCGTCACTGCCTGATTGTATTATTATTTTGGGGCACGACCAGGTTGCGGTCGATGTACCCGTTGTATGTATATTTTACTTTCTGTACTAGGATTACCCCGCGGTGGGGTGCACAGATAGCCGGGTTCTAGAGGGCAACAAGCCCGCATCTCATGGCATTGAGACGGAGGGGGCTTCACTCTAGGATTGGCAGGCTATTTGCCGCACTCGTAGGGGGTACAGGTTGACCCAGGAGGGATGCCCAAGTTACCGGATTCCGTGAAGTGCTGGGTGGTCCATTCACGGTGCTGAAGGGGGCTGCCTCGCTTCAGGTTTTGGCGGGTGACTTGCCGCGCCCGTAGGGGTCTAGGATTTCATTGCACAGGCTATCCACACGACCAGGGGAACGTCGGGTTTCAGTAGTGGCTCTGTGAAACCCGGGGATCCCAGATATCTGTATTGTTCTGTGATGCTGTACATTTCTGTGATGTTGCATTTTATCACGCCTTGAGAGAATATAATATATTGGTATATATATTAGTAGATGTTGTATATGTTTTACATCCGCGCTAGTCCAGTCCCCGCTCTGTCGTTAGTTAGCTAACCTAACGGGTAATGACGGGACCCAGTGGCGAATGCGGATGGCATATACGTACATCAGTATATTTTCGTTCTTTGTGGTGTGATCAATTGATGGGACTGCGTTGATTCGGATCAATGCAAGTTAAAACAAACCTAATCTGATGTTGTTGGAACACTTTTCAAAAAGCTGTTATTGCAAGGATGTTCACTTTTGTTTTGCACAGTGATATTCGGATATGAATATCCAGCACCTCAGTCGACGAGGCAAGGGCCGAGATCCCTTCACCGGGAGTGACCCCTTGGACAAAAAGTTTGCGTCAGGGCAATGACTTCACTATAGCCGATTGCTTTTGCTTTGCACCGTGGTATTCAGTTGGAATATCCTGCACCCCATTCTACGGGGAAAGAGCCGAGATCCCTTCACCGGGAGTGACCTCTTTAGCAAGGGTTTTCGTCACTATATTTTTAAAAAGCTATCAGTTCCTTCAATGATATCAAGTTCATGACGTTAAAGGTTTTCTCCAGAAACCATTCGTAGCCCTCCATCATTTCAGTTAAATATTCGGTAGTATTCAAGCTATGTATTTTGACCTCACGCCAAGGCATAGTGATTGGTAGCTGCCGGGTATTTATCTGTAGCATAGATAGATGCGTTGGTTTGGGACAGTCGTACTACTATTTTGGCCTACGTCAAGGGTATGTACGGGTGGGTTCAAATTAACCTGGATAATGATGGGCAGAACTTGACATATGACTTATGATATTTTGACCTCACGCCAAGGTCATAAGAGCATGGGGCAGAAATCTCATCGGGAGTTTCAAAAGAACTGAAACTTGCCAGATATGCGCATACTTTCTGGAGTGTGATACCGTGAGCGGATTCCGTCACGTTATCATGCGATGATAGTTGGATCCCGATTCCCACTGATGAGTTAGTTTACTCCTCGGGTGACCCCGACTAATTCTTCTTTCAGGTTTGGAGGAGAATTTGACGGAACAGTGGGAGGTTTCCTGATTAGATAAATTGGTAACCATTCTGATCTAGGTTAAAGTGCACGCTGAGTGTTTCTTTTCTCTCTCTCTTTGGCAGCGACCATTTACCCGACCCTAAGACTATGACTCAGTGACCAAGATTGACCGAACCTTCTTAACACTGGTTTTTGGATTGTCAGAGTTGCGAACCTCATTGCCACTCCTACTTTTACCCTTTTCTCCAGGACACCCCGTATTACTACGAACGTCCACTTCTATTGGACAAAACCATCGTATGGTTAGATACGAACTCGAAGGAATTTATTCGAGGATTGTTTCCGGTTCTGGAGAAAACGGATAGGACTATTCAGTTGTCTTTTCCTTTTACCTTCTCTCAGGTTGCGAGTACTCCTTGGTTTAGGAGATAGTACACCTATTACGCAAATTGGATAGTCTTCTTCCAAACCTTAGGCTGGTGCCGACCGGTAGGGAATGAAGAAAACCAATTAGCATAACGATGGTGTGCAGAAGGTATTAAGTTAAGACAAAGCAAGGGATTAGTAAGAGGGCAAAGTAAATTGCGACTGCTATTCACGACCAAACCAAGTATTCCTTCGCCAATCCTAAATCACCTTTGTATTTCTCCAGGACACTCCGTATCACTACGAAGATCCACAGTTTATTGGATAATCCATCGTATGGTTATATACGAACTCGAAAGGAACTTGTTCCAGTTCGGGGATGGATCCTGGTTCAGGAGAAATAAGAATAAGGTTCATTCGGTTGTCTTTTATCTTCACCTTCTCTCGCATTGCGAGTGATCCTAGAATTAGGACAGTACACCCTTTATGCTTATTGGATAGTCTTCTTCCAAACCATAGGCTGGTGCCGAACGGTAGGGAAGGGAGAAAACCATTTGGACTAAGGGGTGTGCAGAAGGTAATGACTAAAGACATATGAAGGGATTTGGAGAGGTGGCAAAGAATTATACGGTTACAGTCGTGAATCTGGAAGAGGCATTACTAGGAATACCGGGATACCCCATCGAAACATTTCAATGTTTCAGTTTCGCTGTGTACTGTTAAAGAATAACTGATTTCCCGATTAGATACTTACTCCAGGGTATGTATTTACCAAGTTTGATTCTCACATCTGTATGGTTTTACAGATGATGAGTGGGAGTAAGTTATTGGGAATTGGGTGATCATCCTCATTATATCGGGATTCGTTGTAATTGGTGATATTTGAGGAAGTCACCTGGTTGTTTGCCGGACGGCAAATATTTGGTTTTGAATATCCGCTGTTATGCACCAATTTCAAATTGATATATCTGTACGTCTATTTTCATAGAGTGAGATATACCTTTTTGAAATTATGTCGGTGACATTTACCTATATCAGTGGATGGTTAGGTAAGGAGTATTAAACAGCGGTGTAATTCTTCTTAACCATAAGTACAGTTTTCAACCTACGACACACAGTGAATGAGTTATCAGACTCAAGGGACTTATAAAGAGTATTGTATGTTGTCCAGGGTCCATCAGGACAGAGGGGTTGGTCCCCGTACTATATTCGGTTTACTTATGACTTCTCCAGTTTTTAGACAGGTGTTTCCTGGAAACACAGGGTCCAAATTTTGAGAAGTTATAGGTATTTGAATAGAGTAAAGAACCAGATGTAGCAAGTATCGGGATTCTTCAAAGAGATCGAAGATGTAGATACTTGCGTATGGTATTTAGTTGATAGTAATGACTGAGAAAACTTGCTTCTCTTTCAGGTTACTCATAATTGGAAGTATTCCTAAGTTGAGTAACGCTGATCGGCCTCCTTCCATTAAGTTGACATGCACTGGAGATAGCTGCATGATTTGAATCTGGTTCAATTAAATCAGTGCCTCTGGTTCTATATTGGATATAGTACAGTTCATATCTTAACATTGTTAAGGTACGGGGAGTTTTCCGGCTTATGATTAAAACCAGACACTGGACAACTCAAGGCACGTTTCTGTAATGGCTGTTTGTGGGTTGACCCAGGCTATGACGAGGGTTGACTTTCTACCATCTGGATGAACAATAGCAATATTGTTCTAGACTCGCCACAGTTTTATTAAAAATGGATTTTTTCAGAAAACAGTAGTGGGAGTATGGTAGAACTGGAAGTGATTCCAGAACCACAAACGATTACTGAAGATTTGATAAGGAACCTAAAGATTCAATCCGGTTTGACATTCCATCGGCCACTCCGCAGATAAGGTGGGTAACTTCAGGCACCCGAGAGGTACTCCGGTAGCCTCAAGGACCGTGACAGGGAAGTTCTTGTTTACCCACAATTACCATTGCTGTTGTTCCACGCTGCGAGACTCGGCGGGAGGATGAGTATAGCGTCGTTCTAAACTAGTTTTAGAAGTGTACGTCTATATGACTCTGCCAGAGGGTTGTCGTAGTCAGTGGGAGCAGCGGAAGCATTGGTGGACAGGTAGCTTATGTCTATTTATAGACTAAAGCAGATGTAGCGGAGATAGATCATCTATTTCTGACGTGACAGTCATGGGTTTGACTTCATCAGAATAGGGGATGGATCTGTTGAGAAGGTAGTAGGGTGTGATATCCTGGTATTTGGATGACATACACAGAGTAGGAAAAGAAACTCCTATACTACAATCGGTTATACTTTGGTCGTCACACAGTGGTTTCTCCACATGGGACTTGGAAATTATATCAGACATACTGGTTACTAGATCTATGGTTTTAGATCTAGGTTTGGGTGGTTTCCCAATCTGGGTACTTGGACAGCATTCTGAGAGTATTTAGAATGGATGACTCCTGGCACGGTAGTGTACCTGCAGGTAATGGAGTCACCCTCTCTAAAGGTGTCTTATAGACTAAAGTAGAGAGGGATGTGCATGATTGGCAGATCACTTGCTTAGGCAATTGAGTCAATCATGAGATGTCAAGTACCACACCAGATGTTGTTCTTGCACTAGATGCAATAAGCTGACATTGATCCAATCCTGGAGAAACAGTCGGAAGCAGTTATAGAACATAAGTGGATGTTCTAGGGATATGATAACGATAGCCTCATGCAGGAGACCGTTATCATTCCAGGCTTCCAAGGTGGCCTGGACGACAAGGAGGTTGTCAGAGTTATATTTTTCCTTCTGACGAGGGGCAGTATTTTGGACAGGTGGTCCAAGGCAATACTGAGGGAGGCATGGTGCAGGATACTGATTAAGTTCAGTTGACGATACAGTCTAAGAAGTTTGGATTTGGAGTTCATTTATGAGCTATGTCCCATCAGACATCCAGACATTCTAAGACAGGTATTACTCATTTCGGGAGATGGCTTTCTCCGCGAACTTGAGATTTAGAGAGACATAGAAAGAAACAACAAAGCGGATCCACTCACTGAGGCTATTCCTCGAACGCAATAGTTTCGCAAACGAGCTTTGTGAGACTGACAGGTAGAGGAGTTGGGTGGTCGGTATCACACGGGCTGTGAGTATGCGACATCGCAATAATTAGCCTTGAGTGCAAGTGGGAGATTGTTGGAGATAGTGCCCTCAGAGTCAATTATTGGATCACAGGCACGTGATTGTAATGATTGAGGGAGGACCTATCCCGATAGGACAGTCTTACTCGAGATGATAGTATGCTATCTGGTTTACCTTTATCATCGTGTACTGCTTTAGGTGACCTTACAGGTCGCTATTACACGTTGATAGAGCTCCTAGGATTCTTGCTTGACCACCAGTAGTATGAGGGCGATCATATACGTGGGAGCTGGCAGTCTATAAGGATATCCTTAAATGGTCCCTAGTCGTGAGAGTTTCGAGACAGGGCATCGATACTCCAGAGTAGACTAGTGTATACAGTCGAGACCCCGACGAGGGGCGGTGGCCGGTCTCACAAGCCACTGGTGTCAGTTGGATCACCTAAGATGTATACAGGTGCTCATTGGGTTATGAGTACACCGGACAGGACTCGCCGGGAACATGCTAGTTGGTCATATACCAGACGTCAGATGGCAGTTCCCTGGTGACATGTGTACGGGTTAGTTCATCGACCTGGGGATCGTCATTTGTCTTGTGTGAGTTCCCACTGTACTTTGATTACTACCCTACCACGGCTCAAAGGAGTCGTGCAAACAGGTTTTAGATGGGTACAGTCCCGAGCCATATGGAGGCAGTGAGCGTATCTTCAGGGGTTCGTCTCTCCCGGTATTGGGGGTGAGGTCGTGCTGTGTCTAGGAGAGCCATTACACGAAGCCCTCGGCCGAGGCAAGGAGATTTACTGGTAGGTATTCCAGTAGTATCTCAGGGTGTTCTGGGCTACACTCCGACACGACTTGTACCGCTTTTGGGGGTCTGACTTTTACCAACCCCCTAGGCCCGCCATGCGATGCTCATAGACGAACGGACCGGACTGTACGGATATTGTCACTGACAGGCTCAGTAGGGTTGTCGGGCTGATTTCGCTCACAGACGTCCCTTTTAGTCAATACCTGGTAGCCCGTTACGTATTGGCTTATACCTCTGACGTGCTAGTGGTTAAATCCACAACCAAGGTGTTGACGAGTCTTTAGAGTCCCCCACATTCAGTTACTCAGCTTTCGGGCGAAAGGTTGTAGAGGCCGTATGGAGATATGGCAAGGTCCGATCAGATACGTGCGGTATTGCACGGATCAGGATCGGACGGTTTGTACTAGAGGCCGTATGGATATATGGCAGGGTTCGATCAGATACGTGCGGTATTGCACAGATCAGGATCGGGCGGATATTACTAGCCGGCTTTGGTTTAAGCCGGATCCTAGTTTAGTACAGTGTAGATTTTGTCTCATTGCATTTGTATTTCGGTCGGAATACAAATGCGGGTGTGTATGCACAGTATCGGGGTTTTCCTATAATTTATTACGGGACCAGTTTTCTGGAGTTGCCAGTTTGTTTTCCGTTTCGGCCAATTTCCTTTGTTTCGTTCATTGGCCGAAGATTGGTGGAGGAGGGCTTATTTGCATTATTGCAAATAAGTATTTGTGGAGGGGTTCTTTGCATATTCTTGTGTCATGATGGTTGCACCATTCTTTGACCTTGAATTCTTCTTCTATCATGATGGCTTGACTTTGTAAACAATCATGGTTGTTGATGATTGTTGGTTGAGTATTGGTTTTGGGAGTGATCATTGTTTCTCATCATCACTTGCTTTTTCCATGACACTCCACCTTGCATTATTCTCTTGATTGACCCCTCTTGAGTTTCTCTCTCTCATTCTTTTTCCTAATGCTTGGCCGGCCAAAGCCATGGGGGGCTGTCCAAATTTAGGGTGTGGGTTTTTGGGCTCATTTGATGTTGCAAAATTCCCACAAGATCAATCTCAAAAGCTCCAAGTTCAATCCCTCCCCCAATGGCAACCTCCACTACCCCAAAATGAGACACAAGTTCTACACAACATTCTACAGCAAATCTTGAGCACGTCGACTAGCCAGCTTCGTGCCCGAGTTGCCTCGGCATTGAGGTGGGAGCCCGTAAAAGATGTAGGCGATGTGGTGCACTTCCGGCGACGAGGTGGAGACCGGAGCTTCCGCAGGAGATCGGGACGACGACGAGAAGACCAGAGGACTCGGATCAGTTGGTATATCTCTCTTCCCCATCTTGTAGTTAGCTAGGACTAGTTAATGGTTCGATCCGGGTATTAGTGCGCGGTGGTGCCAGTTCATGAAAAATTAAAGTTTATCACCGCTTCCGCATTTGGCCGTCGGATTGACGGCCGGGGCGCCGCCGTGCACTTACACTTTAGTGTATGTCATTTTGGACTAGGGATACTAACGCCCGATTAGTCCGTGTTTCGTTGGTACCGACCGACGAACCCTTCGTCGACATTCCGTCCATTTCCTTACCTCCACCTTCAAATTCTTCTTTCGAAGGTATGTCGGGATTCAACCCCAACGATACCTTACCGACGGGAATGATTCCACCTCCGCCAGGTGCGAATAACCCAAATCTACCGCCTGTTGTAGCGCCCGCACGAGTTGCGCTCCAGGATCTCTTCTATCCCGTCCGCACTTCTTTACCCACATGTCTTTCACCCCCACTGGCAAATGGGGATAATTTTGAAATAAAACCACATTTCATCAATATCCTGCCAAAATTTCAAGGTTTGGAATCTGAAGATGCGTATATTTTTATTAATAAATTCCAAAATGTATGCGCTATGATGAAAACGACCCAATTAAGTGATGACGCTATAAGGCTAAGGGTCATTCCTTTCACCTTATGTGACCTAGCCGAGAAGTGGCTATATAGCACCGCATCACATTCCATTAGAAATTGGGATGAGTTTGTGAGAGCTTTTCTGAAAAAGTTCTATCCTCACCACAAAACTGCTAGAATCCGAAACGAGATAATACAATTTTCACAGCTTCCTTTCTAACCATTTTGGAAGTGCTTCGAGAGATTCAAAGACCTACTTGTTCAATGCCCTCATCATGGGATCGAAAATTGGCAACTTTGCCAAACATTATACGAGGGATTGAACTCGGCAACGAAGCAGTTGCTAGAAACTATATGTCAAGGTCATTTTCTCTCCAAGTCTAGCGACGAAGCGTGGCAGCTTCTTGAGGATCTTAGTGAGCAAACAATTCAGTGGGAGAGTACCAAGACCACATCATCTTCTTCTGTTGGTCAATCTAGGGCGGGCATACATCAAATAGATATGTCGATTGCTATGAAGGCCGAGATGGCCTCACTTATGAAAAAGCTAGAAGCCATCGAGACCAAAATCTCATCGTCTTCTCCTGCTCCTACTCTACCCACACGAACTGTTTGTGCTTGTTGTGCGAATCCATCGCATCTAACCGAAGAGTGTCCTTATAATGCTCCTATTCAAGGACAGGATCAAGTCAATGCTGCATTTCAGCAACGACAAAGAAACGATCCATACTCTTCGACATACAATCAGGGGTGGAGGAGTCACCCAAATCAACAAGTCCAAAGGAACAATAATCTTCAAAGACCTCCTCCACAACAACAACAAGCACCCTTACAAACTCAAAACCAGCAACATTTCCAACAACAACCTTATACAAATCAAACGAACAACTTAGTTCAACCAAATGATGATAAGGTTAGCTCGCTCGAGAAAAGTCTAGAAGCATTTCTCAAGCAATCTACAGAATCCGCAGCAAGATTTGAAAGTTATGTTCAATCTTTAATGAATAATAATGCCTCACACGATCAAAGTATCAAATCTATTGAGGCACAAATTGCACAATTAACTGCTGCGTTGAGCGAGAGAGAAAAGGGAAAGCTTCCATCTCAACCATTACCAAATCCCGGTCACACACAAAACGCATATCACAATCACAATGTAAATGCGGTGACCACGTTGAGATCCGGAAGAGAGTTGCAAAATAATGTGGGAACTCATGATGACATCCCCGCCGGTGGTTCTTCTTCTTCTTCTTTTTCTTCGTCTTCTCCATCGTCACCTTCCCCTTCTTCATTTTCTTCACCTTCTTCTTCACCTTTTTCTTTAGAGCCTATTCTCCACCCTTCACATGGCTCTACTTCTTCTAGCTCGAATGGACCCATTTCTCACAACATGAACACATCGATACCGGGATCCGTTCCTACTCCACATTCTACTCCACAGACATTTTACTCAACGAATTTTCAAAATGCTCCATTTCCAAACAGGTTGAGTCTTAATAAACCAAAGGCACAAGTGGAAAAGATTGTGGAGATATTTAAGCAGGTTAGCATAAATATACCTCTCTTGGATGCAATCCAACAAGTCCCTTCATACGCGAAAATCTTAAAGGGCTTATGCACCTCGAAGAGAAAGGCATCTCAAGTACCCAAGAAAGTGCTAGTGGCTAGTGTAGTGAGCAATGCTATTAACCACCATCAAACCTAACCCCAAAAACGAAAGGACCCCGGCTGTCCTACGATTTCCATCACAATTGGGGATAAGAAAATTAATCGAGCACTTTTAGATCTTGGGTCTAGTGTTAACCTGATTCCCTACTCTGTGTAGGAACAATTAGGGGTTGGAGAGTTGAAACCCACTCGTTGTACTCTCCAAATGGCTGATCGATCAATCACCCATCCAAGGGGTCAACTAGAGGATGTGTTGATCAAAGTCGGGGAATTCATATTCCACGTTGATTTTATCGTTATGGACACACAACCTATTGCTAACCCAAGAAACCAAATTCCGGTGATTCTCGGTCGACCATTTTTGGCCACTTCCAATGCCGTAATAAATTGTCGCAATGGCTCCATGACTCTATCCTTCGGGAAAATGTCTAGTGAGTTCAATATTTATAAGATGGGAAGTCTGCCCCCCGTGCCTAAAACTAGTACACGAGAAGTTTGCTCTGTTCATGAAATCACGCAGGAGGACTGCGAGCTTGAGAGATTTCTATTTGATGAAGACAGTTTTGACGCCACTAGTGCGTCCCTCCTTGAGCCTACCACCGTTGACACAACCGATGTTGATTATGAATGTTTCACTTTTTTGGATGATGACGACTCACAGCCCGAATATGAGTCGTTTGAATTTTTGGATGAGTTAGTCGAGCCATCCGAATCGGTTGTCTGCAGTGATTTCGAACCTGTGTTGGAGTCCTTTGAGTTCGAGGTAGATTCCACAATGATTCTTTCGCCTCCGAAACTCGAACTCACGCCCTTGCCGTCTCACCTTAGATATGCTTACATAGGTAAGAATGAGACCTTTCCCATTATCATATCGGCCTCTCTAGCCTTCGAGCAAGAGAACGCCCTTTTAATGGTCTTACAAGATAGGCGGCAAGTTTTCGGTTGGACTATGGCGGACATCGAGGAGATAAGTTTCCTCATAATTGAATATCATACACAATTGATGGATGATGCCAAGTCAATAGAGGATCCACAGGAACATCTTGGGGGTATTGTGGTGAGTCAACCTCCTCACTCAGAAGTTGAAATACCCCCATTTCTTTTAATAAGTTAAGAGAATGCCAATACTCCACTGATTGCTGATCATTTACATTCTCGTTTTGATATATCACCATCGCCTGTATATTTACATCCACACCTTCCATACCTCTACTTCTACCTTTCCCAATTCTTTGCGGATCGCTACAACTTATTCTTCCACCAACCAATACTCTTTACTGATAAATTTTTCAACTGGTTGGTGTTGACGTTTGGTCTAGGCAAAAGTTTGGCAGTAATGTCTAACATAGTTTAAATGAAGTTTGGGGGAGGGCCTTTCTGTATATATTTTTGTTTTCCTTAACAATAAAAAAAATTATAAATAAATAAACAGGGAAGTGCCGGTATTTTGACCCTCTTAATTTAGCATGACAGTGAGGACACTGTCAAGTACAAGTTTGGGGGTATGCTCGGTACGTCTTCTTCCTTCGCATTCATTTGTATATATTTTTGCATATATGAAAACCCATAAAAAATTGAAAAATTTCAAAAAATTATTGTATTCAATTTTGGCCTTATTTGACTCGAGTTTGACAAATAGGTTAACTGGCTAGGAATAACTAGATCTTAGACTTAGTAAATTAAAAACCCTAAAAATAACATTCCTTAAAATTTAACGGTAGAAAGTATATGCCTTGTAGTTTATTTAGAAATAGGCAAATTTTGGGTTCACTTCTTGGACTAAGTCGAAACAAGGGAAGAGTATTGATGTTCTTATTAGAGTATAAATTTGAAAAATAGTTCCTAGCTTAAGTCTAGATTCTGAAAATGCATACCCTACAACTTGCACAATCACGCATCTTGAAACTTGGAATAGTAGAAGAGACCTTGAAATGCTCTTGTCTAAAAGTCCTTAGTACAATGAAAATAAAGAAGAAAAAAAGGTGAATAAAAAAAATGGACACTGGTTTTTGTGATTACTTAAGGCTGCAAAAATAGAAAAATAGTTAGCAAGGGTGCCTTATCACCTAGTGCCTTAGACCAACTGGTTTGGGAGTCACTGCTAAAGCTTTGGGTGTTGCAAAAACTAGGAAGTACGCTTTAAGGTGCTAACGCATCTTGTAATCAGTTGTTGGTACCTCAAGAAGTATTAGCAGTCGCATGAAGGATGTGTAAGCGAAATTCAAAATTCACGAATTAATAAGTACTTTGGACAATGGACAAGGGCATGATTGCTTGAATTGAATTTCCAAGTGTAGGGGTGATCTATACACACACGTAGGGGTATGTGATTGGAATTTAGATAAGAGAGAGGAATGAAAGATAAAATTTGTATCTTTAGTAGAGTTGATAGAAATTCCTAATTAGAGATGAAACCCTAGAAGGAAGACTTAAGAGATGCCGAAAGCTAAGTAAATCTATAGAACATATATAATCTTAAGTTAAATGATAAGGAAGTGTGAAGAATGTGGGTGGATAATTTGTGAGTCAAAAGATAATAGAATTCCTTATTTGAAAACCTAATTGGAGGACAAAAGTCAATGGGCCAAGTTGATTGGATTTTGTGGGTGTAATCCGCTGAAAACCCTCAGGAGACAACACTCCTCCTACTAGGGACACCTAGAGGTTTAACAGCTTGTTGCACGTGCTCAGTGCAATCGCGTTTCCCTGCGAAAGTGCGGTTAGGATTTTAGTGAATAAAAATAATAAGTTTGCTCGAGGACGAGCAAAAGATAAGTTTGGGGGTATTTGTTCATATCATAATATTGCAATTCATACGCCCCACTTTTATGCACTTTATAAATAAACAGGTACTCTTGACGCACTTTTGTTGCATGTTACAGGATACAGGGCTTGGATGCGAATACAGTGAAAAAAAGACGAAAGATGATACAGAAAATGGACTTTTGACCAACAAGCAGACCGATCCTAGTCAAGCCTAGACGAAGAACAGCGAAAGGTCCAAAGTGTCAAGTGAACGGTTAAAAGATCGCTACAAGTATTCACTGAAACATCTGGAAAAGAATAAGAAGCCAAAAAGAGAAAAGATATATATAAATAAGAGCCCCAAGACAACAAGAAGCAACCCAGAAACTTTGGTGAGATGATCTCACCAAAGGGCCGCGGAACCGCGGCCCAAGCCCACTAATGCCGCGGTTCCGCGGCCATTTGAAGCACGTGTCGGTGGATTTTTGTTGTGTCGGTGCGACGGTGCGGGTGTTGGGATTTTTAGGGGTCAAATCTGTAATTGCATGTCTACGAGAGTCTGTAACCCTAGTTTCCCTCTTTTCTTATAAATTGTAGTCAAAAATTGTAAAACCCTGTGCCTCTTTCCAATAAATAAAATTCAGAATTCTTGGGAATTATATTCAGATCTATTCTGTCTTCTTGCTTGGAGGGAGCCATCAAATCAGTAGGTAATTTTATTTCCTTGCTTTTATTTTCTAGTATGTTTTATCATCCCCTAATGAGCGAGTAGTCTCCTCGCTTGTTAGGGTTAGCCTTAGGAAAAGGGTTGAGAGATGAGATCTCTCACCCCTTTCAATGCCACCTTCACTTAAGAGTTAGAACTCCATGCATACGCGCACAACCGCTCCCTACGGCACCCTACCCCTAGAGGTAACGGTGAACCGTAGTATAAAGGGCCGGTTGCGCGCGTTTTCTATTAGATGTTACGGTAATTATCAATAAATATTTGAACCCGTACGTTAATATAAATTTTTTATGGGTTTTCAATTTTTTTTAGATTAATCAACTCGTTAATCTCCAAAACGACACTTTGAATCAACGCCGTTTCAGATTTAAAAATTATAAAAATATAAAAATATAAAAAAAAACAAAAATTATCAATTTTGATCTGTTTGAAAGGTTTGTTGTTTGAATCTTGCAGGAACAGTGAAGGATTGCGAATCTGGAATTTTACAGAGGGTCGAAACAGAAAGGTGAGCATAAGAACAGAGAGGAATTGTAAGCGCAGAACAGTACAAAAATTTTCATACCCTGATTCCCTCAAAGGACCGCGCCTCCGCCGCAGAAACGTGCCCTACGCCGCGGTTCCGCGCTCTGACTGCCACGTCAGCGCATTAAATTTTGTGGGTTTGATCCTCATTCTCCCCTCTGTAACCTACAATATATCCACTGTAAAAAAATTTCTGCAGGAATTCTTTGCGCTAAAAAGTCTTTCTCCCCCTTCTAAATAACAGATTTGCTGCAGGTTTCTTTGCGCCGCGCTAAAAATTGATTGCAAGTGAAATTTTATTGTTTTGCATACTTTAATCGGACTTTAAGGGGCTAATTGACCAAATTCAGATTGGGTGGGGATTTCATCACCCTTCCCAGGACCCCAGAAAACACCTAAAGTATTTTGCATCGACCACAATTAATTAAAAAAGACTAGACTCAGACCTAAAGACATCGAGCTCAATAGGAAAAGGACTAGTATAGGCATCGACCGTTTATCCTAACCGACATTGCGGTGTCTAGGCTAGTGGTTATTAATTAGGCCCACTGTAGTGGTGGTTCCTTCCCACTTACCTGGCCGTATTTGTCCGTGAAGAGGCGGTTTGAGGTCCTATTTCTAGCCCTAGTTAGGAGCTGTCTAGCAGACCTAGGCGACCCTAGATCTAGGCCTGATTGTGCATGTGTAGTTGATACATTTCTGTCACGAGTCCCATTTCAAAAAACCTCTTTGCAAAACTCACACAAAAAATAAAAAAAAAATCTTTTCGAAAACTTGCAACTTGCCGCTAAAACCTTGCAACTCACTTCCATCACTTTCTTCCATTGACGTTATCTAACCCCCACATTCTGTTTTTCTATTTTTTTCTGACTACACTACTCCTTTAGTGTATGTCACTTTGGACTAGGGATACTAACGCCCGATTAGTCCGTGTTTCGTTGGTACCGACCGACGAACCCTTCGACGAACCCTTCGTCGACATTCCGTCCATTTCCTTACCTCCACCTTCAAATTCTTCTTTCGAAGGTATGTCGGGATTCAACCCCAACGATACCTTACCGACGGGAATGATTCCACCTCTGCCAGGTGCGAATAACCCGAATCTACCGCCTGTTGTAGCGCCCGCACGAGTTGCGCTCCAGGATCTCTTCTATCCCGTCCGCACTTCTTTACCCACATGTCTTTCACCCCCACCGGCAAATGGGGATAATTTTGAAATAAAACCACATTTCATCAATATGCTGCCAAAATTTTATGATTTGGAATATGAAGATGCGTATATTTTTATTAATAACTTCCAAAATGTATGCGCTATGATGAAAACGACCCAATTAAGTGATGACGCTATAAGGCTAAGGGTCATTCCTTTCACCTTATGTGACCTAGCCGAGAAGTGGCTATATAGCACCGCATCACATTCCATTAGAAATTGGGATGAGTTTGTGAGAGCTTTTCTGAAAAACTTCTATCCTCACCACAAAACTGCTAGAATCCGAAACGAGATAATACAATTTTCACAGCTTCCTTCCGAACCATTTTGGAAGTGCTTCGAGAGATTCAAAGACCTACTTGTTCAATGCCCTCATCATGGGATCGAAAATTGGCAACTTTGCCAAACATTATACAAGGGATTGAACTCGGCAACGAAGCAGTTGCTAGAAACTATATGTCAAGGTCATTTTCTCTCCAAGTCTAGCGACGAAGCGTGGCAGTTTCTTGAGGATCTTAGTGAGCAAACAATTCAGTGGGAGAGTACCAAGACCACATCATCTTCTTCTGTTGGTCAATCTAGGGCGGGCATACATCAAATAGATATGTTGATTGCTATGAAGGCCGAGATGGCCTCACTTATGAAAAAGCTAGAAGCCATTGAGACCAAAATCTCATCGTCTTCTCCTGCTCCTACTCTACCCACACGAACTGTTTGTGCTTGTTGTGTGAATCCATCGCATCTAACCGAAGAGTGTCCTTATAATGCTCCTATTCAAGGACAGGATCAAGTCAATGCTGCATTTCAGCAACGACAAAGAAACGATCCATACTCTTCGACATACAATCAGGGGTGGAGGAGTCACCCAAATCAACAAGTCCAAGGGAACAATAATCTTCAAAGACCTCCTCCACAACAACAACAAGCACCCTTACAAACTCAAAACCAGCAACCTTTCCAACAACAACCTTATACAAATCAAACGAACAACTTAGTTCAACCAAATGATGATAAGGTTAGCTCGCTCGAGAAAAGTCTAGAAGCATTTCTCAAGCAATCTACAGAATCCGCAGCAAGATTTGAAAGTTATGTTCAATCTTTAATGAATAATAATGCCTCACACGATCAAAGTATCAAATCTATTGAGGCACAAATTGCACGATTAACTGCTGCGTTGAGCGAGAGAGAAAAGGGAAAGCTTCCATCTCAACCATAACCAAATCCCGGTCACACACAAAACGCATATCACAATCACAATGTAAATGCGGTGACCACGTTGAGATCCGGAAGAGAGTTGCAAAATAATGTGGGAACTCATGATGACATCCCCGCCGGTGGTTCTTCTTCTTCTTCTTTTTCTTCGTCTTCTCCATCGTCACCTTCCCCTTCTTCATTTTCTTCACCTTTTTCTTCAGAGCCTATTCTCCACCCTTCACATGGCTCTACTTCTTCTAGCTCGAACGGACCCATTTCTCACAACATGAACACATCGATACCGGGATCCGTTCATACTCCACATTCTACTCCACAGACATTTGACTCAACGAATTTTCAAAATGCTCCATTTCCAAACAGGTTGAGTCTTAATAAACCAAAGGCACAAGTGGAAAAGATTGTGGAGATATTTAAGCAGGTTAGCATAAATATACCTCTCTTGGATGCAATCCAACAAGTCCCTTCATACGCGAAAATCTTAAAGGGCTTATGCACCTCGAAGAGAAAGGCATCTCAAGTACCCAAGAAAGTGCTAGTGGCTAGTGCAGTGAGCAATGCTATTAACCACCATCAAACCTTACCTCAAAAACGAAAGGACCCCGGCTGTCCTACGATTTCCATCACAATTGGGGATAAGAAAATTAATTGAGCACTTTTAGATCTTGGATCTAGTGTTAACCTGATTCCCTACTCCGTGTACGAACAATTATGGGTTGGAGAGTTGAAACCCACTCGTTGTACTCTCCAAATGGCTGATCGATCAATCACCCATCCAAGGGGTCAACTAGAGGATGTGTTGATCAAAGTCGGGGAATTCATATTCCCCATTGATTTTATCGTTATGGACACACAACCTATTGCTAACCAAAGAAACCAAATTCCGGTGATTCTCGGTCGACCATTTTTGGCCACTTCCAATGCCGTAATAAATTGTCGCAATGGCTCCATGACTCTATCCTTCGGGAAAATGTCTAGTGAGTTCAATATTTATAAGATGGGAAGTCTGCCCCCCGTGCCTAAAACTAGTACACGAGAAGTTTGCTCTGTTCACGAAATCACGCAGGAGGACTGCGAGCTTGAGAGATTTCTATTTGATGAAGACAGTTTTGACGCCACTAGTGCGTCCCTCCTTGAGCCTACCACCGTTGACACAACCGATGTTGATTATGAATGTTTCACTTTTTTGGATGATGACGACTCACAGCCCGAATATGAGTCGTTTGAATTTTTGGATGAGTTAGTCGAGCCATCCGAATCGGTTTTCTGCAGTGATTTCGAACCTGTGTTGGAGTCCTTTGAGTTCGAGGTAGATTCCGCAATGATTCTTTCGCCTCCGAAACTCGAACTCACGCCCTTGCCGTCTCACCTTAGATATGCTTACATAGGTGAGAATGAGACCTTTCCCATTATCATATCGGCCTCTCTAGCCTTCGAGCAAGAGAACGCCCTTTTAATGGTCTTACAAGATAGGCGGCAAGTTTTCGGTTGGACTATGGCGGACATCGAGGAGATAAGTTCCCTCATAATTGAATATCATACACAATTGATGATGATGCCAAGTCAATAGAGGACCCACAGGAACATCTTGGGGGTATTGTGGTGAGTCAACCTCCTCACTCAGAAGTTGAAATACCCCCATTTCTTTTAATAAGTTACGAGAATGCCAATACTCCACTGATTGCTGATCATTTACATTCTCGTTTTGATATATCACCATCGCCTGTATATTTACATCCACACCTTCCATACCTCTACTTCTACCTTTCCCAATTCTTTGCGGTTCTTTACAACTTATTCTTCCACCAACCAATACTCTTTACTGATAAATTTTTCAACTGGTTGGTGTTGACGTTTGGTCTAGGCAAAAGTTTGGCAGTAATGTCTAATATAGTTTAAATGAAGTTTGGGGGAGGGCCTTTCTGTATATATTTTTGTTTTCCTTAACAATAAAAAAAATTATAAATAAATAAACAGGGAAGTGCCGGTATTTTGACCTTCTTAGTTTAGCATGACAGTGAGGACACTGTCAAGTACAAGTTTGGGGGTATGCTCGGTACGTCTTCTTCCTTCGCATTCATTTGTATATATTTTTGCATATATGAAAACCCATAAAAAATTGAAAATTTTCAAAAATTATAAAAATTATTGTATTCAATTTTAGCCTTATTTGACTCGAGTTTGACAAATAGGTTAACTGGCTAGGAATAACTAGATCTTAGACTTAGTAAATTAAAAACCCTAAAAATAACATTCCTTAAAATTTAACGGTAGAAAGTATATGCCTTGTAGTTTATTTAGAAATAGGCAAATTTTGGGTTCACTTCTTGGACTAAGTCGAAACAAGGGAAGAGTATTGATGTTCTTATTAGAGTATAAGTTTGAAAAATAGTTCCAAGCTTAAGTCTAGATTCTGAAAATGTATACCCTACAACTTGCACAATCACGCATCTTGAAACTTGGAATAGTAGAAGAGACCTTGAAATGCTCTTGTCTAAAAGTCCTTAGTACAATGAAAATAAAGAAAAAAAAAGGGTGAATAAATAAAATGGACACTGGTTTTTGTGATTACTTAAGGCTGCAAAAATAGAAAAATAGTTAGCAAGGATGCCTTATCACCTAGTGCCTTAGACCAACTGGTTTGGGAGTCACTGCTAAAGCTTTGGGTGTTGCAAAAACTAGGAAGTACGCTTTAAGGTTCCAACGCATCTTGTAATCGGTTGTTGGTACCTCAAGAAGTATTAACAGTCGCATGAAGGATGTGTAAGCGAAATTCAAAATTCACGAATTAATAAGTACTTTGGACAATGGACAAGGGCATGATTGCTTGAATTGAATTTCCAAGTGTAGGGGTGATCTATACACACACGTAAGGGTATGTGATTGGAATTTAGATAAGAGAGAGGAATGAAAGATAAAATTTGTATCTTTAGTAGAGTTGATAGAAATTCCTAAGTAGAGATGAAACCCTAGAAGGAAGACTTAAGAGATGCCGAAAGCTAAGTAAATCTATAGAACATATATAATCTTAAGTTAAATGATAAGGAAGTGTGAAGAATGTGGGTGGATAATTTGCGAGTCAAAAGATAATAGAATTCCTTATTAGAAAACCTAATTAGAGGACAAAAGTCAATGGGCCAAGTTGATTGGATTTCGTGGGTGTAATCCGCTGAAAACCCTCAGGAGACAACACTCCTCCTACTAGGGACACCTAGAGGTTTAACGGCTTGTTGCACGTGCTCAATGCAATCGCGTTTCCCTGCGAAAGTGCGGTTAGGATTTTAGTGAATAAAAATAATAAGTTTGCTCGAGGACGAGCAAAAGATAAGTTTGGGAGTATTTATTCATATCATAATATTGCAATTCATACGCCCCACTTTTATGCACTTTATAAATAAACAGGTACTCTTGACGCACTTTTGTTGCATGTTACAGGATACAGGGCTTGGATGCGAATACAGTGAAAAAAAAGACGAAAGATGATACAGAAAATGGACTTTTGACCAACAAGCAGACCGATCCTAGTCAAGCCTAGACGAAGAACAGCGAAAGGTCCAAAGTGTCAAGTGAACGGTTAAAAGATCGCTACAAGTATTCACTGAAACATCTGGAGAAGAATAAGAAGCCAAACAGAAAAAAGATATATATAAATAAGAGCCCCAAGACAACAAGAAGCAACCCAGAAACTTTGGTGAGATGATCTCACCAAAGGGCCGCGGAACCGCGGCCCAAGCCCACTAATGCCGCGGTTCCACGGCCATTTGAAGCACGTGTCGGTGGATTTTTGGTGTGTCGGTGCGACGGTGCGGGTGTTGGGATTTTTAGGGGTCAAATCTGTAATTGCATGTCTACGAGAGTCTGTAACCCTAGTTTTCATGTTTTCCTATAAATTGTATTCCCAGATCTGTAAAAACCTATGCCTCTTTTCAATCAATAAAATTCAGACTTTCTGGGAGTTTATTCAGATCTGTTCTTCTTGCTTGGAGGGAGCTATCGAACTAGTAAGTATTTTTATTCCTTTAATTAAAATGTTTTATCATCCACTAATGAGCGAGTAGTCTCCTCGCTTGTTAGGGTTAGCCTTAGGAAAAGGGTTGAGAGATGAGATATCTCACCCCTTTCAATGCCCCATGTACCTAATGAATTAGAACTCTATACATACGCGCACAACCGCTCCTTACGGCATCCTACCCCTCGAGGTAACGGTGAACCGTAGTATAAATGGCCGGTTGCGCGTGTTTTCCATAGGGGTTAGGGTAATTATCAACAAAGGAAGGATGCGAATCTAGAGGAAGAAACATCTTCCCAAAAGATTCGGATTCACTTTATTGATAATAACCGTAACATCTAATAGATCTAAAAAAAGAAGGCATTGAAAGCGGTGAAGAAAAACGTTAATCTCCAAAACTTCCCCTAAGCCTAACCCTAGCAAGACTTTTAATTAGATTAATTAGATCCAGTTTTTATAGATTTTAGAAATCAACCAAAACGACACTTTGAATCAACTCGTTAAAACACATAAAAGGAATTTACCCATCTCTGTGGATCGACCCGTACTCACCGGCTAGCTGTGAAGCGACGCCGTTTCTGATTGCGGTAAATACAAGTTTTCATACTAATCAGTATCTCATACCCAACGTCCCATAAAAGTAACTCTTGGGAAAGGCCTTTGTGAGTGGATCAGCCGTGTTATCCTTCGCGTCAACTCTCCTGACCTCGATCCCCTGGAGATCAACCGTCTCCCTGATCAGGTAATACTGTCTCAGATTATGTCTGGATCGCTGATGGGACTGGGGTTCTTAGGCCAAAGCCAAAACTCCATTGTTGTCACAATAACAGTTATTGGACGCTCAATGGTAGGAACCATGTTCATCTTATGAACAAGAAATATCCAGACAACCACTTTGGCAGTATCGTTGGTAGCGATGTATTCAGCCTTTATCATCTAGTTTGCCACGGCATCTAGTTTGGAACTCTTCCAACATACCGTCCTTCTACTGAGGGTAAAGATAAAGCCTGAGAATGACTTTCGGTCGACCTTATCACTCTGGAAGCACGAATCAGTAAAGGACTCCCACTGGAGTTCACCGTTACCAAACACCAAGAACATTTCTTCAGTGCTTCTCAAGTACTTAAGAATGTTCTTCATAGCTGTCCAGTGATTCTCCCAAGATCCGATTGATTCCTGATCACTACACCTAGTGAGTTAGCTACATCTGGTCCGGTACATAACATCTCATACATGATAGAGCCTAATGCCGAAGCATAGGGTATCTCTTGTACGCGAGATCTCTCCAAATTAGTCTTGGGAGACATCTTTTTGGAGAGATTGATTCCTGAGTAAGTGGATGAACCACCACGCTTAGAATCTTCTATATTAAACCCATTTAGTATAGTGTTAATGTATCTGGATTTGGGACACTCCCAACATCCACTTAGATCTATCTCTATAGATATAAATCCTCAAGATGTAGTAGGTATCACCCAGATCTTTCATGGAGAATCCTCATGATAAGAGGAGCTTGACCGAGTGTAGCATAGGAAACCCATTTTCTATTAAGAGTATGCCATATACGTACAATACGAGGAAGACAGTCTTACTGTCTACAACCTTCTTGTATATACAAGGTTCATCTACATTTTTAATGAAGTCAAACTCTTTGACTACTACATCCGCGATTCCTGCTTGAATCCTGATGGACTTAAGCATAGCCACTGAGAGAAAACATTTCATCATAATCCACGCCTGTTTATTGACGAAAGACTTTTACTACAAGTCTAGCTTTGTATGTCTCAACTTTTCCATCTACACCAAGAATCTTCTCAAGATCCACTTGCTCCCGATGGGTTTTACCCCTTTAAGTGCAACATTCAAAGTCATATTTTGTTGGTGTACATGGATTCCATCTCAGATCGCATAGCAAACATCCATTTCACAGAGTCTCCACTCGTGATGGCCTATCTGAACCTAGTTAGGTCATCATCTACCATGATGCAATCCTCTCTTCCACCGTCACTGAGGAAACCGTAGTATCTCTCACGTGGATGAGGAACCCTTACCAGATTCGCAGAGAGGCTGGGGTTCGTTGGAGACTATTGAATCCTTTGGTTCCACTAAATCATCAGCTGTTCGTTTGTCTAGCTGGAACTCCTTCCAATTCTACCTCATGACCACCAATTTCTTCCATAAGAAATTCCTTTTCTAAAAAGGTGGCATACTGAGAAACAAAACACCTTTTTCTCCTCAGTGTGGTAGAAGATATACCCTCGCGGATGTTCGGGATATCCAACAAACTAGAACTGACCTTGCCTCAAGCTTTTCCGGATTTTGCTTTTCAACATAGGCCGGACAGCCCCATATCTTAACTCGTTTAAGAGATGGTCTCTTCCCATTCCATATCTCATATGGAGTGGTAGGCACTGATTTGGATGGAACCTTATTCAATAGATATGCAGCTTCTCAAGTGCATAACTCCAAAAGGAAACAGGAAACTCAGCAGTACTCATCATAGAGCGCACCATATCTAATAGGGTGCGATTCCTCTGCCCCGATACACCGTTGTGCTGTAGTGTACACAAAGGAGTAAGCTGAGAGAGAATCCCATTCCCTTTTTAGAAAATCCAGGAACTCCATGCTTAAGTATTCCCTTCTCCAATCAGATCGAAGGACTTAATACTTTTACCCGTCTGGTTCTCAACTTCAAACTTATATTCCTTGAATTTCTCAAAAGTTTAGACTTGTGTTTCAACAGGAACATATGTACGAATCTTGAGGGATGGTCAGTGAATATAATGAAGTACGAGGAACCATCCCTGGTATGTGTAGACATAGGATCGTATACCTCACCATGTATCAGTCCCTAGAGTTCAATAACACTTTCTCTGTTTCCAGTAAACGGAGTATTGGTCATTTTACTTTTGAGACATGACTGGCAAGTATCATAAGATGAAAGTTCAAACGGATTCAAATATTCATCCTTATATAACTTAGCTAGTCGTGTCGCATTGATATGACCTAGTCTATAATGCCACAAGAAGGATTCGTTCATTTCTGAACCACTCCTCTTGTGTGTGTTCTATATACTTTGAACTGTGGTTTGATTTAGAACATATATGCAATTACATAACGTGCCTAATCTAATCAACTCTTGATTAAGGAAAATATTCACAACATTATCCTGCAATACAAAATTATATCCTTTTTAATAAAGAAACTGATGTAATGTTGTATATGAGGTTCGGTATGTAATAACATTTGTTCAGAATTAATGTATTTACTATTTGGTAATACAAGGTGATATTTGCCAACTAATTTGGCTGCAACAATTGCACCATTCTCTACACTTAGAGACATATCACCCAATCCCAGTTCTCTACCTTTCTGTAGCCTATGTAACATATTACATATGTGGGATTCTGATCCAGTATCTCATATCTAGGACATAGAGAATACTGAGAAACAGTTCTCGGTAACTAACACACCCGAAGAAGTTGCATCAACATGCTTTTTCCTCGAATGGGTGGCATGGGAATCATGATATTCCCATGTTTCCTGCTCAGACTTATAACAATTATAAAGTAGAGCGGAACCAACGTTCCCCAACTCAGCATAATAAGCAGGTTCAGTCAATATATCCATATTATTATCTTGATTAAGTCATGTCACAGTCGCTACCAAGAGAGAGAGAGAGAGAGACAAGAAAACACTCTGCGTATGCTCTTGCAAGATCAGATTGGTTATTATTTTAACTAATCAGGATGGCTTCCACTATTTTATCAAATCTTCTTTCAAACCCTAAAAGGTAAGACTAGCTGGGATTAATTACACCTTACAAGTTCGTCAATATTTCGGCCAGGCCAATATCGGTTCTTTGAGGGAGGTTCCCCGTGCTTTCGCACGGACCTAAATAAAATAAACCTTATTTTCCCAGGGGCGTAACCTCATTAACATCTTTCTAGACACCTATTTGATCGGCTAATTGTAATGTGCAAAAACTCTCCCAGGAGTAACTCTTACTCGCAGTGGTTATCGGGATCCAACTATCTCATAGAAGGTATGCAATCTCATTGCAAATTTCAACACTTGAAATTCCCAATAATATTTTGCCCCTAGCAACTTATGACCTTAATAAGGTTAACAAATCATAAGCGCTAGCCAAGTTCAAACCGTACATTTCATGATTGAATTAAACACACCCGTACGACCCTTAACAAGGTCAACAAAGTCGTACGACTACCCTAATCCAATCGCATCGTATGCTTAAGCAGATAAGCACTAATTGTTAGTTATATGTATGCCCTAGAGGCCATTACTGTACATACGATGTATAATGTAGTGGATACTTGGACATATATAGGGAGGAATTTCTTGCTCGACATGATAGTATGCTATCTGGTTGCCCTTTATCTTAACATGTACTCCGATTGTCTCTGTGTCACATGTTGATAAAGCCCTTAGGATGAGTACTTGACTACCAGGACTATGATGCAGATCATACTAGTGGGGACAGAGTAGTCTCCAAGTACATCCATCAAATGTTCTTAGTCGTGGGAGTACCGAGACAGGGCATCAATACTCCAGAGTAGACTAGCGTATGCGCTTCTTGACCCATATGATGGGCGATGGATGATCCCATATCCATTGGTGTTTGACATCAGAGAAGGTATACGGGTGCTCAGTGAAGACTGGGTACACTGGACGGACTCGCCGAGAACTCCCAGATGGTATTATACCTCACGTCAGATGGTAGTTCTCTGGTGACACTGGTACAGGTTAGTCTGTAGGCCCGAGATCGTTATAGAGTCTTGTGTGATTCCCACTGTGCTTTGATTTCCATCATACCACGTCCAAGAGGGCGTGCAAAACGGTGACTTTTGGGTACAGTCCTGAATCACATGGAGGCAATGAGCGATAGGAGGGGTTTCGTCTCTCCCGGTATAGGGAGTTGATGTTGTGCTGTGTTCGATTGGCTATAACTAGAAATCCCTGGCCAGGGTTGCTGAGATTTACTGGTAAGTGTTATCAGTAGTTTCTCGAACTGTTATGGACCTCTTATCGACACGACTGATCAAGCTACTGGGGTCTGACGTTTACCACCCGTAGGCGAGATATGCGACATATCAGACGAAGAGACCGGAATGTACGGTAGTGTTACTGATTGGATTTATAGGAGAATGTGCAGGCTTGCTTTTGGATCTTCTGATCGCTCAATACCTGGGTGGCTGTTACGTTTAGCTGACCGCTTGCAGCTTGTGGGTGATAGATATGATCATCACCTACTGCCGGCGTATTAACGATTCTTTAGAGTCCTACACAGAGGTTTCCTGTCTCAGGCAAAACAGAGTAGGATCACATATGTGATATGTGCGGGACCGAGAATAATACGAGTATGCGATACCGTATTAGTTTCTCGCGATATGAGATATCGGCCGGGTATATGTGATATAACCGGGTCATCGGATCAAGTGTTGATTCGATGAACTGATACAGATTATATTAGTCAGTTGTATGTGATATAGCCGGATTATCGGATCAAGTGTTGATTCGATAATTTAATGTATAATTATATATGTGATATATTGAGTTACATTAACTAATATAAGCTCACTTAAAGATTCTTTTTCTCACTTGGATAATACATTGATATATATGTGATATATATTAAATGTATTATTTTATTTTGTTACAAAATATATTATATATGTGATATATAATATTGTAACAAGTTAAGGTTACAAATGCAACATATTTTGTGGAGTTTAAACATGGTTAGGGTTTGGATTAGGGTTAAGCTTTCTTGAACCTTCTAGAAGCTTTGTTTTTGTTTTTAAGCAAAGATATTTTGTAAAGATATTTTCTTGACCAAACCCAAACGCTTTACCATAGTAAATTTTCTACATGGGTTAAGTATTCATTCTTAACCCATGGTTTCATTTCTAACCTCACACAAGTTTTCATTATTCATCACAAAGTAATTTCTTCTTCTTCCTTTGGAAAAAGCTTTCTAGCTTTTTCATATGTGATGATTTTGAGTGAGATAAAGAAAACAAATGAGAGCTAAATTCCTACTTCATCATCCTCATCTATTCTAGACATTTAGATTAGGGTGTTTGCTTTGCTAATACTTGATTAGTGAAGCAAAAGCTTGGGCTTAAGTTTATTCAAGATAGATCATCTTTGTTATTGATGATCGGAAGCAAGCTTGCATCTTTCTCTTCATGGAGCCTCTCTAGAGTCCGGGTACTCGATGATCGCAGCGAAGGGACCTCAACACGGAGCTTTAGAAGTGAGGGAACGGACTACAAAGGTTGTAATCCCTAACTCTTAGAAGTAAAGTTGTTTACTTTCTCTTTTTTCGCCTAATCACTAATCTAAGATCTTGGTTAGGGTTGTTCGGCACATGAAAAATTTGATTTTGGCATGGTTGATGCCTTGTAGAACCTTGTTCTAGTACCAAGTAACCCTACAGTGGTATCAGAGCCAAGCTAGAGCTTTAGGCGTTGTCTAGAAGAAGTTTAAAGTCCGATCGAACCCCGAAACGTCGATATACACCCCCTCTCTGGAAATTTTTTAAAATGTTGATTTTTTCTGTATTAAAAATACTCAGAAAATTAAGCAGGGAATTCTAAGGATTACTGTGAAAAACAAACCACTAATCCCCTCAAGTCGCCGCGGAACCGCGGCAATACCATGCCTTGCGCGGCGGTTCCACGGCCGAACTTAGGTGTTAGGGTTAGATTTTTCACAGTAACATCCGTAGGTATTTCTACATGCTTCTGGGAATTTTTTAATATTACTCATGTGTTGAGTTTTCTGGAAATCTTTTGTATTCGTTGATTCGATCGGAAAGTTTAACTTCGTTTAAGTTTTTTCGGGTAATTTAGAACGTGTTAAAAAGTTCGAACGGATATCAATAACTCACTTTTTCCCCTGTCGGAAAATTTCCAAGTGTTGGATTTTTCCTCAGTTAAAGAACGTTCAAAGTCGTGCAAGTAACGCGGTGGACCCTCTAGAAGAACACAAACCTTAACTCGATTATGTGACCGTCTGAACCGCCTCTAAACCTTAGGTTTTGGGGCAGTACGGCGTTGCCATATGTGAAGCGTTGGTTTGACCCTTCTACGGTTGGACCATTGGTACTGTGGCATGTGATGGATGCTTTTAAACTCCGCTCAAGTGTTGAGCTATTTAGGAAATCTTGGGTGTTTGATTATTTGATCGGAAAATTTAACATTGTCTATTTATCTGGAATGTAATACAATATTTGGAATCCACAAGTAGTTATGAGATAACTAATTTGAATGTTATAAATCTAGCAGTTTAGTCTCATTTGATCGGTTGCCACGGGATTTTGATGTGATCAAAAGTCCATCGCAATCACGTAGCGTACGCGGATACTCACAGAGTAAACTTAATAGATAGCCACGCCCCATAGCCCCGACCAGGTGACTATAGTAGAACCCCGTCGCCAAAAGCATCCGTTCGGGTGCTCGCGGCAGTGGTGTTCCGCCTTAGTGCACATTGTCAACGGTGTCGGGGATGCGGCCGTCTACTAAAGTTTCCGACGCATTTGATCAGGATGTCGGGAATCTTGTTGAATTGCCCGACTTGATATTGAAAATTGTTTTAGATATTGAGGCTAAAATGCGGGGTTTATAATTGTTAGGCATGCAATGTCTAAGGAATTCATTTGGTTAGGCATGAGATGTCTAAGGAGGTTGCGGATTCCAATTGTTGTAGTTTTACACTTTCTTTTCTGTGACCGTAAGTGTAATATGTGGTGTATCGCCGGTTTCGTTGCTATACATCAACGACAACTGGGATACGCATATTTACTTACGTTGATGACATGTGATGTTATGTGTTGCTGTGATATGTTATATTGGATCGTCGTGTTCTGAATAGCCGGGGGTATTATGTAAGATGAGGGTTTTCATTTTCATTCATGTAAAATTCTTTTGTATGTAATATTCTTTTATTGGGGCACTTCCGGGCTGAGGATGATATCACCATTGTATATTATTTACTTTTCCGCATTAGGTAGACCCAAGGCGGGGAGCACAAGTAACCGGGTTCTTGGGTCCAGTGGGAGACCATCTCAAGGAGTCGAGACCGGGTATCCTAACCCTAGAATTGGCAGTGTTGCTTGCCGCTCTCGCAGGGGTCTAGGGATGTGGGTTTGGCTATTCATCGCGACCGTGGAATCCGCGTTTTATACAGGCTCGCATAAAACACGGAAATCCTAGTATATCCAATATTTCATATGTTATCTTCTGCTGCAATGTTCTATGATGAGATCATATTACTGCCTGAGACGAATGTTTATATTATATATATGAGATATATGTTATATTGCTGATTTCGTTTCAAATGTGATGCTTGTGAAGCATAATAAAATGGGACTTCATTAATGAGATTAATGAAACTAAAAGAAACCTAAAGATGTTGTAGAAACTTGTCTAAAAAACTGGTAGCTCTAGTTCTTGCTTTGCATAGCGGTTTTCCTTGTAGAACATCCAGCACCTTATTCGATAAGGAAAGAGCCGAGATCCCTTCACCGGGAGTGACCTCTTTAGCGAAACTAGCAGATGCTACAAACTCGGTTTGTCTTTTGATTGTTTTATAGTTTTTGCTTTGCATAGTGATATTCATGAAATATCCTGCACCTTATTCGATGAGGAAAGAGCCGAGATCCCTTCACCGGGAGTGACCTCTTTAGCAAAACTAGAAAAGGCCTAAAAAACATTCCATTTAAAATCACTCGATTCTACAACGATATCAAGTTCATTACGCAAAGGGTTTTCTTAAAAACCTGTCGTAGCCCTCCGTCATTTCAGATAAGTAGTATTTAGTATTCGTGCTGCGTTTGTTGGCCTTTGGCAAGGCGTAGTGTGCGGTAGCTGATTACTACTTATCTGTATAAGCATATGATGTGATTGAGTTAGGGTAGTCATGCGACCTTGTTGGCCTTTGTCAAGGGTCGTGCGGGTGGGTTTAATTCAATCAGGAAATGACGGGTTGAACTTGACTAGCATCCTATGGTTTGTTAGCCTTTGTCAAGGTCATAGGAGGTTAGGGGTAAAATATTATTGGGAATTTCAAGAGTTGAAATTTACAATGAGATTGCATACCTTCTATGAGATAGTTGGATCCCGATACCCGCTGTGAGTAAGAGCTACTCCTGGGAGAGTTTTACACATTACAATTAGCCGATCAAGTAGGTGTCTAGAAAGGTGTCAACGGGGTTATGCCTCTGGGAAAATGAGGTTTACTTTAATTAGGTCCGTGCGAAAGCACGGGGAACCTCCCTCAAAGTACCGGCACTGGCCTGGCTGAAAGATTAGCGAACTTGTAGGGTTTAATTAATCCCGGCTAGTCTTTCTTTTTAGGGTTTGAAGGAAGATTTGACTAAAACAGTGGGAGACATCCTGATTAGATGTATTAATAACCAATCTAATCTTGCAAGAGTATGCGCTGAGTGTTTTCTTCTATCTCTCTCCAGGTAGCGACCATGTCACGCCTTAAATCAAGATAATAATACGGATGTATTGACCGAACCCGCTTATTATACTGCGCTAGGGAACGTTGGTCCCACTCTAACTTATAATTGTTATAAGACAGAACAGGAAATAGGGGATTACCAGAATTCCCGTGCCGCACAAACGAAGAAAGTGCATGCTGATGCATCTTCTTCGGGTGTGTTCATTACCGAGAACTGTTTCTCAGTATCCTTTACGTCCCGGGTATGAGATACCGGATCAGGATCCCGCAAATGTAATTTGTTACATGGGCTACGGAGAGGTAGAAAATTGAGAACGGGTGATAAGTTTCAAGAGTTGGAAATGATGCAAGTGTTGCAGCCAAGTCTGTTGGCAGTTATCACCCTGTATTATCAAAATACATTGATTCTGAACGAATGTTATTAGATACCGAACCTGATATACAACATCATATCAGTCTCTTTATTAGTAAAGAAGGATATAATTTTGAACTGTTGGATAATGTTTTGAACATTTCCTATATCAAGAGTTGATCGGTTCAGGAACATTATCTAAAAGCATAGACGTTCTAAATCAAACCACAGTTCTTAATGTACAGAACACACACAAGAGGAATAGTTCAGAAATGAACGAATCCTTCTTGAGGCATTGTAGACTAGGTCATATCAATGCGACCCGACTAGCTGAAGTTACATAAAGATGCATATTTAAATTAGTTTGGATTTACATCTTGTAAAACTTACCAGTCATGTCACAAAAATAAGATGACCACAGCTCTGTTTATTGGAAACAGAGAAAGAGTTAGTGAACTCTTGGGATTGATACATGATGATGTATGATAGTCCCATGTCAACATATGCCAGGACAGGTTCTTTGTACTTCATTACATTCACTGATAATCTCTCAAGATTCAGACATATGTTACTGTTGAAACACAAGTCCGAAACTTTTGAGATAATCACAGAAAATAAGTTAGAAATAGAGAACAAAAAACTGGGTATAAGTATTATGTCTTTTGATGTGATCAAGGAGGAGAATACTTGAGCACGGAATTCCTGGACTATTCTAAAGGAGAATGAGATTCTCTCTCAGCATTACTCCTCCGAATACACTACAGCACGTCGGTGTATCGGGGCGGAGCAATCACACCCTATGTGATATGGTGTGCACTATGATGAGTACTACTGAGTAGCCTATTTTCTTTTGGGGTTATGCACTTGAGAAGTTGCATACCTATTGAATAAGGTTCTAACCAAATCAGATGCCTACCACTCCATATGTGATATGGTATGGGAAGAGCCCATCTCTTAAGGAAGTTAAGATTTGGGGTTGTCCGGCCTATGTCAAAAGCAAAATCTGGACAAGCTCGAGGCAAGGTCAGTTCTGTGGAAGTTTGTTGGATATCCCAAGGATTCGCAAGGGAATATCTTCTACCAAACAGAGGAACAAAAGATGTTTTGTTTTCTCAGCATGCCACCTTTGGGAAAGGGTATTTCTTGTGAAGAAATTAGTGGTCATGAGGTAGAACTGGAAGGAGTTCCAGCTATACAAACTACAGCTGATGATTTAGTAGAACCGGAGGATTCAATAGATCCCAACGAACCTCAGCCTCTCCGCCGATCTAGTAGGGTTCCTCATCCACCTGAGAGATACTTCGGTTTCTCTATGACAGTGGGAGTGAGGATTGCATCATGAGATGATGACGCAACTAGTTTCGAGCAGGCCATCAGGAGTGGGGACTCTGTAAGAATGGCTGGATGCTTAGCGATCTGAGATGGAATCTTTATACACCAACAAAGTATGGACTTTGGTTGCTTTATCTGAAGGGTTAAATCCCCATCAGGAGCAAGTATATCTTGAGAAGATTACTTGGTGTACATGGAAAAGTTGAGACTTTCAAAGCTATGCTTGAGTCCGTCCAGATCCTACTTGCCAATGCTACATACCATGACTACGATATCTGGCGGTTGGGTGTCATGACTGCTCTTCTAAATGATGATTTGGAAGAGAGCGTCTATAAGTACACAGCCAGAGGGCTTCGTAGACAGTGGGAGCAGCGGAAATGTATGCAAGATGTTTTATGTGATAAATCAGGCATCGCGGAGTTGGAATGTCTGTTTTGATGTAGTAGTCAAAGAGTTTGACTTCATCAAAATGGCAGATGAACCAAGTATATACAAAAAGGTAGTAGGGAGTATGGTGGTGATCCTCGTATAGTACGTGGATGACATACTCTTGATAGGGAAGTAGTTTCCTATGCTACGCTCGGTCAATCTCCTCTTATCACAAAGATTCTCCATATAGGATTCAGGTGATACCTCCTAAATCCTGAGTTATGGATCTATGAGATAGATCTAATTGGATGTTAGGATTCTCACTAGTTGCAGTGAGATGGTATCAATCGATCCTGGGAAGAATCACTGGAAAGGTTCTAAGGTGATAAGGACGACTGAATATCAGTCGCAGGCATTGTCTTTACCCTCAGTAGAGGGACGATATGTTGGAAGAGTTCCAAGCTAGATACCGTGACATACTAGACGATTAAAGGCAAGATACATCATTACCAAGGATGCTACCAAAGAGGCAGTCTGGATATATGAGTTCATGAGATGAATCTCGTTCCTACCATTGTGTGACAATGGAGTTGTGGCTTAAACCTAGGAACCCCCGTCCCTTCTGTGATCTAGACATATTCTTAGGCAGTATCACCTGATCATGGAGATGGTTGATCTCCAGGAAGATCGAGGTTAGAAGAATAGACACAGAGGACAACAGCGCGAATCCACTCACAAAGGCCTATTTCCCAGTAGAGACTTTTATGGGATGGTTGAGTATGAGATACTTCAACCACAGCTGATTGTTGGGTATGCGATACCACAACAGATAGCCCTAGTGCAAGTGGGAGATTGTTAGTTGTATGTATGCCCTAGAGGCCATTACTGTACATACGATGTATAATGTAGTGGATGCTTGGACATATATAGGGAGGACTTTCTTGCTCGACATGATATTATGCTATCCGGTTACCCTTTATCTTAACATGTACTCTGATTGTCTCTATGTCACATGTTGATAAAGCCCTTAGGATGAGTACTTAACTACCAGGACTATGATGTAGATCATACTAGTGGGGACAGAGTAGTCGCCAAGTACATCCTTCAAATGTTCCTAGTCGTGGGAGTACCGAGACAAGGCATCAATACTCCAGAGTAGACTAGCGTATGCGCTTCTTGACCCATATGATGGGCGATGGATGATCCCATATCCACTGGTGTTTGACATTAGAGAAGGTATACGGGTGCTCAGTGAAGACTGGGTACACTAGACGGACTCGCCGAGAACTCCCAGATGGTATTATACCTCACGTCAGATGGCAGTTCTCTGGTGACACTGTTACAGGTTAGTCTGTAGACCCGAGATCATCATAGAGTCTTGTGTGATTCCCACTGTGCTTTGATTTCCATCATACCACGTCCAAGAGGGCGTGCAAAACGGTGGCTCTTGGGTACAGTCCTGAATCACATGGAGGCAATGAGCGATAGGAGGGGTTTTGTCTCTCCCGGTATAGGGAGTTGATGTTGTGCTGTGTTCGATTGGCTATAACTAAAAATCCCTGGCCAGGGTTGCTGAGATTTACTGGTAAGTGTTATCAGTAGTTTATCGAACTGTTATGGACCTCATATCGACATGACTTATCAAGCTACTGGGGTCTGACGTTTACCACCCCTAGGCGAGATATGCGACATATCAGACGAAGAGACTGGAATGTACGGTAGTGTTACTGATTGGATTTATAGGAGAATGTGCAGGCTTGCTTGTTGATCTTCTGATCGCTCAATACCTGGATGGCTGTTACGTTTAGCTGACCGCTTGCAGCTTGTGGGTGTTTGATATGATCATCACCTACTGCCGGCGTATTGACGATTCTTTAGAGTCCTACACAGAGGTTTCCTGTCTCAGGAAAAACAGAGTAGGAGCACATATGTGATATGTGCGGGACCGAGAATAATACGAGTATGCGATACCGTATTAGTTTCTCACGATATGAGATATCGGCCGGGTATATATGATATAGCCGGGTCATCGGATCAAGTGTTGATTCGATGAACTGATACAGATTATATTAGTCGGTTGTATGCGATATAGCCGGTTTATCGGATCAAGTGTTGATTCGATAATTTAATATATAATTGTATATGTGATATATTAAGTTACATTAACTAATATAAGCTCACTTAAAGATTCTTTTACTCACTTGGATAATACATTGATATATATGTGATATATATTAAATGTATTATTTTATTTTGTTACAAAATATATTATATATGTGGTATATAATATTGTAACATGTTAAGGTTACAAATGCAACATGTTTTGTGGAGTTTAAACATGGTTAGGGTTTGGATTAGGGTTAAGCTTTCTTGAAGCTTCTAGAAGCTTTGTTTTTATTTTTAAGCAAAGATATTTTGTAAAGATATTTTGTTGATCAAACCCAAACCCTTTACCATAGTAAATTCTCTACATGGGTTAAGTCTTCATTCTTAACCCATGGTTGCATTACTAACCTCACACAAGTTTTCATTATTCATCACAAAGTAATTTCTTCTTCTTCTTTCTTTGGAAAAAGCTTTCTAGCTTTTTCATATGTGATGATTTTGAGTGAGATAAAGAAAATAAATGAGAGCTAAATTCCTACTTCATCATTCTCATCTATTCTAGACACTTAGATTAGGGTGTTTGCTTTGCTAATACTTGATTAGTGAAGCAAAAATTTGGGCTTGAGTTTCTTCAAGGTAGATCATCTTTGTTATTGAAGATCGGAAGCAAGCTTGCATCTTTCTCTTCATGGAGCCTCTCTAGAGTCCAGGTACTCGATGATCGCAGCGAAGGGACCTCAATACGGAGCTTTAAAAGTGAAGGAACGGACTACAAAGGTTGTAATCCCTAACTCTTAGAAGTAAAGTTGTTTACTTGCTCTTTTTTTTGCCTAATCTCTAGTCTAAGATCTTGGTTAGGGTTGTTCGGCATATGAAAAATTTGATTTTGGCATGGTTGATACCTTGTAGAACCTTGTTCTAGTGCCTAATAACCCTACACTAATCAACTACCACACACTACACCTTAAGAAGGTCAACAAACGTAGCACGAATACTAAGTATTACTTATCTGAAATGACGGAGGGCTAAGACAGGTTTTTAAGAAAACTTTTTGCATAATGAACTTGATATCGTTGTAGAATCGAGTGATTTTGAAAATGAGTGGTTTAAGCTCCGCTTTTAAAATCATGTTTTTCAAAATAAACCGAGTAGGTGTAGCATCTGCTAGTTTTTACTAAAGAGGTCACTCCCGGTGAAGAGATCTCGGCTCTTTCCTCATCGAATGAGGTGCTGGATATTCTACAAAGAATACCGCTATGCAAAGCAAAAACTAGAGCTACCAGTTTTGAAAATTTGAATCCGCAACATCTTTAGGTTTCTTTCTTTTTCATTAATCTCATTAATGAATTCCCATCATTTATGCTTCCTAAGCATCACAGATAAAGAAACGAAAATAGAACGTACGCTTATGCCATCCGCATTAACCACAGTGTCCTGTTATGCACCGTTAGGTTACTTAACTAACGAAAAAGCGGGGCAGGACTAGCGCGAGTGTAAAACATAAGCAACGTTTATTATATATCATATATATAATAACAACATTCGTCTCATCATATAAAGTGATCACATCACAGAATATCAGCAGCAGAAGATAACATATGAAATATTGGATATATTAAGATTTCCGCGTTTTAAATTAAGCCAGTAAAAAACACGGATTCCACGGTCGTGATGAATAGACAATCCCACATCCCTAGACCCCTACGAGAGTGGCAGCAACCCTACCAATTCTAGAGTTAGGAGACCCGGTCTCGACTCCTCGAGATGGTCTCCCACTGGACTCTAGAACCCGGTTACTTATGCTCCCTACCTTGGGTCTATCCTAATGCGGAAAAGTAAATAATATACATCAATGGTGACATCATCTTCAACCCGGAAGTGCCCCAATAAAAGAATATTACATACAAGTTTTTACATGAATGAAAATGAAAACCTCTCATCTCACGCAAAAACCCCGGCTATTCAAACATGACGATCCAATATAACATATCACAGCAACACATAACATCACATGTCATCAACGTAAGTAAACATGCGTATCCCAATTGTCGTTGACATATAGCAACGAAACCGGCGATACACCACATATTACACTTACGGTCGCAGAAAAGAAAGTGAAAACTACAACAATTGGAATCCGTAACCACCTTAGACATCATAAACCCGAAATATCACATACTTCGGATTTCATGCCTAACCACATGAAGTCCTTAGACATCATAAACCAGGAATATCTCATATTCCGAATTTCATGCCTAACATTATAAACCCCGCATTTTAGTCTCGATATTAAAAATACTTTTCAATAACAAGTCGGGCAATTCAACAAGATTCCCGACAAGTTGATCGAATGCTCGTCGGAAATTTTAGTAGACGGCTGCACCCCCGATGCCGTCAACGAAGTGCACTTAAGCGGAACACCGCGGCCGCGAGCACCCGAACGGATGCTTTAGAAACGGGGTTCTCCTGAAGTCACTTTGTCGGGGCTATGGGGCATGGCTATCTAGTAATGTTATCCGACGAGTATCCGCGTACACTACGTGATTGCGACAGAATTTTGATCCATATCAAAACTCCATAGCAACCGATCAAATGAGACTAAATTGCTGGGATTACAAAATTCAAACTAGTTCTCACAAAACTAAATATTGTGGATTCCAAATATTGTATCACAATCACAGATAGTTAGACGATGTTAAATATTTGGATCGAATCAACAAACACCCAAAATTTCCCAGAGAGCTCAACACATGAGCACAGTTTAAAATACCTAGAACATACTACAGCACCTACGAACCAACCGTAGAAGGGCCGACCCATGCCTCACTCATAGCGCCACGGAACCGCCGTAAACCCTAGGGTTTGCCCACGGTTCCGCGGTCAAAGAGTCGAGTTTGGGTATCGTTCTTCTAGAGGGTCCATAGAAATACTTGCATGATTTTTGAATATTTTAAACTAGAAAAAATCCAACGTTTGGAATAGTTTCCAGAAAGGGGTGAAAATAGGTTTTTGATATTCGTTCGAAATTTTGAACGTCGTCAAAATTACCAGATACGATGTTAAAATTACGACTACGAAACATTCTGAATTACTTTTACAGAAAGATAACATCACATGCAATCTTAGTAAAAACAAAAAATACCTAAAACACCAAACCCCAGAGCCTAGAGCACCAAACAAAAACGAAGCAAAATCACCATACGAAAACCGTCCAGGCCGGTTTTATTCCTCATTTCGCCGGGTCAAATCCGGCGGATTGGGTTCGTTTTTGTCTGGTGTTTATGTTACATCTCATGTAACATTCTACAACTGTTTAAAAAAAATTTAGAGGCTCTGAAAAATTCGACAGAAACTAGAGATTTGTTTATATTGTTTCGGAGTTTTTTCGGTTTCGTAATTCTACTAATATCGTCTAATTCTCTAGCTCGGCTCTGATACCACTGCTGGGATCCTTAGCACCCTCACTAGGTTTCGGAAGGCATCAACCATTCCATTTTAAAAAATTCTAAGGTGTTAAAGAACCCTAACCAAGGATCTAACTAGAGGAATTAGGGTAAACAAGCATGTAATCAAACATTACACTAAGTGAATGAGGAATACAACCTTTGTAGACCGGTCCTTCACTTCTAAAGCTCCGTGTAGTAGTCCCTTCGCTCCAAGTAGTAATCTCCCGGACTCAAGTTAGGCTCCACAAAACGAAATGCACAAGCTTGATTGAAGTCTTCGAGACCGAAGATGATCTACGTCGAGGAGATACTAACTCAAGCTATCTCTTCACTAATTGGGAATTAGTGAAGCAAACAACCTAAACTAAATGGTTAATCTAGTGTAGTTGATAAAGTAGGTTTGTTTACTTTAGAATTATTTTTCTCACTAGATTTCTTCACCTCAAGAAAACCTAGAGAGCTTTCCTTGAGATGAAGAAGAAGATGAAGTGTAGAAAGAATTGAGTGAGAATAGCAACCATGGGTGAGATAATATCTCATATTAACTCGTGTAGAGACTTAACCATGGCTTAAGATAATGGTTGGGTTAATAAATATCTAGGGTGAGACAAAATTAATGGACTAAGTCAATGGTTCTACAAGCCTCCACTAAGCTTCAAACCATGTAATTATTCTACCTAATTTTGTATTTACCTTAAATAATTAAAACCCTTAATTATATTTAGCATGGTGTGAGTCTCATACGCCCATGTATAATGTATCATCAAGCATGACACAAAAAGAAACCCAATTAATATATATCACATATATATTAAATGCAAATGTGAGAAAAAGAAATGCTTAAGTGAGCTAATATTAGTTAATGTAAAATTAATATATCAAATATATAATCATACATTAAATTATTAAATCAACACTTGATTAATAATCTGGCTATATCTCATATAACCGACTAATATTATTTGTATCAACTTATCGAATCAACACTTGATTCGATAACCCGGCTATATCACATAAAACCGACCAATATCACATATCGCGAGATTAGAATACGGTATCACATACGCGTATTAATCTCGGTCCCGCACATATCACATATGTGCTCCTACTTCGTTTTGCCTGAACCAGGAAACCTCTGTGTAGGACTCTAAAGACTCGTCAATACGCCGGTAGTAGGTGATGATCATATCAGTCACCCACAAGCCGTCAGCGGTACTAGCTGGACGTAACGGCTACCCGGGTATTGAGCGATCAGAAGATCAACAAGAAAGCATGCTCATACTTCTGCGAATCCAATATGTAACACTACCATACAGTCCGGTCTCTTCGTCTGATATGTCGCATATCCAGTCTGGGGGTGGTAAACGTCAGACCCCAATAGCCTGATAAGTCATGCCGATGTGAGGCCCATAACGGTTCTGTAACGTTTCGAAAATCGTTTATGCAGTTTTTCGTTAATCGGTAAAATAATCGGTCTTTTCCGTAAAAGTCAAAATAATTATTTTTCAATATAGACCTAATTATACAAAATTTAGATAAGATGTTGCTAGAAATTAGTCACTAAATTGTCACTTAAAAATTCCCAGCCTTTTAAAAAAAATTCTTAATTAATTATTTTTAATATTATTTTAAACTTTTAAAAATACATTAAATTAGTGATAAATACAAATTTAAATGGGTAAATTGCACACTTAAGAACAATTATAAACTAAAATTTTGTGTTAACAAAAATTTTATCAAGACTTACCAAGAATTGTGGTTTTATGGTCAAAAATGAAATAAAAATGAATATTTTTGATAAGAAATGAAGTGATATACATTAAATGACCTTGGAAGATACTTTTTGTGTAGAATTTTCTACATTTTTCCCTCACTCTCCCCCACTCCCCTCCCCTGGCCGAGCCAACAGCAGCAGCTCCCCATTCTTTCCCCCCATTTCTTGCTTCAAAATTCCTTCAAAAATCCACCAAAATTCATAAATTCTTTCACAAATTCAAACCTAAACCCTATTCTACCCCTTCCCAAACCCTAATTGGTTTAAAGCAAAGAGAAAAGAGGCAACTTTGGAAGCTAAGTGCAAGAGGATCAAAACTTGGGAGGTATAAGTTCTAATCAAGTTGTTAAATTGTAGTTTAAACATGTTAATTTTGAAGTTTAAAGTGTTAATTTCATTGTAATGGTTTGTTTTTGAAAATTCAAGAAAAGGTTTGAAATTTTAGTTAGGGTTTGGAGCATTGTTAATAGATTAAATTAGGTGTAGTGGTTATCTAGTAAGTTAGATTGGACGTTTGTGCGATATTGCGATCGCTATATCGTTAAATCGCGATGTTTGCATCGAAATTGCTATGTCATTGCTTACTAGGTTTTCTAAATTCTTAGGAGGTGAATTAATTACGATATATTGTCGATACTATTAGCATCTACTATGACTTGTAGGGTTTGCGAATGCGGAGTTTGGGTTAGTCGGGTTTTAGTTTTGACGATTGCCCCGAAACTACGATTTTAGTTAAGCTTTTAGTGATTTTCGTGTGTTTTCCACGCACCGAGTGCACGTTGTGCCTAACTTGTGGGCGTTGATCTTTTCATATTGTGACTTGCGTCGTTCCATGATGTTTAATCTTATGTTGTGTGTTGTGCAATTTTAGGATCAGTTGCGGAAACATCGGACGCGGCGCGCAAAGGCAAAGCGGTGATTGGATCAGATTAGCGAGGCGTCCGGGTGAGTAGATGTATACATCTATGGGGAAATCGTCTGGATGGCGCGAGATGCCCCATAGTTAGGATCACTTTATTACTTGAAAAATATATGCATAGTCAGTTAGTTAACCATCTCATTCATATGCATACCCGTCTAGTTATTCGTCTGCTGGCATTGCATGGACACCTATATACCTATGTGCGATATCACCCCTTAGGACACTTACACCATTAACATTGGCTCATGTCGTACACGCACTATTCATGTGAACACACACGCCTTAGTAATTGACATGTCATGAGCACTTTAGAACCTGCTTAGTTTAGTATCACCACTGGCATCATACATGAGACATTGAATTGCATAGCATGTATATACCATACATCATCATCATGTTTATATAGATTTATAGTCATAAATCAATTGCATACCTTTGATATCATAAACATTTATCATATATAATATGTTGGGTATTATGATTTTCTTGAGGATTTCAGTATTGATGAGATTTCTGTATTTTGGGGGAAAACCGCAAGAATTTAACAAAAACTTATTATCATCATTTTTAAAATAAAGTTGCGGTTTTCTCGTGATGTATGTGTCGTCCACCATGAGTTTTCATGTTTTCTGTTGGATTTCGAGACCCGATTCGAGGAGTGGATGAACCGTCTCGGGTATATGGTGGGCCCGGTATGGTACCCTGGTGCAAGAAAATCGAGTTATAGACGATGAGCCTGGCAGGGGAAGACTACCTACTAGTGATGTCTGGCGCGGCGGATATCCGGAGGATATTGACCGTTGTCGTGAGATTTGATGATATGGGCCGATCTGGACTGACGGAGCCCGATGTATTGAGGCATTGATATAGTGAGACATTGAGACAGATATATTTCCGTATTTGGTGTCGATGCTTGACACGGTTTTCAGATGATTTCATTAATGGTACTTTAGCTATTGCACAGATATTCTTTTTCTAAGTTAAGAATGCAGAGCTTATAGTATTTTAAAACACTTAAAGATTTCGTATTGATGTTGCATACATGTGCAAACATACTAGTGGCATTACATCACATCTAGACATACATATTGTGACGCATTTGCGTGCATTCTTACGATAGCCTTATTAGATGTTATATTCTACTCACGAGCTGGCAATTCACCCACGTTGTGCCATAGTGTCTTGCAGGTCGGACCCGTCAGCCTTGTAGCGGCGGGCTTATCTTATCATTGGCTTCTTTTGCTCAGACTCGTGACATTGCTCTTAGGTGGGTTGCGAGGACACTTTATCTTTTTGTACTATCTTTGTATCTAGTATTCTCCATCTACCACTCCTTATTTATATATGCGACCTAGTGATGAGACCGGGAGATTTGTGTATATATGGTTTCTCTGGGGTCGAGCTCACTTGAGCCGATGCTGTGATTTTCCTTTTTCTTTTTTTTTTGCATTTCTTTATGCTTATTGCTTCATATTGCATATATATTGCGTGTGGTTGTGATCCGCCTTGGGCGAAGAGCTAGCTCCCGCTTGGGGATGCCATTTTATCATTACAGGTTATATATCTTGTTGTACCCATTTTTTGGGGCTAGTATTTACAAAGGAGACTCTGCCGAAATATTCGGAAAAATTTTGATGTTTTTAAAAAGGTATTAATATAACTTAAATGGTTTAAAATCGTTTCCATAAAGGTTTTCCTTCACTCTTGTTGATTTTTGTTTAGATTTTCTGGGCTTTGGCTGACTTAGGTTACGTTACGCCTTTAGACGTCTCGTAATCTAAGTGCCAGTCACGTTCCGTATCTTCGGATCGTGACAGGTTCGAGAAATTACTGATAACACTTACCAGTAAATCTCAGCAACCCTGGCAAAAGATTTCCTGTTATGGCCAATCGACCATAGCGCAACATCAACCCCCAATACCGGGAGAGACGAAATCCCTTCCTATCGCTCATTACCTCCATGTGACTCGGGACAGTACCCAAAAACCACCGTTTTCACGTTCTCTTGAACGTGGTATGGTGGAAATCAAAACACGGTGGGAATCACACAAGACTCTATGATGATCTATGTATGGTGTTTTTCGTCACCCCATTAAGATGGGAATACACGCGCGCTTGTCAGGCGTACTACAAATTCCCCCTGTCTAGGATAGGCCGGGGTTTAATGATTGTGGGGACCCGAATCTCCGGCAGCCGCGGACTAAACTGCCATTAATTACCTCTCGCCTTTGGAGCGAGAGAACCTCCGATTGACGGATTAAACTAGTCATGCGAACTCAATGTGCCGTGTGCGTGTGATGTGTTTTGAAAGGGGGTTTTGGATGTATCGGGGGCCTCGCAAAGTTTTTACGGGGGTCCCGGTACCCGGATAGTGGGCTGGGGGTCAAGGGGGCTAGCAGCCTCCTTGTGGGTTGCGGAGCAGCGCCCCAGCCCAAAAACTTTTTGAGGGGAATAGTGTTGGGGAATGTGTGTGTACATATGTATACATATGTGTATATATATATATAAAGAGGGGAAAAGGCATCCAAAGGATGTGTGGGGCCAGCGCCTCGAGCATTGTGCGCTAAGGTGCCGTGCGCTTAGGCGCAAGCGCGCCACGTATCGACACGTGGGCACTTTGTGCTTGAGCGCTGGGCGCTTGGGCACAAGCGCCACGTATCGGCACGTGGGCGCTTTGCGCTTGAGCGCAAGCGCGCCACGTGTCGGCAAGTGAGCGCTTTGCGCTTGAGCGCCGGGCGCTTGAGCGCAAGCGCGCCACGTGTCGGCACGTGGGCGCTTTACGCTTTAGCGCAGGGCGCTGGCGAGAAAAAGGGGCTTTTAGTCCCAGAAATAGGGTTTAGAGTGGAGTTAAACTCCTAAAATGTTTTGGTTGATGAAATGGGTTCTTCTTCTTCCTCCTCTGTTGGCTGGATCTTGAAGATCAAGAGATGTGAGATCTAAAAATCTCTTCTTTTTGAGATCTAATGGTAGATCCAAGTTCCCCTTTATGGGTTTTGTGGTGAAAAACGATTTAGTTTTGGAAAAGGAAGAGTAAAACTCTTGATTTAATTCAAAAGAAAGAAGAAGGTTTGAAGCCTTCAGAAAAGGGAAAGATGTACAAACCCTAGGTTTTTGAGAAAATGAAAAAGTGTTCCTCTATTCATCATCATGTTGCCTTTTGTAGGCTTACATATTTGCATATAGCCCCTTGGGCATTACAAAATGGCTTTTTGCCTATCCCATGGCTCATGTGCCATTTCTTTTTGCACATAAGCCATGGGCTTACAAAAATTTGGCTTTATGCCCATTTTGTTTACATTCATGCATAAAAAATTACATAAAAATTATTTATTACATGACTTATATTTTGGCAAGGGGGAGGGCCGACCGCTTCATGTTCGGACTCGACCTGGGCATGGGCCCGTTTGGCTTGGGGTTGACTTTGACTTTGACTTGGTCAACCGGGGTGCAATTTTCGACTTCAACAAAGTGCCCCCATCAATAAATGCACACCACGTATGTGGGTCGTGTGCATGAAATTGATAGATCTTCTTTCGCGTGGAGGCGACTTGCTTTGGTTCCCACTTTTTAGGATGCACTGCCCTTTTTACGACATAGACGGTCGACGCTTGACGCGTCTCCGAGACGGAGTGTCCGTGGTAGGCTTTTCCCTGGCTCGGAGGGATCTGGTTCCTGCTTTGTAGGAAGCCTGCACTGCCCTTTTTGCGACATGGACGGTTGACGCTCTAATCCAGAGCGATTTGGGTTCCCAATTTGTGGGGAGCCTGCACTGCCCTTTTTACGACATAGACGGTCGACACTCTGATTCGGAGCGATTTGGGTTCCCGATTTTTGGGGAGCCTGCACTGCCCTTTTTGCGACATAAACGATCGACGCTCTGTTACGAAGCGATTTGGGTTCCCAATTTGTGGGAGCCTGCACTGCCCTTTTTGCGACATAGACGGTCAACGCTCTGATCCGGTGCGATTTGGGTTCCGATTTTTGGGGAGCCTGCACTGCCCTTTTTGCGACATAGACGGTCGACGCTCTGATCCGGAGCGATTTGGATTCCCGATTTTTTGGGAGCCTGCACTGCCCTTTTTGCTACATAGACGGTCGACGCTCTGATCTGGAGCGATTTGGGTTCCCTATTTTTGGGGAGCCTGCACTGCTCTTTTTGCGACATAGACGGTCGACGCTCTGTTACGAAGTGATTTGGGTTCCCAATTTGTGGGAGCCTGCACTGCCCTTTTTGCGACATAGACGGTCGACGCTCTGATCCGGAGCGATTTGGGTTCCTGATTTTTGGGGAGCCTGCACTGCCCTTTTTGTGACATAGACGGTCGACGCTCTCATCCGGAGCGATTTGGGTTCCCAATTTTTGGGGAGCCTACACTGCCCTTTTTGCGACATAGACAGTCGACGCTCTGATCCGGAGCGATTTGGGTTCCCGATTTTTGGGGAGCCCGCACTGCCTTTTTTGCGACGTAGACGGTCGACGCTCTAATCCGAAGCGATTTGGGTTCCCGATTTGTGGGGAGCCTGCACTGCCCTTTTTGCGACATAGACGGTCGACGCTCTGATCCGGAGCGATTTGGGTTCCCGATTTGTGGGGAGCCTGCACTGCCCTTTTTGTGACATAGACGGTCGACGCTCTGATTCGGAGCGATTTGGGTTCCCGATTTGTGGGAAGGCTGCACTGCCCTTTTTGCGACATAGACGGTCGACGCTCTAATCCAGAGCGATTTGGGTTCCCGATTTTTGGGGAGCCTGCACTGCCCTTTTTGCGACATAGACGGTCGATGCTTGATTTGACTTGCTCTGCTTCTTGCGGTGTCAGGGGTGGACTTGACTTGCTCCGCTTCTTGCGGTGTCGAGATTGGATTCTGACTTGCTCCGCTTTCTGCGGTGTCGGAGTTGAAGTTGACTTGTTGACTGTGATTTGGATTGACGTCCGCATCGCTATACTGGAATATGGTACCAGGAGCGAATCATCATCTGTCTTTGAGAGGATTTGCGAATTGGTTTTCTGTCGGCATCTGCATTGCTGCACTGGAATAATGCCAGGAGAAACTCATCATTTGCCCCGGAAAGATTTGGGAATTGGTTTTTATTTGGCATCTGCATTGCTGCACTGGAATAATGCCAGGAGCAACTCATCATTTGCCCCGGAAGGATTTAGGAATTGGTGGCTTAGGAGACAGTTTTAGATCCCTATCACCTAAGGCTTTTCAATTTTATGGGCCGTAAGGGTCCCACAAAAGCATTTTCTCCCTACGAGTCGAAAGGATCTCGTAGGTGTATTTTCTCCTTAGGAGTCATGGGGACTCCTAAGTGTGTTGCTCCTTTGTGAGTCGTAAGGATCTCACGCGGGAATTTTCTCCTCACAAAGTCGAAAGGACTTTGCGAGTGCATTTCATTTCTTTTTTACGAGTTCGCACCCTTTCGGGTTTTCACAAACTCGCCGGCAGTCCTGCTGTGTTTACTCACGGAGCCCTTTCAGGTTTTCATCCGTGCCCATTTTGCTTGCGGACATACCATTTTTTATTTATTTATTTATATATATTTTTTTTGATTTTTTTTATTTTATTTTTGGTGGGACTTTGAATGTAGTCTCATCGGTAAGACTTGGAAGAGATTGGGATCGTTTTACGCCCGTGGATTGTGTACGGTTTTGCAGGATGTATGATCCAGACCGTAGGTCCAAAAACATTTTGGATCTTTGTTGGCGTCCGCATCGCTGCACTGGAATATGGTACCAGGAGCGACTCATCATTCGCCATTGGGGTATGGGATTTGGAATTTGGTTGGCGTCTGTATCGCTGCACTGGAATATGGTACCAGGAGTGACTCATCATTCACCATTGGGATTTGAATTTGGAATTTGGTTGGCGTCTGCATCGCTGCACTGGAAAATGGTACCAGGAGCGACTCATCATTCGCCACTTGGGGTTGTGGAGCGATGGCTTAGAAGACAGGTTTAGATCCCTACCACCTAAGACTTTTCAATTTTATGGACCGTGGGGGTCCCATAAAAGCATTTTCTCCCTGCGAGTCGTAAGGATCTCGCAGGTGTATTTTCCCCTTAGGAGTCGTGGGGACTCCTAAGTGTGTTTTTCCTTCGTGAGTCGTAAGAATCCCACAAAGGTTTGTTCTTCTCATGTATCGTGAGGACACATGAGTGGGTCTTCTCAATGGAACATAATTCCCAAGGTGGAAACCAGCCGCGTAACTGGTGATTACGGTGGGCATGAGTATGATGAGAATTATTTGAGCCCGTGGATTGTGTACGATGGTCAACTTGGGGACCAACCGTAGGGCCATGAGAATTTTGAGAAATTAGATTTTTGTTGGCGTCTGTATCGCTGCACTGGAATATGGTACCAGGAGCGACTCATCATTCGCCGTTGTTTTGTTTTTTTTTTGTTTTCGTTTTTTTTTTGTTGTTTTTGTATATATATTTTTTTGTTTTACCACGATTACTCTATCATTTCAGCTTTTCTTATCGCGAAGGTCGCGATTGCCCTATCATTTCGGCTATTTATTCGCGGTTGCCCTATCATTTCGGCTTTATTTTACTCGCTGATTTTTATTGCGAATTGCCCCATCATTTCGGCTTTATTTTTCATCTTTATTTTACTCACTGATTTTTATTGCGAGTTGCCCCATCATTTCGGCTTTTCCTTTTTTTTATTTACACATTTTTTTTTACAATTTTTTTTTTACATTCCCAGTTTAACGACTTAGAGGTCGATTATTCCCAGTTTAATGACATGGTGGTCAGTCATTCCCAGTTTAACGACTTAGAGGTCAGCGGTTCCCAGTTTAACGACTTAGAGGTCTAGCATTCCCAGTTTAACGACGTGGTGGTCCTCTTTGCTTATCCTAGCCCGTTGAACTTTGATCTTGGCAGAGCTGTGTTGATGACCGTAACTCTGTGGCTTGCCGATGCATCTGAGGACTGTGAGGTTTTTCCAAGCTCGTATTGGTTCTCCACCCAATCTTTGAAAATATAGCAGTCGTCGATGGTATGACTCACCATTCTATGATATGGGCAGTATAGAGGATTGTCGGTCATGTTCATTTCATGTGACCTCTTTGGAACAGGCAGTTGCAGACCGTTGTTCAAGGCATCCACGAATATTTTGCGGACTTCATCCCTCCTGAAGGAGTATACCTTCTTCTTTCTCTCCATTGGAGTAGGTGACTTTACTGATGCTGGTCCATGAGGCCGATCAGTCTTTGGTTCGCCCTTTTCAGATAATGGCACATGTCTAGGAGGATTAGGTTCCCGAAAGGCTTCGGTCTCCATTTGTTTGAAATCGGCGGTCCTAACTTGACTGTTTGCCAGCACGCCTTTAGACAGTTCTATCTCTCCCATCTTGTATTGCCTTTCGACCCAATCTTTGAAGACGAAGCAGTCCTCAATGGCATGACCTATCACCCTGTGATAGGGGAAATATTTTGGGTCGTCGGTCATATTCGCTTCTTGCGGCCTCTTTGATTCTGGCAGTTGTAGACCGTTTCTTAGGGCGTCCTTGAATATCTTATGGACTTTGTCCCTTTTGAAGGAATAGACCCTATCCAGCTTCTCTTTCACAGGCAATTCCCCTCCGGCGTACGTATCGGAGGGACTGGAGGCTGATCGCGGCCGTTTTTTGCAAAGGCGCTCCGCTCTTAGGTTGAAGGGAGTATCAGTTGGCTACCTTCGGATATCAACCCCTAGCTCGTGAACCAACATTTGATTCTGCTGTAATTACAATCGGGCGACTTGGCTCATGAGATCTGCCATGACTTTTGCCAGCTCGTCGACTTTGGAATGGACCTCGGCCATCTTCTTATCCCTGTCCTGAAATTGCCTTTGAAGCCATTGGAATAATGCTTGCTCTGTAGTTCCGGCTATGACAACCGAGTCATCTTTATTTCCCGAGCTCAATTCCGCTGGAACCACGAGCTCCTCTGGCTTATCGGCCTGAGCGGGCTCTTCATCACTTAGATCGAGCCGATACTAGGTAGCGTCAATCATATCATCACCATGGCTATGAAGAAGAGGAGGATTCATTTCTTCATGTCCGACCATGTAGATAGTGTGGATAACACACTCAGCCATTCTTTCATCGCTGGCAGCTGGTTTCGCAGAGCAGTCCGGGCTTTGGAAATTCATAAATTTTAACATGGCCAGAGCCCTAGCCTTTTTGTTGGCTCTATATCTGAGCTGCTTCTGCCTCAGCTTCTCGATTTTGAAGGCTTGGCGGGCATCCGTTATCCGGGAAGCCATTGTGAGTTGATTAGCGGGGAGCTTAGAGGAGACACCCGATCGAGCAGTTGTCAGGGGTACCGCTGGAGCTTGCCCGAGATGCCCCGTTGCTTCGTTGACGTTGATGGCCTTGCCCCCAGCTGGAGCGATGGAGGGTCGTTTGGAAACGGATTTGTGCTTGGGCAGAGGTGCCCTCACAACCATGACATTCGGCCTTTTCCCTTTTGAGACCGGTTTGTCTGCTACCAAAGCTTGAGGAGCTGGGACGGCGTTAGCAGACACGAACATAATAGAGCTAAATAGTAGCGGCGACTCCCCCCATTGTCATCCGAGACTGGCCGGGAGGACCGTCCAGGAGTCCATCTTCATCGTGTATGAGATGGGAGCCGTGCTGCGAGCTGAGTTCATCATTGGAGACATTGTTGAAAAGTGATTGCTTGAAGATCTGCATGAAAAAGCATCATTTTAGTATAAATATAGACATGTATATTGATTGAGTTCGCATGAATGCTTAACCCGAAATATGGGAGGAGAGATAGGTCCCACCGGGCGTGCCAGAATCTGTAGGGTGTTTTTCGTCACCCCATTGAGATGGGAATACGCGCGTGCTTGTCAGGCATACTATAGATTACCCTTGCCTAGGGTAGGCCGGGGTTTAATGATTGTAGGGATCCGAATCTCTGGCAGCCACGGACTAAACTGCTGTTAATTACCCTTCGCCTTTGGAGTGAGGGAACCTCCAATTGACGGGTTAAACTGGTCATGCAAACTCAATGTGCCGTGTGCGTGTGATGTGTTTTGAAAGGGGGTTTTGGATGTATCGGGGGCCTCGCAGAGTTTTTACGGGGGTCCCGCTACCCGGATAGCGGGCTGGGGGTCAAGGGGCTAGCAGCCCCCTTACGGGGTGCGGGGCAGCACCCCGGCCCAAAATTTTTTTGAGGGGAACAGTGTTGGGGAATATGTGTGTACATATGTATACATATGTATATATATATGTGTGTGTGTGTGTGTGTGTGTATAAAAAGAGGGGGAAAAGGCATCCAAAGGATGCGTGGGGCCAGCGCCTCGAGCGCTGTGTGCTTAGGTGCTGTGCGCTTAGGTGCAAGCGCGCCACGTGTCGACACGTGGGCGCTTTGCGCTTGAGCGCTGGGCGCTTCGGTGCAAGCGCCACGTGTCGGCACGTGGGCGCTTTGCGCTTGAGCGTTGGGCGCTTGAGCACTGGGCGCTTGAGCGCAAGCGCGCCGCATGCCGGCACGTGGGCGCTTTGCGCTTGAGCGCAGGGCGCTGGCAAGAAAAAAGGGCTTTTAGTCCCAGAAATAGGGTTTAGAGTGGAGTTAAACTCCTAAAATGTTTTGGTTGATGAAAGGGGTTCTTCTTCTTCCTCCTCTGTTAGCTGGATCTTGAAGATCAAGAGATATGAGATCTAAAAATCTCTTCTTTTTGAGATCTAATGGTAGATCCAAGTTCCCTTTTGTAGGTTTTGTGGTGAAAAACTATTTAGTTTTGGAAAAGGAAGAGTAAAACTCTTGATTTAATTCAAAAGAAAGAAGAAGGTTTGAAGCCTTCAGAAAAGGGAAAGATGTACAAACTCTAGGTTTTTGAGAGAATGAAAAAGTGTTCCTTTATTCATCATCATGTTGCCTTTTGTAGGCTTACATATTTGCATATAGCCCCTTGGGCATTACAAAATGGCTTTTTGCCTATCCCATGGCTCATGTGCCATTTCTTTTTGCACATAAGCCATGGGCTTACAAAAATTTGGCTTTATGCCCATTTTGTTTACATTCATGCATAAAAAATTACATAAAAATTATTTATTACATGATTTATATTTTGGCATGGGGGTGGGCCGGCCGCTTCATGTTCGGACTCGACCTGGGCATGGGCCGTTTGGCTTGGGGTTGACTTTGACTTTGACTTGGTCAACCAGGGTGTAATTTTCGACTTCAACAATCTCGAGTCTCCAGACTAAGTTGTACCAGTGTCACCAGAGAACTGCTATCTGACGTAAGGTATAATACCATCTAGGAGTTCTCGGCGAGTCATGTTCAGTGTACCCAGTCTCCACTGAGCACCCGTATACAATCTTTGATGTCAAACACCAATGGATATGGGATCATCCATTGCCCATCATATGGGTCAAGAAACGTATACGCTAGTCTATTCTGGAATATCGATGCCCCATCTCGATACTCTCACGACTAGGAACAATTGACGGATGTGCTTATGGACTACTCTGGCCCCACTAGTATGATCTGTATCATAATCTTGGTACTCAAGTACTCATTCTAAGGGCTTTATAAACATGTAACAGAGAGACAATAAGTGTACATGTTAAGATAAAGAGTAACCAGATAGCATACTATCATGTCGAGAAAGAAAGTCATCCCTATATATGTCCAAGCATCCACTATAATATATATCATATGTACAATAATGGCCTCTAGGGTATACATACAACTAACACCAAGCTCGTAGCCGTCTAGATCGCGCATGAGAATCGACCACCCTTGCCGAAGACGATCCACCCGAGGGAAACCAGAGGAGGCTCTAACCGATGATCCAAGCTCGCTAGGTTTGGATGGTCAGTGATGTAGCAATATTTCACTAAATTTTCTATCATGAACCATGCTAAAAAAGAGAGAAATAAGATGAAGGAGAAGTGGAAAGAATGAAACCTTGAAGCATGCTCAAGTGAGGAATGAAGAAAACATCAAGTGTAGAAAAAATGAGAATGACTTGCTTTTTACAACCATGCATCAATAATGCATACAAATGATTTTATCATTTTAAAAGCAAAGCCATACCTCTCTACATGTTTGCACCCATGCCTCATGACACCTACTTTCCTTTTAATTTTTCTAAATAGAAAAATAAATATGAGGTGTCCTTCTTCTAGAAGCATTCCCGTATAAATACAGAATACTTCACATGGTATACGTATCATTATATATACGCGTATCCGTATAAAAATAAGGATACCACCAAAGAGAGAAAATGAATAGTGAACAATAATACTAAAATATATGTATCAAATTATATATATATATATTATTAAATAAAAACCTGATTTAATAATCCGGCTTAATCCTAAGCTGGCTAGTATTATCAACCGTCCGATTAAAATCTGTGTATAGCATACACGTATTTAATCGGACCCCTTGCACGTACCAACGTACGGCTCCTACATCTGTCACCTGAACCGGGAAAACCATCTGTGTGGGACTCTAAAGATTCGACAATACGCTAGCAGTGGGTTTAACCACAAGAACGTCAGTGGCACTAGCTGTACGTAACAACTACCCAGGTACTTGTCAAAAAGGGTGTCGACAATCAAGTGCGTCCTTACCCTACTGAGCCTGAATATGACAATCTCCGTACAGGCCGGTATCTTCGTCAAAGAGTATCGAATATCGGGTCTAGGGGATGGATAACGTCAGACCCTTACTAACCCGATAAGTCATGTCTAAGTCAAGCTCATCACCAATAGAGATGCTACTGATCAACTATCAGTAAATCTCACCCACCATGGCCACGGATTTCTGGTGATAACCAACTAAGTACAGCGCGACATCAACTCCTAATACCAGGAGAGACGAATCTCTGACAGTCGACCACTGCCTCCATGTGGCTCGGGACTGTACCCAACTAAAACCTATTTGCACGACTCTTTTGATCCATTGTAGGATAGCAATCAAAGTACAGTGGGAACTCACACCATAAAAATGACGATTTCAGGTCAAAGGACTAACCTGTACTCATGCCACCTGAGAACTTCCATCTGACGATAGATATAATACTATCTAGAAGTTCTCGGCGAGTCCAGCCGATGTACTCACCTCCAGTGAGCACCTGTATACTATCTTAGGTGACACAACACCAATGGCTTGTGAGACTGGCAACCAACCCTCGTCGGGGTCAAGAAGCGTATATACTAGTCTACTCCGGAATATTGATGCCTAGTCTCGATACTCCCACGACTAGGGACATTTAAGGATGTGCTTATGGACAACCCAGCTCACACATATATGATCGCCATCTTAATGCTGGTTGTCACGAAACTATCCTACGGGCTTCATCAACGATGAAGACAAAGCAGATAGCATACTATCATCTCGAGTAAGACTGTTATACCTGTATAGGTCCTCCCTCAATTATCATAATCGCCTACTTGCAATCATAAAAATTGCCTTGAGGAAACTATATCCAACAGAGACGGGGGGCTTACTCTAGAATTGGCGGGCTATTCGCCGCACTCATAGGGGGTATAGGCTGACCCACGGAGGGGTGATCAAGTTACCGGATTCCGTGAAGTGCTGGGTAGCCCATTCACTTTGTTGATTGGGTTGCCTCACTTCGAGAATTGACGGGTAACTTGCCGCACTCGTAGGAGTCTAGGATCTTCATTGCACTAGCTATCCACACGACCAGAGAACTTCGTGTCTCATTTAGAGCTCAAATGAACACAGGGCTCCTAGATTATCTGCTATTCCATATTGTTGTTCGTATGCTTGTGATGATTTTTATCTGTCTGTGATGACTATTATCTACCTGCGATGTTGATATATATATATATATATATATATATATATATATATATATATATATATATATAATATTTAGTAGTTGCTTTTATATGTTTCGCATCCGCGCTAGTCCTGCCCCCACTCTGTCGTTAGTTAAGCAACCTAACGGTGCATGAAGGGGCCCCGTAGCGAATGCGGATGGCATATAAAAAGCATGTTATTTTGGTTGTTTCATTTGTGGCTTGGAAACTTAAAATGATGGGAACGCATTATCTGAATAGTGCAAGGAAAAATAAACCTAAATGATATTTTCGGAACTAATTTTAAAACTACTCGGTTTTCTTCAGAACTTACAATCGTATTCTTTTGCTTTGCATAGAGGTATTCGGTAAGGAATATCCCGCACCTCATTCTATGAGGGAAGATCCTTGATCCCTTCATTGGGAGTCCTCTCTTAAGAAAAGGTTTATGTTACTAGTTTTAAAACGCAGAGCTTAAACCACTCCATTTCAAAGCCAATCGAGTTCCTTCAATGATATATCGACAGTGGTGAATGAAAATTAAGGTTTTCGGAGAGAATATAGTTCCCACTCTTAACCCTTATCTTTTCATTGACCTCTATTCATTTCTAGCCTTTACCAAAACAAGTGTTAATCTAATCCCAAATCGCGGTCGAGACTATCAATAAATTGGTAGCGCGCCCGATAAGGATGTTAACATTTATTTTGCTAAAATTTATAAACTTTAAAAGATGTAAAAGATGTAAAAGAAGTTAAGAATTTTATCATCCATTGATCTACCCTAATCCTACGAACCCTAGCAAGCTAGGAATTACTCACGCATGGATGAGATAGAAGAGAAGATGAAGAAGGAGATCATATTGTAAATGCAGAAAGTAATGCAGAAAGTAAAATGCAAAGAATTAAACTAAAGATCTACCTTTTTATTAATCGACTATAATTTACAAATCCGTCAAATTTAGAGTACAAGAACCCTAGTTTATGCTCCCGGTCTTTGTCTCGTAGGAAGTAGATGAACAGCTGATGATCAACCTGGATGCGTGGATCGACTTGGACCTCTTGATCTCTTCGGTATGATGATTTTTCGTATGAATCTCTCGGTCCTTTAAATAGTCATGCAAGCAGAAAACCCTAGATCCCATGTGTTAATATTTTTTGATACGATCATACCCACAAAATCCAGAATCCTACGGCCACAGAAGTGCCGCGGATCCGCCGCATTTAGGTAGGTTTGGCCACGGTTGGGCGGTGGATTGGGGAGATCAGGGTTTGAAACTTCTTCTGCTATTTGGTGCTGACACATGGGGATCTTTGTGATGTTTGGAATGTTTATATCTTCTCTGAGTCTCTGCCATTCATGATTTTACAATTTGCTTTAGTATTTCGACAGATTTGATTCCCGTCATCTCGGATCTCCTGATCTCCACATCTGAGCTCATATCTGCACAATATCTCAATTCATATTGTTAGTAGTATTTGTTATTTGTTTTGAGATATTATCCTAACCATTTTATATGATAATATTTTAAGAAAACTGATTAGGAATATTTGATATGATATGCATATTTAAATTATCAAAATATCATATAAATATTTTATGCATATATTTTACTTTATAATATTAAGTATAATGTATAAACATATGATAAAGAGTATTTTGCAAATAAACCCACATATGTTCCGTATTTACGATAAACACCCTTAAATACTTAACAAAAGTAAGGAAAATGTTCCATCAAATGTGCAATATATTCGACTGAACAAATACACCCGAACTTAATTTTGATCGTCCCGAACAAACTAGTTATTCAAGAGAGGGAGAAAAAGAAAAACCTAGCACACTTTCGTAGGCAATCACGATTGCATTGAGCATGTGCACAAGCCTTTAAACCTCTAAGTGTCCCTAGTAGGAGAAGAGTTGTCTCCTGAGGGTTTTCAGCGGATTACACCCACAAAATCCCATAATAAAATAAAGAAGTTGAAAATTACATACAAAGATAAAGAACATATAAAAGAAAGAACTTGAAAAGAAGAGTTTCCAACTACACTAGCTTTTTTGTTGCCATGAGCCCTATCTTAATGGTCATGAAAAGATGTCGGAAATCACATCATCCCTCAATAAAACATCGCCTTTAGTCTTCCTTCCTACATTTCTTCCAAACATTGATCATATACCCCTACAGTGTGTAAAAGACGTCCCTACACTTAGAAAATTCAATTCAAGCTATCATACTATTGTCCATCTTCCTTAGTACATTTTAGTCGGTGAATATTTTAGATGGAGTTGCTCACACATTCTTCATGCAACAGTTAATACTTCTTGAGGTACTAACCGACCGATTACCAAATGTGCTCGCTCATTTAGGCATAATATCCTCGTCTTGCAACACCTAAGGCTCAGCAGTGACTCCCAAACCAGTTGGTCTAAGGCATTAGGTGATAAAGCACCCTCGTTATATTTTTTTATGCTGCCTTAAGTAATTACAAAAACGGTGTTCAGTTTTTTTTCTTCACCATTTTTTTCTTTATATTTTTATTTTTCTTCATACTAAGGCTTTTAGATAAGAGCATTTCAGGGTATCCTCTACTATCCCAAGTTTCAAGATGTGTGCAGGTGCGCATAGTAGGGTATCAACGTTCTGATATTTGGACTCAAGAATATGGACTATTTTTCAGACTCAATTGTATTCTCAGATAAGGGATTCCCTTCATCTTACTAACCCCTGGGACAACAGCTCATAACTACTTATTACTAGCCTCGTTTAAGAAAATATCTAACTTTCTTGCTTTTCTCAAACTATTCCTATCTTTCATATGTAAATTTTCACTTTCTTACTTTTATTATAAATAAAAATTTTGTACTTATATTTAGTACAATTAAAAAAAAATGATGTGTGAATAAGCACAAAGCTCCCCCAAATCTGTTTGCAGCAGTGTCCTCACAGATGTCATCTTTTAATCTCAAAAAACCTGTATACTTGGGAGGAGAAGTTATTAAAGGGGACAAGAATTATTGACAGTTAAAATCCTCTCCCAAAGTTATTTTTGGCTCACAATTTTGTAAAAATTTTATTTCTTTTCAAGAGCCAAAATATTTTCTCCCCCCTCCCCCCAAACTTGAGTAAAATAGTATTAAGCATTTAAAATTATGAGGGGGTGTAAAGTTATTGGTCTATGCAAAGCTTTACAAAGACCAAAAGTCAACACTAACCATTCGAGTAATTTATCAATGTAACACCAAGGTTGGTAGAAGATCATGTCACCTATAGACGTGAAGAAGTAAGGAGGAGATAAGAAGTGTAATAGAACGGGTTTACGTCTCGGTTTATAGAGACAAAACAATAATGATGGATTACTCGCATTCTCATTCTTGATAAGAAGAAGAGGTGGCAGTTCAACTTTTTTGGGTTGGGGTTGATTCATCACAACTTCCATGTCTTCTAAGAATACGAGTTCTTCGGCGAAAATGTCTTCAAAACTTTCATCGATATTCTGAATGATAACCTCATCGGAAAGAAAGGTATGATCCTCGGACTCCATAAAAGATTCATATTTATTGTTAGATGTTGACCCAGACAGCTCGACTAACTTATTCGACAAGTCAAAGGATTTGGACTTGAGTGTGGACTTGTCGATAGAAGGGTCCTCAAGTGTATAATAAAAAGTAGGATCAAACAACAACGCACTAGGGGAGATTAGATTAGTACCGTGAAACTTTTCAAATTCGCTACTGTCGGAATCTATCGTTTCGACAGAACATACATGAGCATAGGGTTCGGAGGGTTCACTTCCCAACTTGTAAATATTAAGCTCAATTGTCATCTTCCCGAAGGATAGGGTCATAGAACCATTTCGTCAATTGATTATTGCATTGGAAGTCGCTAGAAAAGGCCGACCTAGAATCACCGGGATTTGGTTTCGGGCATTTGCTACAGGCTTTTTTATCAATAACTATGAAATCCACAGGAAATATAAATTCCCCGATTTTGATTAACACGTCGTCTAGCTCACCCTTAGGTTGGGTGATAGATCGATCGGCCATCCGAAGAGTGCAGTGTGCCAGTTTTAACTCTCCAATCTATAATTGCTCATAAACAGAATAGGGAAGAAAGTTAATACTAGCACCTAAATCGAGTAAAGCACGATTGATATTTTTACCCCCAATAGAAATAGATATTGTAGGACTCCCGGGTTCCTTTCATTTCTTGGGTATTTGTTGGGTAAAAGCAGTGCTTACATTACTCGCAAGAAAAACTTTTTTAGGCACTTGAATTTTCCTTTTCCTAGTGCACAAGTCCTTAAAAATTTTCGCATAGGACGGAACTGTTGAGGTAAAAATTTACACCCCGGTTAACCAAGTCAAAATCAAAGTCAATCCCAAGCCAAGTGGGCCCATGCCCGGGTCGAGCCAGAACATGAAGCGACCGGCCTCCCCCCATGCCAAGATAAAAATTTTGTAATAAATAATTTTGTTGTATTTCTTTTATTTTATTTTCTGGATAAATGTAAGAAAAATAGGCATAAAGCCAAATTTTTGTAAAGCCCATGGCTTATGTGCAAAAAGAAATGGCACATGAGCCATGGAATAGGCAAAATGCCATTTTGTGAAGCCCAAGGGGCTATGTGTAAAGTGTATAGCTTATAAAGGCAAGGATAATGAAATATCCCAACAACTTCTTCTCTCTCCAAAAAAAAGTTTCTGATCTGAGATCTTTCTTCTTTCTTCAAGGTCCCAAGACCTTCTCATTTCTTTTGAATTAAATCAAGAGTTTTACTCTTCCTTTTCAAAAACAAAATAGTTTTTCACCACAAAACCCACAAAGGGGAACTTGGATCTGTCTTTAGATCCCCAAAAGGAGAGATTTTGAGATCTCACATCTATTGATCTTCAAGATCCAGCTAACAGAGGAGGAAGAAGAAGAACCTCTTTCACTAAACCCAAAAAAAAACACTCAGGAGTCCTACTCCTCTCTGATTTCTCTTCCGAGAAATTTTTTTAGGCGAAAAGCCTCTTTTTCTCGCCGGCGCTCACGCGCAAAGCGCCCGTGTGCCGACACGTGGCGCGCTTACGCTCAAGCGCAAGCGCTTGAGCGCAAAGCGCCCACGTGCCAACACGTGGCGCGCTTGCGCTCCAGCGCAAGCGCTCGAGCACAAGTCGCCCCCATGCTGACGCGTGGTGCTCTTGCGCTCGAGCGCAAGTCTCTCCGGTACCGACACGTGGCGCGCTTGCGCTCCAGCGCAAGCGCTCGAGCGCAAGTCACCCCCGTGCCGACAAGTGGTGCTCTGCGCTCCAGCGCAGGAGCTCGAGCGCAAGTCGCCCACGTGTCGACACGTGGCGCGCTTGTGCCCAAGCGCTCAGCGTCCGGGCGCAAAGCGCCCACGTGCCAACACGTGGCGCGTTGCGCTCCAGCAATCTGCGCCCGAGCGCAAAGCGCCCACATGCCCACACGTAGCACGCTTGCGCTCAAGCGCCTAGCGTCTGAGCGCAAAGTGCCCACGTGCCGACACGTGGCGCGTTGCGCTCCAGCACTCTGCGCTCGAGCGCAAAGCGCCCACGTGCCGACACATAGCGCTCTTGCGCTCAAGTGCCTAAGCGCTGGCCCACGCATCCTTTGGATGTCTTTTTCCCCTTTATTTATATATACATGTATATATATACATATGTATACAAATGTACACATACACATACTCCGCGACACTTTCCCCCTCAAAAAAAAATTTTGGGTTCGGGGCAAACCCACTTGCCCCGAACCCTGCAAGGGGGCTGCTAGCCCCCTTGACCCCCAGCCCGCTATCCGGGTAGCGGGACCCCCGTAAAAACTCTGCGTGGCTCCTGATATATCCAAAACCCCCTTTTAAAACAAAACACACGCACACCGTACATTGAGTTCGCATGACCAGTTTAACCCGTTAATCGGAGGTTCCCTCGCCCCAAAGGCGAGGGGTAATTAACGGCAGCTTAGTCCGCGGCTGCCGGAGATTCGGATCCCCACAATCATTAAACCCCAGCCTACCCTAGGCAGGGGGAATCTGTAGTACGCCTGACAAGCGTGCGCGTATTCCCATCTCAATGGGGTGACGAAAAACACCCTACAGATTCTGGCACGCCCGGTGGGACCAATCTCTCCTCCCATATTTCGGGTTAAACGTTCATCCGAACTCAATCAATATACATATCGATTGCCTATACTGAAATGATGTTCTTTTTTCCGTGCAGCAATCAACCTTCGACAACAATGTCTCCCCTGACAAATTGAGCTTCCAACGTGACCCCGATTCCGCACGTGGTCAAGATCAACGCTCGTGTGGTTCTCCCTGCAAGCCTCAGTCGACAGTGGGAGGAACCGCCCCGCCAGTTTGGCTCCGTCGTCATCTACCCTACCGGAAGCGCTCATCTGGCGGAAATCCCGACAGAACAGGTAGCTAAGCCGGTCCCAAGGGGCAAGAAGCCGAATGTTGTGATTGCTAAGGCACCACAACCGAAACTTAAGATGGTGTCTGAATGACTCCCTGGTGCTCCAGCTGGGGGTAAGACTTCCGGTGTGAAGGGCAACATCAAACGTCGCGGACGAGCTCAGGAAGTGACTCCAACAAATGCACAATCGAGCGTATCTCCAACGCCCTCCATCGCCCGGTCTGTGGCGTCTTCCCAAAGAGCCGAAGTCTGCCAGGTGCTTAGAAAAGAAAAGTTAAGGCAGAAGCGGCTCAAGTATCGAGCCAACAAGAGGGCCAAGGCTTCGGCCAAATGGAATCATGCGAAGTTCAAAGTGCAGGATTGCCCCGTGACGACGGCTGAGTCGGACGTAAGAATCAGCAATTCTTTTGAGCCTCTGAAGTGGGTTCAGAAAAATGCCATGACCGCCAGAATCAAGAAGACAGCGGTCCGAACAGTGCCACAAAGAGACGTGTCTCGGCCCCAACAGAAGAAGTATGACACTGTCTCTTCAAGAGTCTATCAAGCACTCTGTGCCGCACGAAAGCAGCGGGGCAAATCCAGAAAAGAAGCGCCAGCACCATTCAAGAACCTGGTTAGGCCAGCCGCCTTCAATCGACTACCAGCTACCGAAGCAAGGGGGTCAAGACAGCGATCCGTGAAATCAGCCGCTAATTATAGAAAGACGGACGGATATATCATCCATACGGTCTATATGGCGGGCGGGCGCCCCAGCGACAACCTTCGCAGCAAAAGCAAGGATGGGGCCACCACATCCCAAGCCCAATCTAGCTTGAATGTGGTTGCCGCCGCCCAAGAACAGCCGCCCCCGCTGGATGAAGAAAACCCTCTCGATGAGGATGATAGGCAGAAAGACCCCTCGGTCCATGCAGAGTCAAGCTTGGACAGCGAGGAAGAGCCAACTTTCCTCCCCAGGACTGCGGAGTAAGAGCTGCTTCAAGAGCTTCGAAAACAACTCAGGAGCAAAGATAGAGAGATGGCCAAGCTCTATTCGAAGATTGACGACTTAACGAACATGGTGATGCAGCTTACGGCTCAAATTGCTCGAGCGCCTCCCAATCAAGCACAAGCCGCTACTAATCAGCCGAGTGATGACAATCCGAGGCAGCCAATGCCTGTTCCTTCGGGTCCAAGACTGGTCGAGCCACATGAAAGCCGGCCACACTCCGCTTCTGGGGACGCCTTGGCCCCAGATAGCACTATCCCACTAACACAGGATCGGATAATGGATATGGTCACCAGCAAGGTTAAAACATTGGTGGCCGAAGCCGAAGCTCAGAAAGAAATCGGCAGTAGTGGGCGGCCATACCCCGCGCAGTACGATCTGATTGAGTTCCCAAGCGGCTACGTCATTCCTAAGTTCGGAAGAATTGATGGAACAGGGAATGCAAATCAGCACGTCGCCCACTTCAAAGCATCGTGCGGAAATACAGGGGGCAATGACGCTCTCCTTCTTCGTCTGTTTGTCAACAGCCTGACCGGTGTCGCTTTCGACTGGTACGCCAGCATACCAGACGGGTCTGTCATTACCTTTGCCCAAATGGAGTCTCTGTTCCGGCAAAGGTTCATGAGCGTCAGTGATAAAATCTCCATTGCCGACCTTGTGAGGACCAAGCCAGGGAAGAATGAAAGCAACACCGACTTTATTGCCCGATGGCGTAATCTCACGGTCAAGTGCGAACCGCCGCTGGAGCAGGACCAGTCCGTCAGCCTTCTCAATGGGAACCTCAGCAATTGGATGGTCCCATTCTTGTGTACAGCAGGCCTCAAGACATTTCAAGAGCTAACCAAGAAAGTCCAAATGCTGGAACGCTCAAAGCAAGAGTCCCCGCCGGACTATCAGAGAGACAAAACTTGGAAAAGCAAGCCGGACGACATCCGTAGAAGCAGGAGTTCCAGCAGTACCAATGTCTTCAATGCGTCCGACAATGAAGAAAAGCGAAGGGCGAGCGAATCCAAAACCAACCGGTCTCGAAAGCCATTACTGGGAGGAGATGGGCCTTACCTAGAGGAGAAGAACAAGGTTTACTCTTTCAGAAGGGACAAGGTCCGTAAGATATTTAAAGATGCCTTGAACAACGTCCTACAATTGCCGGAGTCGAAAAGACCCCAAGAAGCAAAAATGACCGACAATCCTCTTTATTGCCCGTACCACCGAGTAGTGAGCCATGCGATCGAGGATTGCTATATCTTCAAAGACTAGGTCGAGAAGCGGTACAAGGCTGGAGAGATCGAGCTGTCCAAAAGCGTGTTGGTGAACAATCAAGTTGCAACCGCCAACTTTATACAGACAGAAGTTGAAGCCTTCTGGGAGCAGACAGCTGAACCTGCTGCCCTGACAAACGAAACTGACTCATCGCGACCTCCGTGGAGTACGCACATATCTAATAAGACGAAGAAGATGCTAAAGCTACTTCAGAAAGAGCCCAGGATGGAATGGGAAGGACAGAAGAAGTCTACCAGTCCAGCTGCCAATGCGGCTCCATCAGGCTCAAAATCCAAGAAGCTCAAGAAGAAGAAAAGTACAGCTCGACGCGAAAAAGAGTCTGCAGGGAAATCGACCATTCAAAAATATATCGATTCCCTCGAAGAATATGAACAAAAGGAAAGAACATTGATTCAATTGAAGGAGTTCTTCCCTGTACAAGCGGCTGAAATTCTGGAGGAGTTAGAAGAAGACTCCAATGAAGAGATCCCAGTAGTGACCTGCTACACCATCCATCTTGGCAGCGACTCGGAAGAGGAGCTCTGTTTTCCCGAAGAGGACGAAGAGCTCGCCACAACGGCCAATCAAATCCAGCTCAGAAGCGGCAGGGCTCTACCGCCAAATCAGGGCAACGCCCCAAAAGGGAAGGAAAAACAAGTCGCTAATGAAGAAGATGGCAGAGAACCGGCTGATGAAAACATAAGTCCTTCCTCGGTGGACTATAATATCTTGGCACATCTCCGGAAGCTTCCGTCTCTCCTCAGCATCTACGACGCCTTGGTCCTATCTAAGGAGCTTAGAGATGTTCTCATTCACGCTCTACAAAACCCCGAGCAGTATCAGGCTCACTTTGCGGAAATTAATATGAAAGAAGCCCAACACGCTTTGCATGCCGCCACAGTCACATTTAAGGATGAAGACTTGCTACTGGGAACAGCTGAGCATAATCGGCCGCTTTACGTGACCGGGTACAGCGACGGAGATCGAATTAATCGCATATTGATTGATCTGGGGTCCTCAGTAAATATCATGAACTTGCGAACTCTGAAGAGTTTGTCAATGGACGTCCGACACCTGTCAAGGGAAAGGATTGTCATTCAAGGCTTCAACCAAAATTGCCAGCAAGTTCTGGGGTCTATAGCTTTGCCAATCAAATTCGGGGATCTGCAAACTGAAGCTAAGATATACGTGATCGACGCCGACACGTCTTATAAGATTCTCTTAGGGCGGCCGTGGCTCCACGATTACGGCATCATTCCGTTAACTCTCCATCAATGCATGAAGTATACTAAAAATGGCGAAGAAAGACGCATTGACGGAGACATCCAGCCGTTCGGTGTGCATGAAGTCCGATATGAAGATTTTCGGTACTTTATGAACCACCAAAATGCTAAGCCACAACTGACGGAGGATAGACCGGCCCCAAGACTCAAAAGCAAATCTGCGCCGGCTATCACTTTCAAAAGCAAAAATACCTAAGTGCGCCCGCATTTCGGCAGCGACACTAATGAGTCCGACGCTGGAAGCCCGTCCTTCCGCAAAACTCGCCCTCATTTCGGCAGCGATACGGACGAATCTGTTACTGAAGGCCCATCTAGCAGCAAAGCCCGCCCTCATCTTGGTAGTGACACTGAAGAGTCAGAAGAAGAGGACCTGTCGTGCAACAGCTGTGCAGATTGACCCCCCATGCAGCAAGCGAAACTACGAGAGACCTTCGAAGTCGTAGAAGGGTCCCTAGCCGTCACAAGGGTACCAGAGCAGATGTGCAAAGAGCTCGATGCGTTGTCAGTCTCCATCGTAGACCAGCTGAAAACTTTCTACGTTCCCAGGAGGAAAAGTGGATAGAAGGGCATCCTGTTTTATGGGTCAAACCACGTTGTGCATCCGGACGATTTGTCTGTCGCATGCCTTCCTTACGAAAGAGGCATAAGGGTCGTCCTCAATCCCAGATACTATGCGCCCGAGATGCGGGAATACTTCAAAAAGTGAGGATGCCGGTTATATCAAACGGAGTCCGAAGCAAAGTTTTACGAAGGGCTATGGTATCCTCCCCAGGTCCGAGCACTCATCGATGGACGAATTCCAGATAGACGAGGCATAGGCCACATTCAACCTGATTCCAAAGCGTGCTATATGATCCATGTTGGTGAGGCCAGCGAAAGATCAAATGATGACGACGAGATAGCCAAGCCAGAAGAAGCTCCTCAAGAGCTCGAAGATGGCGGACAAGCAACCTTTGACGAGCTAACCGAGATTGACTTAGGAACGCCCGATAATCCAAGGCCGACCTACATAAGCTCGCTCTTGTCAGAGGAAATGAAAGCGCAGATAATTGCCCTGCTGCATGAGTTCGTCGACTGCTTCGCGTGGACATACAAAGAAATGCCTGGCCTTTCCCCTGAAGTGGCCGTACATAAGTTGGCTATATCTCCCGATGCTAAACCAGTCAAACAAGCTCCTCGAAGAATGAGAAGGGAGTTGGAAGAAAAGCTCATCGAGGAAACCAAGAAACTCATCGATGCCGGCTTCATCAGGGAAGAGAAATATGCGGACTGGATCGCATGCATAGTCCCAGTGGAGAAGAAAAATGGGCAGATCCGAGTTTATGTCGATTTCAGGGACCTCAACAAGGCATGTCCAAAGGACTACTTCCCGCTACCGGTCATGGAATTGATGGTCGATGACACCTCAAATTATGAGTTGTTCACCTTTATGGATGGCTCGTCTGGATATAATCAGATCAAGATGTCGCCTGAGGATGAGAAGCACACAGCATTTCGAACCCCGATCGGAATATATTGCTACAAGGTGATGCCGTTCGGACTGAAGAACGCAGGTGCTACATATCAAAGGGCAATGACTAATATCTTTGATGACCTAATCCATAAAGTCGTCGAATGCTATGTTGATGACCTGGTCGTCAAAACTAAGGCCAAGGCTGACCACATCCAAGATCTTAGGACCGTTCTCACCAGACTGAGGGAATACGATCTGAAGATGAATCCTTTAAAGTGCGCTTTTGGCGTGTCATCGGGAAAATTCCTGGGCTTCATAGTTCGACATCGAGGGATCGAAGTTGACCCATCAAAGATAAAGGCCATCATAGAGATGCCCCCTCCGAAGAGTCTGACGCAGCTAAGATCTTTTCAAGGAAAGCTTGCTTATATACGGAGGTTTATCTCAAATTTATCGGGGAGATGTAGGCCCTTCTCAAAGCTCATGAAGAAAGGAGCTCCTTTTATCTGGGATGCCGAATGTCAAGCAGCGTTCGAAAGCATCAAACAGTACTTGTTGCACCCTCCAGTGCTGGCCGCTCCCATTCTAAATAAACCGCTGATTCTCTATACTGCCGCGCTGGACGAGTCACTCGGTGCGCTCCTTGCCCAGAATAACGAGGAGGGAAAAGAAAATGCCCTCTACTACCTCAGTCGAACTCTAGTCGGGGCGGAACACAACTACTCCCCAATCGAAAAGCAATGCTTGGCTCTAATATTTGCTGTAAAGAAGCTGAGGCACTATTTGCTCGCTCATCGGGTTATGCTGATCTCCAAGGTCGACCCGCTCAAACACTTGATGACCAAAGCAAGCCTAGCCGGCAGAATGGCAAGATGGGCTGTCATGCTACTTAAGTTTGACATAGTTTATACTCCTCAGAAAGCAGTAAAAGGGCAAGCTCTTGCAGAATTTCTCGCTGCTCATCCCATACCAGAAGGGTCGCCGCTAAATTGTGAGTTACTCGACGAACAAGTGCTGCACCTCGAGGAAGATGGTCCATTTTGGGAGCTCTACTTCGATGGAGCCTCATCAATAAGGAGCTCCGGCAGATCAAGCGTCCCGGAGGTAAAAGCGGGGATAGGATTGGTGTTCATCACGCCATCAATGGGAACCCTACGGCGTTCTTTCACTCTCACTGAGCCTCGAACGAACAATGAAGCTGAGTATGAAGCTCTGATAGCTGGTTTGGAGCTCGCCATAGAAATGGAAATCCTTCGGCTGCGAGTTTACGGTGACTCCCAGCTTGTCGTCAACCAAGTAAGCGGCGACTATAAGATATACAAACCCGAGTTGGCTTGGTACAGAAGCCGAGTGGTGGAACTCATGAAACGGTTCACTCACATTGAACTAACGAGAATCCCTAGAGCGTTGAACGGAAAGGCTGACGTACTCGCTCGCTTAGCCAAGGAGCTGGCTGATCCTGACATGGACAAAATTCTGATCACAGTCAGGAGCCGGCAAATTCTACCCCCTGTCTCTCTACAAGAAGAGGAAAGCACGGAACAGAAGAGCAGTCCCGCCGAAGAAGCTTTGATCGTTCAAGACAAGCCCGATTGAAGAGAACCATTCATAGAGTACCTCCGATACGACAAGCTGCCCGAAGAAAAATCTGCGAGGATTCGGCTGAAGAAAAGAGCTCTCCGATACGTGTTTGTAAATGACACGTTATACCGCAGGTCATATGACCAACTCTGGCTCAGGTGTCTGTCATTGGCCGAAGCCTAAAAGGTCAAGAAAGATGTTCACTCGGGCGTTTGTGGTGCTCACCAATCTGGCCCCAAGATGCGACTTCAAATCAAACGGCTTGGGTATTACTGGCCCACCATGATACGGGATTGCGAAGAGCATGCAAAGAAATGTCAGATCTGCCAAATCCATGGTGATTTCATTCACAAGCATCCCAATCCGTTGCATCCTACGGTGGCGTCGTGGCCCTTCGAAGTCTGGGGCACCGACATTGTTGGCCCAATCGATCCTCCATCATCCAAAGGCCACTGGTTCATATTGGCCGCGACAGACTACTTCTCCAGATGGGTTGAAGCTGTCCCGATAAAAGAAGTCAAGACAAAAGATATTCTGACATTCTTCCAGCATAATATTCTATACCGCTTCGGTACACCAAGAAAAATCATTTCTGACAACGGGCCTTCTTTCAAGAGCTTCAATGTCTCAAGGTTCGTTACTCAGCACAAGATAGACTGGAGGTATTCCTCCATCTATAATCCAAGAGCCAATAGGCTAGCCGAAGCCTTCAATAAGACTCTATGCAAGCTCCTGAAGAAAAATGCTTCAGCCAACAAGAGAGACTGGAATCTCAAGCTTCACGAGGCATTGTGGGCATATCGTACCACGCACCGTACTCCAACTCAGTCCACTCCATACTCATTGCTCTTTGGAGTGGAGGCGGTCCTCCCCCTCGAAGTCGAAGTTCCAAGCTTAAGAATAGTCGTTCAGCATGAGTTGACGGAGGAGGAAAACGTGCTCCTTCGACTTGAAGAACTCGATGCCCTCGAAGAAAAGAGGCTCGCGGTGCAGCAAAGTCTGGAGCTATACCGAGCCCAAATGTCACGGGCCTATGACAAGATAACCCGTCTCTGCGATTTCAAAAAAGGTGAATTGGTGTTGGTCCTCAAAAGACCGATTATCCCCAATCGACATGCCAAGGAAAAATTTGAGCCGAACTGGGAAGGACCATACGTCATCGAGAAAGTGTTTGACGGAGGATCCTACCAACTAATAAGTGCCGAGGGAGAAAGGCCCATGCCACCCATCAATGGCCGATATCTCAAGAAATACTACACGTGAATGCTCCAAGTCACAGGAGAATTGAGCACATCAGCCCTACGGTCTGGATCATACATCCTGCAAAACCGTATACAATCCACGGGCATGAATGACCCCTATCTCTCCCAAATCCTGCCGGTGAGACTACTTTTAAAGTCCCACCAGCGGCAAAAAAAAAGAGAAAAAAATAAAAATAAAAATAAAAGAAATAAAAAATAAACGGTATGTCCACAAGCAAAATGGGCACGAATAAAAACCCGAAAGGGCTCCGTGAGTAAAAACAGCAGGACTACCGGCGAGTCTGTGAAAACCCGAAAGGGCGCAAACTCGTGAAAAGAGATGAAATAAACTCGCAAAGTCCTCTCGACCTTGTGAGGAGAAAACCCCTGCGTGAGATCCTTACGACTCACAAAGGAGCAACACACTTAGGAATCCTCACGATTCCTAAAGAGAAAATACACCTGCGGGATCCTTACGACTCGTAGGGAGAAAATGCTTTTATGGGACCCTCACGGCCCATAAAATTGAAAAGCCTTAGGTGATAGGGACCCAAACCTGTCTTCTAAGCCATCGTTCCCCAACGGGCAATGGAAAATGATGAGTCGCTCCTGGCATTTCGCTTCAGTGTTAGCGATGCTGATGCCGACCAGAAACCCAAATCCTAAGTCCTCCCAAGGCAAATGATGAGTTGCTCCTGGCATTATTCCAGTGCAGCAATGCTGATGCCAAACAAGATCCAAATTCTAAGTCCCCAACCCCAAAGTGGCGAATGATGAGTCGCTCCTGGTACCATATTCCAGTGTAGCGATGCAGACGCCAACCAAATTCCAAATCCCATACCCCAACGGCGAATGATGAGTCGCTCCTGGTACCACATTCCAGTCCAGCGATGCAGACGCCAACAAAGCCCTAAAAATTTTTCGGCCCTACGGTCTGGATCATACATCCTGTAAAACCGTATACAATCCACGGGCGTAAAAAAATCCCAACCTCTCCCAAGTCCTACCGGTGAGACCACATTCAAAGTCCCAAAAAAAATCCTAAATCCTCCCGGGGCAAATGATGAGTTGCTCCTGGTATTATTCCAGTGCAGCAATGCAGATGCCAAACAAAAACCAAAATCCCTAAATCCTCTAAATGACAGATGATGATTCGCTCATGGTACCATATTCCAGTATAGCGATGCTGATGTCAACCTAAATCAAAATCAACAAGTCAACTTTCACTCCGACACCGCAAAAAGCGGAGCAAGTCAGAATCCAATCTCGACACCGCAAGAAGCGGAGCAAGTCAAGTCTACCCCTGACACTGCAAGAAGCAGAGCAAGTCAAATCAAGCACCAACGTCCAAGTCGCAAAAATGGCAGCATCAACCGTCCAAGTCGCAAAAAGGGCAGCATCGACCGTCCACGTCGCAAAAAGGGCAGCATCGACCATCCACGTCGCTAAAATGGCAGCACCGACAGTCCACGTCACAAAAAGGGCAGAACCGACCGTCCAAGTCGCTAAAATGGCAGCACCGACCGTCCAAGTCGTAAAAAGGGCAATACCGACCGTCCAAGTCGCTAAAATGGCAGCACCGACCGTCCAAGTCGCAAAAAGGGCAGCACCGACCGTCCAAGTCGCAAAAAGGGCAGCGCAGGATTCCTACAAAGCGGGAACCAGATCACTCCGGGCCAGAGAAAACGTCTATCACGAACACTCCGTCTCGGAGACATGTCAAGCAACGACCGTCCATGTCGTAAAAAGGGCAGTGCCAGCTTCCCAAAAAGCGGGAACCAAATCAAGTCGCCTCCACGTGAAAGAAGATCCATCAATTTCATGCACACGACCCACATATGTGGTGTGCATTTATTGATGGGGGCAATTTGTTGGGGTAAAAATTTACACCCCGGTTGACCAAGTCAAAATCAAAGTCAATCCCAAGCCAAGTGGGCCCAAGCCCAGATCCAGTGGGCCCATACCCGGGTCGAGCCAGAACATGAAGCGGACGGCCTCCCCCCATGCCAAGATAAAAATTTTGTAATAAATAATTTTGTTGTATTTGTTTTATTTTATTTTATGGATAAATGTAAGAAAAATAGGCATAAAGCCAAATTTTTGTAAAGCCCATGGCTTATGTGCAAAAAGAAATGGCACATGAGCCATGGGATAGGCAAAATGCCATTTTGTGAAGCCCAAGGGGCTATGTGTAAAGTGTATAGCCTATAAAGGCAAGGATAATGAAATATCCCAACAACTTCTTCTCCCTCCAAAAAAAGTTTCAGATCTGAGATCTTTCTTCCTTCTTCAAGGTTCTAAGACCTTCTCATTTATTTTGAATTAAATCAAGAGTTTTACTCTTCCTTTTCAAAAACAAAATAGTTTTTCACCACAAAACCCACAAAGGGGAACTTGGATCTGTCTTTAGATCCCCAAAAGGAGAGATTTTGAGATCTCACATCTATTGATCTTCAAGATCCAGCTAACAGAGGAGGAGGAAGAAGAAAAACCCTTTTCACTAAACCCAAAAAAAAACACTCAGGAGTCCAACTCCTCTCTGATTTCTCTTCCGAGAAATTTTTTTAAGCTAAAAGTCTCTTTTTCTCGCCGGCGCTCAAGCGCAGAGCGCCCGCGTGCCGACACGTGGCGCGCTTACGCTCCAGCGCAAGCGCTCGAGCGCAAGTCGCCCCCATGCCGACACGTGGCGCTCTTGCGCTCGAGCGCAAGTCTCCCCGGTGCCGACACGTGGCGCGCTTGCGCTCGAGCGCAAGTCACCCCCGTGCCGATACGTGGCGCTCTTGCGCTCCAGCGCAGGCGCTCGAGCTCAAGTCGCCCACGTGGTGCGCTTGCGCCCAAGCGCTCAGCGTCCGAGCGCAAAGCGCCCACGTGCCGACACGTGGCGCGTTGCGCTCCTGCAATCTGCGCCCGAGCGCAAAGCGTCCATGTGCCGACACGTGGCACGCTTGCGCTCAAACGCCCAGCGTCCGAACGCAAAGTGCGCACATGCGGACACGTGACGCGTTGCGCTCCAGCACTCTGCGCTCGAGCGCAAAGCGCCCATGTGCCGACATGTAGCGCTCTTGCGCTCAAGCGCCTAAGCGCTGGCCCCACGCATCCTTTGGATGTCTTTTTCCCCTTTATTTATATATACATGTATATATATACATATGTATACAAATGTACACATACACATACTCCGCGACACTTTCCCCCTTAAAAAAATTTTTGGGCCGAGGCGCTGCCCCGAACCCCGCAAGGGGGCTGCTAGCCCCCTTGACCCCCAGCCCGCTATCCGGGTAGCGGGACCCCCGTAAAAACTCTGCGTGGCTTCCGATATATCCAAAACCCCCTTTTAAAACAAAATACACGCACACCGCACATTGAGTTCGCATGACCAGTTTAACCCGTTAATCGGAGGTTCCCTCGCCCCAAAGGTGAGAAGTAATTAACGGCAGCTTAGTCTGAGGCTGCCGGAGATTCGGATCCCCACAATCATTAAACCCCAGCCAACCCTAGGCAGGGGAATCTATAGTACGCCTGACAAGCGTGCGCGTATTCCCATCTCAATGGGGTGACGAAAAATACCCTACAGGAACTTGTTGGATAGCATCTAGGAGAGGAATATTTATGTTAACTTGCTTTAAAATTTCCACAATCTTCTCCATTTGGAGACTTGGTCTGTTGGCCCATAACCTATGTGGAAAATGAGCTTTATCAATAAAGGTTGGGTCTACCATTTGTGGAGAAGTTTGTGGGGATGGAATCGATCCCAGAATTGGCATTGGGATCATTTTAGGTTGACTCTAGAAAGTGGGCTGAGGGTTCGAGCCTAGTGAAAAACGGAGAATAGGCTCGGAAGAAGGTGGTGGACTAGACGAATTAGGGTTAGAAGTAGAAGCCGGGGTTTCAATTGATTCCTCATCATCAACTTGTTCACCGACTTGATTGTTCAGCACTTTTCCCGATCTCAACGTGGTTATGGCACTCACATTATGACTTTGTGAGTGGACAGGATTAGGTAGAGATTGAGATGGAAGTTTTCCTTTCTCTCTCACTCATCGCGGCATTTAACTGTGCAAGTTGTACTTCTATCGATTTAATGCTTTCACCGTGGGAAGCGGTGTGCTGCACTAACGTTTGGATAGAAGATGTTAAATTAGTCGTCGTTTGTGTGGAATGTTTAATAAATATTTCCAAGCTTCGTTCGAGTGCAGAGGATTTTTCGGTACCGGCCATTGGAAAAGAATTATTATAAGGTGCAAAATTATTGGTCGGGTTTTGAAAGGATTGCAGTTGAAAGGGGTGTTGACTCTATTGTGGTGGCTGCTATTGCGGTGGAGGAGGCCTTTGATAGTTATTTTGGCTTGGGAACGGATTTTGATTTGGTTCCAAGCAAAATTAGGGTGATTCCTCCATCCCTGGTTATATATGGAAGAATAAGGATCGTTTCTAGGTCGTTGCTGAAAAGCAGCATTAGTTTGTTCTTGACCTTGAAACGGAGAACACAAAGGACATTCTTCCATTAAATGTGATGGATCAGAACGGCAACCACATATAGTTTTGGGGAGCGTAACAGGCTGAAGAGAATTTGGTTTCTATAGCTTCAAGTTTTCTTTGTATCGTGGCCATTTCGGCTTTTACTGCGATGGAAACATCGAGCTGATGGATACTTGCCCTAGATGAAGTTGGTCTAATGCTTTCCCACTGTAAGGTTTGTTCGGCGAGATCTTCCAGGAATTGCCAAGCTTCACCATCGTCTTTAGACATGAAATAGCATTGACAAATGGTTTCCAGCATCTATTTTGTTGTTGTATTAACGCCCTCATATATAATTCGGCAAAGGTCTCATCTATCAATTATGTGATGGGGGCATTGTAGAAGAAGATCCTTAAAACGCTCAAAGCATTTCCAGAATGGTTCGTTGGGAAGTTGGGTAAACTGGTTAATTTCTCTTCGAATGCGGGCGGTCTTATGATTGGGATAAAATTTCTTAAGGAGTGCTATAAGGAATTCATCCCATTTGGCAATAGAGTGTGCGGCAGTGTTGTAAAGCCATTTTTCTGCTAGATCGCACAAGGTAAAAGGAAGAAGACGAATCTCATAGCATCCACAGAAAGTTGTGCAATACCCATCATTGCGCATACATTTTTGAATTTTTTTTATAAAAACGTATGCGTCTTCAGATTCAAGCCCATGAAATTTGGGCAACAGGTTGATGAAGTGGGGTTTAATTTCAAAATTATCCCCATTGGCTGGTGGAATAGATAGACAAGTAGGAAGGGGACCGCGTATCTGGTAACATCTTTCTTGGAGAGAGATGCGCGGTGGATTCTATGCACCTACAGGTGGTGGCAGGGGTGTGTTGGTAAAATCTCATGGAGAACCGTCCATCTTGGTCGATTTGGTGGGTGGAGGGCAAAAGAAGATAAAGAAGTACCGACTTCGGAGTCGATAGCAGAAACACGGACAAGACGGGCACTAGAATCCCGTGTCCAGCCGATCATGCACTAAACGGGTTTAGCGCACATAGTAGCGTGTGTGAGAACGATTTTTAAATGGTTTGTTTCGAAAAAGTGTCGGACTTGAGGCTTGACTCAACAAATCACAAAAATTCACAATCAACCCTAAAACTACGGTCACTTAGGTCAAGCACTAGACCGCTCCTAAACTTCCAAAGGACAAGTCGCAGGATCAATCTTCTACCATCTCTTTATCACTCTTATGGCCAGGTAAGTGGGAGGTATCCGCTATACGAATTACCGAAAATAGCGGGCCTAATTAAGTAACCACTTTCCTTAGTCACACTTTCCTAAACACCACAAAAGAAATGCGGATAAGCGATAGATTACCCACGACCTTGCTCTGTCCTATTTGAGCGCGACGGTCCTTAGAGTCTTGGTCTAGATATTTTTTAATTAATGTGGGGTTATGCGGATGCTTGTTTTGTGATTTGTGGGGCCTAGGAAGGGTGATGAAATCCCCACTTAATCTAAATTTTGGTTTTGCCCCTTAAAGTTCGTTAAGATATGCACAAATAAACCAATATCAAAACACGCAAAAAGATTTTTAAGCGGCGCTTTTTGCAAAGAATCCTGCAGAAAATATCAAAATATTGGATTTTAGAGGAGAGAGAATGATATGTGGAAATTACCAGAAGATTTTGGAGGCACAATTCCCAGAGCCACCACCCAACCGCGGCCAAACGCTTCCTATTGCCGCAGTTCCGCGGCGTTCTAGAGGGAACTGTTGACAATTTTTCTGCAGTAGCTTCCTATGCTCCTCTGGGCTTCTCTGAAAGTCTCTGACTCTCTAATTCCTCGTTCAAGTGACTCCAGATTCCCTCGCAAAAATTGGCACAATAATCGTTAAATATGCAAGACGCGGTTTTGTTTCTCTTTTATAATATGTTTTCTGAATTTTATAAAAATTCAACACGAATAGCAAGAAAAAAATTACGCACGTATCCCCAGCAATGGCGCCATTTGATTGATTCTAGATTTGGAAAAGAAGTGTGTCGTAAATAAAGTTAACCGACAATCAATAACGGTGTCGCTAGTAGCTAGCCGAGATGAGTACGAGTCGTTCTCAGGGAAATGTCGAACCTTTTAATTGCTTTAGACGAGTTGATTGAAAATAGGGAGAATAGTTTTTAGATCTATGTTGAACACGGATGTAGATTTTATGAAGAAGAGGCTTGTAGGGTTCATATAATTTGGTAGTAATGGATGATTAATTAAAGATGACTCATTTTATCTTTCAATAGATTTAAAACTAGATCGACGGTGGTGAATAAAGATTAGGGTTTTTGGAAGGAATATGGTTCACACTCTTAACCCTTATCTTTTCATTGACCTCTATTCATGCCTAGCCTTTACCAAAACAAGTTTTAATCCAATCTCAAATCGCGGTCGAGACTATCAATAAATTGGTAGCGCGCCCGATAAGGATGTTTATATTTATTTTGCTAAAATTTATAAACTTTAAAAGATGTAAAAGAAGTTAAGAGATTTTATCATCCATTGATCTACCATAATCCTACGAACCCTAGCAAGCTAGGAATTACTCACGCATGGTTGAGATAGAAAAGAAGATGAAGAAGGAGATCATATTGTAAATGCAGAAAGTAAAATGCAAATAATTAAACTAATGATCTACCTTTTTATTAATCAACTATCATTTACAAATCTGTCGAATTTAGAGTACAAGAACCCTAGTTTATACTCCCGATCTCTGTCTCGTAGGAAGTAGATGAACAGCTGATGATGGATGCGTGGATCGTCTTGGACCTCTTGATCTTTTCGGTTTGATGATTTTTCGTATGAAGCTCTCGGTCTTTTAAATAGTCATGCAAGCAGAAAACCCTAGATCCCATATGTTAGGATTTGTTGATACAATCATACCCACAAAATCCAGAATCCTACGGCCACAGAAGTGCCGCGGATCCGCCGCATTTAGGTAGGTTTGGCCGCGGTTGAGCGATGGATTGGGGAGATCAGGGTTTGAAACTTCTTCTGCTATTTGCTGCTAACACGTGGAGATCTTTGTGATGTTTTGGAATGTTTATATCTTCTCCGTGTCTTTGCCATTCATGATTTTACGATTTGCTTCAGTATTTCGGCAGATTCAATTACCGTCATCTCGGATCTCCTGATCTCCACATCTGAGCTCATATCTTCACAATATCTCAATTCATATTGTTAGTAGTATTTTTTATTTATTTTTGAGATATTATCCTAACCATTTGATATGATATTTTAAGAATATTAATTAGGAATATTTGATATGATATGCATATTTAAATTATCAAAATATCATATAAGTATTTTATGCATATATTTTCCTTCATAATGTTAAGTATAGTGTATAAACATATGATAAAGAGTATTTTGCAGATAAACCCACATATGTTCCGTAATTATGATAAACATCTTTAAATACTTAACAAAAGTAAGGAAAATGTTCCATCATGTGCAATATTTTCGACTGAGACTGTGAAACTTCCAATATTCTTTTAGATCTATCACGATAGATCTTAATCCCCAGAATGTACGAGACATCACCCAGGTCTTTCATAGAGAACTTTTGTGACAAGAAAAGTTTGACCGATTGTAGCATAAGAATATCATTTCTTATCAGGAGAATTTCATCTACGTATAAAAAGAGAAATACCACAGTTCTCCCTTCAATCTTTTTATAAATACAAGGTTGATCTACATTTTTGATAAAGTCAAATTCCTTGACGATCTCATAAAAACAAATGTTCCAATTCCGTGATGCCTGCTTTAATCCATAAATGGATTTAAGCAACTTGCACACCTTTCCGCTGCTCCCAGTGTCTATGAAACCCTCTGGTTGATCCATGTAAACACACTCTTCTAAATTTCCATTTAGAAAAGCGGTTTTAATATCCATCTGCCAGATGTCATAGTCATGGAAGGCAGCAATGGCAAGTAGGATCCGAATGGATTTAAGTATAGCCACTAGTGAAAAAGTTTCGTCATAGTCCAATCCTGGTCTTTGACGAAAACCTTTAGCAACAAGTCTAGCTTTGTAGGTTTCTACCTAACCATCTACACCAATCTTCTTTTTGAAGATCCATTTGCATCCTATAGGTTTTACCCCAGTAGGAGCAAAATCCAAAGTCCATACATGGTTTGTGTATATGGATTCCATCTCGGATCGCATAGTATCCAGCCACTTCACCGAGTCTCTACTCATGATGGCTTGCTGAAAACTAGTCAGCTTATCATTGTCGATGATGCAATGTTCTCGATCCCCGTCTATGAGAAAACCGTAGTATCGGTAGATAAGACTACCTACTAGATCTGCGGAGTGGCGTAGGTACGTCCGGTTCCATTGAAATCTCTGGTTCTACTAAGTTTTCAGTAATAGTTTGTGGTTCTGGAATTTCTTCCAACTCTATTGCGCTCTCACTTATCTCTTTTTCAAGAAATTGAGTTTCCATGAAGCGGGCATGATGAGAAACAAAGACCTTTTGTTCCTCAGCGTAATAGAAATAATACCCCCTAGAATTCTTGGGGTATCCCAAAAACTTACACTATACTAAACATGCCTCGAGCTTATCCAGATGAACTTTTTTAACAAAAGAAGGACAACCCCATATCTTTAGATACTTAAGACAGGGTTTCTTCCCACTCCATATTTCATATGGAGTGGTAGGCACAGACATAGTTAGAACCTTATTCAATAGGTATGCAGCAGTTTCTAATGCATAACCCCAGAAGGAGAGCGACAACTCAGCATTACTCATCATGGAACGCACCATATCAAGTAAGGTGTGATTCCGTCTTTCTGATACACCGTTATATTGTGGTGTGTATGGAGGAGTAAGCTGATAGAGAATTCTATTCTCTTTTAGATATTCCAGGAACTCGGCACTTAAGTATTGACCGCCCCGATCAGATTGGAGCATCTTGATACTTTTGCCAGTTTTCTTTTCCGCTTCATTCTTATACTCTTGGAATTTCTCAAAGGCCTCGGATTTATTTTTCATTAGGAATACCTGTCCATACCTTGAGAAATCATCTGTGAAAGTAATGAAGTAAGAATAGCCACTTCTTGCATGCGTAGACATTGGCCCACACACGTCGTTGTGTAAGAGTCCCAAGAGCTCAGTAGCTCTTTCTCCGTGTCCAGTCAATGGAGTTTTTGTCATCTTCCCTCTGATACTTGATTGACAAATTGCATATGATTGATACTCAAACGGATCTAAGTATCCTTCTTTATGTAACTTAGTCAGTCGTGTTTCATTGATATGATCAAGTCTACAATACCATAAGAAAGCTTGGTTTGATTCTGAAGTCTTTCTTTTCAGCGTATTTTGGACGTTGAAAACTTGATGTTGATTGAGAATGTATATTCTGTTATTAAGTGTACCCGACCCGACCATTTCATGATTTAGGTGAATGTTTATGACATTACTTTCAAGTGCAAAATTATATCCTTCATTTGATAATAAAGATACAGATATAATATTACACATCATACTGGGTACACAAAATTAGTTACATAATAACAAAATATGTCCACTCGCCAATCCTATGTGATATTCTCCTACTGCAACAGTATCCACACTGGTTCCATTGCCAACCTTGAGGGCCATATCACCTTTCCTCAAAACTCTACGGCTTCTCAGTACCAGCAATGAATTAAAAATGTGAGATCCTAATCTGGTATCCAATACCTAGGAAGTAGAATTTATAGAGAAACAGTTTTCAATCACGAACACACCTGAAACCGAAACCACAACTTGCTTCGTGTCCTGATTCTTGGCTTTTAAGGCCCGGCAGTCCTTCTTCCAATGTCCCTTTTTTCCGACAATAGAAACATTCTTCCTTTCTAGTCCCCCCATTCCTTTCCTTTCCCTTCACCTTCTGCACACCTCCCCTCGGTTTGGTGGGGGCCTTCTTCTTCTTCCCCTTGGCTTTAGCTTTGGATTTAGCAGAAGAGGTTCCCCAATAAATAGAGCGGGTGTTTCCTTGGTTTTCTTCAAGGTGCTCTCTGCCACCCTGAGCATGTTGAGGAGCTCAGAAAGTGAAACTTCCATGTCACGCCCCGCTTCCCAGTGTGCGGAAACGGTAACGTGGCAAGCCGCAACGTATTTACTAAGAAATAAATACGTTAAGCGTAATTAAGCAATATATATATAATGCACAAGAATGACAAGAGATATAAAAATATAAACAGCAAGCTTTATTTACATTCATCTTTACATACAACTGTTTTTGGAAAGGAAAGATACAATGAAATAAGCAGTGCCTAAACAGTGGCATACAAACTGAAGGTAAATATAAGGAGAGCTAGAAGTACGGCTGGGCAGTGAGCTGGTCTAAGTCCTCCTGGCTAGGCTCGATCTCCTGAGAGTCCGGTCCTCCTAATGAACATTCCAAAGAAAGAAAAGACAGGAATATCGTCAGCGAACTAACGCTCGGTAAGTCCCAAAAGAAGGAATGGAATAGAATAAGTAATGTTAAATGAAACTGTAAAGTTGTACAGGTATATGATTGTTTTTCTAACGTAGTTGTTTGTAGCTTAATACAGAAGGTATTTGTGTATACAAGAGGAGTCCATCTTACCCTATGGACTATGGTAACATGTAGTACAAGGCCCCGTCATAACCCATGGGACAACGACACAAGATTTCATGTAGGTGTCTTTTAAGTGACCATCTCGTGCCACGCTATACGTTCCGTAACAATCTACCTCATTATCCCCGCATAGTGTATTGTATAGCTTATATTTACAGGTCTTGTCGAGACCATGGATACAAATTGTTCAAGTAATCAGGTTCAGGATGTAATCATGTATTCAAATAGTCATGTCAAGTTATAACCATGGTTCGGTCAAGTCAAGTATTCATGTTTGGTATTGATGTTTGAATTCAAGTATTCATGTTCATGTTCAAGTATTCAGGTTTGATTTTAGATTCGGGTTTGGTGTAACATTTCTGGAAAATAAAAAATTATTTTTGGGAATTTAAATAATTAAAATAATAAATTTTATGAATATTACTAAGCATGAGAATTAGTTTTAATGAAATAGTATAATTATATATTATAGTTAGAAAATAATTGGAAAATTTATTTAAATCATTGTTTTTGAAGGGAATTATAGGAACTGAACAATTATAGTTTATTTAAATAATTATTTGTATACAATATTAATGCTAAACTTGATTTAATTTGCAATAATCATACATTAATCATGTTTACTTATTGTGTCATGCAACATGACATTTTGCCACACTTGTACATTTTTTTTATATATTAACCATGTCTTCATTTTCATATATATTGTGTTGTTTTGTTTTAAAGAGAAAAAAAGAAAAGAATAAAGATGAGAGAGAGGGGATGAGGGGACATGTGACATGGGCTCATTGGGGGGAGGAGAGAGAGAGAGAGAGGGTGAGAAGTTTCTACATAACTCTCAAGCTTTCTTTCATCCCTTCATTTTTTCTTCATCTCATCCCATCCTTCATCCCTTCATCTCCTTCATCCTCCATCACCTACTCTACCACCACAAACCACCCCCAAATCTCCACTAAAACACCATGCCACCTTCACAAAAATCATTCCATACCTCACTACAAACCCCATGGTTGGATCAAGTTGAGACTTTGAGGCACTTGGGCAACCTTATAATTTTCTCTAGTTGCTTTTACGAGGTAAATCCAACACTATTAGTTAAGTTATTGATTTTCCTAACATCCTATAGTAGTTTAGAGTTGATCAAGAAAAGTTTTGTGATGTTAGAATATTCCAAGATGAGGTTTAGGGTATAATTTGACTTATGAATGTGTAATTGAGGGTTAGTCATGGCTATAACCCCTGTAGTGATAGTATATTGGACTAAAACCAAAAACTTAAACCCAAGACTTGAACTTAGAAATCCCGATATCGGAAAATTATGGGAATTGTGATGATATTTAAGGATCTGCTGTGACCCGGAGACTTGGAAAATTATTTAGCGATTACAGTGATATGTGCAGGTGATTGTGAGTGTGCCCTAAAGACCCGAGACCCCAGAACCAAACTTTGGCTGCTAATTTAAGCCTTCTGGCCGCAATTTGCCGCCAGACCATGAATTCCTGGTCTCGTTCTTGTTTCATGGCTCTTTTTTCCAGTAAATAGAGCTATTCTATATGCTAAATGTCCCAATTATCACCTTAGCTAAATCTAGAAGTGTTTTCATGAGTTGTTGTTTTCGTTTTGCAGTTTTAATAACTTGAGTTTTTATAATTTTGTTTTGTCTTGGTCGATTGATGTTTGTACGTCAACGACGAGGGTTGTTTGATTGTACTTGTACACGTAAACCATAGGTTCTAACATATGTGTGTTTCGTGTGCCGTATCGGCTTTTCTCATATTGAATTCTCGTTTATGATATGATATTCGTCGAAATGTAGGTACCTTAACGTGGATATCATACGACAATGGAGAGCGTGGCGTCATTGACTTCGGCAAGCGAGGATCAAGGTGGGTAGATGTATATCCATGGAGGAAGTCGGGTGGATGGTGTATAGCACCCCCGCAACAGTAAAATAGGGTATTACTATATTAGTAAGTTTGGATGCGATATTTGGATACTTAGAAAATAGGGTATTTAGAAGACCTTAGGTTAAATTAGGTTGATCTAGGATGACCTATCCATAGAATGATTACCTTGGTGGCGAATCTCAGGTGATATGTAGACACACACACGCATGCGCATACACACTTGATTTTGTGTGTATATGTGTATGTGTGTGTAAATACACACACACATATACATGGGTGATGAGGATAGTATGTGATATGTGGAGATGAGACGATAAGATCGGGCATGATGCCGTGAGATTTTGATATGTGATTGAGTCGTGATATGGTACATGATACGATATTATAATGGATCGTTGGGCGATATGTATTCATAAATACAATAATATATGAGTTGATAATATTTGAATGTACGAGACTTTAGAGCTGTACCCCTGATCAGGATATTGTACGATGATGATACCGTATAAAGGATGATGTATATATATGATATTTGACCCGTACCCTCGATTTTGGTGATGTCATATGATGGATTTTACCGTACAAGGTATAAATATGATGATTGATCCGCAATCTTGACTCGAGAATGCCGTACTATGTCTTATACAGTACGTAAACGCTTTGAGGCTGGATCACCGACTACTAGGTATATCGACTCGAAATATATGAAGATTTTCTTATTCCTTCCGACTAGTTCCTTAGTTTAGTCTCTTAGTTTTTAAATAGATGCTAGACTAGGCTCGAGTCATACCTATTTTCAAAACTAACGAATTGTGAGTATTTTCAAAGGACGACCCGAGGGATTCTACGGATTTTTCAAAGGACATGTCTTTTCTCAAAAACACCGTAGCCCCTGCTTTTCTAAAAACCACGCTAAAACTGTATGACTCGTATACAGACATTATATTGATTAATGTTACGTTTACTATTCACTTTTCTATTGTATTTATGTTGTTCTCGTTGCATTGCATATTTATTACATGTGTTTCTTTAGCTATTATAAATCCCGTCTGTTAGGACACCAGCACCATTACCGATGATGCGTATGTTCCACGTACACTTTCTTGCCGGCTCATACACATCCCATCGGTAATTGCCATGTCACGTACACTTTAGAATACGTTTCTTCTTTGGTATAAGCTGCCAGCTGGTAGTTTCAACATAGTACTAGTATGCTTACTCTCATATGCTAGTTTAGATATTGCATTAATACTAAGATACCCCATGCATTTATATATTCATTTTGTTATGCAATATTGTGGGCTTTATGCCGATATTCACTGCTTATTGACTCTTGATTTTGGGATTTCGGATTTTCCATGAGATTTCTGGATTTGGGGGAAACCGCAAGAATTTTATAAACTCATTATCATTTTAAAAATGCAAGTTGCAGTTTCCTCGTGATATGATGTATATGGTGTCCGCCATAAGTTTTCCTGATTGAGTTGGTTTTCGAGACCCGATTCGAGGAGTAGGATGAACCGTCTCGGGTACATGGTGGACCCGGTAAGGTACCCCAGAGCGAGAGTGTTTTTGTGGGAATGATGATGAGCCTGGCAGGGGAGCACTACCTACCGTTGATATTTGGCGCGGTGGATATCTGGAGGGTACCGACCGTAGTCGTGAGATTTGATGATATGGGTCGATCCGGACTGACGGAGCCCGGGATTTGAGGATTTTGTGTCGATGTTTTACACGGATTTCTGTCGATTTCATTGATGATACTCCAGTTTTTATATTAAAATTTTCTAAGATAAGAATACAGCTTTCCCATACAAACATATCCTGATTTCATGTTACTTATTCATTCATGATTTATTCATACATCATATATATGACATGTTGCTACTTTGTGACACGGACACGAGTACTTGGTATTATACTTATGCTTAGATCATTACCTTGCCACTACTAAATGTTTCAGTGTTATATTATGAGTATATTATTGTATGACCTAGGAGAACGTCATACATGCAATTTCTATTCGGTGATTTCTTCTATTCACGAGTTGGCAATTCACCCCCGTTGTGCCACAGTTTCTTGCAGGTTTAGCCGTACAGGTTCCATAGCGGTTTCGCTGGCACACTACTTCCTACTGGGTGATTGCTTTGGTAGGTGGGTTCACTTGCATCGTGACTACTATTGCACATGTACTTTATATTTCAGTTGTATCTAGTTAAAGGCTCCATCAACCAGACTTGTATATTTAGTAGACTTAGATGACCACGGTTTGTATATTATTTCGGTCTTAGAGTCGCGCTTATGTATTTATTGTTGTTTCTGGTTTTCCTGATGTTTAGTTTTCATTACTTTCTTTCTGAGTTTTGATCCTCACCTTCGGCGTTGTATATTTATATTGTTTGCGTAGTTGTTTCCGCCAATTGGCGAAGAGCTAGATCCCGCTTGAGGATGCCATATTTATTATTGTTTGTATTCGTTTTTGGGTTAAAATTACAAAGGAGGTGCTGCCCGAATTTCAAATGACAAAAAGGGTTTTCAAGTTAGATACAAATATAGCATTTTCATATATTACTACTTGTGTATATATAAAAGAATAAGTTGACTTCAGTAAAAAGGTTTAGATATCTGGGCTTTTGGCTTACTTGAATTAGGTGGGGTCCTATAGACTTCACATGATTCAAGTGCCAGTCACGTGCCTTTCTCGAGTCGTGACTTTCGGATAGACTCAGACTTGAGTTTGGATTCAGGTTTGAGATAGACTCGGACTTGAGTCAGACACTTATAAACTGATTTAGATCTTGAATTAGGTTCGGGAGTTATCGATAACTGCTGCACATGAACGGCAAGATTTGTGTCTTTTTCAAGACAATTACCATTGATAACTCTGTTAAGTTTTCTATCTTAAATAGGCAAGCACTCACTTTCTCCGGCTCCCTGGGGCTCAAGAGAATTGATCCCGCTTAAACCTATATTTACTAAAGTCCATAAATATTGTTTTATATAACTCGGGGGGGTTTTATGAAAATATTTTTAATAAAATTTCAAAATAAATCTCGAGAATTTATTTATATTATTTAGGGTTTTCATGGATAGGAATTTTAAGGATTTGAGATATTTTAGTGATAATTGCTTAGCTTGGAAAGTTCATGGTATTTTATTGTAAAACTTATCTTTTGTTGGTATCTTGATGGTATTTTAGTGAAACTTGTAAATATTTCATTTTAAAAAAATATAAGTTTATTATATTTTGAAAATATATGGATTTGTAATTTTTATATATTTATTAAAAATTAAATTTTATTTAATTAGAAAAATTCGTTTTTCTTAAAAACTGTATTTAAAACCTTTTGAGACCGAATGCTCCGTTAGGAGGTCTGCATCTCGACTCTACTAGCCCTAGAATGTGCGATAATCTGTACCATCTATTAGCGGGTCTCCTAACAAGGATTGTAGAGGCATAATCGCAAAGAAATTTAAAACACCGTTTAAAAGAAATCCGATTTTATAGTAAGTGGTATTTTCTTGTAATAATGTTTTCGTAACAAAAATTCACATAAAAGAGGTATCGTGCTATGGAACCATGTGTGCGTGTTGGGTAGGTCATTACCCCGTGAAGTTTTCCTAAAGGTATTGTTTTAACAAAACTAAAAAAAAGATGATATTTAAAGTTCATGGTATTTAAATGAAAAACTTAAATTAAAGTTATTTTGCATGGAAATCTAGGTTAAAATTTATTCTAAACATTTATAATTAAGATTACAAATATTGTGTAAGAATTTGGATGAACAATATATAGGAAAAAGGTAAATTTCAAGGGTTTAGAAATAGATATCGGTATTAATTCCACTAACCGATATAAATTTTGAAATGGGATTTCAATGAAGAAGAAAAGAGATTGAGAGGGACTTACTGGTTAGGAAGCTTAATAAGAGGTAGAAAAAGAGAAGTTTGTCGTCGTGGCGTCGCGGGTGTAGGTTTGCCGGGCACTGCCACAAGGGTCTACAAGGCATCAACCATGCCCGATTAAAACCTTAGCCGTGCCGAACAACCCGAAGCCGGATCTTTAAACTAGAGTTTAGGCGAAAACTAACATGTTAAACATTTTAACACTAAGTGAGAGGGATTACAACCTTTGTAGATCCGGTCCTTCACTTCTTAAGCTCCGTGTTGAGGTCCCTTCGCTGCGATCATCGTGTTCCAGACTCTCGAAAGGTTCCACGAAGAGAAAGATGCAGTCTTGCTTCCGATCTTCGATACAAAGATGATCTACCTTGAAATTTCGTTAACACAAACTAACACTCATAATATGAAGTGAACACTCTCATCTAAAGGGCAAGGATAAATGAGAATGATGAACTAGGATTTTTGCTCTCATTTGTTTTCTATTTCTCATAAATTTTCCATCACAAATAAAAAGCAAGAAAGCTTTGCAAAAGGAGGAGGAAGAAGAAGAATAGTGATCCATTTCTATTTGTGATGAATAATGAAAGGATTAATATGATGAATAATGCAACCATGGTTGACTAAACCATTGTAGAGAATTAACCAAGGGCTAGGGTTTGGGTTGAGTTAAGTATGAGTCATAGATAAAAATCAACACAAATATCTTTATCATGACAAAAGAAAAGCTTCTAGAATCAACTAGAAGTCTTAACCCTAATCCAAACCCTAATCATGTTTAAACTCCACTAAACATGTTGCATTAGTTATCATATCATGTTATAATATTATATATCACATATATAATATTTATCGTAACAAAATAAAATAATACATTTAACATATATCGCATATATATCAATGTATTACCCGAGTGAGAAAAAGAATCTTTTAGTGAGCTAATATTAGTTAATGCAATTTAATATATCATATATATTATTATACATTAAATTATCGAATCAACACTTGATCCAAAAATCCGGCTATATCGCATATAACCGACTAATATTTATCCGTACCGATTCATCGAATCAACATTTGATCCGATGACCCGGCTGATATCAAATATCGCGAGAATAGAATACGGTATCTCATATCGCATTATCCTCGGTCTCGCACATATCACATACGTGCCCCTACTCCGTTTTGCATGAGTCAAGAAACCTCTGTGTAGGACTCTAAAGAATAGTCAATACGCCGGCAGTAGGTGATGATCATATCAAACACCCACAAGCTGCAAGCGGTCAGCTAAACGTAACAGCTACCCAAGTATTGAGCGCTCAGAAGATCAAAAAGCAAGCCTGTACATTCTCCTGTGAATCCAAACAGTAACACTCCCGTACAGTCCGGTCTCGTCGTCTGATATGTTGCATTTCTCGCCTAGGGGTGGTAAACGTCAGACACCAGTAGCTCGATAAGTCGTGTCGATGTGAGATCTATAACAGTTTGAGAAACTACTGATAACACTTACCAGTAAATCTCAACAAACCTGGCCAGGGATTTCCGGTTATAGCCAATCGAACACAGCACAATATCAACTCCCTATACCGGGAGAGACGAATCCCCTCCTATCACTCATTGCCTCCATGTGATTCGGGACTGTACCCAAAAGCCACCTTTTTGCACGCCCTCTTGGACGTGGTATGATGGAAATCAAAGCACGGTGGGAATCACACAAGACTCTATGACGATCTCGGGTCAACAGACTACTCTGTACCAGTGTCACCGGAGAACTGCCATCTGACGTGAGGTATAATACCATCTGGGAGTTCTCGGCGAGTCCGTCCAGTGTACCCAGTCTCTACTGAGCACCCGTACACCATCCTTGATCTCAAACACCGATGGATATGGGATCATCCATCGCCCATCATATGGGTCAAGATGCGTATACGCTAGTCTACTCTGGTGTGTCGATGCCCTGTCTCGATACACCCTCGACTAGGAACAGTTATAAGATGTACTCGTCGACTACCGTGGCCCCACTAGTATGATCTCATCATAGTCCCAGTAGTCGAGTACATATCCTAAGGGCTTTATCAACATGTAACATAGAGACAATCAGAGTACATGTTAAGATAAAGTACAACCAGATAGCATACTATCATGTTGTGCAAGAAAGTCCTCCCTATATATGTCCAAGCATCCATTACGATATACATCGTATGTACAGTAATGGCCTCTAGGGCATACATATAACTAACAATCTCCCACTTGCACTAGGGCCATCTGTTGTGGTATCACATACCCAACAATTAGCTGCGGTTGAAGTATCTCATACTCAACCATCCCATAAAAGTCTCTACTGGGAAAAAAAGCCTTTGTGAGTGGATCCGCGCTGTTGTCCTCTGTGTTTACTCTCCTAACCTCGATCTCCCTGGAGATCAACCATCTCCATGATCTGGTGATACTGCCTAAGAATTATATCTGGATTTCTGATGGGACGGGGGTTCCTTGGCATAAGCCGCAACTCCATTGCCACACAATGGTAGGAACGAAGTTCATCTCATGAACTTATATATCCAGAATGCCTCTTTGGTAGCATCCTTGGTAACGATGTATCTTGCCTTTAATCGTCTAGTAAGTCACGGTATCTAGCTTGGAACTCTTCCAACATACCGCCCCTCCACTGAGGGTAAAGACAATGCCTGCGACTGACTTTCAGTCGTTCTTATCACCCTGGAAACTTTCCAGTGATTCTCCCCAGGATCGATTGATACCGTCTTACTACATCTAGTGAGTATCCTAACATCCAAATAGATCTATCTCATAGATCCAAAACCCAGGATTTAGGAGGTATCACTTTGATCCTATATGGAGAATCCTTGTGATAAGCGGAGATTGACCGAGCGTAGCATAGGAAACTCCTTCCCTATCAAGAGTATGTCATCCACGTACTCTACGAGGATCACCACCATACTCTCTACTACCTTTTTGTATATACAAAGTTCATCTACCATTTTGATGAAGTCAAACTCTTTGACTACTACATCAAAACAGATGTTCCAACTCCGTGATGCCTGCTTTATCATATAAAGCATCTTGCACACGTTTCCGCTGCTCCCACTGTCTACGAAGCCCTCTGGCTGTGTACTTATAGACGCTCTCTTCTAAAACATCTTTTAGAAAAGCAGTCATGACACCCAACCACCAGATATCGTAGTCATGGTATGTAGCAGTGGCAAGTAGGATCTGGATGGACTTAAGCATAGCTTTGAAAGTCTCAACTTTTCCATGTACACTAAGTAATCTTCTCAAGATATACTTGCTCCTGATGGGGATTTAACCCTTCAGATAAAGCAACCAAAGTTCATACTTTGTTGGTGTATAAGGATTCCATCTCAGATCGATAAGCATCCAGCAATTCTTACAGAGTCACACTCCTGATGGCCAGCTCGAAATAAGTTGGGTCATCATCTCATGATGCAATCCTCGCTCCTACTGTCATAGAGAAAACCGAAGTATCTCTTAGGTGAGTGAGGAACCCTACTAGATCGGCGGAGAGGCTGAGCTTCGTTGGAAACTCTTGAATCCTTTGGTTCTACCAAATCATCAGCTGTATCTTTTATAGCTGGAACCATTCCAGTTCTACATAACAGACCTTGCCTCGAGCTTGTCCGGATTTTGCTTTTAGACATAGGCCGGACAACCCCAAATCTTAACCAACTTAAGATATGGGCTCTTCCCTTTCCATATCACATATGAAGTGGTAGGCAACTGATTTGATTCGAACCAAATTCAATAGGTATGCAGCTTCTCAAGTGCATAACTCCCAAAAGGAAATAGGAAACTCAGTAGTACTCATCATAGAGCACACCATATCAAATAGGGTGCTATTGCTCCGCCCCGATACACCAACGTGCTGTGGTGTATACGGAGGAGTAATGCTGAGAGAGAATCCCATTCTCCTTTAGAATAGTCCAGGAATTCCGTGCTCAAGTATTCTCCTCCTTGATCTCATCAAAGGACATAATACTTATACCCGTATTTTGGTTCTCTACTTCTAACTTATATTATATGAATATCTCAAAAGGTTCGGACTTGTGTTTCAACAGGAACATATGTCTGAATCTTGAGAGATCATCAGAGAATGTAATGAAGTACAAAGAACGGGTCTTGGCATGTGTAGACAGGAGACTTTCATACATCAGCATGTATCAATCCCAAGAGTTCACTAACTCTTTCTCTGTTTCCAATAAACAGAGCTATGGTCATTTTATCTTTGTGACATGACTGGCAAGTTTCACAAGATGTAAATTCAAACAAATTTAAATATGCATCTAAATGTAACTTTGCTAGTCGGGTCGCATTGATATGACCTAGTCTACAATGCCTCAAGAAGGATCCGTTCATTTCTGAACTCTTCCTCTCGTGTGTGTTCTGTATACTAAGAACTATAGTTTGATTTAGAACGTCAATGCTTTTAGATAACGTGCCTGAACCGATCAACTCTTGATATAGGAAATGTTCAAAACATTATCCAACAATACAAAATTATATCCTTCTTTACTAATAACGAGACTGATATGATGTTGTATATCAGGTTCGGTATCTAATAACATTTGTTCAGAATCAATGTATTCTGGTAATACAGGGTGATAGTGACCAACAGACTTGGCTGCAACACTTGCACCATTTTCTATCTCATGAAACTTATCACCCATTCTCAGTTATCTACCTTTCTGTAACCCATGTAACAGATTACATATGCGGGATCCTGATCCGGTATCTCATACCCAGGACGTAAAGGATACTGAGAAACAGTTCTATGTAATGAACACACCCGAAGGTGATGCATCAGCATGCACTTTCTTCGTTTGGACGGCACAGGAAATCTGGAATTCCCTAATTTCCTGCTCTGTCTTATAACAATTATAAGTTGGAGCGGGACCAACGTTCCCCAGCTCAGTATAACAAGCGGGTTCGGTCAATATATCCATTTTATTATCTTGATTAAGGCGATATGGTCGCTACCTGGAGAGAGAGAGAAGAAAACACTCAGCGTATGCTCTTGCAAGATTAGATTGGTTATCTAATATATCTAATCAGGATATCTCCCACTGTTTTAATCAAGTCTTCCTTCAAACCCTAAAAGGAAAGACTAGCCGGGATTAATTATATGCTACAAGTTCACCAATCTTTCAGCCAAGCCAGTGTCGGTACTTTGAGGGAGGTCCCCCGTGCTTTCGCACGAACCTAATTAAAGTAAACCTCGTTTTCCCATAGGCATAACCCCGTTAACACCTTTCTAGACACCTACTTGATCGGCTAATTATAATGTGTAAAACTCTCCCAGGAGTAACTCTTACTCGCAGCGGGTATCGGGATCAAACTATCTCATAGAAGGTATGCAATCTCATTGCAAATTTCAACACTTGAAACTCCCAATAATATTTTACCCCTAGCAGCTATATGACCTTAACATAGTCAACAAATCATAAGTGCTAGTCAAGTTCAACCCGTCATTTCCCGATTGAATTAAACCCACCCGCACGACCCTTAATATAGTCAACAAAGTCGCACGACTACCCTAATCCAATCGCATCATATGCTTAAACAGATAAGCACTAATCAGCTACCGCACACTACGCCTTAATATAGTCAACAAACGTAGCACGAATACTAACTAGTACTTATCTGAAATGACGGAGGGCTACGACAGGTTTTTCAGAAAACCCTTTGCGTAATGAACTTGATATCATTGTAGAATCGAGTGATTTTAAATGGGGTGCTTTTGAGGCTTTTCTAGTTTTGCTAAAGGGGTCACTCCCGGTGAAGGGATCGTCGGCCCTTTCCTCATCGAATAAGGTGTAGGGTATATCATATATACCGCTGTGCAAAGCAAGAACTATAGAAGCAATCAAAAGACAAACCGAGTTTGTAGCATCTGCTAGTTTCACTAAAGAGGTCACTCCAGGTGAAGGGATCTCGGCTCTTTCCTTATCGAATAAGGTGCTGGATGTTCTATAAGGAACACCGCTATGCAAAGCAAGAACTAGAGCTACCAGTTTTTAAACAAGTTTCTACAACATCTTTAGGTTTCTTTTATTTCATTAATCTCATTAATGAAGTTCCATTTTATTATGCTTCACAAGCATCTCTTTTGGAAACGAAATCTGCAATATAACATATATCTCATATATATAATATAAGCATTCATCTCAGGCAGTAATATGATCTCATCACAGAACATTGCAGCAGAAGAACATATATGAAATATTGGATATACTAGGACGTCCGTGTTTTAATACGAGCCTGTACAAAACACGGATTCCACGGTCACGATGAATAGTCAAACCCACATCCCTAGACCCCTACGAGAGCGGCAAGCAACACTGCCAATTCTAGGGTTAGGAGACCCGGTCTCGACTCCTCGAGATGGTCTCCTACTGGACCCTAGAACCCGGTTACTTGTGCTCCCCGCCTTGGGTCTACCTAATGCGGAAAAGTAAATAATATACAACAACGGTGACATCTTCCGCAACCTGGAAGTGCCCCAATAAAAGAATATTACATACAAAAGAATTTTACATGAATGAAAAAGAAAAACTCTCATCTCACATAAAACCCCCAGCTATTCAGAACGCGACGATCCAATATAACATATCACAGCAACACATAATATCTCATATCATCAACGTAAGCAAGTATGCGTATCCCGATTGTCGTTGATGTATAGCAACGAAGCCGGCGATACACCACATACTACGCTTACGGTCACAGAAAAGAAAGTGTAAAACTACAACAGTTGGAATCCGCAACCTCCTTAGACATCGCATGCCTAACCAAATGAATTCCTTAGACATCGCATGCCTAACAATTATAAACCCCGCATTTTAGTCTCATTATAGAAAACCCTTTTCAATATCAAGTCGGGCAATTCAACAAGATTCCCGACATCTTGATCGAATGCTCGTCGCAAACTTTAGTAGACGGCCGCATCCCCGATGCCGTCGACGAAGTGCACTAAGGCGGAACGCCGCTGCCGCGAGCACCCGAACAGATGCTTTTAGCGACGGGGTTCTCCTACAGTCACTTGGTCGGGGCTATGGGGCGTGGTTGTCTGTTAAGTTTACCCAGCGAGTATCCGCGTACGCTACGTGATTGCGACGAACTTTTGATCACATCAAAATTCCGTGGCAACCGATCAATTTGAGACTAAACTGCTAGATTTATAACATTCAAATTAGTTATCTCATAACTACATGTGGATTCCAAGTATTGTATCACATTCCAGATAAATAGACAATGTTAAACTTTCCGATCAAATAATCAAACACCCAAGATTTCCCCAATATATCTCAACACTTGAAATCAGTTTAAAAACATCCATCACATGCCACAGTACCAATGGTCCAGCCGTAGAAGGGTCAAGCCAACGCCTCACATATGGCACGCCGTACTGCCCCAAACCCTAAGGTTTAGAGGCAGTTCAAGACGGTCACATAATCGAGTTAAGGTTTGTTGTCTTCTAGAGGGTCCACTGCGTTACTTGCATGACTTTACGAAAGTTTCAAACACGAGAAAAAATCTAACTTTTGAAAAATTTCCGACAGGGGAAAATGTGAGTTATTGATATCCGTTCGACCTTTTTTACAGTTTCTAAAATTATCCGGAAAAACTAAACAAAGTTAAAATATCCGATCGAATCAATAAGTCTCCAATACAACCCAGAAAACTCAACACTTGAGTGGAATTAAAAATTCTCAGAAGAATCAGGAAGTACCAACGGCTGTTACTGTGCAAACCCTATCCCTCAATCATCACTTCTTGCCGCGGAACCTCCGCCAATACTAGGGTTTGGTCGCGGTTCCGCGGTGCTTTGGGTGATTTAGGGGGTCGGGTTTCACAGTAATTCCTAAAAGACCCTGCAGAATTTTTTGAGTATTTTTAATATGAAAAAAATCACAGTTTTGAAAAATTTCCAGAGAAGGGGTTTTATCGGGTTTTCCGGGTTCGATCGGACTTTAAACTTCGTCTAGACATCGCCTAAAGCTCTAGCTTGGCTCTGATACCACAGTAGGATTGCCGGGCACTGCCACAAGGGTCTACGAGGCATCAACCATGCCCGATTAAAACTTTAGCCGTGCCGAACAACCCGAAGCCGGATCTTTAAACTAGAGTTTAGGCGAAAACTAACATGTTAAACATTTTAACACTAAGTGAGAGGGATTACAACCTTTGTAGATCCGGTCCTTCACTTCTTAAGCTCCGTGTTGAGGTCCCTTCGCTGCGATCATCGTGTTCCAGACTCTCGAAAGGTTCCACGAAGAGAAAGATGCAGTCTTGCTTCCGATCTTCGATACAAAGATGATCTACCTTGAAGTTTCGTTAACACAAGCTAACACTTATAATATGAAGTGAACACTCTCATCTAGAATTTTTGCTCTCATTTGTTTTCTATTTCTCACTCATTTTCCATCATAAATAAAAAGCAAGAAAGCTTTGCAAAAGGAGGAGGAAGAAGAAGAATAGTGATCCATTTCTATTTGTGATGAATAATGAAAGGATTAATATGATGAATAATGCAACCATGGTTGACTAAACCATTGTAGAGAATTAACCAAGAGCTAGGGTTTGGGTTGAGTTAAGTATGAGTCATAGATAAAAATCAACACAAATATCTTTATCATGACAAAAGAAAAGCTTCTAGAATCAACTAGAAGTCTTAACCCTAATCCAAACCCTAATCATGTTTAAACTCCACTAAACATGTTGCATTAGTTATCATATCATGTTACAATATTATATATCGCATATATAATATTTATCGTAACAAAATAAAATAATACATTTAACATATATCGCATATATATCAATGTATTACCCGAGTGAGAAAAAGAATCTTTTAGTGAGCTAATATTAGTTAATGCAATTTAATATATCATATATATTATTATACATTAAATTATCGAATCAACACTTGATCCGAAAATCCGGCTATATCGCATATAACCGACTAATATTTATCCGTACCGATTCATCGAATCAACATTTGATCCGATGACCCGGCTGATATCAAATATCGTGAGAATAGAATACGGTATCTCATATCGCATTATCCTCAGTCTCGCACATATCACATACGTGCCTCTACTCTGTTTTGCATGAGTCAAGAAACCTCTGTGTAGGACTCTAAAGAATAGTCAATACGCCGGCAGTAGGTGATGATCATATCAAACACCCACAAGCTGCAAGCGGTCAGCTAAACGTAACAGCTACCCAGGTATTGAGCGCTCAGAAGATCAACAAGCAAGCCTGTACATTCTCCTGTGAATCCAAACAGTAACACTCCCGTACAGTCCGGTCTCGTCGTCTGATATGCTGCATATCTCGTCTAGGGGTGGTAAACGTCAGACACTAGTAGCTCGATAAGTCGTGTCGATATGAGGTCTATAACAGTTCAAGAAACTACTGATAACACTTACCAGTAAATCTCAACAACCCTGGCCAGGGATTTCCGGTTATAGCCAATCGAACACAGCACAACATCAACTCCCGATACCGGGAGAGACGAATCCCCTCCTATCGCTCATTGCCTCCATGTGATTCGGGACTGTACCCAAAAGCCACCTTTTTGCACGCCCTCTTGGACGTGGTATAATGGAAATCAAAGCACAGTGGGAATCACACAAGACTCTATGATGATCTCGGGTCAACAGACTACTCTGTACCAGTGTCATCAGAGAACTGCCATCTGACGTGAGGTATAATACCATCTGGGAGTTCTCGGCGAGTCCGTCCAGTGTACCCAGTCTCTACTGAGCACCCGTACACCATCCTTGATGTCAAACACCGATGGATATGGGATCATCCATCGCCCATCATATGGGTCAAGATGCGTATACGCTAGTCTACTCTGGTGTGTCGATGCCCTGTCTCGATACACCCTCGACTAGGAACAGTTATAGGATGTACTCGTCGACTACCGTGGCCCCACTAGTATGATCTCATCATAGTCCCAGTAGTCGAGTACATATCCTAAGGGCTTTATCAACATGTAACATAGAGACAATCAGAGTACATGTTAAGATAAAGTACAACCAGATAGCATACTATCATGTTGAGCAAGAAAGTCCTCCCTATATATGTCCAAGCATCCATTACGATATACATCGTATGTACAGTAATGGACTCTAGGGCATACATATAACTAACAGTGGGAGCTCCGGAATAGTTTTGATTCTTCGTCGGAAATAGACTGCTTGTTAACTCCTCTTTACTCTACTTATACTTAGAAAATTTTTGAGAGTTTTGGCTTGAAATTCAGAATGATGCTGAGCCAAAGTGTGGGGTGGTATTTATAATGTAGAATTAGGGTTTTGGAATTTAAAAACATTAAATTTGGTTTAATGGTGAAATAAAAGGTCTCTGTTTGATTGGAGGGAAATCAAACAGTACATGAGTGTTAGGGGTAGGTGAAGGGGTTAGTGTGCAAAGCCCGGGAATTATTGGGCTCGGTTCAACCGTCGGTGCCAGCCAATATTGGCTTTCCGCCGACTAATCTAGGGCTTTGGGGCTCTGGATTTATGCCACGTGTACAACTCAATGTTTACTCCATTTTCCACATGTTTGATTTTTCTGACTTTTCATTTTTCTGTGTATTGCAAGTGTAAACTTTTGGGCTTCCAAAAATTTAAAAAGAAAAATCAGATAAAAATAATGTGTCTGATGGGGATCGAACACAGAGGCTATATCACAACAGTGCAAGGGCTTTACCAGTGAGCTACAAGTTATTTCTTACTGTTATTTAACAAAATTTACTTATAACTCAAACTCAGGCTGTATAACTCATTTTCTGTACATTAAACTGGAAAATTTCGTACAGTAAATTCAGAGTTGTTACATTCTACCCTCCTTATAAAAATTCCGTCCTCGAAATTTACATTTACATAGGGACTAATTTACAAATAAGTGAGGGTATCTTGCTTGCATGTCTTCTTCTCATTCCCACGTTGACTCTCCTGGCGAATCTTTTCTCCACATCACCCGGACCAAATTTACTTCCTTGTTCCGTAATGTCTTCACCTTTCGATCCAAGATCTCAACGGGTTGTTGCTCGCAAGTCAAGTCATTCTGGACTGTGGGCTCTGAGTGATCAAGTATGTGGCTAGGATCACTCACATATTCTCGTAGTTGGGATATGTGGAACACGTGCACTCCTTCCAATGAGGATGGTAGTGCCAAACGGTATGCCACTTCTCCGACTCGTTCGAGAATGTCGAACAGTCCTGTGTATCTGAGACTAAGCTTACCCTTTTTCCAAAATGGATCACTCCTCTGTTTGGAAAGATCTTTAAGAAAACATGGTCTCCAGCCCAATGCTTCTGTCGATCTTGAGCTATGCACATTCTTTCCCTGATCATGCGAACTACGTCCACTGTTGCCACGATCATCTCTAGTCTAAGAAGTTCACGATCTCCGATATCGTCCCAACTTAGTGGTGAACGATACTTTCGTCCATAGAGTGCTGTGAATGGTGATATTCCAATACTTTCCTGATAGATGTTGCTGTATGAAAACTCTACAAGGTCTAGGTGATCTTCCCACAAACCTCCGAATTCTAACATACAAGCTCTTAGCATGTCCTCCAGAATCTGAATTGTTCACTCAGACTGTCCGTCAGTTTATGGAAGGTAAGCTGTGCTAAAGTTCATACTCGTCCCAAGCTAGCTTGCAAACTCTGCCAGAATTGTGATTGGAATCTGGTATCACGATTGGAGATGATGCAAACTGGTACTCCATGTAATCTCACGATCTCCTGCATGAGTTCATGGGTATCAACTATAGTACATATTGAGGTTAAATCTTACTTTAGATTCATGCTTACCTCCATGTACTTCTTTGCTAACGTCTCAGTAGATTGGCCAACTTAAAAGGGAATAAAGTGAGCCGACTTAGTGATTCGATCCACAATAACCCTTACTGCGTCGTTACCCTTCGTGCTGCGAGGAAAGGCAGTCATGAAGTCCATGGTAATGTGCTGCCATTTCTATTCTGGGATTGGTAACGGCTGAAGTAGACCAGCAGTTCTGTGATGTTCAGCCTTCACTTGCTGACACGCCAAACACTTGGCTACGCTTCTGGTTACTTCGCGCTTCATTCCATGCTACTAGTAGTGTTGTGTAGATCCTTGTACATTTTCGTACCATCGGGGTGTACAGAATAAGGAGAGCTGTGAGCTTCTTTCATCATCTCTTCTTGACCTGGGCCGTGTGGTACACATAATCGACTTCTATATCTCAAGGATCCGTCTTCGTGGATGATGAAGTCAGTTCGAAGTTCACTTTCTACTTGTTCTCGGATATTTTGTAGCTTGGCATTATTTGCTTGAGTTGCCTTGATCTGATTGACAATAGTGGACTGAACTTGTAAGTTCATCAAATCTGAAGTGTTACCTAGCATAACTACTTCAATCGCCAATCCGTGAAATTCCTGTTGTAGCTTCCACTGAGCGATGAGATTCATTGCTAACAGCTGGCGGCTAAGTGGATCAGGAAATATATTCACTTTCCTAGGATGATATTGTAGGTTGATGTCGAAGTCTGCTATGAGTTCTAGCCATCTTCTCTGTCACATGTTCAATTCTTTCTGAGTAAATACATACTTCAGACTCTTGTAATCAGTGTATATATCCACTCTTTCTCCCAGAAAATAATGGAGCCAATCTTAAGTGCAAAGGTAACGGCTGCCAACTCCAGATCATGTGTCAGATAGTTGCGCTCATGAACTTTCGGCTGTCTTAATGCAAAAGCCACAACTTTTTCAAGCTGGTGTAGAACGCATCCTAATATCTTACCGGATGCATCATAATGTATGATGAAACCTCCAGATTGATCCGGTATTACAAGAATAGGAGCAGAAGTTAATCTTGATTTGAGTTCTACAAAAGCTTTTTCAGATGCTTCTGATCACATGAATGCTTCATCTTTACGTGTGAGCTTGGTCAGGGGTGCTGCAATCTTCAAAAAGCCTTCAATGAATCGTCGGTAGTATCCTGCTAATCCCAAGAAACTTCGTATATCTTTCATTGTCTTTGGTATCAGCCATTCGCTAACAGCTGACACCTTAGCTGGATCTACTGAGATTCCTTCGCCTAAAACGATATGTCCGAGAAATCCAACTTGATCTAGCCAAAATTCAAACTTTCTGTACTTGGCATAGAGCCGATAATGTCGCAATGTCTCCAAGACAATCTGTAAACGCTTAGCATGTTCTTTCCGATTCTTTGAATACACCAGAATGTCGTCGATGAAGATGGCAATGAACCTGTTTAAGTACTCTCGGAAAACTTGGTTCATCAGATTCATAAATATAGCAGGTGCATTGGTCACTCCAAATGGCATTACGAGATATTCATAATGACCATATCGAGTCCTAAACGTCGTCTTCGGAATGTCGGACTCTTTGACCTTCACCTGATGATAACCCGAACAAAGATCTAGCTTCGAAAATACATAAGACCCACTTAGCTGATCGAAAAGATCATCGATGCGCGATAGTGGATACTTGTTCTTGATCGTCACTTCGTTCAGAGCTTAATAATCCACACACATCCTGTATGAACCTTCTTTCTTCTTCACGAGAAAAACTAGAGATCCCCAACGAATCCAACCTTTCTTCAGGAGTTCATCCAACTGAATGCGGATCTCCTTCAATCCTTCTGGACTTAACCGGTATGAAGCTTTGATTACAGGTTCTGCACCAGGTATTAATTCAATGCTGAATTCAAGAGCTCGATCGGGAGGCAAACCTAAAATATCTTCAGGGAATACATCCTCGAACTCTCAAACTACTTCTGGCTTTTCTTCTTCTTCCAGTAGTGTAAACACTCTGCATTCTTTGGCTTAGCACGGAAGATTCCTGGCTCTAAAGTTCTATCTCCACTCTTAAAATAAAATACTGGGTGATCTGGTATCTCAAATACCACCTTCCTTTGACGGCAGTCAATCGTAGCATAGAAAACTCCCAGCTAGTCCATTCCCAAGACTACATCAAAGTTCGGTATGTCCAGCACCTTGAAGTCCGTATAAAATTATCTACTGTAGATGACCACTGGACATAAATTGTATCCCAAATTTGCTTTTAGAATGTCATTCCGTGAACTGACATTCCAGCTGAACACGAGCAGTTTAACTGAAATCGCATGAGTTCGGACGAACCGTTGCGACATTAAGCAATATGATACTCCAGTGTCGAAAAGTGCTAGAGCAGGTAGTGAGGCTACTAAGCTTGTACCTAAGTTGGGTGGGATGTGTATAGGTATAGGAAAAAGTATATTGATATATAAGGATTGAAAAGGTTTGAAAGATTGAGAGTTACCAGTGATGACTTAGCTTGTGGCTTCGGCTTCCCCAACAGTCATTATGAAAGCCTGACGTCGGGGTACATTCCTCCTTGTTGGAGGCACATTCCGCTGTCCTTAGGACACGTTTATCTGCCCTTGAGGCATATTCCTCTGTGCCTGATGGAATTGACGAGAAGGCTGTGCAGGAGGTCCACGAAAAGGTGGAGCAGGGAAAGCAAGTCGGGGTGCAGGACCCTGAATAGCTGGCCGCTTGTCATGACCCAAAATATTAGCTCATGACCGGCACTTAAATCACGCCACGTCTAAAGGCGTAACGTAATTCAAGTAAACCGAAACCCAGAAATCTAAACCTTTTTAAGAAAATAAAGGAGGTGAAGTTTTGAAAGTAAGGTATGATGAAATCAAAAGTTTTCCTAAATATATAAACAATGGAACATAAAAATGCAAGTGGGTGTTACTAGTTGAAAATATGTTTCGAATTTTAAAAATTTAGGCAGCACCTCCTTTGTATTTTTTTGATCCAAAACCACAATGCATGATAATATAAAGGCATCCCTAAGTGGGAGCTAGCTCTTCACCAATCGGCGGATCCACAACCACGCAAAGCATAAATATAAGTATACGATGTCCAACGGCGAAGTTCACCACAAAAGATAAAGAAATAAGCAAGACATCAAAATCACAAGTAGCGGAATACCCGTCGCTCTAAGTCTCGCAACCAAAAGTCTCACTAAGTCTCATTACTTATACAATTACTAATTTTGATTGATGGAGTTGACTAGATACAATATGAATAATAAATACAAGAGGGGTACGATCCAATATGTACCACCTACCAAAGCAACCACCCGAAAGCAACTGTGTGCCAGCGATGCCGCTACTGATCCAAGCGGTCAACCTGCAAGAACTGTGGCACAACGGGGGTGAGTTGCCAACTCGTGAGTAGGAAAACATCAACAAGTAGAAATCGAATAAACAACGACTCCTAGTTCAACTGTATCATAAAGGTAATACTATGATATGTAGGGTGACCGTATCTGCATATGTGCCAACAAGGTAATCAATGCCTAACAGCATGTGGATATCATCCAACCATAAAATCAATGTATATATGCATGTGGATCCCGTCCACATGTCAACCACTGACACACAAAAACTCATACATGTAAATATCATAAAAGCATATGCATGAAGGTATGAGGATATAAATCAACGTGTGTCCCTCTCGACACATCAAAATTGTGGAACCTGAGTGTCCAGCATCGACACTCGAAACGTCATGAAACCCGTGTCCAGCATCGACACGTAAATCCTCATATCTCGGGCTCCGTCAGTCTGGATCGGCCCTCGGGCTCCTTCTGCGGGATCGTCCCGCGGGCTCTGGCAGAACGGGTTGGCCCATATCCATCTCTCGACTCCGGTCGGTATTCTCTGGATAACCGCCAGGCCTAACAAATCACCGGTAGGTAGTAGTCCTTCTGCCAGGCTCATCGTCATCCCCACGAAATCTCTCTTGCCCCGGGGTACCATACCGGGTCCACCATGTATCCTCAATCGGCCTCATCCAGCTCCTCGAATCGGGTATCACTGTCACACATCTCAGAACCGAGAAAAAGCATGGTGAACGCACTGAAATATCATATCAAGAGAAACCGGGTTTTTAAAACAATACATACTTTCTTTTTAAAATGACCACGGTTCTCAAATCCAGAAATCTCATGAAAACAGCATATCTCAATGAATATAATCGTAAAGCATAATGTATGCGACATATAACAGAAATGTAAGCATATCCGTATATCATGCAACATGGAACACTAATATGCACATATCGAGGGAAAACCACTCTTTTAAATGAATCCAGTTTAAAATATATCCTGCGGTTCCCAAATTCTCCAAAGTCCAATGCAACATCGTATAAGGGTGCATATGCAACTATAGCAAGTAAATTATGCAAGGAGTCATATCATAATGCAGCAATCCTACCGTGTAGTGACATGGCAATTATCGATGATGATGTGTGTGAGCCGGCAAATCTGTGTAAGTGTAACATATGCATCATCGATAATGGTATAGGTGTACTAGCACAGGTATATGTAATGCAATAAGAGTGACATGAGCGTAGCATAAAGTAAATCGTATGCAAATGCTGACAGGTATACGTATCTAACATGACCGAGTCGGTGAATCTATCAATCGGCATCCAGCCTCACAACATCACGTACGGTATACTCCATCGTACGGCATCCTCTAGTCAAGGGTATGGATCAGTCACCATAACACTCGTCACGTACGGTAAACCATCGTACGACGACATTAAACCATCAGGGATGCTATCATCCTATGACAATGAAGGGTACGGACCTAACGTCTCGTACGGCATATCACTCATGATTCGCGACATTCTATATATATCTATATACCTATGTCTCAGGTCACATCCATAACAAACTCATATCAGGGGACCGGCAAAGATATCAATTATCTCAATCAACTCGCATCCGTATACCAACATATCATCAAGTCATCATATCACATCATATATTCTTTTCATCACATTTATATCTCACATCAAGTCAATTTATATATATACATCAAATGTCATGTTACTCTAAAATTCATACTTATTGTAATGCAACCATATATCTATAAGTCGTGATTCACATTCACTTTTCATATCCCTAAAGCCTTCATCTCATATCTCGATCTACATAACCAACCATTCACATTATCTCTAACTATCCTTTTAACCCTATCCATAGTTCCCTAATCTAGGTTTCCTTAACCATATTCTATGAATCGGTTTCCATCAAAAACATGCGGGGGTGCTATACGCCATCCACCCAACTTCCTCCGTAGATATAGATTTACTCACCTTGATCCTTGCTTGCCGAAGTCGATGACGCCATGCTCCGTCGTCTCGAATTCCATGCGAAGGTACCTACAATAATACACAATCGCAATCGCTATTAACATCAAGTCCGAAAAACCAAAATGGCACACGGATCGCCTATAGGTTAGAACCTATAGCCCACACATGCAAAGCCAACCAATTATCCCTAGTCGTTGATGTACAAACATCTAACAACCAAATACAAATCCAAATATCAAATCCCAAATTCAGAAATCGAAAAACCAAATTCAGCAACGAAGGAAATCACTGCCAGATTTTGACTCAGGTCAAACTAGCCAATTTTGCATATGGAGTTGCTCTAGATATAGGATAACAATGCCCCAGACCAAAAATCACAAGGCTTCACTCCGACTTGGCCGCAAATTGCGGCCTATAGCAATAAATCTGCGGCTAGAAAATGAAGGGAGGGGCTCAGGTTTCCAAGGATGATTCATGTTTGCCTGCACATCTCACTGTCAAGGGAACTTTATTTACAAAGGTCTCGGGTCATCCCAGATCTCTAAATACCATCACTAAATCCACAAAAACCCGATATCGACAAATCTAAAATTCTTATTCCAGGTTGTAAACTTAGTTCCAAGTCTAGAATTTGATCTCTAGGGTCTTGTATAGCCACTACACATCACTAATTCCCCACAATTTCCCAAACCCTTCTCTAGGGATTTCTAAGACCACAATTCCACACAAAATCAACATCTAAACTACACTAGAATGCAAGGAAACTATAAACTAAACTAAAGGAAATGAATTATACCTCATGGATGTTGCCAAGCAAAATCCTAACTCTCCAAAGTCCTCAAAATCCAACATTGATGGGTCCAAAGTGTAGAGGGTGAAGAGGGGATCAACTTTAATGAAAGGGGTTTAGGGTTTTGACATGGTTTTTGAGATGGATCTTGGGGTTGAAGGTGGAGGGAGATGAGTTTGGGGAAGATGAAGAAAGAAAATAATGGGGGAGGGAAAAGGATATGGCTGCCCCCTCTCTCTCTCTCTCTCTTCTTCTTATTCTAACCCTCTCTCTCAATAATTACCCTTTTACCCTTTCTCTTTTTCCTTTTCTTTTAATTTTAAAAACAAATCACCTAATATTCCAAAAACAACACAAGAACACAATATGTAACCAAAATGTAACATGACATGGTGCACTAGCCATGAAAAAATGTAAAAACACGGATTTGGCCTAATCGCGATTAGCAGTGTACTAATCGGGTTTTATCCAAACTACATATAATAAATTTCTTTTTTTTTAAATGCCAAATCCGATAAATATATTTTTAAATGAGTAATGATTTCCATCTCCAAATATTTCATAATTTTTGGTACATATTTATACCATTTTACAAAAACCCCAATTTCACAAACCGGGTAATTTTCGCGAAATATATTATTTTAATATTAAATTCCAAAAAATAATATTTTATATTTTCTGAAATGTTATAATCTTCCCCCCTTAAATAAATTCGGTCCCCGAATTTAAATTTAAACCTCCGAAATTTAAAACATTTCAATAATCAGCTCAAATCAACGGGGCTCCGAAATCGCGGAAGATATAGAAATACTACAGCGCATCGCATGCGCATGAAAACGAGTAAAAAAAACTCAAAATCGAACTCTGTCAAGCATCACGCAAATCATCGGATTTGCACGCATATCATCGGAGTTACCATAGAGATACGGATCTCGAAATCCACTACTGAAATCCAATATACACTAGTCAAATGCTATAATATGTATATAGTACGCATCCTTGAAAATCTCCAAAAACTGAATAAAATACATGCAAAGTCTTGTTCACCGCCGAAAACCAGGAAGACATGCGTCTTGCCTGAATTTGGAGGCAGATACTAATTGGTGCTATCCGTCCACCTCTCCGAAGATGCCAAGTTGATTTATGACACCACGTATCGAAAGTTTAGACGGATGCGGCCGATGTAGCAGACTTCGTCAGATTCCCCCTCATTCGAGGGGTTTTTGATTGCGGGGACGCTCTTCCCTACAGGCGGAAGCCCCTGCAATTAATTACGCTACCGCATTGCGGTAACAACTTTCTCCTTCTCCAGATGGTCACTTCGTGTCGTGGGTGATTGTTTTGTTTTTGGTTGCCCGTGGATTTTATACGGAGACTAATTTATGTTGTCGCCAGTAGGGCGTGGATTAGTCCAAATCCGTATTTTCTTAGATTTGGATTTGGGGGTTGGGTTTAAGGATACGTTAGTCTCATTTGAGACTAAGATCAACTTAAACGGTTTGTTAAGGATACGTTAGTCTAATTTTTAGGCTAAGATCAACTTAACGGGATCATTTAGATCCGACAAGAGAGCATTCGGGCTCTGTTGTTTAGTTTAGGGACTTTACGGTCCATTGTTAGTTTAAGGACATTACGGTCCAAGGTTAAGGACATCATAATCCATGGGTTTAAAAGTACCCCACAGTCCGAGGTTAAGGACATCATAGTCCATGAGTTTAAGGACCCTACAGTCCAGTTTAAAGACGTCATAGTGAGGCGCCTGAGAATTGGGCCAAACCTCCTTTATTTTGTTCTCAGAATATTCAAATAAGTGTTAAACACTTTTATTCTTCAGGCTATCACGTGTTGGCACGTGATGGGTATCCATGTATTGATTATTAAAGTGTTTATTAGGGGTCACGTGGGGACACGTGAGGGCGCCCAAAATCGATTCGGCCTTTGGCTTTGTTCCCTTTATTTTGAGAGTCACGTGGGAACACGTGAGGCATTGCCTCCAAGTTTTTCTTTCTCATTTTAAGGGATCTGTTTCAGGGGATCACGTAGGAGCACATGACCTAGTTTTGTTCCTTCTTTTCTGATCATTGAGGATAGGGGTCACATGTCACCACGTGACCAAGTTCTTTACATGCATGGAGAGATTTAAGTCTCTTGTTTTAAGAATTAAATTTTCTGTAGGGTTAAACCCTAATTCTGTTTTAGAGGAATTAAATTCCTATGTATGTGGAAGAATTAAATTCTTATGTAGGGTTAAACCCTAATTCTGTTTTAGAGGAATTAAATTCCTATGAATTTGGGGAGAATTAAATTCTCATGCAGGGTCGAACCCTAGTTTTATTTGGAGGAATTAAATTCCTATGAAATTGAGAGAATTAAATTCTCATATAGGGTTAAACCCTAGTTTTATTTGGAGGAATTAAATTCCTATGTTTTTGGGGGAATTAAATTCCTTAAACTCAATTCTCCCTCTAAGTTTTGGATCTGCATGGCAGAATCTCCCCGATGAGAATTAAATTCTCAACTTGTGGGGAGATCTACTTCTGCAGATCTTTAACCAAAGGAAGAACTAAGTTCTTAATCAGAAGAGTTAAACTCTTAAATTTGAGAATTAAATTCTCTTTTATTTTATGGAGCTTAGATCTCTTTCCCCTTTCTCACCTAGGGTTTCTTTTCTCTGAAAAGAACTTCTTTTCTCTGAAAAGAACTTCTTTTCTCTCTTGAGAATTAAATTCTCCTCTTTTTTCTCTATGTTGTTGTTTTTCTCCAGAAAATTCCAAGATCCCTTCTCTTCTCTTCTTGGCTCCTATTTATAGGAGAAAGAAAAGAATCAATTTGTTTAGTGAATCTTTCATTGAAAGTTTTTTGGTTGGTTTTTTAACCAACTTGATCTTTTAGATCACTCAGTGAATTTTATTCACCATTGGATTTTTAATCCAAAAGATATTCTGTCTATTATTCTTGGTGAATTTTAGGGAAATCTTTCCTTATATAAAATCTTTCCATAAATTGGTGATTTTTAATCACCATTGGATTTTTAATCCAATGGTGCACTAATTTACAGAGCACCATCTTTTTTGTTTAGAAAGATTTAAAGAAATATTTTCCCAGTTAGGGTCTTTGATTTCCCTTAATTAGAATTTAATTCTATTATTTCATAAGGCTTTTAAAAGTCTATCACGTGTTGGCACGTGATCCCTTTATTTGATTATTAAATAGAATTTAATTCTATCGATTAAAGAGTTTAGGAACCTGTCACGTGTTGGCACGTGACCCTCTTGATTAAACATTTTATTCAGAATTTAATTCTACCTTTTAACAGAGCTAAGGAATCATCACGTGTCAGCACGTGACCCTTGGTCATGTGTGAGCACGTGATGCCCCATTGGGGTTTTTCCTTAGTGTCTTATTATATTTTTGTTTGACTAGAATTTAATCTTATAAAGCAGAGATCACAGGAACCTATCACATGTCAACACGTGACCCTTGGTCACGTATGAGCATGTGATACCCCATTGGGGTATTTCCTGGCTGTTTTGTTATATTTTTGTTTGATTAGAATTTAATTCTATAAAGCAGAGATCACAGGAACCTATCACGTGTCAATACGTGACCCTTGGTCACGTGTCAACACGTGACCCTTGGTCACGTGTGAGCACGTGATACCCCATTGGGGTATTTCCTGATATTTTATCAGGGAACAAATGCCCCCACAGCGTTGTTCTCACATGTCTGCACGTGAGTGCAATGCTGTCACCTTTGTGACCGTTGGATCTATCTAGGGAATAGGGGAGATGAACCGTTCCCCATCACATCCTATAAATGCAAGAGTCCCTTCAGAAGCACCTCCATTTTTTTCATCTTCTTCCTTGCTTGTTTTTCCTCTGAGAATTTAATTCTCTTTCCCAGAGCTTAGTTCTCTGATTCAAAATATTTCCAGAGTTTAACTCTGTCAACAAAGATTTCCTTGTTTCAGGTGAGAATCATGAACGGATGAGGAACTCCTTGTAGAAATTTGGATTTTAAATCCACACCAAGGGTTTTTCCCTTTAACAAGAACCCATTTTTTTAAGTTCTTTTTTAAGAAGAAAACTGCTCAATCTTTAAATAATAAACCTCTTAGGGCTTCTCTGATCTTCAAGGATCGATGGTGATGCTTGTCTTCTCTCTGGAATTTGATTCCATTCCAAAGAGCTTTAGCTCCGAAAATGTTTTTCTAGGAATTTAATTCCCCTGCTCAAAAGGAATTTAATTCCTCTAAAGAACTTAATTCTTCACAGAGAACTTCTTGGGACTTTCTTGCCCTGAGTTGTTCTTGCAGAGATCCTTCTCGATTTGCGCAGAGTTCTAACAGTGGGCTTTCTCCTTTAATCGCACAAATTTGAATTTGTTGGTCACTTAACAAAACTTGTCTTCCCAAGAATTCGTTTACATCTCAATGTCTGACTTTCCTTATTAATAATCTTTCACTGATGTTTCTTTTTTTGGCATTATGGCTGTTCATCTATATAGTCTGAACGAATTTATCTCCTATGAGGATATTCGCGTACAGGGCCATTGTCAGAACCAAGAGTTTACCGATGCCCCATGTGCGAAGATTATGGATCGTCTGTATACACACAACGGTCGACTACTTCCTCGCCATTCTGCTTTATTGAAAATCATAGTGGGAGCAATTTGGAAAGCACTTCCTGGGTTTTACGAAACCATGCCGCTTAATGCACTGGATGATGCTGAAGATAAGGTGCATTCAGTGTATCTATCGGGCTTGCTCTCGAAGAAGCGGCGAGATAACCTCGTTGATATTCTGCATCAAACATTCCAACAGACGACGATAATCGCCTCTTATCAAAGGGAGGAGGACATTAGCGAGGATCTCGACACTCATGATCGCGAGAGGATGCATACGAGAATGGTCAGAAAGGCCAGAAAGATTCTAGACGGCCTCACTTTTGAATTTCTCAATCCGTGTCCCAGATTTGATGTCCTACCATTGTAAATATTTCCTCTTATTTTGTATGAACTTTTAAAGTATGAATGATAAGCCTTTCCTTTCCCTTTGTGCTCGCATTCTTTCTTTATGCCATTTTGTCATATCGTTGTTGCTGCTCACGTGTTTGGCATGTGAGGCATTGTTGTGGATTTCAATCTCACATCGGCACCCACTCACGTGTTATTCACGTGCGATATTGTTTTACTTTTCAATGCATGTCAAGGTTGGTGCTCACGTGCTCTGCACGTGAGGCCCTATTGATGTGGTTGTTTAATTTCCCATGCAATCTTTTCTGTGTATGACATTGAATGCAGAGAGGGGGCTTTGGAAATAGTCCCACCTCTTTGATTTCCAATGCCTTTCCTTTTTCTGGGCCTTGGAAATAGTTTCATCATGGAACATTTTCCGTGCGCAGCATTTAATACTCCCCTTTATAACCTGAAGTCATAGTTTTCTTTCTCTCTTCACAGAGAGATCCATTTACAACTTAGGGTGATTTATCTTAAGGAAACAACTAAGTACTATGGCTTGCAACCGCCCCCATGCTCGTCGACAACCATGGGAGGTACTCGTTGAGGAGATGATTCCTTGTTTTGCTGCGCGACTGGTGGATCCCCTTTTCACCGATGCCGAATGTGACGCGGTGATGTATGAACTCCTGATCCGTAGGGGATCCCCTCTTCCAATGGGATCCATTTGGCTCCGGATGATTATTCATGCCGTGCTCGCTGACATCCCTCCTCACCCAGCAGAGATGACCCTGGTGGTCCTTGATGCGGCCGAAAACAAGCTCGAGTGTTTTTATGAGGCGTGCTTGATTACTCAGGCTCTGAAAGACTGCTCGGTCCATCTGTTGGGCCAGATAAGAGCCCGGCGGGCTATTATGTCTGCCTTTGCGGATGGACATGGCGCTAATCGGTGGGGATCCATTCCTCATGAAAATTATTGTTTCGATGTGCTGGAGAGGGCAGAGAGGGAGTTAGAAAATTTTGCATTTTGTTTTATTAACCCTTGTGCCACTGATCCTTTGTTTGGTGACCTTTTCCCGGTAGCGTAGTATGTTTAAATTAATGTACTCTTTTTATCATTGGCTATTGCATGCTTTCTGTTGAATTTTCATGTTTGTCGGATACTCGTACGTGCGTCTTGCTTGCGTAAATGAGCTTCATATTTTTCCCATGGGAATTTTCTTTAATTGCGAGCACCATCGTTATGTTGCATGCACATCAGTGCTTTGGGTATCATTTCCTTTTAAACAATCATACAGTTGCAAATACTTGCTTGATAGGATATAGATCAGAGACTTTCCTTGTTACTTCCCATATCGGGTGGTTTGTGCTTGTTTTAGATCGAGTATTGTCGTCGAAGGGAGGCTTGTTTATATATTCTTGAGTGTACGCGCCTTCCTTCAGAGGTTGTGGCCGCGAAGGCGAGCTTACAGGGGCTGATTGAGCGGTGCGCTGCGAACATGATATCATGTGAGAAGAGGCTTAGCCGCAAGTTTTCAGAGAGGGAGCTGGCTTCTAAAGCACTGAGGGGGCTTCAAGCCAATCTTACGGCCAAGACCACTAGGGCATATAAACTTTGGCGGGTGCTTCAAGAGGCTATCAAGGAGGTGGTAGCCATTGATAAGGCCGCCGTTTTTACTCGTGAAATGGTCAAAGCCTATAAGGTTACTGAAAAAGGCTTGAAGGCCGGCTTGCCTCATACCAGGCCCAACAGGCTCAAGCGGAGGCCCGTCTTTTGACGATAATGAATCATGAAGCCGAGGCCCAGTGGAAAAGGGGTGAACTGGAAAATCTACTGAATCGTCCGCCGGCTTGAAGAATTGTATATTTTTTTTATTCTTCTTTTGTACATACTCCTGAATGAGAGTATATTTTCTTTTATTCATTCATAAATTGTACTTTGTATTCATTTTGATTCATGAATAAAAGACATATTTTTCTTTATGATGGTGTGTCCCTTTTAGTAAATGCATTTTGTGGATAATCTATTTTGATTTCTCTGTAGGACAGCGATGGCTTAGGATTCAGGGTTAAGATCTGCCTCCTAAGACTTTTCAACTTTATGAGCCGCGAGGGTCTCATAAAGAATTTTCTCCCTACAGGTCGAGAGGATCCCGTAGGTGTAATTTCTCCTTAGGAATCGTGAGGATTCCTAAGTGCGTTTTCTTCTGAGAGTCGTAAGGATCTCCCAAAAGAGTTTTCTCCCTTACGAGTCGAGAGGACCCGTAAGTGATGGATGAGGTTCACATTATCCGCATTTCATGGGGTCAGGGGTTGCTCTGGCCATTTCCCACGGGGTCAAGATTGACTTTATTCGTGTTCTATGGGACCAAGATTTGCTCTGGATGCTTCCCACGGGGTCAGGATTGACATAGGCCATTTTCTCCGAGGACCAGGCTCCGCTCTGGATGCTTCCCACAGGGTACATAGCCGTGTTCTGCGAGGACCAGGATCCGCTCTGGACGTTTCCCACGGGGTCAGGATTGACATAGGCCGTGTTCCACGTAACCAGGATTTTTGCTCTGGATGCTTCCCACAGTGTCTTATTGACATAGTCGTGTTCTGCGAGGACCTGGCACCGCTCTGGACGTTTTCCACGGGGTCAAGATTGACATAGGCCGTGTTCCACATGACCAGAAATTTGCTCTGGATGCTTCCCACGGGGTCTGATTGACATTGCCGTGTTCTGCGAGGACCAGGCTCTGCTCTGGACGTTTTCCACGGGGTCAAGATTGACATAGGCCGTGTTCCACGTGACCAGGAATTTGCTCTGGATGCTTCCAACGGGGTCTGATTGACATTGCTGTTTTCTGCGAGGACCAGGCTCCGCTCTGGACGCTTCCCACGGGGTCAGGATTGACATAGGCCGTGTTCCACGTGACCAGGAATTTGCTCTGGATGCTTCCCACGGGGTCTGATTGACATTGTCGTGTTCTGCGAGGACCAGGCTCCGCTCTGGACGTTTTCCACGGGGTCAAGATTGACATAGGTCGTGTTCCACGTGACCAGGAATTTGCTCTGGATGCTTCCCACGGGGTCTGATTGACATTCCCGTGTTCTGCGAGGACCAGGCTCCGCTCTGGACGCTTCCTACGGGGTCAGGATTGACATAGGTTGTGTTCCACGTGACCTGGAATTTGCTCTGGATGCTTCCCACGGGGTCTGATTGACATGGCCGTATTCTGGGAGGACCAGGCTCCACTCTGGACGTTTCCCACAGGGCCAGGATTGACATAGGTCGTGTTCCACGTGACCAGGAATTTGCTCTAGATGCTTCCCATGGGGTCGGTTTGACATAGCCGTGTTCTGCGAGGACCAGGATCCGCTCTGGACGTTTTCTATGGGGTCAGGATTGATATAGGCCATGTTCCACGTGACCAAGAATTTGCTCTGGATACTTCCCACGGGGTCGGTTTGACATAGCCATGTTCTGCGAGGACCAGGATCCGCTCTAGACGTTTCCCACGGGGTCAGGATTGACATAGGCCGTGTTCCACATGACCAGGAATTTGCTCTGGATGCTTCCCACGGGGTCGGTTTGACATAGCCGTGTTCTGCAAGGACCAGGATCCGCTCTGGGCTTTTCTCACGGGGTCAGGATTGACATAGGTCGTGTTCCACGTGACCAGGAAAGGTTGACTCTCGGTTGTTTGTGCATCGCCGAGTCATGGAACTGGGGATTTTGCTGCAGCTCCGATTTGTTGATGTCGTGTCTGTTGAAATGAGATGGATATTAAGATAATCTCCAGGCTGTCTGTGAACCATTGAGATTTGGCTTCTTCTTCTGATGGAGCCTGGGGAGGGAAGGTGTGATTCCTTCTTTGTTTGCAACCCTGGATTGTATACAGGGATTGATGTGATATCACCTGTAGGGCATAAATTTCATTTTTTTCAAAAAAACTTTTTATTTCTTTCCGCGATGCTCTATCATTTCAGCTTTTATATCGTGAAGGTCGCAATTGCCCAATCATTTCGACTATCTTTCGCGGTGCCCAATCATTTCGGCTATTTGTTTTATTTTTATTCACTGCTTTTTATTGTGAGTTGCCCAATCATTTCGGCTATTTTTGTATGCATACATTTTTACTTGCTGATTTTGTTGCAAATTGCCCCATCATTTTGGCTATTTCGTATGCATGTGTGGCTCGCTGGGTTTTTGCTGCAAGCTTAGAATTAGACACCGATTTCAGCATCAGCACCGCTACAACTGGGATATTACCAGGATTGAATCATCATTTTCCTTCGTCGGTGTCGAACAAAGGTGGCTTAGTAGACAGGGTTAGGATCCTGTCGACTAAGGCTTTTGATTTCATGAGCCGTAAGGGTCTCATAAAGGTATTTCTCCCTACGAGTCGTGAGGATCTCGTAGGTGCGTTTTCTCTTTAGGGATCGTGAGGATTCCTAAGTGCATGGTCTCTTATAAGTCGTAAGGATCTTACAAGAGTGCTTTCTCCTTATAAGTCGAGAGGGCTTACAAGGGGGGTTCACTGTGCAAACATATCCCTAGTCACGGATGAGACTTTGTTAGGGAAATGTTTATTCGTGTCCGTGGATTGTATACAAGGGTCGGTATTGAGCCTCTTATAGGGCAACATTGGAGGTTGTGGTGGCCGCTTAAGAACAGGTTCAGATCACTGTAGCTTAAGACTTTTGAATCTTATGAGCCGTGAAGGTCTCATAAGAGGTTCTCCTTACGAGTCGTGAGGATCTCGCAAGTGTAATTTCTCCTTAAGAATCATGGGGATACCTAAGTGTGTCGCTCCCTTGTGAGTCATAAGGATCTCACGCAGGTGGTTTCTCCTCAGAAGATCGAGAGGACCTTGCAAGTGTCTTTTAACGAGATCGTACCCTTTCGGGTTTTCAAAAAAACACGCCGGTAGCCCTGCTGTTTTTGTTAGGTTAGCTTAGCACCCTATGAAGAGATTACAAGCATCACATGACCTAAAGTTTTCATTTTTATGGTGCTAAACTAACAAGCAAAGGAATCGATCCTAGAAAGATTAGGGTTACTAAACTATAAGCTAACAAAGTTAGGGTTTGAAGGCTACAACCTTTGTAGCTCCCGTTTTTTCTTCGCTCCTTAGGCTCTTTGGGTGTAGGATGAAGGTCCGCTTGTACTCCTCCCACGTCCACGACGATCCACCTGGAGTTTTCCCGTCCAAGCTTGCAACTTTGAAAAACAAAGAGAACACTCTAATCAAGTGAGCTAGACTTGATTAGAATGAAGTTGTGGCTATGGATCTCACGTCAAAATCTTATTTTTATGAGTGATTCACTCTCTTGTATGAACTAGAGAGCAAAAGCATGGAGGTTGATGAAGATGGTGGATTTTTTTTGAAGAAGAGAATGAATTTTCTTGTGAAAGAGAAAAGGAAAATAGCTATATATATTTTTCTTTCTCTTAACCAACCATGGTTAAATAAATAGATAACATTTTATTTTAAATCAAAAGCATGATAAGAAAATAAACTATGGGTTAAATGTTAGGTGAGCATGGTTGAGTTAGAAGAGTGTAGAATTTCTTAAGTGATTTAACCCATTTTTCATTTTCTTTTGCTTTAATTTAAATCCAATAATTATCCAAATACAACCATGGTGTAATTCTTATACATCCACCATTTCCATTGTATAAACAACCATGATAATATATGATGTATGTATGTATGTGTGCTTGCACATCCATATGTGCATGAACAAGAATGAATGCACACATGCATGCATACATTCAACATAAACAAAATAGGATTTGTAGTGAGAAACTAATGATGAATCAACACTTGATTCACTAATCCGGTCATATCACATATGACCCGACCATTAGCAAGCCGCCCAATTAATATACGGTATCCCATACACGCATTTTAATCGGGTCCAAGCGCATATCGCATACGCGCACCACAACGTTTCGCCTGGACTAGGTAACTCCTATGTGGGACTCTAAGACTCGTCAATACGCCGGCAGTGGGTGATGATCATATCAAGCACCCCCAAGCCGCAAGCGGTCAGCCAAACGTAACGGCCACCCGGGTATTGAGCGATAAGAAGAAAACAAGCGAACCTGTTACAACTCCCGTCGAGCCATCCGGCAACACTACCGTACAGTCCGGTCTCTTCGTCAGATATGCTGCATATCGAGCCTAGGGATGGTCACGTCGACCCCAATAACTCAATAGGTCGTGTCGGTGAATGGTCTATAACAGATCGAGAAACTACTGATAACACTTATCAGCAAATCTCAGCAGCCCTGGCCAGGGACTTGCTGTTATAACCAGTTGAGCACAGCACAGCATCAACTCCCAATACCGGGAGAGACGAAACCCCTCCTATCGCTCATTGCCTTCGTGTGTCTCGGGACTGTACCCAACGGCCACCTGTTTGCATGACTCAGTAGAGCCGTGGTAGGGTGGCAATCAAAGTACAGTGGGAGAACACACAAGACTCCATGACGATCTCGGGTCTACAGACTAACCTGTACCAGTGTCACCTGAGAACTGCTATCCGACGATAGATATAATTCCATATAGGAGTTCTCGTCGAGTCCGTCCAGTGTACCCAGTCAGCACTGAGCACCCGTATATGATCTTGATGTCAAACATCGATGAATGTGGGAACATCCATCGCCCATCACATGGGTCTAGTATCATATACGCTAGTCTACTCTGGTATATCGATGCCCCGTCTCGATACACCTCCGACTAGGGACATTTCAGGATATGCTTATAGACTACAGATGTCCCACTAGTATGATCTCCATCATAATCAGAGTAGTCAAGCAGATATCCTTGGGGCTTTATCAGCATGTATGAATGAATAAAAGCATGATCAAATCAACATGTCAGATAAAGAATAACCAGATAGCATACTATCATGTCGAGCAAGAATGCAAACTGAATATATATATACATGTATAGATACATCCACTATCACATAATGGCCTCTAGGGCATACATATATCCAACAATCTCCCACTTGCACTAAGGCCAGTTATTGGCGTATCTCATACCCAACATCTCAAAAAGTCGCTCATGCTGCGGCTGAGGGAGGGCCTTGGTGAATGGATCCGCGACGTTGTTCTTTGTGTCAACTCTCTTAATCTCGATCTCGCGGCGATCTACAATCTCCCGGATCAAATGAAAGCGCCTCAGGATGTGTCTGGACCGCTGATGGGATCTGGGCTCCTTGGCTAACGCCATCGCCCCATTATTGTCACAATACAAAGGTATTGGATCAATAATGGTTGGAACTACTCCTAGCTCCGAGACGAACTTCTTCATCCAGACGGCTTCCTTGGCGGCATCATTTGCAGCAATGTACTCAGCTTCCATCGTAGAGTCTGCAACGGTATCCTGTTTGGAACTCTTCCAACTCACCGCCCCTCCATTGAGGGTAAACACAAACCCTGAGATAGATTTGCTGTCATCCTTATCGCTCTGGAAGCTCGAATCGATAAAGGCCTCCATTTGGAGATCTTTATTACCATACACCAAGAACAGTTCTTTAGTCCTTCGTAAGTACTTAAGAATGTTCTTCACAGCTGTCCAGTGGTTCTCCCCTGGGTTGGATTGATACCTGCTTACTACACTAAGTGCATAAGCTACATCTGGGCGTGTACATAACATCGCATACATTATAGACCCTACTGCCGAAGCATAAGGTATAATGCTCATGCGAGCTCTCTCTTCATCGGTCTTTGGACAAGAATCCTTGGAGAGAGTGACTCCATGGCAAGCGGGTAAGGCACCCCGCTTGGAGTCTTCCATACTAAACCTCTTTAGGATGGTGTTGATGTACCTGGTTTGGGACAATCCCAATAACTTTTTGGATCTATCCCTATAGATCCTTATGCCCAGGATGTATGTGGCATCACCCAGGTCCTTCATGGAAAACCTCAGTGATAAGAATGATTTGACCGACTGTAGCATAGGAATATCATTTCCTATCAGAAGAATGTCATCTACGTACAATACGAGGAATGTGACAGCTCTTCCTACAGCCTTCCTATAAACACAAGGTTCATCTGGATTTTTGATGAAATCAAACTCTTTGATAACATCATCGAAACAGATGTTCCAACTCCGAGATGCCTGCTTTAACCCATATATGGATTTAAGCAATCTACATGCTTTCTCGCTGCTCCCACTGTCAATGAAGCCCTCTGGCTGATCCATATAAACGCATTCTTCTAAATCTCCATTTAGAAATGCTGTTTTAACGTCCATCTGCCAGATTTCATAGTCGTAGTGAGCAGCAATAGCAAGTAGGATCCGAATGGATTTAAGCATGACTACGGGCGAAAAAGTTTCGTCATAGTCCAGACCTGGTCTTTGACGAAAACCTTTCGCCACAAGTCTTGCCTTATACGTCTCTACCTGCCCATCCACACCAATCTTTCTTTTAAAGATCCATTTGCACCCCACAGGTTTTACCCCAGGGGGTACAACGTCCAAAGTCCATACTTTGTTGGTGTACATAGACTGCATTTCGGATCTCATGGCATCCAGCCACTTCACAGAGTCACCACTCGTGATAGCTTGCTGAAAACTGGTAGGATCATCATCTTCCATGATACAGTCTTCTCTGTCACCATCAATGAGGAAACCGTAGTACCTCTCCGGTGGGCGAGAAGTCCTACCAGACCTACGGAGTGGCCGAGGTTCTTCAGTTTCTGTTGCAACAGCCGGTTCAACCAAATCGTCATTTGTAGTTTGTGTCTCCAGAACCTCTTCTAGATCTACCACCTTGCCATCACCTCTATCCGTGAAAAACTCTTTTTCCAAGAATGTGGCATACTGAGAAACAAACACTTTTTATTTCTCTTTGTGGTAGAATAGATATCCATAGGAATTCTTTGGATATCCTACAAAGTTACACATGACTGACCGTGTCTCGAGTTTGTCCGGATTCTGCTTTTTGACATAGGCCGGGCAACCCCAAATCTTAATTCTCTTAAGAGATGGTCTCTTCCCATGCCATATCTCATATGGCGTGGTAGACACGGCTTTGGTTGGAACCCTGTTTAGCAGAAACGCTGCAGTCTCCAATGCATGCCCCCAAAACGAGACTGGTAACTCAGCATCACTCATCATGGACCGGACCATATCTAATAGGGTCCTATTCCGTCGTTCTGACACACCGTTGTGCTGTGGTGTGTAAGGAGGAGTGAGCTGAGAGAGAATCCCATTCTCTTTTAGGAAGTTTGCAAATTCTGTACTAAGATACTCTCCACCTCGATCTGATCGAAGCATCTTAATACTCAAGCCGGTTTGTTTTTCTACTTCTTGTTTATATTCAATGAATTTCTCGAAAGCGTCGGACTTGTGCTTTAATAAAAATACATGACCGAATCTTGAGAAATCGTCGGTGAATGTAATGAAGTATGAAAAACCGCCTCTAGCCTGTGTAGACATAGGCCCACATACATCACTATGTATGAGGCCCAGGAGCTGAGAAGCTCTTTCTCCGTGTCCGGTAAACGGAGTTTTGGTCATTTTACCCTTGATACAAGACTGGCAAGTCGCATAAGATTTATATTCAAAAGAATTTAAATATCCATCTTTGTGTAACTTGTCTAGTCTTGTTTCGTTAATATGACCAAGTCTACAGTGCCAAAGAAAAGCTTCATTTAATTCTGAAAGTTTTCTTTTATTAGTGTGTTGTATACTGAAAACTGTGTGTTGATTTAGGACATATATTCCGTTATTAAGTGTACCATACCCAACCAACATTTGATTTAGGTGAATGTTCATAACATTGTTCTGCAACACAAAATTATACCCTTCATTGTCCAACAAAGAAACGAATATTATATTACATAGCATAGTCGGTACAAAATAACATGGATTCAAAATCAAAATACATCCAGATGGCAACCCCAAGTGATACTCTCCCACTGCGACTGTATGTACATTGGAACCATTTCCAACGCGGAGAGTATGGTCACCTGTCCTCAAAACCTTGCTATTTCTCAGCCCCTGCATAGAATTGCAAATGTGAGAACCTGAACCGGTATCCAATACCCAGGAAGCAGAGTTTATAGAAAAACAGTTTTCAGTCACAAACGCACCTGAAGCAGAAGCATCACCATGCTTCTTCTTGAGACTTAGGTACTCCGTACAGTTGCGCTTCCAATGTCCTGTCTTGTGGCAATGAAAACACTCGCCTTTCCCTGGGTCTCCAGCCGTGGACTTTCCCTTTCCCTTCACCTTTTTGACTCCGCCCTTAGGATTAGTGGGTTTCTTCTTTTTCTTTCCCTTGGCCTTAGCTTTTGGGCGAGAAGAAGAAGACTGTCCAATGGTCATAACGGGAGTCTTTGCTGACTTCATAGTGCTCTCTGCACTCCTTAACATATTAAGGAGTTCAGGGAGGTCCTTCTCCATGCCATGCATGTTGAAGTTTACTATGAACTGAGCAAAGGTGGAGGGGAGGGACTGCAGAATAATATCTATATATTGTTCATTTTCCATTGTCCATCAAAGGTCCTCAAGCTCTTCTATAAGAGCTATCATCTTCAACACATGGTCTCCTACTGGTGTGCCAGGGGCCATTCGCATCTGAAACAGTTTCTTTGATGCTTCGTATCGTAATACGCGGGATTGCTCCCCATACAACTCCTTTGTATGGAGCAGTATCCCGTGAATATCCATGTCCTCGTGCTGCTTTTGATGTGTGTTATCCATCGATGCAAGCGCGAGGCATGTGGCCGTGGCACAGTCAGCGTCCCATGTCTTGCGGACTTCTATGTCCGCAACTGAGGATTTTGGGCCTGGGACGGGCGGGGCTGAAGCCGTGAGGACATATGATACTTTATCATAAGTCAAGGCGATCTTTAGATTCCTTAGCCAGTCTTTATAGTTGGTCCCATTCAGTTTGTTTTTATCTAGTAGAAGCTTAAGTCCAGTCATTGGTATCTGCCATTAAGAGAGAGAAAAGAATACACTCAGCGAAAGCTCTTGCATAGATTAGATTGGTTTATTGTCTTGTCTAGTCGATGTTTCCCACTGCTTTTTATCAAGTTTTTCTTTCAAACCTTAAAAAGAAAAACTAGCCAGGATTAATTACAGTCTACAACTTCGCTAACCGTTCAGCCAGGCCAGTGTCGGTACTTTGAGGGAGGTTCCCCGTGCTTTCGCACGGACCTAATTAGAGTAAACCTCGTTTTCCCAGAGGCGGAGCCCCGTTAACACCTTTCTAGACACCTAATGAGTTAGCTAATTGTAAACTGTAAAACTCTCCTAGGAGCAACTATTGCCCACAGTGGGATCGGGATCCAACCATCACATGGAAGGTATGCAATCTCATTGCAAATTTCAACACTTGAAATTCCCGATGTAATTTTTACCCCTAGCACTTATGACCTTAACTATGGTCAACAAATCATAAGTACCAGTCAAGTTCTACCCGTCATTTCTTGATTAATTAGACCCACCCATATGACCCTTAACTATGGTCAACAAAGTCGCATGAATGTCCTAATTAATCTGCATCATATGCAGTGTAGGAAGATATCACTTAGCTACCGTACACTACGCCTTAACTAAAGTCAACAAACGTAGCACGAATACTAAGTACTCTACTTCCTAAAATGACGGAGGGTTGCGAATGATTTTTAAGAAAATATTTAACGCTTTGAACTTGATATCGTTGTAGAATCAAACAGTTTTTCAAAAGGAGTGGCTTAAGCTCCGCAGTTTTGAAATGTAGCTTTTTCATAAATAGCCGAGTAGTTTTCAAATCCGATTCTACAACATCTTTTTAGGTTTATTTTCTTTACATTAATCACATTAATGTAATCCCATCATTTAAGTCCTAAAGCCAATTACAGAAAAGAAACGAAAATAACACGTACGCTTATGCCATCCGCATTCGCCGCAATGTTCCGTTATGCACCGTTAGGTTACTTAACTAACGGCATACCGGGACGGGACTAGCGCGGGTGTAAAACATAAGCAACGTCTACTATATATCATATATATAATAAGTCATTCGTCTCAGATATCACAGAACACATGCAGCAGAAATATAGATATAACGTGGGATATACTAGGACGTCCGTATTTAGTATTTAGCCAGAATAGAAAATACGGATTCCACAGTCGCGATGAATAGCCAAGCCCACACCCTGGACCCCTACGAGAGCAGCAAGTGACCCTACCAATCCTGGAGTTTAAGAGACCCGGTCTCAACTCCTCGAGATGGCCTCCCACTGAACCCCAGAACCCGGTCACCTGTGCTCCCCTCCTTGGGTCCATCCTAATGCGGAAAAGTAAATAATATACAACACTGGTGACACAACCGCAACCTGGAAGTGCCCCAAATAAAAGAATATTACATTACATTTGAATTTACATGAATGAAAATATAAAACTCTCATCTCACAAAAAAAAACCCGGCTATTCGATCGCGACAATCCTACACATCATATCTCAGCAATACATAATATCACATATCATCAACGTAAGTAAGTATGCGTACCCCGATTGTCGTTGATGTATAGCAACGAAACCGGCGATATCTAACATACTACACTTACGGTCACAGAAAAGAAAGTGTAAAACTACAATATTTGGAATCCAGATTCTCTTTAGACATCATAAATGCGAAATATCACATATCTCGTATTTCATGCCTAAACCATATGAATTCCACATATTGTATCACATTCCAGACAAACAGACAGTATTAAAGTTTTCGAACGAACTATCAAGCACCCAAGATTCACTAAAGCTCAACACTTGAGCAGGGTTCAAAAGATCCGGAGTGTGGCACAGTAGTGGCGGTCCAGCCGTAGAAGGGTCAAGCCAACGCCTCACATGTGGCACGCCGTACTGCCCCAAACCCTAGGGTTCAAAGGGCAGTTCGAGACGGTCACATAATCGAGTTAAGGTTTGTTGTCTTCTAGAGGGACCACCGCAAAAAGACTTGCACGTATCTCCAAACTATTTAAACCCCGTGAATATTGAGTAAATGATATTCGTTCAAACACTTCAATACTTTCTAGTTTACCCGGAAAAGAAAGCGAAATGAAAATTCCGATCGAAACCACGAGTCTAAAAACATCTCCAGAATTTTTCAACAGCAGATTCAGATTAAATATACTCAAAATATACTGTAGCAGGTAAAGAAAATTACTGTGCAAAAAATTGTCAAAGAGCCCCTTATATGGCCGCGGATGCGCGGCCTAAGCTTGCTTATGCCGCGCTTCCGCGGCCAAAGTCACTGTTCACTGGCTCGAATTTTCCAGATTGTCTAATTTTTACCTGCTCTATTTTTTGAGAATTTTTAATTCTGAAAAAAGTCAGTTTTTAAAAAATTTCTAGAGAGCATCCTTAAAAGTCGTATTTTTGTTTCGATCGGACTTTTTACTTCGCAAAAAGGTCGCCTAATGTTCTAGGTCGGCTCTGATACCAATGTTAGGTTAGCTTAGCACCCTATGAAGAGATTACAAGCATCACATGACCTAAAGTTTTCATTTTTATGGTGCTAAACTAACAAGCAAAGGAATCGATCCTAGAAAGATTAGGGTTACTAAACTATAAGCTAACAAAGTTAGGGTTTGAAGGCTACAACCTTTGTAGCTCCCTTTTTTGCTTCGCTCCTTAGGCTCTTTGGGTGTAGGATGAAGGTCCGCTTGTACTCCTCCCACGTCCACGACGATCCACCCGGAGTTTTCCCGTCCAAGCTTGCAACTTTGAAAAACAAAGAGAACACTCTAATCAAGTGAGCTAGACTTGATTAGAATGAAGTTGTGGCTATGGATCTCACTTCAAAATCTTATTTTTATGAGTGATTCACTCTCTTGTATGAACTAAAGAGCAAAAGCATGGAGGTAGATGAAGATGGTATCAAATATATATAGCTATTTTCCTTTTCTCTTTCACAAGAAAATTCATTCTCTTCTTCAAAAAAAATCCACCAGTTTTTACTCACGGATCCCTTTCGGGTTTTTATCCGTGCCCATTTTGCTTATGGACATACCGTTTTTTTTGTGTCAGCCTTAGGATGCTGCAGTCCACAGTAGTTTATCGATGTCTCGGTCAACAGCCAGTTTTAGGACATAGTGGTCCATCGTTAGTTTAAGGATGTTTCGGTCCGCAAACCAGCTACTACTTATAGAGTTTAAGCTTAGGAAGATAGCGAGCGGACATAGGCGGCATCATCTATCATTGACCTAGGCCATGACTCGTCGGGCATAGTATTTTTTTACGAAGCGGCCGTTTATTGGCCTGAAAGGTCTTTCACCATGCATGTCCATGAGTAGATAAGCTCCACCCTGGTAGACTTTGTCTATGATATACGGGCCTTCATAATTCAGCTCGAATTTCCCCCGTTTGGTACGATTAGGGATCATTGGTCTTTCGACCACTAGCACGAGTTCGCCTTGGCGGAATGTTCTCGGCCTAGTCAATCTTTTATATGAGCGCGTCATCTTTGCTTTATAAGCCTCCAGATTTTGTTGCGCCATGAGCCGGGTTTCATCAAGGGTGTCGAGCTCCTCAAGCCGAAGGTGAGCATTTTCTTCGTCTGTTAGCTCGTAGCGAACTGCCACTCGTAGAGAGGGTAACTCTATCTCGAGGGGGAGTACCACTTCTGCGCCGAATACCAACACGTACGGCGTTGTGTTCGTGGCAGTTTTGAATATAGTTCGATATGCCCAGAGAGCTTCATGCAGTCTCTCGTGCCAGTCCTTCTTATTTCGAGACACTGTCTTTTTCACAATCTTCATCAAGGTCTTGTTTAAAGCCTCTAGACCGTTAGCTCGAGGATTATAGACTGAAGAGCATCTCCAGTCTATGTTATGCTGTTGTGCGAAGCGGCTGATCTTGTGGCTTCTGTAGGCTGGCCCGTTATCGGAGATGATCCGTCGCGGAGTTCCAAACCGATAAATGACGTGCGTCTTGAAGAAATGGAGGATATTCTCCGTCTTCACTTCCCTCAGCGGTACTGCTTCTGCCCAATTAGAGAAGTAATCAGTTGTGGCCAAAATGAATCGATGTCCTCTGGACGATGCTGGTTCGATGGGGCCGATTATGTCAGTTCCCCATATCTCAAATGGCCAGCTAGCCACCGTTGGATGCAGTGGATTTGGATGCTGATGGATAAAGTCCCCGTGAATCTGGCACGAGTGGCATTACTTCGCGTATTCGAGGCAGTCCTGGATCATCGTGGGCCAATAGTAGCCCATCCTTTTGATCTTCAGCTTCAACTTCAGGCCGGCTTGGTGAGAACCGTAAAGTCCGTCATAAGTTTCTTGGATGACTCTTTTTGCTTCTTCAGGTCCCAAGCATCTTAACCTTAGAGAATCAAATGACCTCTTTGTTAGTGTATATGCCCTAGAGGCCATTACTGTATCATACTAGCTTGTATATTACTTGATGGAAGCTTGGGATATTCACAGTTGTATAGACAATCTTACTCAAAATGGTAGTATGCTACTTGGTTTGTCTCTACTTCAATATGTGCATGTGTTTCTTTTAGCATATCGCTTGTATACATATTAATAGAGCCCTTAGGATCTTTGCTTGATTACCAGCGTTGTGATGGCGCTCACACTTGTGGGGGCTGGGTAATCCATAAGCACATCCTTATACAGGTCCCTAGTCGTTGGACTATCGAGACAGGGCATCGATACTCCGGAGTAGACTAGCGTATGCGCTTCTCATCCCAGCGGGGGAGACGGTCTGTCCCACAGCCGTCAGTATGTCATACTTGAGATAGTATGCGGGTGCTCGTTAGGTTACGAGTACACTGGACAGGACTCGTCGGGAACTGTTGGTTGGTATTATACCTATCGTCAGTTATCAGTTCCCAGGTGACATGAGTACAGCTTAGTCCGCTGACTTGACACTGTCACTTCGCCTCGAGTGTGTTCCCACTGTACTTAGATTACTACCCTACCACGGCTTAAAGGAGTCGTGTAAACAGGTAGTAGTTGGGTGCAGTCCCGAAGCACTTGGAGGCAGTGACGGTTAGACAGGATTCGTCTCTCCCGGTATTAGGGGTTGACATCGCGCTGTGTCTAGGAGAGTCATTACATAAGTAGTCCCTGGCCAGGGAAAGCGAGATATACTGGTAGGTTTCCAGTGTTATCTCAGGGTGTTCTGGGCTACACACCGACACGACTTGTACCGCTATTAGGGGAGACGTTCACCGCCCCCCTAGGCCCGCCATGCGATGTATCAGACGAACAGACCGGACTGTACGGAGATTGTCACATACAGGCTCAGTAGGAATTCGGATGGGTTTATCTCATCGGCCTTCTTATCGATATCTACCTGGGGACCGTTACGTACTGCTAGTGCCGCTTGCGGTCTGTGGTTAAACCCACTGCCAGCGTAGTGTCGAGTCTTTAGAGTCCCACACAGAGAGTTTCCCTGCACTGAGCGAAACGTGTAGAGGCCGTATGGTTTTACGGCAGGGCTACGATCACTTACATGCACTTGTGTGCGTATGCTGTTCGGGCAGGCAATACTAGTGGGCTTTGGTTTAAGCCAGATCCTAGTATTGCACAGATGGATTTGATTTGTCTTCTGTGCATTCGCATTCTACGGAATGCGGATGCAGGTGTGCATGCACAGTTTTGAGGAGCGATGAAGGAGGAGGTGCCCCATTAGGGTTTTGGCAGTTGGTTCGGCCAAAACCATAATGTGGCACACTCATTAGGGTTTTGACAGTTCGTTTGGTCAAAACCGTTATGAGCCGGAGGCATTGTTTACTAATCCTTTTAGTGATAGATTAGTGATGGCTAATTGCATTGACCATTTGACCACTTAGATCTCTCTTGACCTTATTGACCATGTTGACCATGTTGACCATTGACCTTCAAGAGAGATCCACACTCTTCTTTTATTTTCCTTTTATTTCTTGTGTTATGATAATGGTCAATTCAATGTGCCATCAAGTCTTTCATGATAGGATTAGTAATGATGATTATTGTGTATTATTGCAACCATGGTTCATTTCATTTGGTTTAATCTTTTCATTATTCTTTTCTCATTCTCTCTCATGAAGTGAAAAGAAAAGAAAAGCTCCATGGTTGCAAACTTTCTCCTTCTTCTTCCTTCTCTTGATCTCTTCTTTTGATCTCATGTGTTGAGAGAAAAAGAATCCACAAAGACAAATACATCCATACATCTCCTCGACACATTCAAAGGCATTTAGATTAGCAATCTCCTTGCCCTAGTTGCCTTGGCTTGAGGCGAAGCTTAGTGTACAACTCTCGGGTGGATCGTCTTCGACTCAAGAAGGCCGCGGAGGTGCCCAAGGTCCGGATCGACGCTTGGAGCTTGGATGGACGAGTGGGACAGAGGGATGAAGACCCGAAGGACCGGTTCCGTGAGGTATACTTCCTACAGCATAGTAGCTAAACCTCTAAGTGTTTACTAGTTTCTAGTTTAGCAAAGATCCGACTTTTAGTCCATGTTGCCTTGCGCTAAAATCATTGTTTTTCGCCGTTTCCGCCTCCCCGTAAGAACCGGAGTGAGCAACGTGGACTTACAGTGGTATCAGAGCCTAGCTAAACATAAACTAGTAAGTTAGCAAAGTGTTAAGAACATCGATCGGAAAAAAGTCGCAAAACACATCCGCAAAACCACAACTTTCTGTTGATTTTTTTTTCTGCTCTAAAAACAAAAAATCATACTTCAAAAATCGTCTCAGGGTTTTGTGAAGACACTGCAGAAAAACGATCTAGTGATTCGATCTAACGACCGCGGTTCCGCGGCAATGACATGCTCATTGCCGCGGTTCCACCGCCGTTCTGACTCGGCACTGGATCGGGTTTGGTGCAGTGTTTTAGTTTGGATGTTTTGGGATTTTTAATACATGTTTTTTCTACCCAGATTTTCCAGAGAGCAAATTGACTTTTAGGGTGGTTAAAAATCCGTATTTTGATCGATATTCCGTACTCTTTGGATAATGTATATTATCTGTGATGTAATATATGTATTGAACGTCCGCTAATCGCTATACGTCGATTAGTGGGGGTTATACATATCTGTGATCTGTAATGTTGATGGTTTGTGTATATGAACTCGGTGGATTGTCGCGGATGAATAGCCGGGAATGGATGTGAGATGAGAGTTTCTTTTTCTTTCATTCATTGTAAAGTTTGTAAATTGATGTAATATTATTTATTTGGCCGCACAACCGGGTCGGGGTTGTAGCCGTCATTGTATAATTTCTTTTTACTGTTTTTGCTCCTAGGATAGACCCAAGGTGGGGTGCACAAACTACCGGGTATCTCGAAGTGCCGAGTGGCCTACTCACGGTGTTGAGGGAGGTTGCTTCGCTTCGGGTACTTGGCGGGTAGTTTGCCGCACCCGTAGGGGTCTAGGGTGGGGTTTGGCTATTCATCGCGACCGTGTAATCCGTTTTTCGTTGCAGGCTCGAACGAATCGCGGATTCCTAGTATATCCAAAGTGTTCATCTGTGATCTGTAATGTCTATCATTGCTATATATTTATATATGATAACTATTTAGGCGTTGCTTATGTTTTACAGCCGCGCTAGCCCAGCCCCCGCTCTGTCGTTAGTTAAGTAACCTAATGGGTGATGACGGGGCCCCGTGGCGAATGCGAATGGCAAAAGCGTACGTTATATTTTGGTTGTTTTCTGCAATGGTAGGATTAAATGATGGGACGCATTAAAAGAACTAATGCAAGAAAATAAACCAAGTAAAAGTCGTCGGAACACTTTGAAAACCACTCAGTTCTTTTCAAAAATAAGCATTTTAAACGCGGAGCTTGAACCACTCCTTTTAAAAGCTATCTCGTTCCATCGACTATATCAAGTTCACTACGTTCACGGTTTCGCCAAAACCATCTGTAGCCCTCCGTCGTTTCATATGAATATTCAACAGTATTCAAGCTGTGTTTGTTGGCCTTAGTCAAGGCACAGTGTTTGGTAGCTGGTGGGTATTCATATGTTGCATAGATAGAATGCGTTGGTTTGGGACAGTCGTATTGCTTTGTTGGACATAGTCAAGGGTATATACGGGTGGGTTCAAATTAACCTGGATAACGACGGTTAGAACTTGACATGTGACTTATGATTTGTTGGCCTTAGTCAAGGTCATAAGAGCATGGGGCAAAAATCTACATCGGGAGTTTCAAAAGTACTGAAACTTGCTAGCGCTGCATACCATTTGGAGTGTGATGATTCTGGTAGGATTCCTTCGGTTTTATCACGCGATGATATTTGGATCCCGATCCTACTGTGAGTATATGCTACTTCTCGGGAAAACTCTCACTTAACGATCAATGCTATAAACCTAGTAGGTGTCTAGAAAGGTGTTAGCGGGGCTACGCCCATAGGGAAAAGAGGTTACTTAATTAAGGAACTTCGCGAAAGCGTTGGAAAACCTCCCTCGAAGTACCGACACTGGCCTGGCTGAACGGTTAAGCAAGTATTGTACGGTAAGAAAGATCCCGACTAATTCTTCCTTTCTGGTTTGAGGAGGGATTCGAGAGACAGTGGGAGCCATCCTGTTTAGATAAATTAAAAACCAATCTAAACTTGCAAGAGCATCATGTTAAGTGTTTTCTTCTCTCTCTCTTAATTGCAGCGACCCTGTGACCGCACCTAGGTTACATCTAGATAATAAAATGACTGAATCTGACTGTTATGACTGGCAAAGGTCTGTCCAGATGTCCATTGCCCAGGACAAGCTGGGACACCTCTTGACTGATCCAACCCCTGCCGTCTCAGGTCCAGTTTCCCCTATCACGGATATTGATATTCGTAGGACATCGGAAGAAGACTGTGCGAAAGCCAAGTGCCTCGTGTTAGCCTCAGTTGATGGTATATACCAGAGGCAGCATGAGAAGATGGACTCAGCTTCTATCTTCCTCCATAACAAAGTTTTATATGGAGAGCAATCTCGTATCGCAAGATATGAGACCTCGAACGAATTGCTTCCAGCGAGGTTGGCTATCGGGTCATCTGTAGGGGGCAACATCCTTACAGAGACCAGCTCTTTTGAGCTCTCAGGCCTGAAGACCACGTTGAAGAACGGGTCAGATGCTGACTTAGTTCAACAGTCTCTACCTACTACCCTAAAGGAAACTAGGGAAGTAGAAAGAAAGGGAAGGGCAGAAGTTTCAGGAACAGATGTAGTAAAAGTGGGATGTTCCTATTGTTACGGGAATGAACATGGGCAGAAGGATTGCAGGGCTTGTAAAGCCAGTAGCCAGAATTCGAAGCATGTTGTGGCTTCGGCTTCGGGTGTGTTTGTGATAGAGAACTGTATGTCAGTTAACCCTACTTCCTGGGTATTGGATACCGGATCAGGATCTCATATCTGTAATTCGTTACAGGCTTTGAAAAACCGTAGGGTTATCAGGAAAGGTGATATGACTCTCAGGGTTGCTAACGGAATGAGCATGTATGCTGAATCCGTAGGGGAATATCATCTAGGACTGACAACTGGGCAGATATTGATTCTGCGTGACTGTTTTTATGTACCAGGTGCGACTTGTAACATCATATCTGTATCCTTACTTTCTAAGGAAGGGTATGATTTTACTTTTGTAAGCGATGTAGTAAACATCCACCTAAATCAAGTACTGATTGGGTCAGGTACATTGAAATACAGTATATACGTTTTGAATCAAGCTCAGGTCTTCAGTGTCCAGAACACACTTAAAAGAAAGTCTCCGGAATTAAATCAGGCTTTCTTATGGCATTGTAGACCGGGTCACATTAATGAGACACGGTTGAAAAAGTTACATAAAGAAGGATACTTGGATCCGTTCGAGTACCAGTCTTATGCCACTTGTGAATCATGTCTCATGGGAAAGATGACAAAGACTCCGTTCACTAGACACGGAGAAAGAGCGAGCGAGCTCTTGGGACTCATACACAGTGATGTGTGTGGTCCAATGTCTACACATGCGCGAAGTGGTTATTCATACTTCATTACTTTCACAGATGATTTCTCTAGGTATGGGCATGTCTTCTTAATGAAGCACAAATCCGAGGCCTTTGAGAAATTTCAGGAATACAAGAATGAAGTTGAAAAACAAACAGGCAAAAGTATCAAGACACTGAGATCTGATCGAGGTGGCGAATACTTGAGTGCCGAGTTTCTGGGCTTCTTAAAAGAGAATGGAATTCTCTCTCAACTTACTCCTCCATACACACCACAACACAACAGTGTATCGGAAAGAAGGAATCGAACCCTATTGGATATGGTTCGTTCCATGATGAGTAAGGCTGAGTTGCCGCGATCCTTCTGGAGTTATGCAGTAGAAACAGCTGCATATCTTTTGAACAAGTTCCTACTAAGTCAGTGCCTACCACACCATATCAGATGTGGAGTGGGAAGAAACCCAGTTTTAAACACTTTAAGACATGGGTGTGTCCAGCTTTTGTAAAAAAGCAGCATGCGGACAAGCTCGAGGCACGTTCGGTACAGTGTAAGTTTGTGGGATACCCAAAGAACTTCAAGGGGTATCTTTTCTATTACGCAGAGGAACAAAAGGTTTTTGTTTCTCGTCATGCCCGCTTCTTGGAAACTGAGTTTTTGGAAAATCAGATAAGTGGGAGCGCAATAGAACTGGAAGAAATTCCAGAACCACAAGCTATTACTGAAAGCTTGGTAGAACCAGAGGGTTCGAAAGAACAGGACATCCCAGCGCCACTCCGCAGGAGTAGTAGGCAGTCTCATCCGCCCGAGAGATACTACGGTTTTCTCATTGACGGGGATAGAGAGGATTGCACTATGGATTATGGTGAGCCTACTAGCTTCCAGCAAGCCATTCAGAGCGCTGACTCGGTAAAATGGTTGTATGCAATGCGGGCCGAGATGGAGTCTATATACACCAACAAAGTTTGGACTTTGCTCCAGAATGGGTAAAACCCGTAGGCTGCAAATGGATCTTCAGAAAGAAGATTGGTGTAGATGGGCAGGTTGAGACCTATAAAGCTAGACTTGTTGCAAAGGGTTTTCGTCAAAGACCTGGTTTGGACTATGACGAGACCTTTTCTCCAGTGGCTATGCTGAAATCCATTCGGATTCTTCTTGCCATTGCTGCCTTCCACGATTATGAAATCTGGCAGATGGACGTAAAGACGGCTTTCCTAAATGGAAATTTGGAAGAGTGCGTCTATATGGATCAGCCGGAAGGATTCAATCAGAGTGGGAGCAGCGGTAGAGTGTGCAAGTTGATCAAGTCCATTTATGGACTTAAGCAGGCATCGCGGAGTTGGAACATCTGCTTTGATGATACTGTCAAAGAATTTAACTTTATCAAAAATCCGGATGAACCATGCATTTACAGTAAGATTATAGGGAGAACTGTGGTATTCCTCGTCTTGTACGTGGATGACATTCTCCTAATAGGAAATGATATTCCTATGCTACAGTCAGTCAAAGGATTCTTGTCGCAGAGGTTCTCCATGAAGGACCTGGGCGATGCCAACTACATTCTGGGGATCCAGATCTATCGTGATAGATCTAAGAGGATGTTGGGACTTTCACAGTCAAGGTACATTGACACCATACTGAAAAGGTTCAGTATGGAAGATTCCAAGCGCGGTAATTTACCGGCTTGTCACGGGATCACCTTCTCCAAAGAGATGTCTCCCAAGACTGATTTGGAAAAGGATCGCATGTCTATCATACCCTACGCTTCTGCGGTAGGCTCTATAATATATGCGATGTTGTGTACCAGACCAGATGTAGCATACGCATTGAGCGTTGTAAGCCGGTATCAGTCGAACCCAGGGGAGAAACACTGGATAGCGGTAAAGAACATTCTCAAGTACCTGAGAAGGACTAAGGAGATGTTCTTGGTGTATGGCGGAAAAGACCTCCAGCTCGAGGCCTTTGCTGACTCCAGCTTCCAGAGTGACAAGGATGACTCCAAGTCCATGTCGGGTTATGTCTTTACCCTCAATGGAGGGGCGGTTTGCTGGAAGAGTTCCAAGCAGGAGACCGTTGCTGACTCAACTATGGAAGCGGAGTACATAGCTGCTTGCAATGCCGCAAATGAAGCTGTCTGGATGAAGAAGTTCCTCACGGAGCTTCAGGTGGTTCCTACCATTGTTGATCCAATACCGCTGTATTGCGACAACAACGGCGCTATAGCTTTAGCGAAGGAACCCAGGTCCCATCAGAAGTCCAGGCACATTTTGAGGCGGTACCACCTGATCAGGGAGATTGTAGATCGCCGGGAGATCGAGGTGAAGAGAGTAAATACGGAGAACAACACTGCAGATCCACTCACGAAGGCCCTACCCCAGACTCAGTTCGAGCGGCTGATCGAGATGATAGGTCTTCGATACGCCAGTACATGGCCTTAGTGCAAGTGGGAGATTGTTAGTGTATATTCCCTAGAGGTCATTACTGTATCATACTAGCTTGTATATTACTTGATGGAAGCTTGGGATATTCACAGTTGTATAGACAATCTTGCTCAAAATGGTAGTATGCTACTTGGTTTGTCTCTACTTCAATATGTGCATGTGTTTCTTTTAGCATATCGCTTGTATACATATTAGTAGAGCCCTTGGGATCTTTGCTTGATTACCAGCGTTGTGATGGCGCTCACACTTGTGGGGGCTGGGTAATCCATAAGCACATCCTTATACAGGTCCCTAGTCGTTGGACTATCGAGACAGGGCATCGATACTCCGGAGTAGACTAGCGTATGCGCTTCTCATCCCAGCGGGGGAGACGGTCTGTCCCACAGCCATCAGTATGTCGTACTTGAGATAGTATGCGGGTGCTCGTTAGGTTACGAGTACACTGGACAGGACTCGTCGGGAACTGTTGGTTGGTATTATACCTATCGTCAGTTATCAGTTCCCAGGTGACATGAGTACAGCTTAGTCCGCTGACTTGACACTGTCACTTCGCCTCGAGTGTGTTCCCACTGTACTTAGATTACTACCCTACCACGGCTCAAAGGAGTCGTGCAAACAAGTAGTAGTTGGGTGCAGTCCCGAAGCACTTGGAGGCAGTGACGGTTAGACAGGATTCGTTTCTCCCGGTATTGGGGGTTGACATCGCGCTGTGTCTAGGAGAGCCATTACACAAGTAGTCCCTGGCCAGGGCAAGCGAGATATACTGGTAGGTTTCCAGTGTTATCTCAGGGTGTTCTGGGCTACACTCCGACACGACTTGTACCGCTATTAGAGGACTGACGTTCACCGCCCCCCTAGGCCCGCCATGCAATGTATCAGATGAACAGACCGGACTGTACGGAGATTGTCACATACAGGCTCAGTAGGAGTTCGGATGGGTTTATCTCATCGGCCTTCTTATCAACATCTACCTGGGGACCGTTACGTACTGCTAGTGCCACTTGCGGTCTGTGGTTAAACCCACTGCCAGCGTAGTGTCGAGTCTTTAGAGTCCCACACAGAGAGTTTTCCTGCACTGAGCGAAACGTGTAGAGGCCGTATGGTTTTACGGCAGGGCTACGATCACTTACGTGCACTTGTGTGCGTATGCTGTTCGGGCAGGCAATACTAGTGGGCTTTGGTTTAAGCCAGATCCTAGTATTGCACAGATGGATTTGATTTGTCTTCTGTGCATTTGCATTCTACGGAATGCGGATGCAGGTGTGCATGCACAGTTTTGAGGAGCGATGAAGGAGGAGGTGCCCCCATTAGGGTTTTGGCAGTTGTTTCGGCCAAAACCATAATGTGGCACACTCATTAGGGTTTTGACTGTTCGTTTGGTCAAAACCGTTATGAGCCGGAGGCATTGTTTACTAATTCTTTTAGTGATAGATTAGTGATGGCTAATTGCATTGACCATTTGACCACTTAGATCTCTCTTGACCTTGTTGACCATGTTGACCATGTTGACCATTGACCTTCAAGAGAGATCCACACTCTTCTTTTATTTTCCTTTTATTTCTTGTGTTATGATAATGGTCAATTCAATGTGCCATCAAGTCTTTCATGATAGGATTAGTAATGATGATTATCGTGTATTATTGCAACCATGGTTCATTTTATTTGGTTTAATCTTTTCATTATTCTTTTCTCATTCTCTCTCATAAAGTGAAAAGAAAAGAAAAGCTCCATAGTTGCAAACTTTCTCCTTCTTCTTCCTCCTCTTGATCTCTTCTTTTGATCTCATGTGTTGAGAGAAAAAGAATCCACAAAGACAAATACATCCATACATCTCCTCTACACATTCAAAGGCATTTAGATTAGCAATCTCCTTGCCCTAGTTGCCTTGGCTTGAGGCGAAGCTTAGTGTACAACTCTCGGGTGGATCGTCTTCGACTCAAGAAGGCCGCGGAGGTGCCCAAGGTCCGGATCGACGCTTGGAGCTTGGATGGACGAGTGGGACAGAGGGATGAAGACCCGAAGGACCGGTTCCGTGAGGTATACTTCCTACAGCATAGTAGCTAAACCTCTAAGTGTTTACTAGTTTCTAGTTTAGCAAAGATCCGACTTTTAGTCCATGTTGCCTTGCGCTAAAATCATTGTTTTTCGCCGTTTCCGCCTCCCCGTAAGAACCGGGGTGAGCAACATGGACTTACACTCTTGTACAGAGTATTATTGACGAAGGCAAAAGAAAGAGCTCGTTTCGTGAGCTGATGTCTCGAAGATACATCTTCGGGTGTTCGACGGGATTTGAAGTAGTCTATAAAGACTTCTCTCCAATCCATAGCTTTTTCCTGGTCTTTTATTTGCAGGGTCGCTCCTTTTTCTTCGGACGACTCCGGAGATATTTCCGTCGGTGCAAGAACCCGACGGCTTTGCACAATGATCCTCACGTCATCGAGGCTCTCGTCAGCCAGTTCTTTAGTGAGCTTGGCTAATGCATCCGCCTTGCTATTTTCCGCACGCGGTATACTTTCCAAGGTGTAGGAAGGAATTTGAATTAGCAGTTGTTGTACTCTCTCGCCGTACTTCACCAACTCTGGCTTGCACGTTTGATAGTCGCCGTTTACTTGACTAACGACCAGTTGGGAGTCTCCGTATATGAGAAGGTTTTCAATTCCCATGTCGATAGCGATCTCGAGACCTGCTATCAAAACTTCATATTCGGCTTCATTGTTTGTCATCGGCTCTGTTAAGGAGAAGGCAAAGCGCATTGTCCCTCCTTGTGGAGTCAAGAAGATAAGGCCTACCCCAGATTTGATTATGGGGGTGCTTTGTTTGCGCTTTTTCATGGAAGATGCTCCATCAAAATTAATTTCCCACTGGGTATCATTATCTCTTCTCTCTTCGTCGATCGTGTCAAACGCGTGCTCGTCTGGCAATTCGCAGTTCAAGGGAGATTCGGCAGGTATCGGATGCTCAGAGAGGAAATCGGCGATGGCCTGGCCTTTTACTGCCTTGAGGGGTCGATAAGTTATCGAGAACTCCATCAAGAGCAGGGCCCATTTAGCGAGTCGTCCCGTTAATATAGCCTTTGACATTAAATATTTGAGAGGATCCACCTTCGATATGAGATGGACCTCATGTGAGCTTCGTTATTGCGAAGATCAATGCCAGGCAGTGTTTTTCAATGGGAGAGTAATTGCTTTCTGCCCCCAGTAGAACTCGACTAAAGTAGTAGAGGGCTCTCTCTTTCCCTTGGTCGTTCTCTTGTGCTCATAATGCGCCTAAGGAACCTTCAAGGGCGGTTGTATACAGAATAAGAGGCTTTCCCTTGACCGGAGCGGTTAGCACCGGAGGATTCTGTAGGTATTGTTTGATTTCGTTGAGTGCGCTTTGGCATTTGCGATCCCAGACGAAAGGGGTTCCCTTCTTCATCAGGTGACTGTAGGGACGGCATTTGCCAGAAAGATTAGCTATGAATCGCCCGATACATACGAGCTTTCCTTGGAGAGATCGCAGTTGCTTGAGAGTCCTTGGTGGAGGCATTTCCATAATTGCCTTGATCTTCGACGGATCTATCTCAATGCCTCGGTGTCGGATGATGAATCCCAGGAACTTACATGAGGAAACTCCGAATGCGCATTTAAGAGGGTTCATCTTCAAGTTGTAATTCCGAAGGCGTTGAAATACGATCTTCAGATGCTCTAGATGTTCCTCGTATGATTTTCTTTTAACTACGAGGTCGTCGATATAACATTCGACGATTTCATGTATGAGGTCATCGAAGATCTTCATCATGGCTCTCTGATAGGTAGCACCGGCGTTCTTTAGACCGAAGGGTATCACCTTGTAGCAGAATATTCCCAAAGGGGTCCGGAAAGCGGTATGCTTCTGGTCCTCGGGATGCATCTTTATCTGATTGTATCCTGATGAGCCGTCTATGAAGGAGAAAACTTCATGAGTGGATGTGTTATCTATCATCAGCTCAGTGACTGGTACTGGAAAGTCGTCTTTTGGACAAGCTTTGTTGAGATCCCGGAAGTCCACACATATGCACACCATCCCATTTTTCTTCATTACTGGAACAATGTTGGCGATCCAGTAAGAGTACTGAACCTCTTGGATGAAGCAAGAGTCAATTAGCTTCTTGACCTCGGCGTTGATGCTCATTTCAAGCTCGAGCCGCATTCTTCTCGGCGCTTGTTTGATCGACTTGACGTCCGGAGATATTGCCAATTTGTGTACAGCAATCTCTGGATCTAGTCCTGGAATCTCGGAATAGTTCCATGCGAAGCAATCTTTATGCTGCATGAACACGTCCTTTAGCGTAGCCACCCTTTCTTCAGACAACAGCTCACTAACGAATGTCGATCGCGGGTCACTTGCCGTCCCCAAATCAATTTTCTTGAGGTTATCTGCAGTAGTATGTATCCCATCTTCCAGCTCTTTTGGCGCCGGTGGAAACTCCGAGATCACTTCGCCATCATCGTTTTCGAAGCACCAGGGGAGGTCATCCATATTCTCGGGCTCTTCTTTTGACAGCATTATCGCGTGACAGGTACGAGATCGTTTCCAAGACCGATATTGATCTGGTTCTACTCTTGCTATACACGTCGCTTTTAGTTCATGCTTCTGTGGCGGGCTTACCCTCCAGCTGCTGATAGAGCGAACCTGCCTTGTTGATGTTGGTCTTCAACCCAGTTCTTGAAGGTGAAGCAGTCTTCGAGAGGATGTCCTATTGCTCGGTGATAGGAACAATAGTCTGGGTGAGAGACCTCGTTCGCTTGCTTATCATCTGATGCTTTACGACGAGATTGAATATCTTTCTTGTCTTATCTCAGGGAAAAGAATATTCCCGGCCCATCTTCTTTATAAGGGACGGATCCCGGCTGCTCGACTCTTGCTCGCGTGGTTTCTTAGACCCGCTGGGCTGTTGTCGAATGTTTTTTTCGTTCTTTGGTTTATTTTTGCTTCTGCGTCGGGTCTTTTGTATGACGGGCTGGGGACGAGGAGCATTGTCATTCTCCGCGACCTGCTGAAGGAGGCGCTGGGTCCTGGCTTTCTCGTAAATGGTCATTTCACGGTTATGGTCATCCCAGACCTTTTGACCCGCTTCACTTATTAGCTGGTTCATCCGTTCTTCAAATGATGGACTCGGCATTTTTATGGCAGGATCTCGTTTTGGTTCAGGGTCAGCGTCTTTTAACAGGGCGTCTCCTTCTTCATTGAAGTCATGTATGACGTAGCTACCATGGACTCGTTCCCATTTCTTGGATTGGACATATCCAAGACCGACCGTTTCCATTCTCCCGTTGGGCAACTTTCGCTGAGTTCCGGGGACGTCCCAGATCCTGTTGTAGAACCGAGCTTGTCGAGCAGTCTGTCTGAAGGGTATCCCTTGGCGCATCAATAGCCTTTTCAAGCCTTCCATGTAATATCTAGGCAGACGGATAGGCTGGAGCATGTCAAGTGTAGAATCCACACCATGCCAAATTTCTTTCTCCATTTTGGTTTCCATGGATCGGTAGAATAGGATCGCCTTTTCATCTCTTCGCCTGGGAGGGACGTAGAATGTTTGCAGTTCCTGCACACTATAAGTTTCAAGTGCGTCGAGATCTTTGTAATGCTCCCGCGGAACCATGGCAACTTGCAAATTTCGATCTTCATCAGCGACGGCTTGTATCGATGGCTGAGCAGAGAATACGGCATTGACCTCATCTTCCGAGTTGCTGCCAAAGATCAATATAGGGATGGACGATCCTGACTTGTTGCATTGGGGCGGCCCTGAATAAACTATCTCTTCTTCCTCCTCGGTATCACTCCCGAAGACCGGAATATTAGTGATGGCTTTGTTCTTTGGTTTGTGACATCTTTCCATGTCCTCAAAATCTGGTAAGAAGTATTTTGCATCTTCGTATTTTCGGAGTTCGTTCACGGACAATGGGTTCAGCTGTCCTGTTACGGTATACTCGAGACCATCCTTGAAATACTTTATACACTGATGTTGTGTAGAAGGGATAATGTTATACTCGTGTAACCAAGGCCTGCCGAGCAAAGCATTGTAGCATGTCTTGGCGTCAATGACATGAAACTTAATGTTCGTAACAAGCTGCCCAAAGCGTAGTGTCAATATTACAGACCCAAGCGTCCGTGATGACTGGGAGTCAAATCCGGAGATGGTGATTTTATCGCGAGCGAGGTGCTGAAAGCTAATGCAGATTTCCTTCAACACTCTCATATTGAGGAGATTGACGGAGGACCCATTGTCAACCAGGATTTTGCCTATCTTGATATCATGACAGTATCCGGAGACATAAAGGGGACGGTTATGCTCGCATGTCCCAAGGAGGAGATCTTCATCGCCAAAGGTGATATCGGCTGTGTGCACTTTTTCCAGCTCGTCATTCATCTTTTCTTCGGCGAGGAAAGCTTGGAATTGTTCTGGCTCTTGTAGTGCCTTGATCAATGAATCTCTTGCTTCTTTTGATAACAAGGGGGCATCGAGAATGCTGAGCTGCGAAGGTAGCTTCCTCAAGTATGCCAGAACGTTGTAGTCCACCTTACTTTTCTTTGGTGGGTCCTTGGCTGTCAGCTCTTCGATGGCTTGGTCATCAAGGATGATATCCTCAGGGACCTTTTCTTTCCCCTTATCTTTTCTATTCGACCCACTGTTCGCAGGGCCCAAGATTCTTTTCGGGCAACGCACGATTGCGCAACTGAATATTTTCACAGGTCTTCGGTTCTTCCTCTTTTCCCGAGGTGGATTCTTTAAAGAGAGGGCCAAGAGTCATTTCTTCGTCAGAGTCACTCCCTAAGGTGAGAACTTGCGATCCCCCGTAGTCAACCATATGACATTTGCCGGCAGTTCTTTTGCGCTCCTCGGTCGTATTTCTTTGCTCCCGACAAGCTTTGCGTTTCATCCGCTTGAAATGTTGTCGGTAGGAAACATATCCCTGCCACCATTTTTTAAAACTGTTGCACTCTTCGGTGGGGTGCACAATCTTTCGATAATATAAGCAGTAGCTAGGATGTGTTTCCGCTTCACCAAGAGCGTTCCCTTCGGAGGGTGGCAGCTTCATTCCCATCGATATGGCTTTGGCGAACCTCTTCTTCGTCTTGAACCTGCTTTTATTTGCGGCGAATGTATTTTGATCTAGCGGGGGTGTTTCAACCCTTTCGTCCAGTTGCTGGTGTTTGACTTTTTCAAATATGGACATCTCACGCTCTCGATCGGCTTTGCTTTTCAGAAGAGCTTCGTTTAGGAACGCATCAATCATTTCGTATGATGGTCCTAAAAGTTCCGGCTCAGGATCTACCCCCAGTTTCTCTGCGTAAGGAGCTTCTTCATCGTCTATCGACGAGTGAGAGATCACATGGCAGCTTGCCACATAATCTTCAGATTTATCCGACGAGTCTTCTCCATTGTCATCATCTCCGTCCTCAAGGACGTGGCTGAGAAATTCTTGGAGGGTGATCGGGGTCCGTACCTTTTGGTTATATTCTTCCAGCGTGTTGATATATTTTTGCAGGTCTGTGCGCTTGTCACCAGGCTTCATGGGCTTCTTGGCTTTCTTCTTTTTCTTTCATGATGTTCTTCAAGCGGCTGTCCATTTGAGTCAGTTTGTCAATCAAGGCCTGGAACGTAGTCGGCTTGAAGAACATCATGAATTGGGAAATAGTTGCCTGAGGGTCCAGAGTGCCCACGAACATGCCCACTGCCGGCGCTTCCTCGATGCGCTGCTCACATTTTGACCATAAATTTCGCCATCGTATTGTGTATTGCACCAACGTTTCACCTGGCTTCACCCTGGCATTGATCAATGCCGTTATTGGGGTGCGTTCACTAGCACTCGCGAAACGCTGGGTGAATAATAGCTCCATCTCTGCAAAAGTCTTGACGAAGTCGTTTAGAAGTTCAGAATACCACTCGAATACCGTCTCCAACAAGCTACCAACAAACTGGCGGAGCAGAAGTTTATCATCACCCCCGGTGTTGCCACACAGGGCTCTGAACTGGGCAACATGCTGATGCGGATTTCCCATCCCTTTATATACATGAAATTTAGGGATTGTATATCCCGGTGGGTACCTTATTTGGTCATACCAGCCTGGATAAGGTCGTCCAGTCTTAACAACCTGCACAGCCGCTTCGTTCTCCTGGTGAGCTCGTATTTGCTGAGTGATGTAGTCATCTAAGGCGGCCTTAGAGATTGTCTCTTCTTTGGCTGCTGAAAGAGACAGAGGAGGGTTCGATGTTCCCCCTCTGTCGTCTTCAATGATGATCGGCGGGTCTTCAGCTGGAGGTTCCGGCTGTAACATCATCCCAGCCATGTCTTGGAACAAAAGTGACATTTGTTTTATATTGGCCGCCTGCTCCGCAGCCTCTTTTTCTTTACTCTCGAGCATTCTTCGGAGGAACTCGATATCAGTTTTTTGTTCCCGGCATTGCTCCAAGGTCTCTGGATTTTCTTTTAGCCCAGTGAGTGCAGCAGCCATTGCAGTCAGCATCTCTTGAAGTTTCTGCTGCTGTTGTTCCTGAGCCTTCGTTATTGATCGGGTAAGCGGTCGATGACTTGTAGAAGCACGGATTTCTTCTTTTCCGGAAGCCATATAAACGGTATGTATTACCATGCCCCCGGACTTGGGGCATTTAGATTCGACGTCCTTGCGGTTTGCCGCATTCACGGGGGCTTTCTCTGGCCTCCTTCTCTTATGAGCAGTTGAAGTTGAGGGGGCCGTTACAGCGGGCACCCAGACGGATGACGTCTTCTGTGGTACCACAAGATGGCTCTTTTCTTGCTGGGATTTGAGCTTCTTTGGCCGGCGAGAGTAGTCCTGGTTAATCACCGATTCCTGGACCTGTCGCCAGACTTTATAAATTTTGGAGGACAGCCGCTGAGGGGGCTGCTCCGTATTCTTTTCTGTAGTAATCTCCATAGGTGGAGGAGATCTCTTCAGCACGGCAGTCGGAGAGTTCTTGCGAACCCTCCTAAGCGGTTTAAAGTTGTTCCCAGTTGGAACAGCAGCATTGATTTCCACCATAGGAGCTGGCGGAGTTAGTCCAGAAGGGGAGCTGCCCCCAGCCTTCCTTACTCGGCGCCAGTGGCGATGTCGAGCATGTCGTGCGGATAGGATTGTTTTAGCTGTAGGAGTGACTTCATCATGCCCCCTGTGTTGGCGAAAGGCTTGTTGGGGTAAAAATTTATACCCCGGTTGACCAAGTCAAAATCCAAGTCAACCCCAAGCCAAGTGGGCCCAAGCCCAGACCCAGTGGGCCCATGCCCGGGTCGAGCCCGAACATGAAGTGGCCGGCCTCCCCCCACGCCAAGATAAAATTTTTGTAATAAACAATTTTGTTGTATTTCTTTTATTTCATTTTTATGGCTAAATGTAAGAAAAATAGGCATAAAGCCAAATTTTTGTAAAGCCCATGGCTTATGTGCAAAAAGAAATGACATATGAGCCATGGGATAGGCAAAATGCCATTTTGTGAAGCCCAAGGGGCTATGTGTAAAGTGTATAGCCTATAAAGGCAAAGACAATGAAATATCTCAACAACTTTTTATCTCTCCCCAAAAAGAATCCAGATCTGCCTCTTTCTCCTTCCTCAAGGTTCTAAAATCTTCTTTTTTCTTTTGAATTAAATCAAGAGTTTAACTCTTTCTTTTCTCAAAATAAATAGATTTCCACCACAAAACCTACGAAGGGGAGCTCGGATCTCCAATCAGATCTCGAAAAGGGGGGCTTTTAAGGCTCATCCCCTTTTCTCCACGATCCCGCCGGTCAAGAGCAAGAAAAAGGAGACCCATCTCTAAAAATCTAACTTTGGACAGACCCAAGGCTCAAAAGAAGAGCAATAAATCCCCAGGAGTTTAACTCCTTTCTAAATCTGCCGGAGTTTAACTCCATAAATTAATTTCTGTTGGAGTTTAACTCCATAAATTTGTTTCTGTTAGGAGTTCAACTCCAAAAATCCCCTTGGGAGTTCAACTCCCCAGCCTAGGGGCTAGGCCTCCCTTTCCGCGGGTTTTTCCCGCGGTCACGTGTGCCCACGTGACCCCGGGGCGCCAAGGCGCCCATCGGTCACGTGTGCGCACGTGACCCCCGGGCGCCAAGGCGCCCATCGGTCACGTGCGCACGTGACCCCCGGGGCGCCAAGGCGCCCATCGGTCACGTGTGCCCACGTGATCCCGGGGGGCACCAAGGTGCCCATCGATCATGTGTGCGCACGTGACCCCGGGGCGCCAAAGCCCCCTTCGGTCACGTGTGCCCACATGACCCTGGGGGCGCCAAAGCGCCCATCGGTCACGTGCCCGCACGTGACCCCGGGCATTAAAGCGCCAACCTGCCATGCGAGTCCTTTAAACGCCATTTTGTTTTCTTCCCCCTCGTTTTACATGCACCCCCCAACAAAATCCCTTCTGGAGTTTAAACCTTTTTTTTAAAAAATTCTTTGGAGTTTAACTCCACAATAAAGTTCTGCTTTGGGAGTTTAACTCCGCATAAAATTCTTTTAGGAGTTTAACTCCATCTAAAATTCTTTGGAGTTTAACTCCACAACAAAATTCCTTTAGAAATTAAACTCCACTTTTAAAAAAAAGGGGGGGAAAGAAAACACACACAGACTCCACGACACTGTCTTCCGTTAGAAAAAATTTTAACAGGGCGCTGCCCCGCACCCCGCAAGGGGCCGGGGCTGCTAGCCCCCTTGACCCCCAGCCCGCTATCCGTGTAGAGGGACCCCCGTAAAAACTCTGCGTGGCTCCCGATATATCCAAAAACCCCTTTCAAAAACACAACACACGATACTGCACATTGAGTTCGCATGACCCGTTTAACCCGTTAATCGGAGGTTCCCTCGCTCCAAATGCGAGGGGTAATTAACGGCAGCTTAGTCCGCGGCTGCCGAAGATTTGGACTCCCACAGTCAATAAACCCCAGCCTACCCTAGGCAGGGGGAATCTGTGGTACGCCCGACAAGCGCGCGCGTATTCCCATCTCAATGGGGTGACGAAAAACACCCTACAGATTCTGGCACGCCCGGTGGGACCTATCTCTCCTCCTATATTTCGGGTTAAATGTTCATGCGAACTCAATCAATATACATATCGATTGCCTATACTGAAATGATGTTTTTTTCCGTGCAGTGATCAACCTTCGACGACAATGTCTCCCCAGACGAATTCAGCTTCCAGCGTGACCCCGATTCCGTACGTGGTCAAGATCAACGCTCGTGTGGTTCTCCCCGCAAGCCTCAGTCGACAATGGGAAGAACCGCCCCGCCAGTTTGGTTCCGTCATCATCTACCCTGCCGGAAGCGCTCATCTGGCGGAAATCCCGGCGGAACAGGTGGCCAAGCCGGTCGCAAGGGGCAAGAGGCCGAATGTTGTGATTGCTAAGGCACCACAACCGAAACTTAAGACTGTATCTGAACGATTCTCTGGTGCTCCAGCGGGGGGCAAGAACTTCGGTACAAAGGGCAATATCAATTGTTGCGGACGAGCTCAGGCGATGACTCCAACAAATGCACAATCGAGCGTATTTCCAAGGCCCTCCATCGACCGGTCCGCGGCATCTTCCCAAAGAGCCAAAGTCTGCCAGGTGCTTAGAACGGAAAAGTTAAGGCAGAAGCGGCTCAGGTATCGAGCCAACAAGAGGGCCAAAGCTTCGGCCAAATGGAATCGTGTGAAGTTCCAAGTGCAGGGTTGCCCCGCGACGACGGCTGAGTCGGACGTAAGAATCAGCAATTCCTTCGAGCCTCTGAAGTGGGTTCAGAAAAACGCCATGACCGCCAGAATCAAGAAGACAGCGGTCCGAACAGTGCCACAAAGAGACGTGTCCTGGCCCCAACAGAAAAAGTATGACACTGTCTCTACAAGAGTCTATCAAGCACTCTGTGCCGCACGAAAGCAGCGGGGCAAACCCAGAAAAGAAGCGCCAGCACCATTCAAGAAGCTGGTTAGGCCAGCCGCCTTCAATCGACTACCAGCTACCGAAGCAAGGGGGTCAAGACAGCGATCCGTGAAATCAGCCGCCAATGATCGAAAGACGGCCGGATATATCATCCATACGGTCTATATGGCGGACGGGCGCCCGAGCGACAACCTTCGCAGCAAAAGCAAGGATGGGGCCACCACATCCCAAGCCCAATCTAGCCTGAATGTGGTTGCCGCCGCCCAAGAACAGCTACCACCACTGGATGAAGAAAACCCTCTCGATGAGGATGATAGGCAGAAAGAACCCTCGTTCCATGCAGAGTCAAGCTCGGACAACGAGGAAGAGCCGACTTTCCGCCCTAGGACTGCGGAGCAAGAGCTGCTTCAAGAGCTTCGAAAACAGCTCAGGAGCAAAGATAAAGAGATGGCCAAGCTTTATTCGAAGATTGACGACTTAACGAACGTGGTGATGCAGCTTACGGCTCAAATTGCTCGAGCGCCTCCTAATTAAGCACAAGCCACTACTAATCAGCCGGGTGATGACAATCCGAGGCAGCCAATGCCTGTTCCTTTGGGACTAAGACTGGTCGAGCCGCATGAAAGCCGGCCACACTCCGCTTCTGGGGACGCCTTGGCCCCAGATAACACTATCCCGCTAACACAGGATCGGATAATGGATTTGGTCACCAGCAAGGTTAAAACATTGGTGGCCGAAGCTGAAGCTCAGAAAGAAATCGGCAGTAGTGGGCGGCCATATCCCGCGCAGTACGATCTGATTGAGTTCCTAAGCGGCTACGTCATTCCTAAGTTCGGAAGATTTGATGGAATGGGGAATGCAAATCAGCACGTCGCCCACTTCAAAGCATCGTGCGGAAATACAGGGGGCAATGACGCGCTCCTTCTTCGTCAGTTTGTCAACAGCCTGACCGGCGTCGCCTTCGACTGGTATGCGAGTATACCGGATGGGTCCGTCATTACCTTTGCCCAAATGGAGTCCCTGTTTCGGCAAAGGTTCATGAGTGTCAGTGATAAAATCTCCATTGCCGACCTTGTGAGGACCAAGCCGGGGAAGAATGAAAGCAACACCGACTTTATCGCTCGATGGCGTAATCTCACAGTCAAGTGCGAACCGCCGCTGAAGCAGGACCAGTCCGTCAGCCTTCTCATTGGGAACCTCAGCAATTGGATGGTCCCATTCTTGTGTACGGCGGGCCTCAAGACATTTCAGGAGCTAACCAAGAAAGTCCAAATGCTGGAACGCTCGAAGAAGGAGTCCCCGCCGGATTCTCAGAGAGACAAAACTTGGAAAAGCAAGCGGGATGACAACCGTAGAAGCGGGAGTTCTAGCAGTAACAATGTCTTCAATGCGTCCGACAATGAAGAAAAGCGAAGGGCGGCCGAATCCAAAACTAACCGGTCTCGAAAGCCATTGCTGGGAGGAGATGGGCCCTCCCTAGAGGAGAAAAAGAACAAGGTTTACTCTTTCAGAAGGGACAAGGTTCGCAAGATATTTAAAGATGCCTTGAACAACGACCTACAATTGCCAGAGTCGAAAAGACCCCAAGAAGCAAAAATGACCGACAATCCTCTGTATTGCCCGTACCACCGAGTAGTGAGCCATGCGATCAAGGATTGCTATATCTTCAAAGACTGGGTCGAGAAGCAGTACAAGGCTCGAGAGATAGAGCTGTCCAAAAGTGTGTTGGTGAACAATCAAGTTGCAACCACCAACTTTCTACAGACAGAAGTTGAAGCCTTCTGGGAGCAAACAGCCGAACCCGCTGCCCTGAGGGATGAAACGGACTCATCGCGGTCTCCGTGGAGTACGCACATATCTAACAAGACGAAGAAGATGATAAAGCTACTTCGGAAAGAGCCCAGGACAGAATGGGAAGGGCAGAAGAAGCCTACCAGTCCAACTACCAATGCGGCTCCGTCACGCTCAACATCCAAGAAGCTCAAGAAGAAGAACAGTGCGTCTCGGCACGAAAAGGAGTATGCAGGGAGATCGGCCATTCAAAAATATATCGATTCCCTTAAAGAATATGAACAGAAGGAAAGAACTTTGGTTCAATTAAAAGAGTTCCCCCATGTACAAGCGGCTGAAATTCTGGAGGAGTTAGAAGAAGACTCCAATGAAGAGATCCCAGTAGTGACCTGCTACGCCATCCATCTTGGTAGCGACTCTGAGGATGAGCTCTGTTTTCCTGAAGAGGACGAGGAGCTCGCCACAAAGGCCAACCAAATCCAGCTCAGAAGCGGCAGGGCTCTACCACCAAATCAGGGCAATGCCCCAAAAGGAAAGGCAAAACAGGTGGCTAATGATGAAGATGGCGGAGAACCGGCTGATGAAAACTCGAGTCCTTCCCCAGTAAACTATAATGTCTTGGCTCACCTTCAAAGGCTTCCGTCTCTCCTGAGCATCTACGATGCCTTGGTCCTATCTAAGGAGCTTAGAGATGTTCTTATTCACGCTCTACAAAACCCCGAGCGGTATCAGGCTTACTTTGCGGAAATTAATATGAAAGAAGCTCAGCAAGCTTTGCATGCCGCCGCAGTCACATTTAAGGATGAAGACTTGCTACTGGGAACAGCTGAGCACAATCGGCCACTTTACGTGACCGGGTACAGTGACGGAGATCGAATTAATCGCATATTGATTGATCCGGGGTCCTCAGTGAACATCATGAACTTGCGAACTCTGAAGGTTTGTCAATGGATTTCCGAATCCTGTCAAGAGAAAGGATTGTCATTCAAGACTTCAACCAAAATTGCCAGCAAGTTCTGGGGTCTATAGCTTTGCCAATCAAATTCGGGGATCTGCAAACTGAAGCTAAGATATACGAGATCGACGCAGATACGTCTTATAAGATCCTCTTGGGGCGGCCGTGACTCCACGATTACGGCATCATTCCGTCAACTCTCCATCAATGCATGAAGTATACTAAAAATGGCGAAGAAAGACGCATTGACGGAGACATCCAGCCGTTCGGTGTGCATGAAATCCGCTACAAAGATTCTCGGTACTTTATGAACCACCAAAATGCTAAGCCACAACTGACTGATGATAGACCAGCCCCAAGACCCAAAAGCAAATCTGCGCCGCCTGTCACTTTCAAAAGCAAAAACGCCCAAGTGCGCCCGCATTTCGGCAGCGACACTGATGAGTCCGACGCTGGAAGCCCGTCCTTCCGTAAAACTCGCCCTCGTTTCGGCAGCGATACGGACGAATCTGTTACTGAAGGCCCATCTAGCAGCAAAGTCCGCCCTCATCTTGGCAGTGACACTGAAGAGTCAGAAGAAGAGGACCTGCCGTGCAACAGCTGTGCAGATTGGACCCCCATGCAGCAAGCGAAACTACGAGAGACCTTCGAAGTCGCAAGGGTGCCGGAACGGATATGCAAAGAGCTCGATGCATTGTCAGTCTTTACCGTGGACCAGCTGAAAACTTTCTACGTGCCCGGGAGGAAAAATGGACAGAAGGGCATCCTGTTTTACAGGACAAACCCCGTTGTGCACCCGGACGATCTTTCTGTCGTGTGCCTTCCCTATGAAAGAGGCATAAGAGCCGTCCTCAATCCTAGATACTATGCGCCCGAGATGCGGGAATACTTTAAGAAGTGCAGATGCCGGTTATATCAAACGGAGTCCGAAGCAAAGTTTTACGAAGGGCTATGGTATCCGCTCCAGGTCCGAGCACTCATCGATGGACGAATTCCAGATAGACGGGGCATAGGCTACATTCAACCTGATTCCAAAGCGTGCTACATGATCCATGTTGGTGAGGCCAGCGAAAGATCAAATGATGATGACGAGATAGCCGAGCCAGAAGAAGCTCCTCAAGAGCTCGAAGATGGCGGACAAGCAACCTTTGACGAGCTAACCGAGATTGACTTAGGAACGCCCGATAATCCAAGGCCGACCTACATCAGCTCGCTCTTGTCAGAGGAAATGAAAGCGCAGATAATTGCCCTGCTGCATGAGTTCGTCGACTGCTTCGCGTGGACATACAAAGAAATGCCTGGCCTTTCTCCTGAAGTGGCCGTACATAAGTTGGCTATATCTCTTGATGCTAAGCCAGTCAAACAAGCTCCTCGAAGAATGAGAAGGGAACTAGAAGAAAAGGTCATCGAGGAAACTAAGAAGCTTATCGATGTCGGCTTCATCAGGGAAGAGAAATATGCGGACTGGATCGCATGCATAGTCCCAGTGAAGAAAAAAATAGGCAGATCCGAGTTTGTGTCGATTTCAGGGACCTCAACAAGGCATGTCCTAAAGACGACTTCCCGCTACCGGTCATGGAAATGATGGTCGATGACACCTCAAATTACGAGCTGTTCACCTTTATGGATGGCTCGTCTGGATACAATCAGATCAAGATGTCGCCTGAGGATGAGAAGCACACAGCATTTCGAACCCCGATCGGAATATATTGCTATAAGGTGATGCCGTTTGGATTGAAGAACGCAGGTGCTACATATCAAAGAGCAATGACCAATATCTTCGATGACCTAATTCATAAAGTCGTCGAATGTTATGTTGATGATCTGGTCGTTAAGACTAAAACCAAGGCCGATCATATCCAGGATCTTAGGACCGTTCTCCCCAGACTGAGGGAATTTAACCTGAAGATGAATCCTCTGAAATGCGCTTTTGGCGTGTCATCGGGAAAATTCCTGGGCTTCATAGTCCGACATCGAGGGATCGAAGTTGACCCATCAAAGATAAAGGCCATCGTGGAGATGCCCCCTCCGAAGAGTCTGACGCGGCTAAGATCTTTTCAAGGCATGCTTGCTTATATACGGAGGTTTATCTCAAATTTATCGGGGAGATGTAGGCCTTTCTCAAAGCTCATGAAGAAAGGTGCTCCTTTTATCTGGGATGCCGAATGTCAAACAGCGTTCGAAAGTATCAAACAATACTTGTTGCACCTTCCAGTGCTGGCCGCTCCCATTCCAAATAAACCGCTGATTCTCTACACTGCCGCGCTAGATGAGTCACTCGGTGCGCTCCTTGCCCAGAATAACGAGGAGGGAAAGGAAAATGCCCTCTACTACCTCAGTCGAACTCTAGTCGGGGCGGAACACAACTATTCCCCAATCGAAAAGCAATGCCTGGCTCTGATATTTGCTGTGAAGAAGCTGAGGCACTATCTGCTGGCTCATTGGGTTATGCTGATCTCCAAAGTCGACCCACTCAAACACTTGATGACCAAAGCAAGCCTAGCCGGCAGAATGGCAAGATGGGCTGTCATGCTACTTGAGTTTGACATAGTTTATACTCCTCAGAAAGCAGTAAAAGGGTAAGCTCTTATAGATTTTCTCGCTGCTCATCCCATACCAGAAGGGTCGCCGCTAAATTGTGAGTTACCCAACGAACAAGTGCTGCACCTCGAGGAAGATGGGCCATGTTGGGAGCTCTACTTCGATGGAGCCTCATCAATAAGGACCTCCAGTAAATCAAGCGTCCCGGAGATAAAGGCAGGGATAGGATTGGTGTTCATCACGCCATCAATGGGAACCCTACGGCGCTCTTTTGCTCTCACCGAGCCTCGCATAAACAATGAGGCCGAGTATGAAGCTCTGATAGCTGGTTTGGAGCTCGCCATAGAAATGGAAATCCTTCGGCTACGGGTTTACGGAGACTCCCAGCTTGTCGTCAACCAAGTAAGCGGCAACTATAAGATATATAAACCTGAGTTAGCTCGGTACAGAAGCAGGGTGGTAGAACTCATGAAACGGTCCACTCACATTGATTTAACAAGAGTCCCTAGAGCATTGAACGGAAAAGCCGATATACTCGCTCGCCTAGCCAAGGAGCTGGCTGATCCTGACTTGGACGAAATTCTGATCACAGTCAGGAGCCGACAAATTCTACCCCCAGTCTCTCTACGAGAAGAGGAAAGCGCGGAACAGGAGAGCAGTCCTGCCGAAGAAGCTTCGATCATCCAAGACGAGCCCGATTAGAGAGAACCCTTCATAGAGTACCTCCGATACGACAAGCTGCCCGAAGAAAAATCTGCGAGGATTCAGCTGAAGAAAAGAGCTCTCCGATACGTGTTTGTAAATGATACGTTATACCGCAGGTCATATGACCAACTCTGCCTCAGGTGTTTGTCATTGGCCGAAGCCCAAAAGGTCATGAAAGATGTTCACTCGGGCGTTTGCGGTGCTCACCAATCTGGCCCTAAGATGCGACTTCAAATCAAACGGCTTGGGTATTACTGGCCCACCATGATACGGGATTGCGGAGAGCATAAAAAGAAATGTCAGATCTGCCAAATCCTGGTGATTTCATTCATAAGCATCCCAATCCGTTGCATCCTACGGTGGCGTCGTGGCCCTTCGAAGTCTGGGGCACCGACATTGTTGGCCCAATTGATCCTCCGTCATCCAAAGGCCACCGGTTCATACTGGCCGCGACAGACTACTTCTCCAGATGGGCTGAAGCTGTCCCGCTAAAAGAAGTCAAGACAAAAGATATTCTGACATTCTTCCAGCATAATATTGTATACCGGTTCGGTACACCAAGAAGAATCATTTCTGACAACGGGCCTTCTTTCAAGAGCTTCAATGTCTCAAGGTTCGCTACTCAGCACAAGATAGACTGGAAATATTCCTACATCTTTAATCCAAGAGCCAATGGGCTCGCCGAAGCCTTCAATAAGACTCTATGCAAGCTCCTGAGGAAAAATGCTTCAGCCAACAAGAGGGACTGGAATCTCAAGCTTCACGAGGCGCTTTGGGCATATCGTACCACGCACCGTACTCCAACTCAGTCCACTCCATACTCATTGCTCTTCGGAGTGGAGGCGGTCCTCCCCCTCGAAGTCGAAGTTCCAAGCTTAAGAATGGCCATTCAGCATAAGTTGACGGAGGAGGAAAACGTGCTCCTTCGACTTGATGAACTCGATGCCCTCAAAGAAAAGAGGCTCGCGGTGCAGCAAAGTCTGGAGCTATACCGAGCCCAAATGTTATGGGCCTATGACAAGATAACTCGTCTCCGCGCTTTCAAGAAAGGTGAATTGGTGTTGGTCCTCAAAAGACCGATCATCCCCAATCGACATGCCAAAGGAAAATTCGAGCCAAACTGGGAAGGACCATACGTCATCGAGAAAGTGTTTGACGGAGGATCCTACCAACTAATAAGCGCCGAGGGAGAAAGGCCCATGCCACCCATCAATGGCCGATATCTCAAGAAATACTACACGTGAATGCTCCAAGTCGCAGGCGAATTGAGAACATCAGCCATACAGTCTAGATCATACATCCTGCAAAACCGTATACAATCCACGGGCGTAAATGACCCCTATCTCTCCCAAATCCTGCCGGTGAGACTACTTTTAAAGTCCCACCAGCGGCAAAAAAAAAGAGAAAAAAAAAGAAGAAGAAAAGAAAAATAAAAGAAATAAAAAATAATAATAATAAACGATATGTCCACAAGCAAAACGGGTACGGATGAAAACCCGAAAAGGCTCCGTGAGTAAAAACAGCAGGACTACCGGCGGGTCTGTGAAAACCCGAAAGGGCGCAAACTCGTGAAAAGAGATGAAATACACTCGCAAAGTCCTCTCGACCTTGTGAGGAGAAAACCCTGCGTGAGATCCTTACGACTCACAAAGGAGCAACACACTTAGGAATCCTCACGATTCTTAAGGAGAAAATACACCTGCGGGATCCTTACGACTCGTAGGGAGAAAATGCTTTTATGGGACCCTCACGGCCCATAAAATTGAAAAGCCTTAGGTGATAGGAACCCAAACTTGTCTCCTAAGCCATCCTTCCCCAACGGGCAACGGCAAATGATGAGTCGCTCCTGGCATTTCGCTTCAGTGTTAGCGGTGCTGATGCCGACCAAAAACCCAAATCCTAAGTCCTCCCAAGGCAAATGATGAGTTGCTCCTGGCATTATTCAAGTGCAGCAATGCTGATGCCAAACAAGATCCAAATTCCAAGTCCCCAAACGGCGAATGATGAGTCGCTCTTGGTACCATATTGCAGTGTAGCGATGCAGACGCCAACCAAAATCCAATTTCTCAAAATTCACCATCCCTACGGCCAGTCCCCAAGTTGACTGCCGTATACAATCCACGGGCTTAAATAATTCTCGTCATACCCATGCCCCACCACAATCACCAGTTGCGCGGCTGGTCTCCGCCTTTGGAATTATGCTCCATTGAGAAGACCCACTCATGTGTTCTCACGATACATGAGGAGAACAAACCTTTGTGGGATCCTTACGACCTATAAAGGAAAGATACACTTAGGAGTCCTCACGACTCCTAAGGAGAAAATACACCTGCAGGATCCTTACGACTCGTAGGGAGAAAATGCTTTTATGGGACCCTCACGGCCCATAAAATTGAAAAGCCTTAGGTGATAGGGACCTAAACCTGTCTCCTAAGCCATCGCTCCCCCAACAGGAATAGGCAAATGATGAATTGCTCCCGGCACGTGTGCTTCAGTGTTAGCAACGCTGATGCCTACCCTAACCCCAAAATCCCAAACTCCAATCCAATAGACCCCTAAGTCTTTAAACTGGGAACAGACGACCCTTAAGTCGTTAAACTGGGAACAGATGACCCCCTAAGTCGTTAAACTAGGAACAGATGACCCCTAAGTCGTTAAACTGGGAACGAGGGGAATCTTCTCATGGTAAATGATGATTCGCTCCTGGTACCATATTCCAGTGCAGCGATGCTGATGTCAAACCAAAACCAATTCCCAAATTCTCTCATAGCAAATAATGATTCGCTCCTGGTACCATATTCCAGTATGGCGATGCTGATGTCAATCCAAATCCTAATCAACAACTCAACTTCAACTCCGACACCGCAGAAAGCGGAGCAAGTCAGAATCCAATCTCGACACCGCAAGAAGCGGAGCAAGTCAAGTTCACCCCTGACACCGCAAGAAGTGGAGCAAGTCAAATCCAGCACCGACCGTCCAAGTCGCTAAAAGGGCAGAACCGACCGTCCAAGTCGCAAAAAGGGCAGAATCGACCGTCCACGTCGCAAAAAGGCAGCATCGACCGTCCAAGTCGCTAAAAGGGCAGAACCGACCGTCCAAGTCGCAAAAAGGGTAGTACCGACCGTCCAAGTCGCAAAAAGGGCAGAATCGACCGTCCACGTCGCAAAAGGGGCAGCATCGACCGTCTAAGTCACTAAAAGGGCAGAACCGACCGTCCACGTCGCTAAAAGGGCAGCACCGACCGTCCACGTCGCTAAAAGGGCAGCACCGACCGTCCAAGTCGCAAAAAGGGCAGTATCGACCGTCCACGTCGCAAAAAGGGCAGCACCGACCGTCCACGTCGCTAAAATGGTAGCACCGACCGTCCACGTCACAAAAAGGGCAGCACCGACCGCTCAAGTCGCAAAAAGGGCAGCACCGACCGTCCAAGTCGCAAAAAGGGCAGAACTGACCGTCCAAGTCGCAAAAAGGGCAGAATCGACCGTCCACGTCGCAAAAAGGGCAGCATCGACCGTCCAAGTCGCTAAAAAGGCAGAACCGACCGTCCACGTCGCTAAAAGGGCAGCACCGACCGTCCACGTCGCTAAAAGGGCAGTACCGACCGTCCAAGTCGCAAAAAGGGCAGCATCGACCGTCCATGTCGCAAAAAGGGCAGCACCGACCGTCCACATCGCTAAAATGGCAGCACCGACCGTCCACGTCGCAAAAAGGGCAGCACCGACTGTCCAAATCGCAAAAAGGGCAGCACCGACTGTCCAAGTCGCAAAAAGGGCAGTACCGACCGTCCAAGTCGCAAAAAGGGCAGCATCGACCGTCCACGTCGCAAAAAGGGCAGCATCGACCGTCCAAGTCGCTAAAAGGGCAGAACCGACCGTCCACGTCGCTAAAAGGGCAGCACCGACCGTCCACGTCGCTAAAAGGGCAGCACCGACCATCCAAGTCGCAAAAAGGGCAGTATCGACCGTCCACATCGCAAAAAGGGCAGCACCGACCGTCCACGTCGCTAAAATGGCAGCACCGACCGTCCAAGTCGCAAAAAGGGCAGCACCGACCGTCCAAGTCGCAAAAAGGGCAGCATCGACCGTCCACGTCGCAAAAAGGGCAGCACCGACCGTCCACGTCGCTAAAATGGCAGCACCGACCGTCCACGTCGCAAAAAGGGCAGCATCGACCGTCCAAGTCGCAAAAAGGGCAGCATCGACCGTCCAAGTCGCAAAAAGGGCAGTACCGACTGTCCAAGTCGCAAAAAGGGCAGAATCGACCGTCCACGTCGCAAAAAGGGCAGCATCGACCGTCCAAGTCGCTAAAAGGGCAGAACCGACCGTCCACGTCGCTAAAACGGCAGCACCGACCGTCCACGTCGCTAAAAGGGCAGCACCGACCGTCCAAGTCGCAAAAAGGGCAGCATCGACCGTCCACGTCGCAAAAAGGGCAGCACCGACCGTCCACGTCGCTAAAATGGCAGCACCGACCGTCCACGTCGCAAAAAGGGCAGCACCGACCGTCCAAGTCGCAAAAAGGGCAGCACCGACCGTCCAAGTCGCAAAAAGGGCAGAACCGACCGTCCAAGTCGCAAAAAGGGCAGAATCGACCGTCTACGTCGCAAAAAGGGCAGCATCGATCGTCCAAGTCGCTAAAAGAGCAGAACCGACCGTCCACGTCGCTAAAAGGGCAGAACCGACCGTCCACGTCGCTAAAAGGGCAGCACCGACCGTCCATGTCGCAAAAAGGGCAGCATCGACCGTCCATGTCGCAAAAAGGGCAGCACCGACGGTCCCGTCGCTAAAATGGCAGCACCGACCGTCCACGTTGCAAAAAGGGCAGCATCGACCGTCCAAGTGGCAAAAAGGGCAGCATCAACCGTCCAAGTCGCAAAAAGGGCGGCGCAGGATTTCTACAAAGCTGGAACCAGATCACTCCGTGCCAGGGAAATGTCTATCACGGACATTCCGTCTCGGAGACATGTCAAGCAATGACCGTCCATGTCATAAAAAGGGCAGTGCCAGCTTCGCAAAAAGCTGGAACCAAATCAGGTCGCCTCCAAGTAAAAGAAGATCCATCAATTTCATGCACACGACCCACATATGTGGTATGCATTTATTGATGGGGGGCAATTTGTTGGGGTAAAAATTTACACCCCGGTTGACCAAGTCAAAATCCAAGTCAACCCCAAGCCAAGTGGGCCCAAGCCCAGACCCAGTGGGCCCATGCCCGGGTCGAGCCCGAACATGAAGCGGCCGGCCTCCCCCCACGCCAAGATAAAATTTTTGTAATAAACAATTTTGTTGTATTTCTTTTATTTCATTTTTATGGATAAATGTAAGAAAAATAGGCATAAAGCTAAATTTTTGTAAAGCCCATGGCTTATGTGCAAAAAGAAATGACACATGAGCCATGGGATAGGCAAAATGCCATTTTGTGAAGCCCAAGGGGCTATGTGTAAAGTGTATAGCCTATAAAGGTAAAGGCAATGAAATATCTCAACAACTTTTTATCTCTCCCCAAAAAGAATCCAGTTCTGCCTCTTTCTCCTTCCTCAAGGTTCGAAAACCTTCTTTTTTTCTTTTGAATTAAATCAAGAGTTTAACTCTTCCTTTTCTCAAAATAAATAGATTTCCACCACAAAACCTACGAAGGGGAGCTCGGATCTCCAATCAGATCTCGAAAAGGGGGGCTTTTAAGGCTCATCCCCTTTTCTCCATGATCCCGCCGGTCAAGAGTAAGAAGAAGGAGACCCATCTCCAAAAATCTAACTTTGGACAGATGCAAGGCTCAAAAGAAGAGCAATAAATCCCCAGGAGTTTAACTCCTTTCTAAATCTGCTGGAGTTTAACTCCATAAATTAATTTCTGTTGGAGTTTAACTCTATAAATTTGTTTCTGTTAGGAGTTCAACTCCAAAAATCCCCTTGGGAGTTCAACTCCCCAGCCCAGGGGCTAGGCATCCCTTTCCGCGGGTTTTTCCCGTGGTCACGTGTGCCCACGTGACCCCGGGGCGCCAAGGCGCCCATCGGTCACGTATGCGCACGTGACCCCGGGGCGCCAAGGCGCCCATGGTCACGTGTGCGCACGTGACCCCGGGGCGCCAAGGCGCCCATGGTCACGTGTGCGCACGTGACCCCCGGGGCGCCAAGGCGCCCATCGGTCACGTGTGCCCACGTGACCCCGGGGGGCGCCAAGGCGCCCATCGGTCACGTGTGCCCACGTGACCCTGGGGGCGCCAAAGCACCCATCGGTCACGTGCGCGCACGTGACCCCAGGCATTAAAGCGCCCACCTGCCATGCGAGTCCTTTAGACGCCATTTTGTTTTCTTCCCCCTCGTTTTACGTGCACCCCCCAACAAAATCCCTTCTGGAGTTTAAACCTTTTTTTAAAAAAATTCTTTGGAGTTTAACTCCACAATAAAGTTCTGCTTTGGGAGTTTAACTCCGCATAAAATTCTTTTAGGAGTTTAACTCCATCTAAAATTCTTTGGAGTTTAACTCCACAACAAAATTCCTTTTGAAATTAAACTCCACTTTTAAAAAAAAGGGGGGGAAAGAAAACACACACAGACTCCACGACACTGTCTTCCGTTAGAAAAAATTTTAACGGGGCGCTGCCCCGCATCCCGCAAGGGGGCTGCTAGCCCCCTTGACCCCCAGCCCGCTATCCGGGTAGCGGGACCCCCGTAAAAACTCTGTGTGGCTCCCGATATATCCAAAACCCCCTTTCCAAAACACAACACACGATACTGCACATTGAGTTCGCATGACCAGTTTAACCCGTTAATCGGAGGTTCTCTCCCTCCAAATGCGAGGGGTAATTAACGGCAGCTTAGTCCGCGGCTGCCGGAGATTCAGACTCCCACAATCAATAAACCCCAGCCTACCCTAGGCAGGGGGAATCTGTGGTACGCCCGACAAGCGCGCGCGTATTCCCATCTCAATGGGGTGACGAAAAACACCCTACAAGGATGTCGCTGGCGTCAGTCTCTTAAAGACCGATGTCCGTTGAGAAGCAATGTCCAATCTGTCAAAGACAGACCTCTGGGCAGGGGAAGCAACTTTGGGGACTTCGCCTGGAGCAGGAGCCGGGATGGCCAACCTTGTGAAGACTGACTTCTTGGCAGAAGCAGCCTCTCCAATGATTTCGTCCGCTTGAGCCGGGATGGCTATCCGCTTAGGGATGGCTGCTTCAGGTATCGCGGGCTTGTTAGCGTTCTGGCCTAGTTTGCTGAAAACTGAGGTAGTGGAGTTGGGCGACCCGTTGAGAAGGGCCAAGGTAGTGGTAAGTCGATCAAAGACCGACTTCTTTGGGGCTTCTTGCGGCAGCATTGGGGCATTGAAGCTCATGGGTGGGATCATAGTCCCAAAGAACAGCCCAGTGGTGGCCTGAGTTACTTGGTCCACCGGCATCGTGAATAGGGAGGCCACCTGGGACCCATAAGTTACACATCCAGATGAGGCGGAATGGGAGTTGCAGTTGCAGCTGGAGCATTTTGTGCAGGTAGAAGCCATTGATCTTTCGTTTTCTGCACGGAGCAAGACACCAAATCTTAGTACCTCGAACCCAAGGGCAACCATATCAAACCGCGATTCGTTCGCGAACACGACACACAAAGTGTGGAGTGGAAAGAGGAAAAGGTCCCACCGGGCGTGCCAGAATCTGTTCACCGCCGAAAACCGGAAAGACATACGTCTTGCCTGAAGTTGGGGGCAGATGCTAATTGGTGCTATCCGTCCACCTCTCCGAAGATACCAAGTTCATTTATGACACCACGTATCAAAGGTTTAGACGGATGCGGCCGATGTAGCAGACTTCATCAGATTCCCCCTCATTTGAGGGGGTTTTGATTGCGGGGACACTCTTCCCTACAGGCGCAAGCCCCTGCAGTTAATTACGCTACCGCATTGCGGAAACAACTTTCTCCTTCTCCAGATGGTCACTTCGTGTCGTGGGTGTTTGTTTTGTTTTTGGTTGCCCGTGGATTGTATACGGAGACTAATTTATGTCGTCGCCCGTAGGTCGTGAATTAGTCCAAATCTGTATTTTCTTAGATTTGGGTTTGGGGGTTGGGTTTAAAGATACGTTAGTCTCATTTGAGACTAAGATCAACTTAAACGTTTTGTTAAGGATACGTTAGTCTAATTTTTAGGCCAAGATCAACTTAACGAGATCATTTAGATCTGACAAGAGAGCATTCGGGCTCTGTTGTTTAGTTTAGGGACTTTGCGGTCCATTGTTAGTTTAAGGACATTATGGTCCAAGGTTAAGGACATCATAGTCGGTGGATTTAAAGGGACCCATAGTCCGAAGTTAAGGACATCATAGTCCATGAGTTTAAGGACCCTACAGTCCAGTTTAAAAACGCCATAGTCTGAGAAATGTGTGGTTGTCGGGACCCGTCACCTCTCTAAAGACGTTAAAGGATTACAACGACAAATATCAAAGGAGTGAAGAGATGTACCCTTGAACCAAAGTTGATTGGGGGATCTGTAGTCCAATTTGGAACTAAGATCAATTAATTAAATTATGAGCACATTGGCTCAGTTAAATCTGAATTGAGGACTTATGGCCAATTTGGGCTAAGTCCAATTAAGTTTGAAATGTTGGCCCTTTATTGGACTATTGAACATTTGTCTGGGTTCAGCCCCCCCCCCCCCCCCCCCCCCCGCCCATTATTTAGCAATGCTAAACAGGGCTTGGGACTCTGACAACATTTTGTCTTTGTCTGGGCACTGAACATTCATGGATCTGGGATTTTATTTTGGATGTCACATAAAATGATCATGTTTGGAAAAATGTAGTTGGGGTTCAATCAAAGGAGAGATCTTGGCTCAGAAAGACTTAGCCAATTTGGGCTAAGACTGGTTTGAGAATAGTGTTAAACGCTAACATATATTTGGCGATCACGTGTTCCCACGTGATGCGCTTTAAAATAGTGTTAAACACTAAAAATGGGGTGGTCACGTGGGGTCACGTGAGGCACCTGAGAATTGGGCCAAACCTCCTTTATTTTGTTCTCAGAATATTCAAATAAGTGTTAAACACTTTTAGTCTTCAGGCCATCACGTGTTGGCACGTGATGGGTATCCATGTATTGATTATTAAAGTGTTTATTAGGGGTCACGTGAGGACACGTGAGGGCGCCCAAAATCGATTCTGCCTTTAGCTTTGTTCCCTTTATTTTGAGAGTCACGTGGGAACATGTGAGGCATTGCCTCCAAGTTTTTCTTTCTCATTTTAAGGGATCTGTTTCAGGGGATCACGTGGGAGCACGTGACCTAGTTTTGTTCCTTCTTTTCTGATCGTTGAGGATAGGGGTCACATGTCACTACGTGACCAAGTTCTTTACATGCATGGAGAGCTTTAAGTCTCTTGTTTTAAGAATTAAATTCTTTGTAGGGTTAAACCCTAATTCTGTTTTAGAGGAATTAAATTCCTATGTATGTGGAAGAATTAAATTCTTATGTAGGGTTAAACCCTAATTCTGTTTTAGAGATATTAAATTCCTATGAATTTGGGAAGAATTAAATTCTCATGGAGGGTTGAACCCTAGTTTTATTTGAAGGAATTAAATTCCTATGAAATTGAGAGAATTAAATTCTCATATAGGGTTAAACCCTAGTTTTATTTGGAGGAATTAAATTCCTATGTATTTGGGGGAATTAAATTCCTTAAACTCAATTCTCCCTCTAAGTTGTGGATCTGCATGGCAGAATCTCCCCGATGAGAATTAAATTCTCAACTTGTGGGGAGATTTGCTTCTACAGATCTTCAACCAAAGGAAAAACTAAGTTTTTAATCAGAAGAGTTAAACTCTTAAATTTGAGAATTAAATTCTCTTTTATTTTATGAAGCTTAGATCTCTTTTCCCTTTCTCACCTAGGGTTTCTTTTCTCTGAAAAGAACTTCTTTTCTCTCTTGAAAATTAAATTCTCCTCTCTTTTTCTCTTTGTTGTTGTTTTTCTCCAGAAAATTAAAATTCCAAGATCCTTTTGCTTCTCTCTTTGCTCCTATTTATAGGAGAAAGAAAGAATCAATTTGTTTAGTAAATCTTTCATTGAAAGATTTTTGGTTGTTTTTGTAACCAACATGATCTTTAGATCACTCAGTGAATTTTATTCACCATTAGATTTTTAATCCAAAAGATATTCTGTCTGTTATTCTTGGTGAATTTTAGGGAAATCTTTCCTCGTATAAAATCTTTCCATAAATTGGTGATTTTTAATAACCATTGGATTTTTAATCCAATGGTGCTCTAATTTACAGAGCACCATCTTTTTTGTTGGAAAGATTTAAAGAAATATTTTCCCAGTTAGGGTCTTTGATTTTCCTTAATTAGAATTTAATTCTATTATTTCAGAAGGCTTTTAAAAGTCTATCACGTGTTGGCACGTGATCCCTTTATTTGATTATTAAATAGAATTAATTCTACCAATTAAAGAGTTTAGGAACCTGTCACGTGTTGGCACGTGACCCTCTTGATTAAATATTTTATTCAGAATTTAATTTTGCCTTTTAACAGAGTTAAGGAATCATCACGTGTCAGCACGTGACCCTTGGTCACGCATGAGCACGTGATGCCCCATTGGGGTTTTTCCTTAGTGTCTTATTATATTTTTGTTTGACTAGAATTTAATCCTATAAAGCAGAGATCACAGGAACCTATCACGTGTCAACACGTGACCCTTGGTCACGTGTGAGCACGTGATACCCCATTGGGGTATTTCCTCGCTGTTTTGTTATATTTTTGTTTGACTAGAATTTAATTCTATAAAGCAGAGATCACAGGAACCTATCACGTGTCAACACGTGACCCTTGGTCACATGTGAACACGTGATACCCCACTGGGGTATTTCCTGATATTTTATTAGGGAACAAGTCTTTTTTGAATCGCCATGATGCGTAACTCACGGCACAAGTGACGGACGCTCATTTGTAAAGTAGTAAATATAGCTACATATGTTTTTGCTCAAATTATGCGTTCCGCCGTTTTTAAAACATCCCAAAAGGTTTTCCTTTGTAAAATTTCGTGTCACTCACGGACACGTAAGAAATAGCGAGACTATGGATCCATTTTGAAAATATCTTGTTAAACTTTTAATGCATGCAAAATACTCAGGTACTGTCCTCAGATCAGTCATGTTCAGCCACTATATAATATAGTGCCCATCATGAAAACAAAGTGCTCAAGAGCAAAATCAGCCTCGAAAGGCGTATGCAATAATCACGTACGTCTGGTGCGTATGGAAATCAAAACCAAATACAAGTGCTACGAATGTGCACAAAACCAAACTAAGTGCAACGGGTGTGCACGAAAGTATCTGTCCAATGCAACGGGTGTGCACGACAACATCTGTCCAGTGCAACTAACATGCACAATAAAACTCCAAATCGAGTGCATCCGGTGTGCATAAAATCAGATCTCATATCATGCGCCAAACATGCGTGACAATCCAAATCAAGTGCATCCGTCATGCATGAATGAAATCTAAATCAAGGGCATCCAACATGCATGAGTAAAATCTCACTCAAGTGCATCCGATGCGCACAAAATCCAATATCAAGAGCCTAATATGCACAAAAATCCATCCCAAGCGCGTCAAGTCCAAATAAATGCCCAGTGCGGCAAAGCTCATGAAAAACGAATATCAAGTGTAACGCGCACAAAACATAAGTCTGGCGAAAACAAATGCTCAAAGACATAAATCGGGTGCAACCAAGGTACAGAGTATAAATCTAGTGCAACTAATGCACTATATACCCATCCAGTGCAACAAACGCATGAAATGCAAATCTAGTGCAACAAAGACAAGAAATACGAATCTGGTGCAACAATGCACAAAACACAAATCCGGTGGATCCAGTGCACAAAATACAAATCCAGTGCATCTAGTGCACGAAATACCAATCTAATGCAACAAATGCATGGAAACTCATCAATAACTCAATACGTATAAAAGCAACACCGAGTGTACCAAGGTGTATAAAAATCAAAGACGTGTGCAACTATGTGCACAAAATCCATATCAATGCACTGCAAGCATATGTGAGCTATACCGAGTGCAAAAATCAAATCGAGTGCGTACCACATGCACAAAAACAAATCAACTGTATGAAATCCACGAAATCATAAACACGTGCAGTAAAGGCACAAAACCAATATCAAGTGCAATAGATATGCACAAATCGCAAACCAATGCAGCGGTGTATAAAACATATGTCAAGTGCAATAACGATGCACAAAATGTAAATACCCAGTAGGTGCAGCCATGGTGCACGAAATCAATATCATGAAACTCAATCATCAAACTCAAATCCAAGCGATATAAGCGTGATACTCGGATCCCAAACGCAAATTGCAACAAATGACATTGAGGTACAACTCCTACAATGTCGAAAAATGTCGGTGCGCCCAAACTGGCAGAGCAAGAACATCCGCTTGCCTTCTGCTCACGGTCTGGCGTCCTCCGTCTCTGGGTCCTCATTTTCTCTGTGGATTTACTAATCTCGCAATCCATCGGCTCAACTGCCCGGTTCGGTGTACTAACGGAAATGATTCCGCTCTGACACTCCTCTGGTCATCTCTCGGGCAATTAGCATGACCTTTCGTAAAGCAGCACGTCACTGGCGTCGGCCTATAGCCCTCTGAATACTCATGACACAACTGATCCTCGGTGCAAATCTCATCGCAGCAGTGTCCAGGAAGGAACCTGCTCAGGGTCTCTTCCGATCTCGCCTATGCCGAACTATACGGAGGCTGGTACCCTTGCATAATCATTTCTTGTATTCTGGACATCTGCGTTCTCAGCACGACATTTTCTCAGGAACTGGTCGCATCCCAACGCCTCTGTATGCATATCAGATCTTTGATCTTAACGGGGAGTAACAATAGCTCGCCAGCATCTCGCACGAACCTCTCGTTCCACTCGTCTTTATCATCGCCCACTTCGACGTTACGTCATGCTATCTGCGTACTGCAATGGTTCTCGGCTACAGTCAATCCGGAGCCTCTCACACAGACTCCAAATCACGAACTCGGTATCTTCATCACTCTGTAGAAGATCTCTAGCCGAACATGTCCTCGGGAGCTCTGTAAGTCCACGTTCCCACCCCGGTGCTTACGGGGAGGCGGAATAGTTAAAAAACGGTTTTTTAACACAAGGTAACATGGACTAGAACTAGATGATCTTTGCTAAACAAAAATTAACAAACTAACTACAAGTTTTAGCTACTCAGTTAGAAGGTTATACCTAGGTCTTGAACTCCTTCTCTTCTTGTTGTGGTCCTCCTCCTTGCTTGCTCCTTGGAGTGGTGTAGACGGCTCCTCCTCCTCGTCTTCTCTTTGTCGAAGAAGATCCACCCGAAGGCCACTACCTTGAGCTCCTACCTCAACCAAGAGGTAACTAGAGTGCTTGGCTTGCTAAACCTAGAACCCTAGAATGAGTAGAGAGAAGTCTTGATGGTTTTATCTCACAAGCTCATGGTTCTCAACACATGAGAGATGAGAGCTTTGAGAGAGGAAGAGGAAGAGCTAAACATGAGAGAGAAAGAGAAAGAGAGAATGATAGAAAAATAACAAACATCTCTCATATGAGTGAAAATGATAATAATAATAATAATTAAAAGAAATTGTGATGGTTAGTTTGGAATGACCATTATCATTTCACATTAAATGAAATTTGCAAGAATCAAGAAGTATCTTGCAAATGAAATGATGATGGTCAAAAGGTCAACAAAGGTCAAAAGGTCAACAAGAGTCAAATGGTCAACCCAACCCTAACCATGGCACAATTATCCTTAATTAATATTATTAATCATATTTCTCATTCTCATTAGGGTTTAGAAAAGTCAACGGTCAACAACCCTAATGAGATTTCTCTGCCTCTGTCAACTGTGCATACACACCCGCATCCGTGTTCCGAGGAACACGAATACAATGAGACAAAACCGATCCCAAAACAAATACTAGGATCTGGCTTAAACCAAAGCCCGCTAGTAATAACTGCCCGGACACCAAACGTGCACAAGTGCGCGGATGTGAGCGAACCCCATCGCAAAACCATACGACCTCTACTCTGTTTTGCCCAAAGGCAAATAACCCTCTGTGTGGGACTCTAAAGACTCGACACTATGCTGGCAGTGGGTTTAACCACAGGCCGCAAGCGGTACTAGCTGTACGTAACGGTCCCCAGGTAGATGCCGATAAGAAGACTGACGAGGTGAACCCATCCGAACTCCTACTGAGCCTGAATGTGACAATCTCCATACAGTCTGGTCTGTTCGTCTAAGAGTATCGCATGTCGAGCCTAGGGGGCGATAAACGTCAGACCCCTAATAGCGGTACAAGTCGTGCTGGAGTGTAACCCAGAAAACCCTGAGAAACTACTGGAAACACTACCAGTAATTCTCGCTTGCCCTGGCCAGGGACTTTGTGTAATGGCTCTTCTAGACACAGCGCGATATCAACCCCCAATACCGGGAGAGACGAATCCTATCTAACCGCCACTACCTCCAAGTGCTTCAGAACTGCATCCAACTACTACCTGTTTGCACGACTCCTTTGAGCCGTGGTAGGGTAGTAATCAAAGTACAGTGGGAACACACTCGAGGCGAAGTAGCAATGTCAAGTCGACGGACTAAGCTGTACTCCTGTCACCTGGGAACTGTTATCTGACGATAGGTATAGTACCAACCAACAGTTCCCGACGAGTCTGTCTAGTGTACTCGTAACCTAACGAGCACCCGCTTACTATCTCAAGTACGGCATACTAATGGCTGTGGGACAGACCATCTCCCCTGCTGGGATGAGAAGCGCATACGCTAGACTACTCCAGAGTATCGATGCCCCGTCTCAATAATCCTATGACTAGGGACCTGTATAAGGATATGCTTGTAGATTACCCAGCCCCCACTAGTGTGACTACCATCATAACGCTGGTAATCAAGCAAAGATCCTAAGGGCTCCACTGATGTGTATAGGCGATATGCTAAAAGAAACACATGCACACATTAAAGTAGAAACAAACCAAGTAGCATACTACCATTTTGAGCAAGATTTTCTATACAACTGTGAATATCCCAAGCTTCCATTAAGTAATATACAAACTAGTATGATACAGTAATGGCCTCTAGGGCATATACACTAACAATCCTCACTTGCACTAAGGCCATGCACTGGCGTATCGAAGACCTATCATCTCGATCAGCCGCTCGAACTAAGTCTGGGGTATGGCCTTCGTGAATGGATCTGCAGTGTTCTCTTCTGTAGCAACCCTCCGAACCTCGATCTCCCGGCAATCCACGATCTCCCTGATCAGGTGATACCGCCTTAAGATGTGTCTGGACTTCTGATGGGACCTGGGTTCCTTTGCTAAAGCTATAGCCCCATTGTTGTCACAATACAAAGGTATTGGATCAACAATGGATGGATCCACCTGAAGTTCTGTCAAGAACTTCCTCATCCAGACGGCTTCTTTTGCGGCATCAGATGCTGCGATATATTCCGCTTCCATCGTCGAGTCAGCAACGGTTTCCTGTTTGGAACTCTTCCAACACACCGCCTCTCCATTGAGGGTAAAGACATAACCGTACATGGATTTGGAGTCATCCTTGTCACTCTGGAAGCTGGAGTCAGCAAAGGCCTCCATCTGGAGGTCTTTTCCACCGTAAACCAAAAACATATGCTTAGTCCTTCTCAGGTACTTCAGAATGTTCTTTACCGCTATCCAGTGCTTCTCCCCAGGGTTTGACTGATACCGGCTTACCACACTCAGTGTATAAGCTACATCTGGTCTGGTACACAACATCGCATACATCATAGAGCCAACCGCAGAGGCGTAGGGTATAATAGACATGCGATCCCTTTCCAAATCAGTCTTGGGAGACATCTCTTTGGAGAGGGTGATCCCGTGACAAGACGGTAAATTACCGCGCTTGGAATCTTCCATACTGAATCTTTTCAGTATGGTGTCGATGTACCTGGACTGTGAAAGTCCTAATATCCTCTTGGACCTATCACGATAGATCCGGATCCCCAGAATGTAAGAGACATCACTCAGGTCTTTCATGGAGAACCTGTGTGACAAGAACCCTTTGACAGATTGTAGCATAGGAATGTCATTTCCTATCAAGAGAATGTCATCCACGTATAAAACGAGGAATACAACAGTTCATGCTACAATTTTAATATAAATACACGGTTCATCTAGATTTGTGATAAAGCCAAATTCTTTGACCGTCTCATCAAAACAGATGTTCCAACTCCGCGATGCCTGCTTCAGTCCATAAATTGACTTAAGCAACTTGCACACCTTCCTACTGCTCCCACTCTGAATGAAACCCTCTGGCTGGTCCATATAGACACACTCCTCTAAATTTCCATTTATAAAAGCAGTTTTTATGTCCATTTGCCAAATCTCATAATCGTGGAAGGCAGCAATGGCAAGAAGGATCCGAATGGATTTGAGCATAGCCACTGGAGAAAAGGTTTCGTCATAGTCCAAACCAGGTCTTTGACGAAAACCCTTTGCAACAAGTCTATCCTTATAGGTTTCAACCTGTCCATCTACACCAATCTTCCTTTTGAAGATCCATTTACAGCCTACGGGTTTTACCCCTTCTGGTGTAATGTCCAAAGTCCATACTTTGTTGGTGTTCATGGACTCCATCTCGGTCCGCATTGCATCCAGCCATTTACCGAGTCAGTACTCTGAATGGCATGCTGGAAGCTAGTCGGCTCATCATTATCAATGATGCAATCCTCTCTATCCCCGTCTATGAGAAAACCGTAGTATCTCTCGGGCGGATGAGACTGCCTACTACTCCTGCGGAGTGGCGCAGGAATGTCATGTTCTTTCGAACCCTGTGGTTCTACTAAGCTTTCAGTAATAGCTTGTAGTTCTGGAATTTCTTCCAGTTCTATTGCACTCCCATTTATCTGATTTTCCAAAAATTCAGTTTCCAAGAAGCAGGCATGACGAGAAACAAAAACCTTTTGTTCCTCTGCGTAATAGAAGAAATATCCCTTGGAGTTCTTTGGATATCCCACAAACTTGCACTGTACTGAGCATGCCTCAAGTTTATCTGCATGCTGCTTTTTGACAAAAGCTGGACATCCCCGTGTATTAATGTGTTTAAGATAGGGTTTTTTCCCACTCTACATCTGATATGGTGTGGTAGGCACTGTCTTAGTTGGAACTCGGTTCAAAAGATATGCAGCTGATTCTAGTGCATATCCCTAAAATGATCGTGGTAACTCAGCGTTACTCATCATGGATCGTACCATATCCAATAGGGTTCGGTTCCGTCTCTCCGATACACCGTTATGTTGTGGAGTGTACGGAGGAGTAAGCTGAGAGAGAATTCCATTCTCTTTTAAGTAATCAAGGAACTCGGCACTTAAGTATTCACCACCTCGATCCGATCTCAGTGTCTTTATACTTTTGCCTGTTTGTTTTTCTACTTCATTCTTGTATTCCTGGAACTTTTCAAAGGCTTCAGATTTATGTTTCATTAAGAAGACATATCCATACCTTGAAAAATCATCCGTAAAAGTAATGAAGTAAGAATAACCAATTCGCGCATGATTGATATTCAAACGGATCCAAATATCCTTCTTTATGTAACTTAGTTAACCTTGTCTCATTGATGTGACCCAGTCTACAATGCCATAAGAAAGCATGATTTATTTCTGGAGACTTTCTTTTGTGTGTATTGTGGACATTGAAAATCTGTGGTTAGTTCAATACGTATATACCGTTGCTTAATGTACCCGACCCAATCAGAACATGATTAAGGTGAATGTTTACAACATTGCTTACAAATGCAAAATCATAACCTTCTTTAGACATTAAAGATACAGATATGATATTACAAGTCGAACTGGGTACAAAATAACACTCACGCAAAACCAAAACATGTCCATCTGACAATCCCAAGTGATAGTCCCCCACGGACTCAGCATCCATGCTAGCTCTGTTTGTAACACTGAGGGTCATATCACCTGCCTTCAAAACCCTATGCTTTCTCAGTGCCTTCAAAGAATTACAGATATGAGATCCTGATCCAGTATCCAATACCCAGGAAGTAAAGTTTATTGATAGACAGTTTTCAATAACATACACACCTGAAGCCGAAGTCATAACTTGCTTCGGGTCCTGGTTCTTGGCCTTCCAAGCCCTGCAATCTTTCTTCCAGTGTCCTTTCTTATGACAATAAAAGCACTCTTCCTTCCCCACAAGCTGTCCCACAACCTTTGCTACCTTTGCCTTTCCCTTGGCTTCCACTTTACTAACACCGCCCCTTGGTTTGGTGCGGGCCTTCTTCTTCTTTCCTTTGGCTTTCGCCTTGGACCTAGAAGAGGAAGCTCCTCCAACAAACAAAGCGGGTGCTTCCCTGACTTTCTGTAGGGTGCCCTCTGCACTCCTCAACATGTTGAGGAGTTCCAAAAGTTCAACTTCTTTTCCTTACATGTTGAAGTTCAGGATAAACTGGGCGTAAGTGGAAGGAAGGGACTGGAGAATCAAGTCAGTATAGAGCTCGTTCTCTAACGTAGTCCCGAGGTCCGTAAGCTCTTCAATGTAGCCAATCATCTTAAGTATGTGTTCCTCTACAGATGATCCGACGGTCAATCTCGCCGAAAACAACTTTTTCGAGACTTCGTATCTGGCGATACGGGATTGCTCTCTATATAGTTCCTTAGTATGGAGAAATATGGATTCAAGGTCCATATTCTCGTGCCTCCTCTGATGTTCATTGTCCATAGAGGCAAGCACGAGGCACTTGGCCTTCGCGCAGTCAATCTCCCAGGTCTTACGGATTTCCTTATCCGCGACGCTGGATTGAGGACCTGGGACAGTGGGGGCTTTGGTGGTAAGGAGATACCCTAACTTGTCGTAAGTGATCGGCATTTTGACATTCCTGAGCCAATCTTTGTAGTTTCTGTCGGTATATTCTTATCTAGTAGTAACTTAAGGTCGGTCATGATGTTTGGTCGCTGCAATTAGGAGAGAGAGAAGAAACACTTTATCATGATGCTCTTGCAAGTTTAGAGTGGTTTTTAGTTTGTCTAAACAGGATGGCTCCCACTGTTTCTCGAATCCTTCCTCAAACCATAAAAGGAGAATTAGTCGGGATCAATCTCACCGTACAATACTTACTTAACCGTTCAGCCAGGCCAGTGTCGGTACATCGAGGGAGGTTTTACGACGCTTTCGCGAAGTTCCTTAATTAAATAACCTCTTTTCCCTGTGGGCGTAGCCCCCGCTAACATCTTTCTAGACACCTACTTGGTTTATAGCATTGATCGTTAAGTGAGAAAGTTTCCCGAGGAGTAGCATATACTCACGGTAGGATCGGGATCCAAATATCATCGTGTGATAAAGCTGAAGGAATCCTACCAAAATCATCACACTCTAAATAGTATGCAGCACTAGCAAGTTTTCTTTAGAAACTCCCGATGTGGATTTTTGCCCTATACTCTTATGACCTTGACTTTGGCCAACAAATCATAAGTCGCATGTCAAGTTCTACCCGTCATTTTCCAGGTTAATTTGAACCCACCCGTACCTACCCTTGACTTTGGCCAACAAGGCAGTACGACTGTCCCAAACCAACGCATCTATCTATACTACATATGAATATCCAATCGCTACCAATCACTATGCCTTGACTTTGGCCAACAAACACAGCTTGAATTCTATTGACTATCCATATGAAATGACGGAGGGCTACGAATGGTTTTGGCGAAACCGTGAACGTAGTGAACTTGATATAATCGAAGGAACGTGATAGCTTTTAAAAGGAGTGGTTTAAGCTCCGCGTTTTTTAAAGTGTTCTGTTTTGAAAAGAAACCGAGTGGTTTTGAAATTGTTCCAACGATTTAAGTTTGGTTTATTTTCTATTTAATGTGTCCCATCAATTAATCCTACTATTGCAGAAAACAAAAAAATATGATGTACGCTTATACCATCCGCATTCGCCACGGGGACCCGTCATCACCCGTTAGGTTACTTAACTAACGACAGAGCGGGGGCTGGACTAGCGCGGATGCAAAACATAAGCAACGCCTACTAGATATCATATATAGATATATACATTCGTCAGATGCAATGATAGCCATTCCAGATCACAGATGAACACATTGGATATGCTAGGAATCCGCCGTTTCGTTCGAGCCTGCAACGAAAGACGGATAACACGGTCGCGATGAATAGCCAAACCCCACCTTAGACCCCTACGGGTGCGGCAAACTACCCGCCAAGTACCCGAAATGAAGCAACCTCCCTCAACAACGTGAGTAGGCCACTCGGCACTTCAAAGTACCGGTAGTTTATGCACCCCACCTTGGGTCTATCCTAGGAGCAAAAACAGTAAAAGAAATAATATACAATGACGGCTACAACCTCAACCTGGATGTGCGGCCATAAAAATAATATTACATCAATTTATAATTTACATCAAATGAAAGATAAATAAACTCTCATCTCACAAACCCCGGCTATTCATCCGCGACAATCCAACAAGTTCATATACACAATCCAACATTACAGATCACATATATGCACAACCCCCACTAATCGACGTATAGTGATAGTCGACGTTCAGTGCATATATCACATTACAGATATAACCATTTAACTAAAGTTTGTAGAACTTTGATCAAAACACCAATTTGTAACTACCACAAACACAACATTGTTCTCTGGATAATCTGGCAGAAACAAAGTATCTAAAAAATCACAAAACATCATGCTGAACACACTACAAGAAAAACGAGTCGCGACCGAGTCAACTCGGCCGCGGATCCGCGGCGAAACGCTTGGTTTTGCCGCGCTTCCGCGGCGGCTTGATCGACTCAGGGGCTCGTTTTTCTTGGTTGTCCTCAAATACCCTACATGAATTTTAAGGTGTGTGGAAATATTTTTAGGGGTTGTTTTTTAAAATCGGCAAAAAGTATAGGATTTTGATGTTTTGTGCGATTTTTTTCGGATTGAAGTTCTAAACACTTTGCTAACATGCTAGTTGTTGTTTAGCTAGGCTCTGATACCACTGTAAGTCCACGTTACCCACCCCGGTGCTTATGGGGAAGGCGGAATAGGTAAAAAAGCGTTTTTTAACACAAGGTAACATAGACTAGAACTAAAGGATCTTTGCTAAACAAAAACTAACAAACTAACTACAAGTTTTAGCTACTCGGTTAGAAGGTTATACCTAGGTCTTGAACTCCTTCTCTTCTTGTTATGGTCCTCCTCCTTGCTTGCTCCTTAGAGTGGTGTAGACGGCTCTCTTCGTCGTCGTCTCTTTGTTAGTTATATGTATGCCCTAGAGGCCATTACTATACATAGGATGTATATTGTAGTGGATGCTTGGACATATATAAGGATGACTTTCTTGCTCGATATGATAGTATGCTATCTGGTTACTCTTTACCTTAACGTGCACACTGATTGTCTCTCTGTTATATGTTGGTAAAGCCCTTAGGATGTGTACTTGATTACCTGGACTATGATGCGGATCATACTAGTGGGGACATGGTAGTCCATAAGTACATCCTTCAAGGTCCCTAGTCGTGGGTGTATCGAGACGGGGCATCGATATACCAGAGTAGACTAGCGTGTAGCTTTTCGACCCATATAGATGGGCGATGGATGATCCCATATCCATTGGTGTTTGACATCAGAGATGATATACGGGTGCTCAGTGGAGACTGGGTACACTGGACGGACTCGCCGAGAACTCCCAGATGGTATTATACCTTACGTCAGATGGCAGTTCTCTGGTGACACTGGTACAGGTTAGTCTGTAGACCCGAGATCGTCATTGAGTCTTGTGTGATTCCCACTGTGCTTTGATTTCCATCATACCACGTCCAAGAAGGCGTGGAAAACGGTAGTTTTTGGGTACAGTCCCGAGTCACATGGAGGCAATGAGCGATAGGAGGGGTTTCGTCTCTCCCGGTATAGGGAGTTGATGTTGCGCTGTGCTCGATTGGCTGTAACAGGAAGTCCTTGGCCAAGGCTGCTTTAGGGATTTACTGGTAAGTGTTACCAGTAATTTCTCGACCCGTTATGAGCCTCATATCGACACGACGTATCAAATTATTGGGGTCTGACGTTTACCACCCCTAGGCGAGATATGCGACATATCAGACGAACAGACCGGACTGTACGGTAAGTGTTACTGGTTGGATTCACAGGAGTGCGAGCGGGCTTGCTCGTTGATCTTCTGATCGCTCAATACCCAGGTGGCCGTTACGTTTAGCAGACCGCTTGCGGCTTGTGGGTGTTGATATGATCATCACCTGCTGCCGGCGTATTGACGAGTCTTTAGAGTCCTACACAGGGGTTTCCTGGCTCAAGCGAAACGAAATAGGAGCGCATATGAGATATGTGCGGGACCGAGAATAATACCAGTATGTGATACTGTATTCTATTCCCGCGATTTGTATCATCGGTCGGTTATATGTGATATAGCCGGGTTACCGAATCAAGTATTGATTCGATACATGATACACTTGATATTAGTCAGTTATATGCGATATGACCGGATCGTTAAATCAAGTGTTGATTTAATGATTTAATGTATAATTATATTTGATATATGTACTTTACATTAACTAGTATTGGTTCACTTAAGATTGATTTTCTCACTTGAATGTGCACATTGTTTATATGTGATATATGCAAGTGTACGATGTTTGTATCATGCTTGATGATACAAGACAAGTTGTGTGTATGAGACTTGAACCAAATCAAGGTTAAATTAGGGGTTTACTATTTTCCTAACAAATAACAAAAGAGTAAGACTTTGGTCAAAGTTATCAAGCTTCATGAAGCTTGATAAATATTGACAAAGTCAACTCTTTTGTCATTTGTTCAAGATATTAGTTAACCCAACCTTAACCTAATGCTTTGGTTAATTCTCTACATGAGTTAAGCATGAGGGCTTAACTCAACCATGGTGCCATGATTAAAAGGATAAGTTTCATATTATTCTTTTAATTCTTTTCTTCTTCTTCTTCTCCTTCATCAAGCTCACAAAAGCTTGCTAGCTCCAATGGTGCCATGAGAAAAAGAGTGAGAAATCCAATTCTAAAGTGAACCCACTTCATATTTCTTCATCCTCTACCAGTTGCCATGTAGTATAGGGTGTTCTCTTCATAAATTTTTTGACCAAGTGAAGGAATAGCTTGAGTTTGAGTCTCCCCGACGTAGATCGTCTTCGGGCCTCGAAGTCAATGACCTAGCCCGATCATTTCTCCGACGAAACCATCGCTAGAGTTCGGGATCCAATGATCGCAGCGGAGGGACGTCAACACAGAGCTTTAGAAGTGGAGGACCGGATCTACAAAGGTTGTATTTCCATTCACTTAGTAGCAAAGTAGTTTGCTTGCTTATTGTTTCGCCTAATCTCTAGTTAACGATCTAGTTTAGGGTTTCTCGGCACCGGAAAATTTGAATTTGGAATGGTTGATGCCTTGTGGAACCTCTTGTGTGTGCCTAGTAACCCTACAGTGGTATCAGAGCCTAGCTAGAGCTTTAGACGAAGTGTAGACGAAGTTAGAGATCCGATCGAACCCCGAAACCCCGATCAAAACCCTTCTCTGTACATTTTTTCAAACTGTGGATTTTATGAATTAAAAATTCTCAGAAAATTAAGCAGGAAAATATAAGAATTACTGTGAAGTACGGACCCCCTAACTCAAAAATTTGACCGTGGAACCGCGGCCAAACAAGGGTTTGGCGGCGGTTCCGCGGCCCAAATTGTGAATTAGTCCCTCAAACTTCACATATTTATTCTTAGGTCCTTTCTTGTCATTTTTTTCTTGGAATTTCTTAATTCCGCTCAAGTGTTGAGTTTTTCTAGGGTTTTATTGGGGACTCGTTAATTCAATCGGATAATTTTAACTTCGTTTATGTTTTTCCGGATATTTTAGAAACTGTTAAAAAGTTCGACCGGATATAAATTACCCATTTTTTCCCCTGCCGTGGAAATTTTCAAGTGTTGGATTTTTCCGTAGTTTAAAAACGTTCTAAGTAGTGCAAGCAAAGTGATGGACCCTCTAGAAGACAACAAACCTTAACTCGATTATGTAACCGTCTTGAACTGCCCTTTGAACCTTAGGGTTTGGGGCAGTACGGCGTGCCACATGTGAGGCGTTGGCTTGACCCTTCTACGGCTGGACCGTTGGTACTGTGGCATGAAGTGGATATTTTTAAACTTATTTCATGTGTTGAGCTATTATCGGGAAAACTTGGGTGTTTGATTGTTCGATCGGAAAGTTTAACATTTTCTATTATCTGGAATGTGATACAATATTTGGAATCCACAACTAGTTATGAGATAACTGATTTGGATGTTATAAACATAGCACTTTAGTCTCACTTGATCGGTTGCCACAAAATTTTGATGTGATCAAAAGTCCATCACAATCACGTAGCGTACGCAGATACTCGCCGGTAAACTTAATAGACAGCCATGCCCCAAAGCCCCGACCAAGTGACTGTAGGAGAACCCCGTCGCCAAAAGCATCCGTTCGGGTGCTCGCGACAACGGTGTTCCGCCTTAGTGCACTTCGTCGACGGCATCCGGGGGTGCGGCCGTCTACTAAAGTTTGCGACGAGCATTCGATCAGAATATTGGGAATCTTGTTGAATTGCCCGACTTGATATTGAAAAGAGTTTTCGATATAATGACTAGAATGCGGGGTTTATAACTGTTAGGCATGCGATGTCTAAGGAGGTTACGGATTCCAACTGTTGTAGTTTTACACTTTCTTTTCTGCGACCGTAAGTGTAATATGTGATATCGCCGGTTTCGTTGCTATATGTCAACGACAATTGGGATGCGCACATTTACTTACGTTGATGACATATGATGTTATGTGTTGCTGGATACGTTATATCGGATCGTCGCGTTTTGAATAGCCGGGGGTTTTTATGTGAGATGAGTGTTTTTCATTTTCATTCATGTAAAATTAATTGTATATAATATTCTTTTATTGGGGCACTTCCAGGTTGCGGAAGATGTCATCATTGTATATTATTTACTTTTCCGCACTAGGATAGACCCAAGGAGGAGAGCACAAGTAACCGGGTTCTGGAGTCCAGTGGGAGACCAACTCGAGGAGTCGAGTCCGGGTCTCCTACTCTAGAATTGGTAGGGTTGCTTGCCGCTCTCGTAGGGGTCTAGGGGTGTGGGTTTAGCTATTCATCGCGACCGTGGAATCCGTGTTTTATACAGGCTCGTATTGAAAACACGGACGTCCTAGTATATCCAATGTTTCATATGTTTCTTCTGCTGCGGTATCTATGATGTGATCATTTGATATGTGTTGATAGATACTGTATATGATATATATGATATATTATATAGACGTTACTTATGTTTTACACCCGCGCTAGCCCTGCCCCGCTCTGCCGTTAGTTACCTAACCTAACGGTGCACGAGGGGACATCGAGGCGAATGCGGATGGCATAAGTGTACGTCGTATTTATCTGTGATGTTTACGTGATTTAAATGATGGGACTTCATTAATGTGATTAATGAAAGAAAATAAACCTAACATGTTGTGGAATCGAATTTTCAAAAAAAGGTAGCTACAGTTCTTACTTT